>CM053026.1:631746756-632346756 GCA_028564925.1 Lithobates sylvaticus
GACAGAATGTAGATGAAGTAGAACCCCAGTCAGTTTTTATCGTCTGTGTCCCCATTGGGGAGATTCACCCTCTCTATTTGTCCTGTTTACCATTATCATTGAAATTAAAGGTGAAAGAAAATCCCACATTTTGGGTTGTCCTCAGAAAAGTTATAGAGGAGAAATCTTCCAACGAGGTCACTAGTTCTGGTGACCTGGGGGTCCCCAAGGAATTCCCTTAATTTGGAGGGATTTCCTCTCACTTCCCATTTGGCTATGGGACAGGAAGTGAAGGTAAATCTCTGCAATGGGACATAGATGGTGAAAAAAAAAAACATGACAGGGGTTATAACGCCAGCTGTTCTACTTTAAATATGACAGCTGGCATCTTTCAGAAACTGCAGCACATTGCACACTAACCACCAGCATGTAATGAATCTGAGCCGAATGAGGACTCGAGAAAATGTTGCTGTTTGCATCAATAATGGAGATGCCTATGAATAGTAAAACATGAGGCTGCCTTATGCCACAAGGTGAACCAATCTCCCAGCTTTAAATTACATCGAACATTTCCACATGACAACCGGTGACTTTTCAAAGTGACGCGTGTCTAATTGAATAAACGAAGTGGTTAGTTGTAATGACAAGGTGGATGAGCTGGTGAAATGTGTTTTCAGGGAGGAGTGCAGACAGTGACAGGTGTTTGTGCGGGCACTCTGATACACGGCCATAAATATTCCTCTGCTTGTCTTCCCCTTCCGCCACACGAGAGGAGAAAGCTGAAGGACCTATTTCTCAAGCTAATGACAGGATAAATCATGCGCTATAACGCCGATAGCCGACTTGGAGGATCTCTCTGATGAAAATTATACAGTGTCTCATTTGCAAGGAAAAAAAAAATCAGTTTCCCAGTGATTGTTGCAAATGATGTAATCACGCAAGCAACACGGGGGATTTTTTTTTTCTATTATCAATTCTTAATCAGGACAGCATTGTAATAGTACGTTGTTTGGGAGACATTACTCCTCATTTACATGTCCCTGTGCCCCTCTTCTTTTAAAGTTTAGCCACTTGCTTCTATCTGTATTTCATGTTGGCAGCTTCAAGCATTTATAAAAAAAAAAAAAAAAAGCTTTCTATTTATTCAGAGGAGTTTTTAAAGAGCTTTGAAGAACATTGCTCTCAAGCGCCCTTTGTAATATATATATATTTTTTTATATATAACAAAGCTGATCTGTTAAACGACAACCCAGGGAAAACAGTGTAACCATTAGCCTGTAGTTCTGCCTCTGAAACTTGCATCCACAATCAATAAAACATGTTTAGGTACAACGTGCAAACTGACATGTGGTTTACATTATTATTATGGCAAATAGAGATTTATTGTGACACATACATATAGAAAATAATAGCTGACCATTTTATTCATGGACTGAGATGTATTCATTGATCTACACACAATACAAGACACTGGTAATAGATAGGCATGTCCACATTTTCGCATTTTTGTAAGTAAGAAAAATTTCCCATCAGGCATACGCTGTGCTTGTTAATTTCCATCAGGCTCATTAGAATTGTGTCAGCTCAGCACGGAATATGTAAAATAACGGTGATTTTCTTTCCATCACTATTAGCTTTTTGTGTTGCTGCTCGCCACTATTTGTTTGCCATTCTTTAGTGTCTTTGTTTATTGCATGTTAATGCAGACCCAATCCCTACTGTGCTCAAACTTATACGCTATGGACATTGAGAGTTCGAAATAGAATTATGCATGAATGGTGCCTATTGACACTGGAATTCACATTGCTCATTTTGGCCTTTTTGATAACAAAGTAATAATTGAACAGACTTGATGTGACCACTTAGAAATTATATTTACCTCATTAATTATCTAATCTGCAAAAGAATGACAGATTCTGGTTATTGCATGTGACAGACTCCATATACAGTGCACAATTAACTCCTTTTCACTGTATAAGCAGCGTATTGTCAGTCTTTTGCTATGAATATAGCAGATCACGTTAGTAGCTGTCATTGTTTAATTTATTATTTGTTGGGTGCATGCTAAAAACCTTCAGGGCCAATTTACAGCAAAACACGTTACGTGCATTCATACACTGAGGTGCCATTCATTTTGAATAGCATTCTAATGCACTAAACCAATGCTATGTGTTGCAATGCCCCCGCAATTTAAGGCAATGCACCCTAGTACATTGAGTCAAAAATGCTGTGGCATGTCTGCGCTTTGGGACATTTTGGTGCATCAGTAGCCCATTGATTTCAATGGGCTTCCTTAAAGCAGCGCATTTTAATATGTGACATAAAGCGCAGTGTATTAGGTCACCACATGCATGCAAATGGGCCCTTGTATGTATACTGCTTAGAAGGGGATAGGATTACCATAATTGAATAGGCTTTATGCATAGGCAAGGGGTCCCCATTATAAAAAAAAAAAAAAATGTTCGGATGCTTCTGGGCGCGTAGGTTTTAGTATTTTGAGTAGTTAAAGATAACCTTAAACCTTTTTAATGTTTTAGCTATACATGTGATAAAGACAAGCTAAATGTTAATAAACTTTTTCATGTATGATAAGAACTTAGACACCACAATAGACCTTCTAAACACAATTTATGGATTATTTTAGTGATGGACCTCAGAGTATTTTTTTTTTTTTTTTTACTTATGACATGAAAGAGATACTTTTTAGGTCTTCTTTAAGCCAAAGTCTAATGCAGGCTGAATTTCAGACCTGATTTAAAGCGAAGTTGAACAATTGATCAAAGAAGTTAAATAGCAGAAGTCATTTTATCAATGTAGGTTACAAAATGAATAGTAAGAGCTTCTTTTTTTTCACTTTGATCCAGTTTTATAAATACGATCTGCTGACCAATCTAATAACATAGTAGAAAGGAATAGATAAAGAAAGCATATTTAAACTTGGTAATGTACTGCAAGAAGCAATAATGATGTGTAAAGAACCATGACCAAAAGCAACTAATCACTTTTCAGTTCATTGCAATAAGACAAATACAGGGGGTCCCCGGGTTACAAACAAGATAGGGACTGTAGGTTTGTTCTTAAGTTGAATCTGTTTGTAAGTCCGAACAGGCACATTTTTTAAGTGTAGCTCCAGCCAAAAAATGTATTTTTAAGTTTTTTAGATAACGTAGAGAAGGGTTATCACCCCTGTAACATTTGTTTTGCTGTCTGTGCCCCTGTTCAGAAGATTTCACCTCACCCTCTGTCCCAATGACAATTGGATTTTGAAAATTCTGGGTTGATAGGGAAACATGGACTGGTGATAAAGCATCAGTGGAGACACCTTTTTCCCATATTTACTCTTACAGGAGTGAATTTCCCTTCCTAGGGGTGGATTTCATCTCACTTCCTGTTGTCTCCCTCCGTTTGTAAGTAGGAGTCGTTTGTAAGTCGGATGTTTGTAAGTAGGGGACCCCCTGTAGGTGATTTTGCCCAGTTGCAATAGGTTACTACATGTTGTACCGACAATTCGATCTTTGGAAGTTCAAACAGTTTGTTGAAAAGTTACGCTAGCTTTGTAAATTCTATGGTGTATGTTATGCTGTATCTATTTATAGGAAAACACTACAACTGAATCATCTTTGTTTAACTCTTTTTCTAAAGGCTACAGAGACAGGGCATGGTGAACAGTGCCTATGAGACATTAAAGTGGATATATGATTCAAAGATCAATGTTAGAATCTTTCCAACTGAAATAGAATTATGCTCTAAGGTGTATTACAAAAAGGAACATTTCTATTCCCAACTTTAAGACTTGTTATGATTTCTGATATTTGTTGTAATTAAGATGTGTATTGATTGTGAAACAGTAGCGTGGACGGAAAATTATAGCTGGTATATCACATTGCTATGTATTGTAGAGTTCCTGAGATCAATAACCTGCCACAGATCACCTTCACATCATAATGAGAGGATAAATAAATGGAAAGGCATGTATGGATCGAGCCAAGAAAAAGGTGTTGAAAACACCCTAATTAGTTAGAACATTTCAAAGTTTGAATCTCCATAAAAAAGAAGAAGAAAAATGTCTTTTTATCTTACTAGCGATTTTTGTATTTCTTTTAAATAAATCTTAAAATGAATACTGGATAATACCATACCTTGCACACTTTCAGATTTGTGCTCAAAAAGGAAAATTGCTAATTAGAGCCGGAACACTTAACCAGTTCAGGCCTAGAGCCATTTCTTTCCCTAAAAATGTTACTTTATGCCTGCTAGGATGGTACGAAGCAGTTTCCCGAACAGGTGGATCTCAGGGCTGTGTTAGACCTTAGGCCCACATTGTGCCCCAGGGTGTTTATGTATGTGTGAAATAAACATGTATATGTGTGTATGTATGGTGTGTATATACATTTTATATATATATATATATATATATATATACACATACACTGTGTGTGTGTATATACAGTATCTCACAAAAGTGAGTACACCCCTCACATTTTTGTAAATATTTTATTATATCTTTTTATGTGACAACACTAAACAAATTACACTTTGCTACAATGTAAAGTAGTGAGTGTACATCTTGTATAAGACCCCTTTCACACTGAGGCGGTTTTCAGGCGTTTCTAGCGCCTGCAAAGTGCCTGAAAACTGCCTCCCATTCATTTCAGTGTGACTTGTGTGAAAAGTCCTGCGAGCAGCATCTTTGGGGCAGTTTGGGAGTGCTGTATACAGCGCTCCGAAAACACCCTGCCCATTGAAATGAATAGCCAGCAATTCCAAAGCGCCTAAAAATAAGTGTGGAAGCGCCGCAACATGGGTACTTTAAACCCCTTCTTCAACCGCTAGCGGGTGTTGCAAGCTCCCCGCTAGTGGCCAAAAAGCGCCCCTTAAACAGCGCTAAAGTTCATCTAAAACGAGTGGGCAGCACCAGTGTGAAAGTAGTCTTACAGTGTAAATTCCCTGTACCCTCAAAAGAACTCAACACATTAATGTCTAAACCGCTGGCAACAAGAGTGAGTACATCCCTAAGCGGACCATAGAGCAGTTTTAAAGGTCAGGTTCCACTCAGAACAGGCCTCGCCATGGTCGACTAAAGAAGTTGAGTGCACGTGCCCAGTGTCACATACAGACATTGTCTTTGGGAAATAGACATATGAGTGCTGCCAGCATTGTTGCAGAGGTTAAAGGGGTGGGGTCATCCTGTCCATGTCCAGACTATACGCCGCACACTGCATTAAATTGGTCTGCATGGCCGTGTCCCAGAAGGAAGCCTTCTCTAAAGAAGATACACAAGAAACCCTGCAAACAGTTTGCTGAAGACAAGCAGACTAAGAACTGGAACCATGTCCTGTGGTCTGATGAGACCAAGATAAACTTATTTGGTTCAGATGGTGTCAAGCATGTGTGGTGGCAACCAGGTGAGGAGTACAAAGACAAGTGTTTTGCCTACAGTCAAGCATGTTGGTGGGAGTGTCATGGTCTGGGGCTTCATGAGTGCTGCCGGCACTGGGGAGCTACAGTTCATTGAGGGAAACATGAATGCCAACATGTACTGTGACGTACTGAAACAGAGCATGCTCCCCTCCCTGTAGAGACTGGGCCGCAGGGCAGTAATCCGTGATGTCATCATGGAGGAGTGGAAGAGGACTCCAGTGGCAACCTGTGAAGCTCTGGTGAACTCCATGCCCAAGAGGGTTAAGGCAGTGCTCGAAAATAATTGTTGCCACACAAAATATTGACACTTTGGGTCCAATTTGGACATTTTCACTTAGGGGTGTACTCACTTTTGTTGCCAGCGGTTTAGACATTACTGTGTGTTGAGTTATTTTGAGGAAACAGCAAATGTACACTGTTATACAAGCTGTAAACTCACTACTTTACACTGTAGCAAAGTGTAATTTCTTCAGGGTTGTCACATGAAAAGATATAATAAAATATTTACAAAAATGTGAGGGGTGTACTCACTTTTGTGAGATACTGTATATATGTATGGTATGTATATATATATATAATGTGTGTGTGTCTTGCAGTTTTTCATAAAACCACATGCATAACTATTATAACCTCACACATTTAACCCCCACATTTAATCGACTAAGACTTTTGACTATGAGTTTTTTTTTGTAGTATAGCAGAATGGTAAAATTCTAAGTCAAAGTTCCCCCTTCGTGTAATTTGTATAATAGTGCAAATTTGTAATCACAAAAATTTGCAATGAAATTTGCATACTTCTGTGAGTGTTTGATGCTAACACAGAAAGCATACAAATCATCCAGACCATCCAGGGGGCCGGGAGAGTAATGGGGTTATAGTGATAATGGTTATTTTTCATAATGGTAATGGTTATTTTTTTTTTATTTAGAATTTTAAAAATGCATTTTATTATCTTTTTAAAACTTTTTTTTTTATTCTTTATGGGAGACTGGGTCAGACCAGGTGGAACCTGATCCAATGGGTGGGAGTGTCTGGCTTCAAGAACGCGCAAGTCAGTGACATGGAACATTTAAGTAGCCACTGTAGTCTGAAATACCTGAACTCCCATTCTATATGCTTGTACCAGGTGAATCCATTAGTGGTTAATGACCTCATTATCAAGTTAACAGCCATGCAGCCAGTACTTGTGGAAATATGTCAGCAATTGACACACTAAGAGAGGAAGGGTCAGCACTCTGAGCTAGTCAACTGTAATATTTTGCAGCATTGGAACACTTGGTCAGAAGGAGAGAATAGGGTATTAACCTCACCAGCTGCTCATTTTTAAATATTACATTCTTGTGTTTTGTTTTTTCTTTTGTTCAAAAATAAGAAACATAGGCAGAGATTTACTAAAACTGGAGCACTCAGAATCTGGTGCAGCTGTGCATGGTAGCCAATCAGCTTCTAATTTCAGCTTGTTCAATTAAGCTTTGATAATAAAACCTGGAAGCTGATTGGTTTCTGTGCAGAGTTGCACCAGATTTTGCACTCTCCAGCTTTAATAAATAACCCCCATAGTATACTTACCTGCTCTGTGCAGTGGTTTTGCACAGAGCAGCCCAGATCCTCCTTTTCTCGGGTCTCTCGCCAGCGCTCCTGGCCCCTTCCTCCTGATGAGTGCCCCCACAGAAAGCAACTTGATATGGGGGCCCCTGAGCCAAGTCGCTGCTCTGTGTTTCCATTCAGGCATTGAGCCTCTCTCTCCTCATTGGTTTACTGACTTTGACAGCAGCGGGAGTGGTGTCTCAGACAATTAGGCCCCTTTTACACTTGGGCGACTTCAAAGTCGCGCAATTTTACTGCGATTCGCGGCCACGGTATTTGCAGCGATTTTGACCGATTTCAAGGAATGCCTGTGTAAGTGGCATCAAAATCGGACCAAAGTAGTGCAGGGACTATTTTGAAGTTGGAACGACTTGTAGTCGTACTAATATGAATGGCTGTCATTGGAAATCATGGGGAAGGATTTGTCATGCTACTTTGCAGTCCCAAATCGTGGGACAAGTCGTATAAGTGTGAAAGGGGCCTTAGGGAGAGTTCCGGACAGCTGAGGCTCCCGTGCACATTGCTGGATTGAGATGGGGCTCAGGTAAGTATTAAGGGGGCTTCTGAACAAAGAATGTTTTTTTATCCTAATGCATATAATCCACTTTAATTCCATTCACAGGCCAATGTGGTATTACTTAAATGCTAAGTAAAATTAAGTCACTCACTGATCTGGATATACTTTCTGGCAGATGTGTCTGGGTCACAAACCTGACTGAACCCACATTTACCTATTTATTTCAGATTTATATAAAGTAGTCATCAGAGAGTTTAGCTCTAAGACCAAAGTAATGTTATTTGCACTTGGACTCGCCTATGCAGGTGATACGTGAGTCTTCCACTGTACAAGTGAAGTAGGAAAAGTAATATCGGGAATCGGTTCAGTCCAGTGATTACATGACTTTCTTTAGATAGAACCAATATGTTATTTTGAACATTCATAGATTCCAAAACATTATCAGAAACTGTGTGGGTGCTCAAAGTACATCTACATTATATAATGTGTTAAACCATGCTACTTTTCATCGGTAAAGTGCTTCTTTCATATGGATGATTTAAGTACTTTAAATATAAAAGTGTATCATTATAGTTTTCTGCAGATTGATATTCTCTTTAAAATACCTGGGTTAAAGAACACGTTATTGGTATACATACATTTAAACAGCCAACTTATGATTATCACATGCTGTCAGAAAGCCTTGTGGACCTTTTTTGCCATTTTTAATAGTCAGTATTGAGAAAAAAATCTTTCTTTTGCATTGTGCAAAAATATTTCCTACACAGTAAATTAGTCATGTGCCAATATCATTTAGACCATTGTGTAGGGCACTTTCCATGGGCTACAGCGAGTGGTGCTTTATTGACTAGAAACATTGAGGTTTAAGCACATTAAGGACAATTAATTTTTTCTTATAAATTTCTTTATAAATGCAATTTAGCAGCCTCTTTGCACTGCTCCTTAAAGCAGACCTAGACGAAGACAAGTTTATCACTCAAACCGTTTATAAAAAGTCAGTTGTGAATAATAATGCACTTACAGTAGGCATTCTGCAGCTGCTCTCTATTACTCAGGATCACTTTTCTATCCATCTATCGATAGGCATACTATGCATAGTATGCCTATCAAACTTCTGATAGGTTCCTGTAATTCTAAAAGGCTGGCTATGCCTGATCTCTATTTCATGTACAGAGGAAATATATAGTAAATTTACATGTATGTGAAAAAATATGGTAAAGGTCCATTTTTTAAGATTACTTTGATAATAAATGCCTTCCAAACTTTAGATTATAAGATAAGTGGAGGTCCATTTTAACGGTGAGGGGCACAGGTGAAGGAGTAGTTTGATTCCCAAACTTTTGTTAATTGTTTTTGATTTTTCCATGTCTGAGTACCTCTTGTCATCTTGCTTTAAATACAGGCACTACTTTTCAGCACAGTGTGACAGTGCAACGAAAAAGCTTGGAAAAAGGACACAGGCTTTGCATATGTGCAGAGTACAGGGCTCCAGAGTATAGATTTTCAGCTAATAAACTATTATTACAGCTTTCTCCGGAATTTGGTATTCCCAGAGTGAGCTCTGTAGTTTGAAGATATCGAAGAGCCTGAGGTGGGGGGATTTCCAACCCAGTGTCCAGGTTTTGTTGAAGAACAGGGTGCAGTTGCATACAGCTTTATAATGAAGGACTGAGAATAGTTCAGGGCTCCCATTTTGAAGACAGGGCTCCACTCGAGAGTCAGGAAGTATTGCTGTGTCCTGATAGGAGGGACCTGTTCAGGGACAGGTGTTAGCCAGTATCCATTTGTGCTGCTGTTGTGTGCCTTAAAGAGGAGCTGTGTGCATTAATGTAAGTGCGGATTGTTTCACAAGTGCACAAGGTGGAATATCACGGAGACGGAAGAGTTGTTTTTATCATCACGCACTTTCTTCACAATCTATTAACTTTTCTTTGTTGCAATTACGCAGGAATTGCACATTTAATTGGACTGAGCAGTTAACAGATTTTTAACATATTGGGTTTATTATGAATTATATTCTTTAAATTGGCACTATAATATTTTTTTTAGCACCATTCTTATATATATATAAATATATATATATATATATATATATATATATATATATATATATATATATATGTATTGTAAGTAATAGCAAGCGCTGTCTAATAAATACTTTGATTTACATTAAAGTAAAACTGTGTGCATTGAAAGAGCAGTGTACTGCTGAAGGAGAGGCAGATGGTGTCAAAATAGTTACCACATTATCTTTCAGTTCCTCCCTTCCTTTCCTTGGTTCTTATATTGTAGTCCAGATTTCCATTTATGTCATTATCTAATCAGAATGATACTCTCCCTCAAAATGATCTTAAAGAATTCAAATGTTGACTTTTCTGCATTATGTAAAATTTTTATGTTGTATGTTGGTGATAATATTAAAGAATATTGATATACTGTAACTTATCTTGTTTTTGTTTTATTTGTAGGTATCCTTTACAAAGGCAATGGTGAAAACCAGTTTATATCTCAACAGCCTCCTGTCATTAGCAGCATCATGGGAAATGGCAGAAGACGCAGCATTTCATGTCCTAGTTGCAATGGCCAGGCAGATGGCAACAAACTACTTGCCCCTGTGGCCTTGGCTTGTGGAATAGATGGAAGTCTGTACGTGGGAGATTTTAACTTCATCCGTCGAATATTTCCATCAGGAAATGTAACCAGCGTACTGGAACTTAGGTATGTTGTCCTTTGACTGGAAAATGATATCATTTTTTTATTGTTTTTTTTTTTTTTTTTAAATGATAGTGTTTTATTATAATATTCAGAGATTTGGGTTTGATGTTGGTGAAGTATAAAGTAAAGGGTTTTATACTTTCATTTAAAAATAGATTCCCTGATTCAGCCATTTATATGTAGCAGTTTGAATGATACCCTTGTATTGCTGCAATAGAACCTGAATAAACTGATCTGAACTTCAGGTTAAATCTGGTATATATATATATATATATAGATGCTAGAAATGAAAGGGATTTATATATGCAGAAATCTGAATACCATGTCTACATTTTGTAAAAAAAAAAAAAAAACTTTAACAATTTATATGAACATCTGCCACAAATAAAAAGTAAAAATAAATCATATCTAAAATATTTAAATTAATTGTACTCTGATTTACTAATTTTTTTTAATCAAAATTATTTCTGGATAATGATCGGTGCATTTTTTCTTTAATTTCTGCTGCCTAGGAGGTAAATACATGTGTTTTCCCACATTGAAATTACATACTCTGACCTTTGATTGTTCATTGTAAGAGGATTTCTCATACTCAAAACATAATACTTATTTTGGCTATAGATGGGCTGATTTTTCTGCTGATACAATAAAGATTCTAGCATCTTAAGATTGTGAATGATTTAAAAACAGGTGGTAAAAGACATTTTCTAGTGTGCTAAAATATTTCTGACATAAATAAACCTTTCACTGTAAAGGAAATCTGGGAATTACTATTTTTGACAACTTTGTGTAGAAACATGGAGAGGTCCCTCTTTCCCTTGCGGATCCCAGCAGGGCCAGACTTTAAGCATGCTGTGCACAATTTTAGAAGGTCCCCTACCACCACGCAAAACAGCACAGGTAGGTAAACTGAGAGGTATTAAAAGTCAGGATGTGTCAAACAGTGAACACTAGATAAAAAGCAATAAAGCTGTTACTAAATTGAATATTAAATAAAATCAGACAACTGAGGACCTGAACTGTGATCCCCTGGACCTTCCTTGAGATTTGCTTCCAGAGGAGTCTTGTCTGTATTTGCTACATGGATGTGCAGCATAGTATAAGTGAACCAGAAATAAAGGTTTCCATATTGCCAATGCAAAAATAGCAATTTTGGCAGAACTATACCACATCTGCAAGAGCTGTCATTTTGCAGGAAGAGCATTAGGGTACATACAGAGGTGGAGTGTTAGTAGAAGGGTAACATAAAGCTAATGGAGCTTTATGTAGTCAAGAGCCAAGGGTGCCATTTTGGCAAAAGTTGCTTTGCTAACTGAAGCTGTGAGTTGCAGTGTTGTCAAAGGGTTGCCAAATAAACAGAGGCCAGGGTGATGCTATATTGCTGATGCCCCGTACACACGGTTGGATATTCCGATGGAAAAAGTCTGATCGGATTATGTTGTCGGAAAATCCGATTGTGTGTGGGCTCTAGCGGGCCTTTTCCGTTGGAATTTCCGTCTGAAAAAATTTGAGTGAAGGGTCTAAAATCTTCCGACAACAAAATCTGATCGGACTTTTTCCGATCATGTGTAGAGAATTCCGACGCACAAAGTGCCACGCATGCTCAGAAGAAATTTGGAGACAAAAGCTATTGGCTACTGGCCTCTACGTAGTCCCGTTGTACGTGTTGAATGTCACCTCGTTCGGAACGATCAGATTTTCCGACAACTTTGTCCGACCGCGTGTGTGCAACACAAGTTTCGGACAAAATCCATCTGAAAAAATCCGAAGGATTTTGTGGTCGGAATGTCCGACCGTCTGTACAAGACATAAGATGTTAGAAATCTTATGTTGCCATAAATGTGCCATGTTTCCAAAAGAGAGACACTTATTTGGTTCCTATACCCATTATTTGCTCTTACTTTACACCAATAAGACCCCATTGGTATCTGCAGCCCCCCTCCCTCCTTTTCCGTATATGAAGGGATGGCACTGGGTTAAATTATATATAAGAAATATCACGGTCTACCAAGCACTGTTAACAAAGAAAGATGATGTTAATACTGATAGCAAGCAGATTATGAGAGGGACCACTCCATATAACTACACAACACTCGGTCTGAAAAAAGAGTAACGTTTTTTTCTCAGAAATCCCAATTGGCATTAGAAAAGTAGCCAGATATGAAATTATGGGATTAAAATCATGGACTAAAAAAGAATGCAATAACTTGAAAGAAATATATTTTAGTTATATGGTGGAATATGCCCGGAAATGGCATTTTTCGCTTTTGTTGTATCAGATCTGCCTCTGTATGACCAATATGTACAGCATGGAATATACTATGCTTATCTGACTGTTGCCCGGCCATCTAATATAATGATTTTTAGGACCAATGACATATTAAGTGCATTGAAATGCCTTACAGAAATAATATGCCCATACTTGAGAAATGTTCTATAAAATAACAATCAAAGTAACCCTACAAAGTGTTTGTTTATTTTCCTGAAACGGATGAGCCAAACCTCATGTAATGCTGTTTGGGATATAGTATGCAGAATATGTGGCATGCTCTCCACTTGGAACATTTCCATCTTCATACTCTTCACCTCTTATGACATTTGATTTATTATGAATCTCTTCTTTTCTTGCTTCCACCCAGAAATAAAGATTTTAGGCACAGGTAAGAATGGCAAATGTATTCTCTGATAAAAATGTCTCATTGTTGTCCAGCTTTATCTGCATAGTCTCTCAGATCACAGTTGTGTTGTGAGCCATCATTTCACTGTCACATGGCGATGGATCTTCATTTGATAGGAGCTTTTTACATGACATAGATGCAGGCACATTCTTATCTGAAAGGCCCAGATATGAATATTACATTAAAACATACTGTTATTTGACCTGTGCTTTGGCTGCAAAACTGGACAGAGACAGGTGTTGTAGTATGATCAAAGGAAAGATTTTTGAATGTACAAGAGAGTGGGAAGACGAAGCTTTGTTCTTCATGTGCCCCAGCTGTGCTTCTTTGTTACATAGCCCTCGTGGTCTTCTGACGAGTCAGAATTGTAATCCTAACTAGGAACTTTCTATCAAAGTCTCCCCGAGCAAAGACTGCAGTGAGTGTATGTATAGCTGTGTCACTCAACGGGGGGCAATTTATTCCCAATCTTAAAGGGAACTCTTCATATGCCTGTTCTATATTTATGTTTAAACACAGCCTTAGGTAGTGCAGAACACTTTTGTAAAAACGGTCATTTTTCCTCCTCTAGATTTATTATTTATCACTGAAGTTTTCAGCTTTTTTTCTGCTTTCAACATATCTGCGAGAAAGGGCTTTGCTCTCATGTTGTTGGTAACTGCGGATTTTCTGGTACAGCAAGTAAAAGTTAGCTAATTGCTGTGCATAGCGCTTAATATTTAAGTTAAATCTTTCCAATCCATGCATTTAATTAGTGCCTATTACTACTAAAAATAACCAAACAATTGTACAAAGGCGGCTATCTCAACATATTGTTTCACAATGTTCTTACTAGTTTAGTTATTTAGCTGCATGGATAAGTATGGTATAATTTTGACACCAATAAATGCTTAAAAATCATATCCAGGGAGCTGCAAAAATGTGTGTTGAGCATGTAGACAATAAGCACTTAGGGACATATTTATGAAGCAGTAAATGTGACGTTCAGTATACATTTACTGCTGGTAAATCAATCACAGTTATTTGTACACATTCACCATCAGTGAATGTTTGGTGAATTTACTGCTTTATTAGTATACCTCCCAAAGCATATGCAAACCTTAACAATAAACCTCTCTTATTTGCTCCATTGTAGTTTGTTAAATATACCATTGGAAGCAGTATGTTATATCAATTCTATATGTGAAAAAAAAACTGTTGATCCTGGTAGAAATTTGGTGAACACCTAACTTCCTAAAGTGAGCTGACAATGCTGCACTGAAATCTCAAACAATGTCATCGGCCTGCTTGAGTTTTCAGTGTATTGCAGAATACCTCCCCCTATATTATAGAGTTCAAGAGGGGGAGGTGTCCTATAGTCATTAATCCCTTCTTGACCTAGCATGACAACACTGCTGCTCCACAGATACAGCAAGGTAAGAGAGCATTGTCACCCTACGACAAGAAGTGTGTCACTAGCAGGATCACCGGGTGCTAAACCAAAAAGTGAATGCATCCATCACATCAAAGGACTAGCAAGCTCTAATTTGACATTTTTCTTCTTGGATTCAGATACAAGTTAATGCTTTGTTATGCAGCAGGGTATTGTCCCCCCTTGTATGGATATATTTGTGTCCCATTGTTTTGGGGTGACTGTTTGCTGGGAACATGACCTGCCTATTAATTCCCCCAAATTCACAAATTCATTCCACTAAGGATTCAATGTTGAATTTTGGTTCAGAGATGAAACATGTCCTAGCGTTTTACATGGCCACTGTTGTGCTGGGTCTAAGGTAGTTACATCACCTGTATGTAAGATTACGCTAGAGGCTTTTAGAATGAATTGGCTATCCCAAACAAAATATAGGAATATATTGTTTCCAAAAATTGATTCATCCTGCTCCCTTGAATTTTATTGTCATGGCAGTAAAAATGAATGTCAGTTTGACAGTAATAACGATAATAATCAAACAAATGTTCTTAATAACGTTCTAAACAAAATTCTACTAATGTATGTTGAGCTTTATACTCTGTAACCTAGTGGGCCTCCTGAACATGCAGCATTTGCTGGATTGCCAGTCCAGGCCCGGAGGAATGTATAGATTCTGTATATGTTTTAGATATGCACTGACAAGCAGCATCTAGCATTCTCTTAATAGCTTCTGAAATTATACTGTTTATAACAAATCAAGAGTTTACAGCATGGCCCCTTAATCCAGTGATTTGAGCCTTAAAAAATAATTCCAGATATGGCATTTTTCACATAGTTACATTGGTCCATATTGGACCAATGTAACTACACATATGCCACCACCTGGGGGATTCCATAGACGTTGGGATTCAGTGTAGTAGACACCGGTACTTCAGTGGCTTCTACCCGCTTCTGCATCTTGTGCCTGAGCGGTTGCCCTGCTACATTGTGAACACAGGAGGTCGATCACTGGGCATGGACAGCATTAAGAGAAATCTTTGCATTTTCTCATTAAATGCAAAGTGTTCTCTGATTGGACAAGGAGGAGAGTGTGACATCACCACCCTGTCTCTTCACCACATCCAATCAGAGAATGTTCTGCATCCATTGAGAAACTGAAAATAATTTGCTGAATGGTGCCTATGCTGAATGGCCGACCTCCTGTGTTCAGAATGCATCAGAGCAGCCTCTAGAAACGGGACCCAAAAGATCATGGAGATCGTTGGCGTAGTCGCGTAAGCATAACTAAAAACTCCAGGGCCCTGGTGCAAGAAATCATTAAGGCATTGGTGTCAGCTGGTCAGCTGACTTTCATTTTTTTATTTTTTGCCTGCATGCCCCTTACACTGGCAGACAGGCGGGCAGGCCTCCCTGAAGTGGTGAAACTCCAGGGCCCAATCACAAGTGTGACTGCTGTGACCCTGATAATTCCACCACTGTGCTACAGTGATTTCCAGCTTATAGCGTGATCCTACAGGAATGGTATACATAGCTCCACACAGGACCAATGTAACAATGTAAAGGATGCTATACCCGGAATTCTTGTTTAAATGGCTCTTTAAAAACAATATATTTCAGAACAATTTCTAAACTCTATGTACTGTTTACAAAGTTATATATTGTTTTGGATGGAGCAATAGGTTCCAATAGCTATACAGGAGGTGACTGCGATATTGTGTCAATCTCGCCGCTTTTATCGGCGAGATTGACACCCTGCGAGCCCCGTCGCGGGAGCCAGTGCCGAGCCGCATCGGGAAAGGAAAATTTTTTTTTTCCTTTCCCAATGAGCGATTAGCATTGCTGACATTGAGGCCGGGTTCACACTGGTGTGGGGATCCAAATTGGATCCCCGCCAATACCAGGCACTGTGTTTGGTATGAATCTTGAGGGGGAACTCCACGCCAAATTTTAAATAAAAAAAACGGCATGAGTTCCCCCTCCAAGAGCATACCAGGACCTTAGGTCTGGTATGGATTTTAAGGGGAACCCCCTACGCCAAAAAAACGGTATGGGGATCCCCCAAAAATCCATACCAGACCCTTATCCGAGCATGCAGCCCGGCCGGTCAGGAAAGGGGGTGGGGACGAGCGAGTGCCCCCCCTGTACTAATAAGCCTCAGGGCAACAACAATAATGATTGCTGTATCAGTATACCTAACTTGCGGCCTGGTATATTGTGCAGAAGTTGCATAACCATGTACTTTTTAACAAGAAACTCAATTAGAAAGAACCAACTAAAATCCTAGTGATACAGACACCTCAAATCAAAATAAATGGAACAGTACTGGATTTCCACCGTAGTGCATCTTAGAAAGAACATACCTTCTGTGAGTTGTTTTCGAGCCAGTAGAATCAAAAATGATGCTTTTTGCAATGGCACAAAAGGGAGCCAGATCAGATGAAAAATTTCTGCAACTTAATTACCTTTCCTGCTTTGATAGAAAAAAAGTACGATACACTGTATTTCTCCATTCATCTGTTGGGCTTAGCAGACTATAGATAGGGATCTGTCATTTTTCTCCCTGTTAATTTCTTACAACACATACTGCCAAATAGTGTTTCAGCAGTGAAAATCGAGAAGGGGATTTGAGTTCTCGCATAATGATTATGGCAGACTTAAATCTGCATGCTGGAGGCGGATAGAACTGTACAGAGATCGTTATCGGTTTGGCACACGGCATCCCGTGCTTAGTGAAACATTCCTGTATTTGTATTTTAGTGAGTGAATTCTGAGATGGAAAGTTAAGAACTCTATTTACATCCAGGACTTCAAAGCGAAGACAAAGTTAATTTTAAAATTCCAATTTGGCTGTGTTCTGTTTATAAGATGTTTGTGCTTCCGTTTCTGTTGGATTTTGTGTATTTTGTGTGTCTGTGGAGATGTTTTGCCTTTTTTAATTAGTATAATCAATTAATATTTTCCTTTATTAATACTAGTAATAGTCATGTGTTTGATCCTTTAAAGGACTGGTAAACCTCGAATACAAATTAATCTTTGTGTAAATTATCTTTTACACCAGTATGGTACTATATGTAAAATATTTATGTGAGACTTGGGATATGCTTCATTGAATATTTGCTTACAGATAACTTGTCATTAAAGAAACATATAGGCTGCCAATTGCTGATATCTCCTTTTGAAAATAGTGTGTGTCTAGCTATCATTCTGATGCTTTGGCTTTAAGACTCACTGACCTGGAACAAGTAGAGATAAATAATTCCAACATGCTGAGTCACAGCCAGAGTTCTCCAGTCATCAAGGAGCATGAGCTTTTCTTATCATAGTTATAGGTCTGATCAGTGGGAAGCTTGTTGGACCTCTGCAATGAGACCACTGCTTCCCCACAAAAAATGAAGGGTCCCACTCCACAGCTGCTGGCAGGGAGCAGACCTTTCAACTGATGCTGGCCATACATTATACAATTTTCTTATTCAACTTCCTTTAGATTTACAGTCAACTATGTAGTACAAGGGCCTGCCGACTGCACACAAATTAAAATTCTTTAGATTTGACCTCATATTATAAGGTTTTGGTAAAATCTAAGGCTGGATTCACACCTATGCATTTTTAGTGCTTTTTTGCATTTTGCAGATTTGTACTACCGAACGTGTTCCATAGGAAACCATGTTAAAGTGTAAGTAAACCCCCCTATCGTTTTCAGCCAAGGAAGCTGCCATCTTTGCCTCTGTTTAATCTACAACTGCCATGATGCTGCACATGTGATCAGTTTAGACACCAGCCATTGGATGCCTTGACAGTTTGGTTGAGAGTACAACCAATGGTAGTGTTACATTTCCAGCACGTGCCGGAAAATAAACTGTTCTATGGATGGGTTTACTTCTGCTTTAAATGGACTGTAGTGCAAATATGCAAAATGCAAAAAGCACTAAGAATGCATAGGTGTGAATCCAGCCTAAAGGAAAACTGTACAAGAAAATTAAAAATTGTATAATGTATGGCTAGCCTTAGGATGTAGCTGCTTTAAAAGGAAAATCATATGTAAGACATCTAACATCTTTTGTTTTGATGCATCTGTAATGTTTTTAGCTGATTTAAACTGAAGGTTAAATTGCACTTCAAACAGAAATTGTTATGAACTGGCTAAGATATTTACATGATTTTCAGAAAAGTTGTGGAATTGAATTAGTAAAAGGGTAGAGGCCGTCTGGTTATGAAGGTGAATGTTCACTTTACAGAAATCACATCGTTTAGTAAATAAAGTGAAGCTATATTCGCTTTGAATGGCCAATTATGCACAAGAGAAAGCATAAAAAAAATTAGATTTTTGCTTGTATATGAATGGAGGATAAATACAATTATTAAATCTTTACCTTGTATAGTAAACATTTTAATTCAATATTAGATCATTAGTTACTTTTCAATTAGATAATTAAATATCATCTAAATGTAGATATTCACAATGTGTAAAAAATAGGAAAACATAATTATTCCTTTAGTAAATCAACCCTTGTATGTTTGTTTAAAAAACATGCAAGTTGCTGGCTGATTTTAGAGGACCACTAAGCCCCAAATTGATCTTTATGTCTGCACAGCATTCAAGTATATTGTTCAGTGCTACCTTGACAGTCCAAGGCAATATATGGCTTTTTTTTTTGGAGCTGTCACTTCACTTGGCATTGCCAGTGAATACATTGAAAGTTAATGACAGCACAGTACACATGATTCTGTTGCTTTGCCTAACACCTCCTCCTCTATGATTATACTGGCAAGTGTTATAGGATAGTAAAGAACAGATAGAACAATGGAAAATAAAAAGCAAATGATTACATAAATTCAACAGAAAACCATGCATTCATGTGTTCCATTTGCAGGGCTAATTAGCTGGCATTGCCCAGTTTCTTGTTGTCTGGCAAATGGATCTTTCATGTGCTTTTTCAAAAAAATAGCACAAAAACCTGCTATGAATAATGTAGATCGTGCAATCAAGTTCAGATTACATTTTTACTAAGAGTCATATAAGTAAAGTCTAAGTCATTATTAGTTGCTGTGGTTTACTGCATTTCTCCTATATTTCTAAGATAGAAAAAAAGTGATGCCTTTATATAAGCTATAAGCAAGGGACATGGCCATTTTACATCTCCAACACCAGAAAAAGTAAAAGACAAATTATCATGAATTTACGAATGCCTATATCAGTCACTGTAAACAAAAATAAAGATAATTAAAATAATTCATATGTCTTAAAAAGGCTTTATTTTCCAATACTTTTTATTTCCTAGCATTTAAAAGGAAGCTATGCAATCATTTAAAGCTGAACTCCACCCTTGCCTTCAGTCTTGCACAGTTTTATCGTCTTCACTGTACTAAAGTGCTTATGCCCACGTACACACGGTCGGACATTCCGACGGAAAATGTCCGATCGGACCATGTTGTCGGAAAATCTGCCCGTGTGTGGGCTCCATCTGACTTTTTCCGTCGGAATCTCAGACGGAAAAAATTTGAGCTCCTGCTCTCAAATTTTCCGACAACAAAATCCGATCTGACTTTTTCTGATCGTGTGTAGGGAATTCCGACGGACAAAGTGCCACGCATGCTCAGATCAAATTACGAGACCAAAGCTATTGGCTACTAGCCTCTACGTAGTTCCGTCATATGTAACGAACATCACCATGTTCAGAATGATCGGATTTTCCGACAACTTTGTCCGACCGTGTGTATGCAACACCAGTGTCGGACTAAATCCGTCTGAAAAATTCTGACGGATTTTGTGGAGATGATGAAATACAACCATAAGAAAGCTCTATTTGTGCAAAAAAAAGGACATACATTTTGTTTGGGTACAACGTCACACGACCACGCAACCGTCAGTTAAAGTGAAGGAGTGCCAAATCGCAAAAAGTGCTTTGGTCAGGAAGGGGGTAAAATCTTCCAGGGCTGAAGCGGTTAATATCGTGTAATATAAGCTAGCAGTACAGACAAAGAATACATGCAATATATTAACTATATAGAAAACTCTAGATGATACAATACATTAATACATTTTATTTTGTAACATTAAAACCAAGTATTCCAGCTTTCAAACAAACCTATTTGTCTGATACCAACTTAAACCAAAAATAATATCTTCATAAATATTACAACCAAATTATTAGTAGGTGATATGATGGCAAAAAGTGAAACATTTAAAGGAAAGCTACAAACCCAGGTCTGGTCACTGACCTGTACTCTGCAACAGAAGTGCAAGAACGTCTTCCTAGAGTACCTACACTAAAAAAGAGCTTGAGGATTTAATGGAGCTTTAAGTCCCTGAAGGGATATTGCAGTTATAAACTTTGGTTGGATTCATTGCATTAATATACAGATTGTAATTTCCAAGCTCTTAGATGCACAGACTATTTTTTATATTAATGTATAAATTAAAAAAAAAATACTTGCAGATTGCTTTTAATAACACTAGCAAAAAATTATGAATTATTATCAAATAGCGGATTTACTTCTGCTTTATATCATATAGAAAGAACGATTGCCCCAGAGTGGTGTTGGTATTTTCTTATGCCGCGTACACACGGTCGGAATTCTCGTCTGGGAAAAAGCTCTGATGGTTTTCCCATCGGAATTCCGATGCAATTTCACTCAAACTGTCTTGCCTACACACGGTCACACCAAATTCCGATGGTCAATAACACCACGCCTTAAAAAAAAGTTTGACTGCACTATAAAGGGAAAGTTTAATGCTTCTGAGCATGCGTTGAATTGTTTCCGAGCATGCGTCGGAATTTTGCGTGTCGGAATTGCATACATGCGATCGGAAAATCCGATAGAAAGGTTTTCCGTCGGAAAAATTAAGAACAGGTTCTCAATCCAAAGTCCGTCGGAAATTCCGACAGAAAAAGACCGATGGGCATACACACGGTCGGAAAATCCGATGAAAAGCTCTCATCGGACTGTTTCCATCGGAAAATTCCGACCGTGTGTATGCGGCATTAGACTCTAACCCAGAAGAGGCATGCTGTTTTGTCAAATCGCTTACTTGGCTTGCTGCATACTTGTTCCAGGTCAATGGCTCAGAGGGTAAAGTGGAGTTCCACCCAAAAGTGGAACTTCCGCTTATCCGGTTCCTCTCCCCTCTGGTGTCACATTTGGCACCTTTCAGGGGGAGCAGATACCTCTCTAATACAGGTATTTGCACCCACTCCCGGGGAAAGATTGCCCCAGAGTCTGGGACGATCTACGCCATGTCCACCCTTTCCTCTGTCCCCCCCGCTGTCTTCTGGGAGACCCACAGGTCCCAGAAGACAGCAGGGACCAGTCAGACCGTGCAGGGCAACTCACACATGCACAGTAAGGAACCAGGCTGTGATGCCGCAAGGCTTCACTTCCTGATTCCCTTACTGAAGATGCCGGTGCCTCCACCCAGAGCCGAGGGACGGGTCGGCTTCGGGTGAGGACATTGCGGGCTCCCTGGACAGGTAAGTGTCCTTATTTTAAAAGTCAGCAGCTTATTTTTTTTCGGCAGAACTCCACTTTAATAAGGACAATGGGGTTGATTTACTAAAGGCAAATAGGCTGTTTACTTTGCAAAATAATTTCCCCCAGAACTTAATGAATGACGTGAAGCTGACTTCCATTATCCATTTTTTTTTTTTTTTATATATTATTCTTGCATGTGATTAAGTGATCTGTGCAAAGTGAAACTTCCCCATATTCACTAAGCAAATTCCCTTGCAAAGTTAATAGTCTATTTGTCTTAGGAAATCAACCCCACAGAATCAGAAAATGAGGATGTTTAGAAGAAGGTCAGAAATGGCAGCCCCCATATCAGCACACATTTCCTTTAAAAATTGCATTCCCTTTCTAAAGAGTTTTAAAGGAAAAATTGTATTTGCTTTTAGACCTCCAGCATCCATTTTTTGTTTATTTGTTTAAATTAGCAATTTAATTAGGAAAACAATAAAAACTGAATTCTGAATGTTTAACCTTATTCTAATAAATATACAAAACTCACATGCAACAGAATTTAAATTTGATTTTTTGGTACTGCAAAGAGAGAGCTAAGCTTTTTTTACATAATTTAATTGCCTGCATACTGTATAGTTTTAACTTTGACCAAAACTGCCCTGTAAAAGATTACAAACAATTGGTTTGACATCACTTAGGCCTGTAATTGGCACCCATAAAAAGATTAAGGCTTTCTTACAGCGATAATAGCATTTCCAGTAATATATCGCCTCAACTCCTCAAAGACAGGGAAGGAGCGTTCTATCTTGCCAGTGGTAAAGGAGAATCTTATCACAATAGGGATTAAATAAAGATTGCATAAACACCTACATCTGGTTACCATGGAAACCATAACGGTTTCAAAAAAGATTTATACCATTCTAATGGGTGTATTACAATAGATGTCAGTCATCTAAACTTTGCTTTTATTCTCTTAAGTGCACATCCATCTTTTAAATGGTTCTTTATCTGCTGAAAGTTTGATGTCTCTTCTCCTTCAGGTAGTTTTACCTTCTGTTGGGTATTATAAGCTACATTTTTCATGATTTCCTGTTTTATAAATTTACGTTTGATATCGGGAACTATTCACAGCTGAGCTTTTCAGAAACACAGGTTAAAGCACCCTTGTGGTTATGATGCTGTTTCTGGCATTCTTCAGAAAATCTCTTGTTATGCTCTGGGAAACATGCACCAAAGCTTCAGCATTGCTACAAGTTTGACAGTTCATTAATGTGAGCCAGCTTTGTTTAAAAATGTAGGTGTGATATAGTTTATAATTTGTATATTAAATGTATTAATTTAATTTAGATTTCCCAACTGAAAAATAATATGTGAGGACAGTGACAGATCAAGCTACTAACAGACCACAGAGCCTCCCCTAGGGAATTTGTGAGGTTTTATTTTGATTATTAAATTGTGGATCACACCTCCAGTACATTCTAACCTACAGACATTGCCTAGCTATGTGGTTGACCTCTATGAGAATAATGTTGGGAGTGTTTGCACTATCCTCCCCCTGATCTTTAGTAACTGCATGAGATGCTGAAGCAAATATCCACCATCAGTATTATGCTTTTTTTTCTTGAGAAATTATTAGACATATCATTGACTCCTGTTTTACTGGAAGAGGGAACTGTAATTTTCCATTCCATAATTAGGCCACTCATGTGTTGCTTCTATTAGTGAGTTTGACGGTATCCTATGAGCACCACAAGGTCTCTGTCCCTGGAAACATGTAAACTACACATATACTTACCCTGCTATCAGCTACTAGTAAGATATCACCGGAGGCATGGTACATAGTTGTTCTAGTGATGTTTTGGACTAGATAACATGCTTATTGAGTTCTACAGTGTAGGTGTGTGGGACTTGTCTTTTTTAAAGGTAAAGGAGGTATGCTTTGAGGTTGATTTGCTAAAGGCAAATAGGCTTTTCACTTTGCAAGGGAGTTATCTTGTTCCCTTATCTTAGTGAAGAAGCTGAAGCTCTGCTGACTTCTATAATTCAATCATTCTTTAATGATTGGCATAGTACCACTGGATTGGCATAAGGCCAATGTGGTGCCTACATTTTAAAATTAAACAAAGTCTTTAAAGTGGAGGGCCACCCTAAAAAAAAAAGAGCATTAATATTATTTAAAAAAAAAAAAAAAAAAAAAACATTTGAAACAAAAAAAATGTTTTACCTCATCCGAAATCCCTGTTGCTAGGCAGTCTTCCTAATTTGCCTCATTCCTACTCCTCTTTGATCTTCGTTTATCTTCAGTCTTCTGACCTCCGCAAAGTCTTCTGGGTAATGGTGCAAGCTGTGTTCTGGGAACTGTGCGTTTCCTAACACAGCACGTCCCATTCACACAGCGCTGCGTGACTCGCAAATGCACAGTAGGAAACGGGCAGTGAAGCCATAAGGCTCCACTGCTTGTTTCCGTTAGGGAGTATGGCGGCGCTGGGACCGGAGCGCAGAGGGACATGTCGACATCGCGGGCGCCCTGGGTAGGGTGCCCACATGTCCCGGATTGCCCGGGATTGTCCCTGACTTGAGATTTTTGTCCCGTGTCCCGGATACCTTCATTCCGGGACCATACAGTGTCCCGGAATGAAAAAAAAACCCACAGTGACCACTGCCCAAACCAGTCCGCTCCGCCGACTCACTTCTCCTTTCCGCCGCCAGCCCGCCACCCTTATAAAATGTAACGCCAGATTCACCCCAGTCAGAGCCAGTGCCACAGTTTTTTAAACTCCTCTCCTGAGCCCTGCAGCCAGCCTGAGCCTCCTCTGACTGAGTCCTCCTCCAGGCTCCTCCCGCCCACGAGGTCCGCAAGTGCCGCCTGCAGTCAGTGCCAGACATTCTTCCAGAACCAGGACAGGTTAGTGTACTGTCTTTGTTACACTCACACTTTGTCCCCCTCCATTCTGCTGCTGTCCCCCTCCATTCTGCTGCTGTCCCCCTCTGTTCTTCCTCCATGTCCCCCTCCATTCTGCTGCTGTCCCCCTCCATTCTGCTGCTGTCCCTCTCCATTCTGCTGCTGTCTCCCTCCGTTCTTCCTCCCTGTCCCCCTCCATTCTGCTGCTGTCCCCCTCTGTTCTGCTGTCCCCATCCGTTCTTCCTCTGTGTCTCCCTCCGTTCTACTGTCCCCCTCTGTTCTTCCTCCGTGTCCCCCTCCGACAGAGGGGGACAGCAGAACGGAGGTGGACACGGAGGAAGAATTGAGGGGGACACGGAGGAAGAAAGAAGGGGGACAGCAGCAGAACAGAGGGGGGCACGGAGGAAGAATGAAGGGGGACAGCAGAACGGAGGGGGACACAGAGGAAGAACGGAGGGAGACAGTAACAGAACAGAGGGGGACACGGAGGAAGAATGGAGGGGGACAGCAGCAGAACAGAGGGGGACACGGAGGAAGAATGGAGGGGGACAGCAGAACAGAGGGGGGCAGCAGAACAGAGGGGGACAACAGAACGGAGGAGGACAGCAGAACGGAGGGGGACATGGAGGAAGAACGGAGGGGGACAGCAGTAGAACAGAGGGGGACACGGAGGAAGAACGGAGGGGGGCAGCAGAACAGAGGGATCCCCCTCTGTTCTGCTGCCCCCCTCCGTTCTTCCTTCGTGTCCCCCTCCATTCTTCCTCCGTGTGACCCTCTCCGTTCTGCTGCTGTCCCCCTTCCGTTCTTCCTCCTTGTCCCCCTCCGTCCCTGAATGGCAGTTTGGAAATGTGGTCACCCTAGCCCTGGGAGGGTAAGTGTACTAATTAAAAGTCAGCAGCTGACTTTAAAAAAAAAAAATTTCAGCTGAAACACCCCTTTAAGTAACTACTGGTCAATTAGTTTAACTTCTGTCATTGGGAAGATACTAGAGACTTTAATAAAAGACCACATAGATTTGTTTTTGATAGGAAAAATGTTTTTTTAAGCAATAGCATGGATTCATGAAAAACAGAAGCTGTCAAACAAATCTGATTTATTTTTTTTGCGGTAGTAAGCAAAAACATACACAAAGGAGTAGCTGTGGGTATACTATACTTGGATTTTGCAAAAGCGTTGGACACAGTTTCCCCTACATGACAAATGTATAAGTTAAAGTCTACAGGCTTACAAAAATCAGTTTGTAAATGGATAGAAAATTGGCTAAAACACTGTATTCAGAGAATAGGGATTAATAATTCATACTCAAAATGGTCTAAGGTTATTACTTGTGTACCCCAGGGTTCTGTTTTGGCACCCTTACTTTTTAATACATTTATAAATGGTATTACAGGCATCTGGCATTTTTTTTCTGCCTGTAAACACACCTCTATGTCAGTCTATGTGTCCAGGCACACATAGGTGTTTACACGCATAATAGAAGAGGAGTGTTTACAGGCAGAGAAAAAAAACATCTCTAGTGCTTTCAAGAGAGAAGCGCTTGAGCAGAAAAAATGGGATCGCGCTTAAACACAGGCGCTTTTGTGGATTAATGCATTCTAATGGCCAGAATAAATGAATATTCTCACCAATAGAATGTATTAACCTCCCTGGCGGTTTGAATATGTCAGATTGTTGATGCTGAAAGCGGTACAATGTTTTGCATGGAAATTTGGTGTTTTACATTGTAGGCCTGTAATTCTTAGTAATAACACACTTAAATCTGTCCAAACAAGAGTCTAATAGACATCCCGGGTTTAATAAAGTTTGAAACACGAAATCATAAATTATAATATAATAAATAACAAATAATTCTAATATAATAATAATAATAAAATGTATTCAATAATGTAATCAAATCAAAAACACAGAAATTTGCTCAGTTGCAGAATTGCTGTCATTACTTTCAGTGTTTAATGACTAATATCCCCACAAATCACTATCGCTCAATTCTGCAAGTGATTCTAATTTATTATCACTGTTTTCTAGCTGGTCTAAAACCGCTTTTGATGTAAAGGGACACTTTTTCATTGCTATGGACATTCTCAAGTTTCCAAGCAGAAAGAACAGTATTTATAATATAAAACTGCATGCAGGGCACTGGACAAAGCACTAGGGACAAAAGGGATGTACAATGATTTGATACAGTACACTGTAATCTTACAGATTACATTACTGTATGTGTTATGTGTTTTTTACTTTTTGAGTTTGGCGCCGGGCTCCGTCCCTGTGCGTCGCAACGCTCGCAGGTAACGGAGCCCGGCACTGTGATGAATCGAGTGGAGAAAACAGCTCGCACACACAACGGGGAGACATCGCAGGATCCTGGGGACAACGTAAGCAACTTTTCCTGGATCCTGCAATGCAATCCCGAGTGTGGTTCGGGGCTACCGCTTTTAGTAGTGAAAATTCATCCCCAGTCACACTCGGGAATACTGCCAGGGAGGTTAACACACAAATGCGCATAAACGCACGTGTAATACACACTTTTACCATGTTTTTTAAGCAGCTTTTCTCCTGCCAGGAGGACAGTCGTCCAGAAGCATACACTCTGTGGGCATGAGGCCTTAACGTTTGGGCTTAAAAGTACCATTTCAGTATTTGCAGATGACACTAGGCTATGTAATGGCATAGAATCTGTAATGGATGCCTCCAACTTACAAGCATAGATCAATGCATTGCTTAATTGGGCACTTATGTGGCACATGAGGTGTAATGTTGTTAAATGTAAAAGTATGCACTTTGGGGGGGGGGGGGCTAAAACACGCATGCATCATACATACAAGGAGAAGAACAGCTAGAGAAGTCAATGGTGGAGAAGAATCTGGGGGTTTTGGTAGATCATAGACTTAATAATAGCATGCAATGCCAAGCTGTAGTTTTTAATGCTAGCAAAATCCTTCCTTGTATTAAAAAAAGTATGAACTGCAGAGAGAGTGATCATGAAACATCATTTGGCCCCTGTAGAAATCATTAGTAAGACCTCATCTGGAATATGAAGTTCAGTTTTGGGAACTAGTTCCCAAAAAGGATATTGGTGAATGGGAGAAAGTGCAAAAAAGGGCAGCCAAACTGATAAGAGGCATGGGGGAGCTCAGCTATGAGGAAAGATTAGAGGAACTGATTTTATTCTGTCTTGAGAAGAGGTAACTAAGGGGGGATATAATCAACATATATAAGTAAAAAAGTGGCCCATATAGTGAACTTGGTGTTGAGTTATTCACTGTAAGGTCATCACGGAGGACAAGGGGGCACTCTGGAGGAAAAGAGATTTAATCTCCAAATACAGAAAGGCTTCTTCACAGTAAGAGCTGTGAGAATGTGGACTATACTCGCTCAAGAACTAGTTCTGGTCAGTTCAGTAGATTGTTTAAAAAAGCCTGAATTCTTTCCTAAATGCACATAATATAACTGGATACTGACATTTATAGGTAATACAACCAGTGGTGGTTGATCCAGGGAATATCTGATTGCCTCCTGGGGGATCAGGAAAAGATATTTTCCCCTGCTGGAACAAATTGGATAATGCGTTAGTGGGTGTTTTTCCTTCCCCTTAGCTAATTGTAGGTATACAGAGGATTGCTACTTTGTGTGTGTGTGCTTTTTTTTTTTATTGGTTAAACTGGATGGACTTGTGTCTTTTTCAACCAGATTAACTACTGTATGTAATCAGGTGTAAGCTTAAAAAAAAAAAAATGATTATTGCACATAATTGAATATTGTTTGTAAACTGAATTTTCACTACACTCAAAAAGCTAAGGGAAAATTCCTTTCCAAAGTGACAATGCAAGAGAACAGCCTTTTGCCTGTAGTAGATCAACAACTATAGACCTTGTGAGGTTGGTACACAGCTGACAAATATTGTTTTAATTTTCCAAAATACGAGGTACAGGGCTATCTGTGTGGCTTAAGTTCTAGGTGATTAAATATTAAAATATTATATTATGTTAGGGTGCATGGGCCCTGACAGCATCACTACAATACAACAACAGTTTACTGCTTAAATCCTCAGAGCTGTTCAAAACACATAAAGCTGATTTTTAGCCAACATGTAAACACTTGTATTATTATTATTATAATACATGATTTATATAGCGCCAACAGTATGTGCAGCGCTTTTCAACATGAGGGCAAACCGTACAGTTACAATACAATTCAGGACAGGATGAATCAGAGGGACCTGCTTGTTGGAGCTTACAATCTAGAAGGAAGGGTCAAGTGATACAGAAGGTAAAAACTGGAGGCAGGATAGGCTTCTCTGAAAAGAAACATTTCAGGGATCACCTAAAAGTGGATAGAGTAGGAGATAGTTGGATAGATTAGGGTAGGGAATTCCAAAGGATGAGAAAGGCTCAGGAGAAGTCCTGGAGGCGAGCATAGGAGGAGATGACAAGGGAACTAAAGTCTTAGGGAATGAAGAGAACAATTTGGTTGGTATTTTGAGACTAGGTTAGTGATGTAGTTGGGTATTTTGAATTTAATCCAGATGAACCTTCATTTTTTTTTTTAAATGTCATCACCATGTAATTTCTTTGAATTTTTCTGGCTTTTATTTTTGGTCCTTGCCTAACTTTTTTAAATAATACAATTCTAGTTAAAGTGGAGTATGTAAAATGTGCCCACATCCCTAAATGGTATAGCACAACAAAGAAACCCCCTTAAGAGCCTGTTCACACCAGGGCGACTCAGGATCCGACTTCAGGTGGCCCCGAGACTCCCCAAGTCATCCCAAGTCGCGCTGTAAAGTTAATCTATGGAGCCGTCTCATTGCACACTACTGAAGTCGCTCCGACTCCAAAAAAGGTTCCTGTACTACTTCAATCCGACTTCTAGGTGACTTGTACCCATTGATTTCAATGGAAGTCGCCTCCAAGTCGGATCTCCATCTATTTTGAAGCGACTTTACAGGAAAATAAATTTGTTAACTCAGGCAAACCCCACCCTCCCAGAGGGCTGATTATTCTGTGATTGGCCACAGCCAAAGTCGCCTGGCCTGGGGCCGACTTGAAGTCGTGTTGTAAATAACTCAAAGTCACGTTGAAGTTGCTTCCAAGTTGCTTCCAAGTCACGTTGAAGTTGCTTCCAAGTTGCCTTGCTAAGTCGCGCTGTAAGTCGTGTTGCCCCAGTGTGAACCGGCACTAAGTGGGACTGTACTGGGCAGACAATTGGATGAAAACTGTGTTTATAAAAGTAATGCGGCATACACACGGTCGGAATTTCCGATGGAAACAGTCCGATGGGATCTTTTCATCGGATTTTCCGACCATGTGTATGCCCAACGGTCTTTTTCTGTCGGAATTTCCGACGGACTTTGAATTGAGAACCTGTTCTCAATTTTTCCGACGGAAAACCTTTCTATCGGATTTTCCGATCGTGTGTATGCAATTCCGACACCCAAAATTCCGAAGCATGCTCAGAAACAATTCGACGCATGCTCGGAAGCATTAAACTTCCCTTTTATAGTGCTGTCGAACGTGTTTTATGCCGCTGTGTTATTGAATTGAATTTGGTGTGATCGTGTGTAGGCAGCACAGCTTGAGCGGAATTCCGTCGGAAAAACCGTCAGAGTTTTTTCCGACGAGAATTCCGATCGTGTGTACGCGGCATTACACAACTTTTTACAAAATTAGACAAAGTACAAAGGAAGCTAAAAGCATTGGTGCGGTTGATTAAATGACTGCTGGTTCTGTCCACTTGGGTCTGTTTACCATAGGAGACATAAATACTGGGGCTGTACCAGTAGCTGAACTATTTTACCTTACAAGGGTGTCTGCATACGATGGCCTTGTGCTTCCAAATGCTACACTGCACTGGAAAAGGCAAATAATTTCAAAGACAAAGCATTGGAATACATAGGTTATGAACATAACTGACCTTTAAAGATAGTAATATGCTTATGTTGAAGCTCAATATATTACGTATGATAATCCCACAGTTTGGGAAGAATATGGTACTTTTGGTCCCTTTAAATGGAGGAGTTAAAAGCGGCAGACAGGTTCAGGTGGTAGGACAGCTTGGAGAAGTAAATTTAGAAAATCTTTATAGAGTTATGGCAAACGGTACAATATAGACTCCAGGAAATATTTGTTTTATTATTTAAAAGCACAAAAGATTTTCTCCTAAAATTTTTTTTAGCAAGTAGGAGGTACTAGTAATCAATGTCCACATGTTAACAGGAACTTTAGATGTGGTGAACTGGATCTGGATTTCATAGGGGTTGTGTACTTTATTAAAGCCAAGAAACACTGATCTAAGAAAACCTTTTGATAATAAAACTGTCTCACTTGTTTGTTTAGTCAACTCCTTTCCCGTATGGACAGTATAGTAACAACTGCTCAGATATGATTAAAAAATATGATGTTAGAACTTCAGGCACACACAGACATTGCAAATGTTCTGTTATTAAACTAGATCATTTCCCAGTCAGCGCCTGGTAAAAAGCAAAAACACAATACCTGTTAAAGTCATAATCATCTTTCGCAGTGAATATGATGCAATTGAAATATTGCATTAACTTCAGCATTCATATATTTCCTTTGTTCAGAAACAATATTTAATTATTTCCTTTTATCTGGCATAATAAAAGAAGTGTGTATTTTGGTTGCACTGACAGTGATAAATGATCAGGAGAAGATTTCAACAAAATCCTACTTCTGAAATAAATCTACAAGAATAATATACGGCTTCATCTCAAATGATAGTGTTACTTACACTCTATTTTCAAGTGTACCTGTTCCACTCATTTTAATTATTGTAGCACGATTCAGTTCATATATTGGAAAAATCAGGGCTTCATGGGGCAGTTTGCCCCCTAAAACTTGGCAACTTAACTAGTATCCATGAAATTAATACATTGCATTAATTAAAATATGGTCTTGCCCTAAAAATTGTTGCTGCTGTTGTGCGAGAATTAGAAGTATAAGATGGCACCCTTATCTTTATCCACCCTTAACCTCCCTAGCGGTAACCCCGAGCCTGGCTCGGGTCCAGCTTTTTGTGCTGGGAGCGGTAACCCCGAGCCAGGCTCGGGCTTGCGTGCACGATGCAGGGGGGAAGTTACTTACCTTTTCCCCTGGATCCTGCGATGTCTCCCCGCTGTGTGAGCGAGCCGTCCGCTCACTCGATTCACACAGTGCCGGTCTCCGTTCCCTGCGACGTTCCGACGCACGGGAGCGGAGATCGGCGCCAAATTTAAAAAAGTTTAAAAACACAACACACATACAGTACTGTAATCTTACAGATTACAGTACTGTATACAAAAAATACACACCCCCTTTGTCCCTAGTGGTCTGCCCAGTGCCCTGCATGTCATTTTATATAATAAAAAGATTTTTTTTCTGCCTGGAAACTGGAGATTGTCCATAGCAACCAAAAAGTGTCCCTTTATGTCAAAAGTGGTTTTAGACCAGCTAGAAAACACCGATAAAAAATTAGAATCACAATTTATCAACAAACAATAAATTTAATGACAGCGACTATTCTGCAACTGAGCAAATTTCAGTGTTTTTGATTTGATTACATTATTGAATCATTTTTATATATATTTTTATTATATTATAATTTATTATTTTGTGATTCAAACTTTATCATACCCGGGATGTCTACTAGACTCTGGTTCGGACAGATTTAAGTGAGTTATTCATAAGAATTGCATGCCTACAATATAAAAACGCCAAATTTCCATGCAAAATAATTGTACCGCTTTCAGCACCAAATTCCAGACAGAATCATACCGCCAGGGAGGTTAAAGCAAATGTTAAGGCAACAAAAAAAATGTAGCTGTTCAGCGGTGCCGCTCCATTCTATCAGCGCATCAGCTGAGAGAGGGGAGAGGAGGGGGAGGTGTAATGAGAACAAGGAGAGATTCCTTGTTCAGAACGGAATGCATCTGCGATTCAGATGCGTTCCCATAGAGTTTAATGTGTTTGTAATTCGCACCGCAATGCCCAGAAAACGCACACGTTTTTTGTGCAATGTGCAGTGCAAATGCAACGCACATATGTGAACAAGATACATTCATTTGAATGTATTTTAAAATGTCCTGCGAATTGGATGCGGTGTAAGCCGCATCTAATTCGCATAGGTGTGAACGGGGGCTTAAAGATCCTGCAAGTATAGAAAAATGCCCGCTGTTCTGCCAGAAACTCAATCCGCTCCTAATCTCTGGTTGTGGGCTGACAACACAAGCTTTTTCTGAACTGAAATCACAAGAAATGGTGGAAGCCCTAACCGTCTGTCTTGTGCTGAATTACTTAACCCCTCCCCCTTTCCTCATCTCCATAACATAAAGACTGATTGTTTTGTAGTCCAATATAAGAATTGTGAGAGAGGATAATCCAGTTTATGACACCACAGAAAGTGGGCACAAGACACAGAACAGTTTATAATTTTTGACAGGGCCAGTAGGTATTTTGTATGCACTTATTAAAGATAGGGAAACACTTTCAAGATTTTAACAGACCAGAACAGAGCAACTAAAGGATATTAAGTTGGTAGTAAAGCATAATTATATTCTTAAAAGTGTTCCCTCCCCCCTCCTACCTATCCTGCATACCCGATATAAAAAAAAATGTTTTAACTTGGTTTAATTCAGTCATGTAATTCAACAGCTCGGGCTCCATAATGTAAGAGAATGCTCAAAAACGGCTGTTAATTCACCCATATGCTCCCATGGCCCTGACATTGACGCCCCTCCCCTGCAGCAGCTGCCTTCTGATTTTGAGAAGCCAGAGTTTCCGCATCACATGACTGGATCAGATTAATAATAGGCAAGTACACAGATCTTTTTCATGCAAGATAGGTAGGAAGAGGAGAAAGGGAACGTTTAGAAAATAGTTAGAGTAGGGCCTTTCTTCCACTTTAATGTCTGTTTTGGTAGGGCAGCCCTCCCGCCATAGGAATACTTGTATAGGTGTGGGTCGGTTGTGGTTGTTACTGGTAGGGAAAAAAATATAAGGGTTTTTTAATTGGATGACTGTTTTTAACCATGGCTTGATAAAGGAATAAAAGAATATGTGGATGTTAATAATGATTTATGGTTTATTTAATAATGTTGTTTAATGATGTGATGTGTTAATTACAGTAACACATTGTAACATTGCAACCTGATTCTGATTCAGTGGGATATCACCTTTCGAAAGTATCCTGAAGTTAGAGCAGTAAAGATGTTTGCTGATTGGTTGCTCTGGATTATTGTTTTACACATTATTTTTATGCTTATATAAAAAACACTTGATAGTCACCAACAGTGGCTTATTACTGGAGTCAGAAGTTGCTTTTCACTTTTACAAATCTCTGCGAACTGAATGAAAGCCTTGATAGAGGTGACAATAAGTGACACCATTTCTTATCATTTACGGCTAGTTAAACCATTTGAGGGAGTGTGGTGGTTGAATTATCAGCTGTGTTATCTATTGCTATTTAATTGTTATATGACACTGACAAGCTATGCAAGAGTTCACAGTAAAATTTACTCACAAAATCAATAAAGGAATACAAAGTTGTTACAGATACTGCAATTTAAAGCCTGGAATGAGATGTTAAAAAAAGAGCTTGATGTCTGGATGGCAATGGAATATTTGGCTATATAAATTAAACATACAAGGGAGTACAATAAACTTCAGTGCCTGCTTGCTATTTCTTATGGCTCACATGATATGTTTATTAAGGGTGCCCCAGAGGAGAAGATACTGAATTCTGAATGTATTCCTTTACGGTAGAATGTTAGAGCGCTGCCAACTTTTATGCTGTTACCTGTATGTTCTAGCATTTTAAGAAATCATTATTTTGGATTATAGAGCTTCTTTATTTTAAATATTTTTATGATGCCCTAATATTTAAAATCTTGTCCTGATGTTTGTTTTTGTGCTAGTTTTGCAGCTGTGAAATCTTAAAGTGGAACCCACTGACAATTTTTTCTTTAAATGTGATCTGCATTAGAATAGAACAAACTAATGCCGCGTACACACGAGAGGACTTTTCGACAGCAAAGGTCCGACGGAACGAATCCGTCGGACAATTCCATCGTGTGTGGGCTCCTTTGGACTTTTGCTGTCGAAAAATCCAACAGACTTTAGAAATAGAACATGTCTTAAATGTTCCCGTCGGAACTCCGCTGGACCCAGTTCCTATCGAAAAATCTGCTCGTCTGTGTGCTAGTCCGACGGACAAACGATGCTAGGGCAGCTTTTGGCTACTGGCTACGAACTTCCTTATTCTAGTCCGGTCGTACGTCATCACGTTCCAATCCGTCAGAATTTAGTGTGATTGTGTGTGGCCAAGTCCGTTCATTCAAAAAGTTTGTCGGAACTCCGTCGAAAGTCCGTCGGAAAGACCGTCGGACCTAGTCCGTTGAAAAGTCCGCTCGTGCGTACGCGGCATTAGAGTTTATTTTGGTCTGTTCCTTTCTAAGAGAGGTTTCCCATACCACTGTCGAAGTTCAACCAAATGACCACTCTACTTTTTTTTGTCTATATTGAAGAAATAACCACTTATTTTTTATTCAAACTGCACTCATAAAGTACACTGGATACAAGTAAAAGCCATGTACATCATTTGCCATAAAGGTTCTGAATATGGACTGTTAGTTCCTGCAACCAGGGTTCTATTTTTCATTATAGAACTCAAGGGCCACCTTGTGTTCTAACCATGGTGGCCACACCACCATGGTTAGGTTGGGCAGCACAGTGCCAAATCTTAAAATATACAAATTGTGGTAATCTTGTTTCCCTCTTCTAACCATTTATAGCAAAGTTCATGAAACTATCTGTTTTTTCAGGTTTGTTGATCTGCATATAGCAATGCTCCCAGTGGTGCATTCTAGTTAGTTTTTACTAAAATATGTACATGTTGTGAAGAGGGGAGTAGTACAAAAGCACATCATTCCCCATCAGAGCCACAAACTGCCCAACTCCAGTAGAACCAGTCAGTGGGGAAGCTACTTCAATATCAGTACAGAAACCAAACAGGCCCATGAGTGAGGGAAATTTCCACCATATGCCCCTTCCGCCCAACTCTGGTAAACTTGTAAACATGCAAGCATCCTACTTTAAATGCATATTAACCACTTCATCCCCGGAAGATTTGGCTGCTTAATGACCAGGCCACTGTGTCGCTTTAACTGATAATTGCGTGGTCGTGCAACGCTGTACCCAAAAAAATTGATGTCATTTTTTTCCCACAAATATAGCTTTCTTTTGGTGGTAATTGATCATCTCTGCAGTTTTTTTTTTTTGCACTATAAACAAAAAAAGAGCACCAATTTTGAAAAAAATCTATATTTTGTACTTTTTGCTATAATAATTATAGCCAACTTTTTTTAAAAAAAAAGACAAATTTTTTTCTCAGTTTAGGCCGATATGTATTCTTCTACTTTTATTGGGACTGTGACAATACGGTGGGCAGATCGGACACTTTTGACACATTTTTGGGACCATTGCCATTCATACAGTGATCAGTGCTATAAAAATGCATTGATTACTGTGTAAATGTCACTGGCAGATGATCTGTCTCTCCTCTCCTTACAGAACATGGATTTGTGTGTTTACACACACGTCCCTGCTCTGGCTCTCATGCCCGTGATTGCACGGGCCTGCTAGCCCTGCTTAAAGGGTCTATGTACAGCTATGACGGCTCGCAGGAACATGGCCCCCCCCCCTCCACAGTATAATGGCAGTATAATGGCGGCGGCTGGTCGACAAGCAGTAAAATTATTATATTAAAGTATATGGAAAGTTTACATATAATATTTTATTAAAAAAATATATATTGTTGTCTACAACCCTCTACATAACCCTTTTGAAAAAAAAAAAAAAAAAATGTCCATTAAGTTTACCAAAATAAATTAATAAAATAAATGTAAAACTTGCATTCTCTAGCCTTTATAAATCTACAGTTGACATAACAGAATATGGCAAAAACAGCACCTTAATGAAACCCACGCACACATTAAGAGGACAAATGGTGCCCATAGACTAAATTCAGACCTAAGCACAACAAAACTATTGATAAGCTCTAAGGCATGAAAAACTTGAGAATAATAATTAAATATTCCTCAGTCTATATGGGATTGTTTGGTATTGTTGGTCATTTAAAAATAGAACATTTTCTGGCATAAATATCTTCAGGCACAGTTTCTCAAAACCAGCCATGGTCTATGAAAATTAAAATCCACTGACAGTTATGCTAGTGTTATAATATTGGGTAAGTTGTCCTATTAAGAAAACTACACGTTGGTGATATTATAAGATGTTCTTTCCTGGAACTCTAAGCTAGGCACAGGATTTAATTATTTGAGTTTTGTAATTTTTGTCTTTGAACAACAAGACGAAGCATCTTGAGCTAGACTAATAATAGATGGACTTCCACTTTCTAATGATTATTCTCGTATTAATTTAATGCTAAAAAATGTGCTTGTTTTGCTAATTGTTTTAAATAAAGCCCCATGTTGTTTTTGCCTATTAATGAACAATTTTAATAAGCATTTGCGGCATGCTGGCTCCTGGCGGGGAACTGAGTGCCTGTGTAAAGATTTTTTAATAATAATGTTGCACTTAAGTATCCCCGTAAACGAGGGAATATCAAAGCACTTTGCATCTTTATATAGCATGATTAGTAACCAGATATAATTGGTAATTTTTATGTCCATTAGAGGTACTGAACTTTAAACCTGCTGTGCCAGGCTTTGAACCCTTGACCTTTTTTGTTTTGCTGAGGTTTTAAGGGCGGCCATTTTAAGCTGTTAAACGAACGTTGCTCAGTCAACAAAGTAAAACATGATTTTTTTCCTTCTTCCAACATTTAGTGTGTTGTGAGTGGCTTTTAAATTACATATTTATCTTTCATAAAATATTGTTAATAGGAGTCCCAAAATGCAACATTAAATTAGCAAAGATGCTTTTAGATTCTTTATTAAATAGCGACTTACCCCTGCATAAAATTGTGGTCAGACAGCCGCATGCACAATTTTTAAAGCAGTTGTACTAAGTCATGGGCTTGTGTATTACACTTTTCTTTGTATGACCCTTGCAAGAGTCTCTAGGCACATTCTTAGATGTGTAGGAAAAGGCTGGACATCTACTACATTATAAATTTAATTTAGAAGAAGACCGTACTATTTATGCCATAAATGTTATACTTTTATTTTTTAGCACAATTTACATTCTTTATTGTAGCCCAAGTGTAAAAGCTGAGGATCTCAGGTGAAGAGAAACCCCCTCAAATGTTTTTGTGCTCTGTTATATAGAAAACTCAGAATAAAAAAACAAACATGTGCCTATGAACACAGCCCACTGTACATATTGAATTTGCAAAAAGTTTATTTTATCAAAATCATAGAAGAGCCAATATTAAAATCCAAAAACATTAAATCGTGACATTAGTGCATTTAAAACGTCATGTCCACTATACATGCCTACATCCAATGACCATACATGTATATATACGACCAGGTGAGCTGTTATATAGCACAGGATAGGGGAAGTTGCCTAATAAATTGTAACCTTCTGTTAAATACTTCAGATATTTGTAAACCCAATCACGAATAGTGATTTTAATATTATAAAATCTGCAGCTTTTATTAAAACTGTATCCCTATGATCTTTACATGAAGGTCCTTTTTCAGGTAACTACTGGGTCAAAACGGTCTATCCCTGTCACCCAACTGTGCTGTTGTCACACAGCCTTCAAACTGAGACTACAAATAGCCATTTTAAAGCAAGATGCTGCTGTACATTAACTTCCCTGGCGGTATGATAATGTCTGGAATTTTGTACCAAAAGCGGTACAATTATTTTGCATGTAAATTTGGCGTTTTATATTGTAGGCATGCAATTCTTATGAATAACTCACTTAAATCTGTCCAAACCAGAGTCTAGTAGACATCCCGGGTATGATAAAGTTTGAAACACAAAATCATAAATTATAATATAATAAATAACTATAAAAATTATTCAATAATGTAATCAAATCAAAAACACAGAAATTTGCTCAGTTGCAGAATTGTCGCTGTCATTAAATTTAGTGTTTGATGATAAATTGTGATTCTAATTTATTATCGCTGTTTTCTAGCTGGTCTAAAACCATTTTGACATAAAGGGACACTTTTTGGTTGCTATGGACAATCTCCAGTTTCCAGGCAGAAAAACATTTTTTTTTTTTATTATATAAAATGACATGCAGGGCACTGGACAGACCACTAGGGACAAAGGGGATGTGTATTTTTTTTTCTACAGTACTGCAATCTGTAAGATTACAGTACTGTATGTGTATTGTGTTTTTTAACTTTTTTAAATTTGGCGCCGATCTCCGCTTCCGTGCGTCGTAACGTCGCAGGGAACGGAGATCAGCGGCACTCGGCACTGTGTGAATCGAGCGAGGAGACAGCTCGCACACACAGCGGGAGGACATCGCAGGATCCAGGGGACAAGGTAAGTAAGTCTCCCTGTATCCTGCAATGCGAGCCCGAGTCTGGCTCTGGGTTACCGCTTATGGTACAACAGTCTCACCCCGAGCCAGACTCGGGATTACGGCCAGGGGGGTTAAACACCTTGCTAAAGCTTATTCAAGACTCTGCAAAAAAATTTTGGATGGAGTGAAATGCATTAGAGTTGTGGGAAGGGTGGATCAGCTTGTGCTTAGAGTACTTTAAAAAACACATGCAAGTTTTATAATGAAGAATTGCTTCCCTTTTTCCTTGCTTGGAAGTGGCATTTGCCAACCTTATTGTAAAGAAGATTGTGCCTTTTGTCCTGTCTACATTTGGTTCAATATAGTCTATATACATACATAATATATTTGACTTGGTGATATCAACATGTGGTGCTACAATAAGGGAATGTAATACTGAGTCAGTAGATATATTTAAAAAAAATTGAAATTCTCTTTAAGTTTTTGAGTACATATCTGCATGCCATGTGTGGCATGCCTGTGATTTTTAGATTTTTAGATTTTTCCATCAAGGTGGATATACTGTAAATAATCTTAGTATTCACACCAACCTTCAAATCATGTTCTTTTTACTGTGCTCACCCAGCATCTCCAACATAAACCATACACCCTTGATTGATTTTGATTCGTCAAGTGCATCTCAGTGCTATGGTTCATCTCATTGTATTTGATATATAGTGGAATCGGCAGAGAATTTTCCTGCAGACACTTTTCATGAGTGGTTTGTGTGACACTCTCTATACACTGCGTTTCAGATTTTAGCTTGGCTGTGCTAGGCTGTAGCAGTAATGCTAGATTTTTGTTTTTTTAATTTTAAATGAAAGGGCTACTTTAATGGAATCTTGACAGAAAAACATGTAACGGGATGTGGCTGCTCTCCTGAATTAGATGTAACTTTCATAGTATGCAACAGCAAGCTGCTATCCATACCAATTACATTTTCAATGCATTTCTTGCCTAAGGCTTGCAGTGCATTATGGGACTGGTAGAAAAGACATCTGTATTTATCAACAAGAACAGTCAGCTGAGCCTGCCTATAAACATTGTAATTATTTGCAAGTATGATTAATTATAGCCATGGAACAGAAATCATTGCTAATATATCTGGTGATCATATATTTGAATGGATGCTTCATGGTGTTTAAAAATCGAATTACAGAGTACCAGCCAAATCCCAAGCTTATTTCATTGTAATAGGTATATGCCCCTCCAGATTAAAAAAAAAAACATTGGGGAAGTTGAACCACCAATGCTGTGCAGCTTAGGGCAACTAAATCTGTTTGAGCAAAATACTTAGAAATAAACAACATAAAGCACAAAATGGTTTACATAGCATTCTATCATTTTATTAAAGTATAAATAAAAGTAACAATGAAAGATAAGTGCACTCATTATTCCCCTTGCCAACTTAAGGGTGACATGGTTTTAAAGTGATTGTAAAGGCAGAACGTTTTTTATCTTAATGCATTCTATGCAATAAGAGAAAAAGCCTTCCGTGTGCAGCAGCTCCACTCAGTCCCCCAATACTTACCTGAGGTCCATCTAGATCCAGCGATGTTGCACAAGAGACTCGGCTGTCCAGGACTCCCCTCCTCATTGGCTGAGACAGCAGCGAAGCGCCATTGGGCTCCTGCTGCTGTCAATCAAAGTCAGTGAGCCAATGAGGAGATCAAGGGAGCGGGCCCGGGCCGCGGCTCCATGTCTGAATGGACACAGGAAGCTACGGCTCAGCTCGGGTGCCCCAATTGCAAGCTGCTTGCTGTGGGGGAACTCAACAGGAAGGGGCATGGAGCACCAAAGATGGACCCGGGAAGAGGAGGATCTGGGCTGCTCTGTGCAAAACCACTGCACAGAGCAGGTAAGTATAACATGTTTGTTATTTTTAAAGAAAAAAAGAGACTTTAGTATCACTTTAACTTTAGTTCATGATCTATCTATTCAATGCCAAGAATCCCCCCCTGTCTCACCTTAGCAACTTACATACCTCAGGAGGTCAGTTCAAGTCAGGAGCTTTGTTTACACCCTCCTGATATAAAGCGTATCTAGAACCAAAAACAAACATTTACTAGAGGTTTCTGTAAAATGGAACATGATTTGTCATTGCTGGAAGATTAGTCAAATCAGTGGAAACTGCAGTTCAACGTTTCTAAATGTGAAATAATGCCCCTAGGTAAAAATAAACCCTTGATAGAGTACAACATTGGAGGTACAGTGTTAGCCAGCACTACAGGGGAAAAAGATTTGGGGGTACTTATTTCAGATGATTGCAAAATCAGTGTGACCAGGCAGTGGGAATAGCAAATAGAATTCTAGGATGCATTACTAGAGGGGTCACCAGCAGAAGGAAGGAGGGTCTGATTCCCCTATATATAGCTTTAGTGAAACTTCATTTAGAATACTGTGTCCAGTTCTGGAGACCTAATTTACAGAAAGATATTGATAAGATAGAATGAGTCCAGAGAGGGGTAACAAAATATAGTGAAAAGTCTGGGGGGATAAAATATATTGAGAGCAACTTCAGGAACTTATGTACAGTCTGGAGGAAAGAAGGAAAGGGGGAGACATGATTGAAACCTTTAAATACATCAAGGGAATGAATAAGGTTCAGGAGAGCAGTATTTTCAATCTGAAACCAAAATCAAGAACACAGGGACATGACCTCAAACTAACTGGAGGAAGGGTCAAAACTAATCTTAGAAAGCATTCTTTTACTGGAAGATAGTTGAGGCTTGGAATAAACTTCAAGCAGAGGTAGTGAGACAGTCAAGAGTAGATGGCTTCAAACATGCTTGGGACAAACCTATTTCTTTAAACCTAGATCTATACTCAGACAAAAAAGTAAAAAAAAAAGTAAAAAAAAGAAAAAACACATACAAAGATCCTAACCCTGGTCTACAGTATGTGTCCATGCACACATAGGAGTTTACATACTCTGTATGTAATAATATTCTGGCTATATCCTAATATTCTGGCCATTAGAATGCTTAAAGTGATTGTAGAGTCTGTTTTTTTGTTAGTTAAAAATAACAAACATGTTATGCTTACCTGCTTTGTGTAACGGTTTTGCACAGAGTAGCCCCAATCCTCCTCTTCTCGGGTCCCTCTTTTGTGCTTCTGGCCCCTCCCTCCTTTTGGGTGCCCCCACAGTAAGCAGCTTACTATGGGGCACCCGAGCCAAGCCACAGCTCCCTGTGTCCATGCAGACACTGAGCCATGGCCTGGCCTTGCCCCCTCTCTCTCCTCATTGGCTGACTGACTTTGATTGACAGCAGCGGGAGCCAATAGCGCTGTGCTGCTGTCTCAGCCAATGAGGAGGGGAGTGCCGGGCAGCTGAGAAACTCCTGCAACAACACTGGATCTAGAGGGACCTCAGGTAAGTATTAGGGGGGCTGCACACAGAAGGTTTCTTATCTTAATGCATAGAATGCATTCCGATAAAAAATATTCTGCCTTTACGATGACTTTAATGCCCCATACACACGGTCGGAATTTCGGAAAAAATTTGAGATCCTGCTCTCAAATTTTCCGACAACAAAATCCGATCAGACTTTTTCCGATCGTGTGTAGAGAATTCCGACGGACAAAGTGCCACGCATGCTCAGATCAAATTACGAGACCTAAGCTATTGGCTAATACCCTCTACGTAGTTCCGTCGTACGCAACGAACGTCACCACGGTCAGAATGATCAGATTTTCCGAGAACTTTGTCCGACCGTGTGTATGCAACACCAATGTCGAACAAAATCCGTCGGACAAAATCCGGATTTTGTGGTCGGAATTTCCGACCGTGTGTACGGGGCATAACTCCTTAATGCTAGTGCCTACTGGCCCTTTAAGAGGTTTCTGATGCAATGTGATTGGCTGTCATATCAGTCACATGATTGGAAAGCTCCTGATCACAAATAGAGATTGGGAGCCACCGGTAACTGTGCCGCTCTTGGCACAGCTCTGTTTACAGTCTGGCACACATATGTGCGGCTGCTCAGCGTTAAGGCCCACCAGCCAAGTAGCCGCATATATGTGTATCACCAGCGTGAAGAGGTTAAAAAAAAAAAACGATATGGGAGCATCGGGATCTCTGTTTACCCAGTGCTAGTCAAATGAATGAGGTAAGTTTCACATGCAAATAATGAACTCCTGCAGACTGCTTTGATTGTGTAAATTCGGTTTTAAATCACGGAAGCATATTCTGAAGCTTTAAAACACTATACAGTAGCTCCATGGAGTGTAAGACAGTTTGGTTACAGCCACCGGTGTTTACTTGGTGTTCTGTCTGGTGTTCTTCGTAAAGCAACCGGCTTTACAAAAGAAGAATAAGGTCATAATTTTACCCTCCTTAAACTGGAATATTTTTTGTGGGTTTTGGTTCTACGTAAAAAAATTGTCTTGTAAGTATCTCATAGAATCAGAATTTCCACTTAAAGCTTATTCTTTATCACCCAACATATGCTCTTAGCTTGCACTCCATTTTTCATTCTATCTTTCCTTGTTAATAGCGGGATTATTGCTTCCTGCTTTTGGTATCAGGAACGTGTTAAGTTATTATAAATGTATTTATTTTTTACTAAATCACATGTACTGCGCAAGCAGATGTTTAAAGTTCGCCGAGAGATGCAGATTTATTTTCGTTTTGTATTTGTAAACTCATCAGAAATAGAACTAATTGTTCCGGTGTCCTTAGCACAACTTCAACTTTTATTTATTGTATAGAATGTACAGTAAACTTAACATCTTATCTTTCTACTTTATTGCTTTCTTTTTATGAAACCTTCTTGTGTTGTTATTATTTTACAGTGCAAATTATTAAATGGCTGTAGAACTACAGTTGATTGGTTTAAATTACTACAACCCTTTTGTATGGTGTTCCCCAGCAGGATCTGAATGTTGCATATTGACCTCGTTTTCATTTTTTTTAAAACAAAAGGTATTCATATTCACCAGCTAAAGGATTATGTTGTCTCCTCCAAATATTGAATAAAACCATATGAGGAATTGTGAGTTTAGCTTTCAATTTTTAATAGCAGTGAAACCATAAAATTCCATCTCTGGGCTTTAGTTAAGACTTTAAAGCAAAGTCCTGGATCTTTTGGCAGTATGTGTAAAACCTGTAACTGAGAAATACTTTTCCATCTTTCATTACTCTGAACCTGAAAAATATAAGTAGGATGTTATTTGAAAAAGTATATTTGTGGAAGCAGGCCTTGGCCACTGAAATCACAGTACTGATGGTCATCCATCAGATTTCTCAATCAGGAGACCATAAAATGTATGTAAGCTCAAATTAGTTTTCTTTTTGTTTAAGATAGGATAGGGAAGGATTACAACTTGTCCCATTGGGGAGCTTGCCCTACTTTCCACTTTCTGGGCTTGTAAGCACTGAAGTAAGAAATGAGAGGAAATCCATTCAAATGAAATGAAATTCCATTTTAACAGATTTTTCACTGGAATATGTGTCCTCATTGGTGGATTTTTCCTCACCTCTAGTGCTAATAACAACTCACATTTGGATTTGCGAACCTCAGTTAGCTTAGCTTGTGTGTGTAGCTTTTGGATACAGTGGAAGGATTAGACCTTCTGTCAGGTCTTTTTTGTCTGTGTCCCTGTTAGGAAAATTCACTTTTTTGGTTCGTGACCATTGTCACTGGGATTGAAAGTAAGGGAAGTTCTCTATCTCTTTACAACTAACCCCACTATCCCTAGCTGTTGGGGATATGGGCTATGACAATAATATACTCCTATAAATAAATAAACTATTACCCACTTTTGGAGCAATCTTACAGCTCTCTCCTCACGGGTTGGGCTTTTTGCCCTTTCTAATACCCGATGAGAACATCACAAAGGTTCTAGATTTGACAAGTTTTCCGTATCCGTTGGTACTCACTGGTACTTTAGCGATCATTGAATGGATCGCTTGATGCTTGAGGCACAGTTTGCTCCCATATGGGGTGCCTGTGCAGTTAGGCGACCAACTTCAGAAAATCTGCGTTTCACAGTGTTTACCACGAATATGTTTCTTGCATTAAGTTATCCTTCTAACCTTTCACACATGAAGTTAAGAACCCGTTTCTCATTTGTTCGTACTGAGAAAATGTGTGACATGTATCTTCTCCCTGTTGTTTACCCCAACACACCCCTGCATGGGTGATACCTTATCTTTATGTAAATTTCTATTAAACAATAAAGCTTTTTCAAACTTTAAACATCTCCATATTCAGACACAGATGGCAAAAAAAAAAACCCTGACCTGTATTTTAGCTATATTCTACCCCAGCCTTTTTCAACCAGGGTGCTCATGCTTCAGGTTTCTTCAGGGGTGCCTTGGCAAAATGCTTAAAAAAATTGTATACAAGCAAGTGGAGTGGATCAAGCCTGCTTTTTAGTTACACAAAGCCAAAGATTTTCAGTGTGCACCATTACAATCGTTAACTGCCGACACCTGCACAGCATCTGTGTTTGATCTGCCCTTCTCCATCATCACTGTTGTCACATTAGTGAGTAAGAGAGAGAAGCTGAGAGAGAAAAGAAACATCAGAATACTAGTCAGTACCCATGTTCAAAGGTCTGTTTGCTTTGTAAGAATAAATCTCTTAGTCATTGTGTATCTTATGTGTGTGGATGCTGTTTCATTATAAAACTATCAGTTAAAGCGCTTGTTACCCCAACACTTCATATTCCTGATATGTGCTTGTTGTACCATGTACTTGTGTGAGAAAGTATCTTGTTCTCTTTGTATTGTTTTCTTTATGTGAAATCCCTGGTGTTCATGCTAGTCCTATTGCTATTAAAAACTGACCACACTAAGCAGGAGAGCACAGAGTCAGTTCTCTAGCAAAGCTGGGAACTTAGCCTGCTCTCCTCCAATGATCAGACTAGTTCTAACAGGCCCCCGCTGCACAGGAATTCACTGGGAAACTCCCGGTGCCGTTGTTTTTCCTCCCCCAGCTCTTTTGTAGCCGAGAACAGGGGGTATGTGATCATTTATATTAAAAAAAGGGAATAAAAGGTATTCATAATGTTGTTGTTTTTTGTCTATACAAAAATGTTTTGCCTTTCATTTCTATTTTAAACTGAATGGGTTGTTTTACAAGGTGACTGTTTACAATTGCTTACATTTTTTTACATTTTAGAATGGGGTTCATCAAGATTGTGCATTATTTTAACCACTTGCGGACCAGCCGCTGCAGTTTTACTTCGGCAGGTTGACTCCGCTGTGCAAAATCACGTTATTGTACATGATCTCGCGAGGCTTGCATAGCAGGCACGTGCGTGCCTGCCGCAAGCCCCGTGAGTCTGACCGCGGGTCCCGAAAACTCGATGTCCGTGGGGATATCCACGATCATCTCACGGGAGAGGATGAACGGGGAAATGCTAATGTACACAAGCATTTTCCTGTTCTGCCTAGTGACACTGTCACTGATCACAGCTCCCTGTGATCGGGAGCGGTGATCAGTGTTGTGTCACACACAGCCCCTCCCCCCACAGTTAGAATCACTCCCTAGGACACACTTAACCCCTGCAATGCCCCCTCCTGGTTAAGCCCTTCACTGCCCGTCACATTTACACAGTAATCAGTGCATTTTTAATTGCACAGATTGCTGTATAAATGTGAATGGTTCCAAAATAGCACCAAAAGTGTCCGATGTGTCTGCCATAATGTCACAGTCAAGATAAAAATCGCAGATCGCCGCCATTACTAGTACAAAAAAAAATTATTAATAAAAATGGCATAAAAATATCCTGTACTTTGTAGAAGCTATAACTTTTACGCAAACCAATCAATAAATGCTTATTGCAAATTTTTTACCAAAAATATGTAGAAGAATACGTATCGGCCTAAACTGAGGAAAAATATTTTTTTAATATATTTTTTGGGTATATTTATTATAGCAAAAAGTAAAAAATAATGCGTTTTCTTTTTCAAAATTGTCTCTATTTTTGTTTATAGCACAAAAAATAAAAACTGCAGGGGTAATCAAATACCACCAAAAGAAAGCTCTATTTTTGGGGGAAAAATACATCAATTTTGTTTGGAAGCCACGTCGCACGATCGTGCAATTGTCATTTGAAGCGACGCCGTGCCAAATCGCAAAAAGTGCTCTGGTCTTTGGCCAGCCAAATGCTCCGGGGCTGAAGTGTTTAAAGGGTGCCTTGACTGAAAAAGGGTTGAGAAACACAGTTCTACTCCTTCCAAATTGAAGAGGAAAATATACATCACTTTCTCAGAAGTTTTGCAATAGATTTTGGTACTTTGAGCAGAACATTTAATAATTCACAACCTAATAATTCCTTCATCTAAGTACTTCCCAGGCAGCAAATCGCATTTAGCAAATTTTTATTATGTTTTGCTCCTTTTAAAAATAAGACTTTAATACAGCATTTGCGTCATGCACACCCACTTCTTACAAGCATTATTCATTAACTTTTTTTATTTTTTTTGTTGTTAAATTTCTGGCAGCTGCCTCCCTGGGTATTTGTCCTAGTTGCCATCCCAGCTCATACAGACAAGCTTTGTGTTTTACAAAAGTATAGGCATACACATAATAAAATGTTATGTGTGCTTAAAGTACTATTTACGCTCATTTAGACATAACTGTGTGCTGCCTTATTTCTTACTGGAGAAAACCATTTTGTTGACTTTGTTAATAAACGTGATAAAACAGTAGCATCAGTCACCTAAATGAACATAATTTAAAGATAACGAAGCATAACTTATTTTAGGAAGAGTAATTATCCCTTTTGAATGGCATAGTGTATTTGTTAATGCAGAGCCTGATGGTAACACTTTGTACCTTATAGCTGAGACTACAGGCTGTTCTGTCTGCTTCTTCCTCGCTTAATTTCCTGGCGCTTTTTAACTTTTCCACTCTCAATCAGTTTTTAATTGTCAGTGTTTTTTTCTTTCAACTTCCATTATGCAAATATAAAACAGAGACCACGATACTGACACTAGGGTTATTATGCCCACAGCTGGCACCTGAAGAAAACAGCATGATTCCACTTGCCCAAGACTTCAAATAGAGTCCTGTGTAAGCTGTGCCTAGATAGTGCCCTGATTGGCTTGACCAATCATAGCGCTCTTTAAAAAATTAAAAAAATAAAGAATGCTACAGTATGTGCTGATTATTCGCAACTAATGGCATGTGTGGCTGGGGCAGCATGAATAAAGATGCGTGTTTTAATGAAAATTGCACACCGGGAATAAATGCAAAGCAGAAGAAAGAACAACGTTAAATTGCTCATACGAAATTACTCACTTGAATGTGTGTTCTAGCAAATTAGTGACACTGATGTTTACTAAAAGGGCAATTTGAGAGCTGTCTATCTGTTCCTTATGCAGCTTGTCTGCACCCAGCGTACACGCAGCTCCCTGGTACAATGCATGAAAGCTTGCCCTGCTCCCAGGAATAGCTGTAAGATGTAAATGAAACATATCATTTCGTTTTAATACCCTATAATATCTGGGAGCTAGTAAAAATCACAGGTATATGCTGGTGCTAATTAAGAAACCGAATAAAATTGCCACCTTACAATTAGTGTAGTAAAAGCCGTGAAAGTGTGAAATTATATACTCATTCTTTCTTATAATTGAAATGTTTCAGTGTTTCTAGTCAAGCGTACATGTAACAGATACAGGAGTTTTAATTTAATTGTTACCAAGAATCTATAACAGACTGGAGATCTTTCTGTCGATTTAGCGATCTCTTGAGTAATTAAAATAGCTTTTGTGACCAGATCAGATGGCCTTTAAATGGAATGTTTGTAATAATGCCTCCACTGTCAATTATAAGGATATGATAATTAATTTAAGCTGTCAATGGCCATATAAAGGTACAGGGCTGGCGTTATTATTAAAAATATAAAAAAAAATATGAATCAACTATATACACCAACTGCACATTGCTTGAACTCTGTCTCAGGACTCCTCTGAACAGCCCCTGTATTCCCTGAAATACTAAAATGAATGAAACCATAAAACAAAAAAATATTGGTGTTTTCTCTTCCAATGGTGCATGTGCAGTGGGGTAAATATGACCCTGTTATTAGAAATCATCTTATGGGCTCATGCACACTGCAGCTCAAGGAAGCTGCTCCTACAGGCATTTGAGCTTTTTTGAGTTCTCATTTTTCTCTGCCTGGAAACTCCCCTCCATGTTAGCCAATGTGTCCATGCACATGGACGTTTTCAGGAGTTTACAGGTATATGAACTTACAAGCAGAAAAAAAAACTCAATAAACTTGCTTTTTTGAGAAGAGCTTTCAAACAGAAAAGACTCATAAGCACACAAAAACATGAGCGCTCCAGCTTCCTTTTTTTTCATATACAGTGGTTAAGAAAATGCTGTCTATTCATCGGAAGCCTTGGGAGGTATTGGGAGTTTCCAATGGCCCTGTTCTGGAAATCCCAGTGGAAATGCTGTTGTATTTTGGCCATTTTTTTCTGGCCAAATTTTGTGGCCACATGTTGCTCCTTACTTTTGCCACAAGAAATGGCCAAAGGAAGTAACAACAATTGGCCACAAAAACTGGCCAAAGTAACTGGCCAATTTTTGTGGCCAAATCAATAAACTGCACTTGTAGAAAAAAATGTATAGATCTATGTATGTGTGTGTGTATGTATATATATATATATATATATATATATATATATATATATAGAGAGAGAGAGAGAGAGAGATAGATATCTCTATATCTGTATCGATACAGACACTTAAAACCTAAAAAAAACAAAGGTCACAATGGACATCCTTTTGAAATTGTTAAAAAATTCCTGGATACTTTCTCAGCTCACAAAACGTTTGCCAAGTATTCAGAAGAAATAAGGTTGAAAAGTAAAGGATGTGTGTAGTAGTGACAACGGTGGATTAGCCAGTGTTGCAGCTGCATTCTCATAATTAGCAGCCTCCACAACATAAGCAGTAGCACTATTTCATGAATCATTACAGTAAGGGGATCCATGATGATTGTAGTAAAAAAAATTAAAAATGTCTCTGCTCTCACAGTGATCTCTCTGCTCTATCTCTAAATAAAAATGGTGACTGGAACAAATTTTGCAATGTAGTCACGTGGAAGTAAAAAATTAGCTGTGGGGAGAGTTTTTGAAAAAAACGCTTATGCTCAAAAACACAAAATAAAAATGTGCAAAGGCGTTCAAAATTGGGCAAGCTTCTATAAGCTTTTAGGCAGAAATAAAAGCTGAAACACTGGTAAATGCAGCTCTTTTTTTTGAGCTGCAGTATGCATGAGCCCTTAGGTGTATTTTATTAGCAGTCTTGAAAATGTCCCATGCCTTTTTAATTGACACCTGTAACTTTTGTTATTCTAGTTCATCTATACCTTTGTTATGCACACCTCATTTCAGCTTTTATTTGCTTTTATCGAACATAATGCATTGGTTATCTTTTATTGCTTACAAAGTTAAATATTTTATTATATTTTGCCCTATTGCTTAGTGATATTGTCCTTATTCAGTGACAGCTTATTGATGAAAAAACATAAAATGCATACATTATGCAGTTGTGTAATTTCCATTTATTTACATGTTTCTTGTGGTATAATTTTTCTGTTTTTTCATAATTTGTAACTTTAGCATACTGTCTGTTTCTGCAGTAGTAACTTGGCCCACCGCTACTACCTGGCTACAGATCCAGTAACTGGGGATCTTTATGTTTCGGATGCAAACACTCGCAAAATATATCGCCCTAAATCGCTGACAGGAGCAAAGGATTTGATCAAGAATGCAGAAGTTATCGCTGGCACAGGAGAACAGTGTACGCCATTTGATGAAGCAAGGTGTGGAGAAGGAGGAAAATCGGTAGAAGCAACGCTAACAACCCCAAAAGGTAATTCACATTGTAGTGGACTTTCAGTCATTTCAAGTAACTTGTACTGGCTTCTCTTCCTCTCTCTCCAACAACTGGACATTGGTACCTTATTTTTTTTTGTGTTTGGACCTTCTTTCTCACTTAGACAAGAATGAAATAGCGCACCCCCTCCTCTCAACTGTCTCCTGGAATGTCCACCTATCACTTCTCGCTCATGCTATTAGACATGACAGTGTGTATAAAGATGCATGGGAAACCCCAGATGTGCTGCAGGTCTCTGCCGGGTCCCAAAGACAGGGCAGAGATATTTGGCACATCTGCTCATGCTTCAAATATTCAAAGATGGTGGCATGGCAGAGGAGGTGGGGATTCAGTATATCGGGGGAACTGAAGTTCCTCTTTAAAGTGTATGTAACTTTCTTTTTTAGTTTTGGATGGAGAAGGTAAGGGTTAGACCCTTGGCCAGGTTTCATTAGTGTCTGTGAAATATAGTAGTATGGAGTACTGCAGTACATTCAAGAATGGCAGTGCTGGATGTAAACAAACCATGGCTGCCCCTTCAAGGTAAGTATGCAGGTATGAAGAAGGTTGGGTTAGGTTAGTTCAGAGGAAGAGGCTAAAAGAATAATGCACTTATCCCTTAACACTCAACATGATTTTGAAGTTAAGATTGATAACACTTTTATGCCTTCTCTACTTGTGTATTTATTATTAGCTAACAAAGTATGTATTTTTTTTTCTTGCTTGTTAGCTACTTCCACTTAGCAACTGATGTTTCTCAAATGAAGGTTAAATCATAGAACGTATAATCCCCCAGCATTACCTATATATTAGGAATGACAAACTTCTATTTTTGGACCACATAATGGTTGATGTATAAAAATTGGTGATCATGGCAACCAATCAGAATTATTGTATCTTTTTTATTTTTTTATTTCCCTGAATCACTTGCAATATTTGAAGCTGCATTATTTGACATCATTGGTCCTCGACCAATATAAGAACTTCAGTTGAATGGGGCCATAGGCTGCTCTATAGCTTAAAAACCTTCCTTACTTTGCAGCTTAACACACCAGAGTAAGCTTTTTGATACAACCCCTTATGGATTTGGTTTACTCAGTGTCAGCCCATACTTCATTCAAATTTGATTGTCTACTTTGAACAGACTTTTTTTTAGACAGTTTTGTCATTATCCTTGAAGACCTCTCCATACTTCTTTAAATCACTGCACTTGCGAGTTTTACTAGTCCCAGTGACTCAAACATCAAATGTGTCACAGTGATCTTCATTAGGTGCTTTTGATTTAATGCCATCCCAGGAAACTTGCTTTACGTCAGCATGTTGCAAAAATACTTGTCTTCTAGGATAATTAAGAAAATTCTGAACATAAAAGTGATAAATTCAAGAACAAAATGCAAAAAGGGTAGCTTGATGGTTATAGTATATTTCTGGTAAAAACCAGGAAGACAATTTCATCAGGTTTTATACTTTAGAAAGTAAGTTTCATCCAACTAGCAATGCACAGTTTTCAATCGTAATCGTTTATTACTGCCCATGGTACTTTTTTTTTTTTTTTTTGCACGAACAGTTACATTTTCAGGACAAGCTTTCAGGGTTCTATCCCCTTCTTCCAAGCTTCAATTAGTACTGACACACAAAGATTTAGCAATATGCTAAGTAGAAATCTGAAAAGGCAACAAGATGTGAAAACAGACACACACTCACATACACATGCTAGTTAAAATAAGAAAGTTAGCATATAAGGAGTAGAGAAGGGGACTGTGAAATGGAAGGGAGGGGAAGAGTCACAGAGGTTAGAATGATGATAAGAATGTTTGATAGGGATTGAGACGGCTGAGGTCCTCATTCACTCTGTTATCTCTTGTGCAAAACAGAATTATTTATCATTCGCAGTTCAAAGTTTTAATTTTCTGAGTACTCTTAACATTTCCAAATTATTCATGTTTTCCATACAGTGGTTTGCTTGTGGGAAATGATGTCCCACTGGTGTGCGGTAATCATCTTCCTTGTATTCTTAATGGTGTGTCTATGTAAATTCATTATTTTTTTTTGTAATGCCTGTCCTGGCTTACTATTGTCATATCCCTAGCTGAATTTGTTGCATTAATGCAGAATTAAACTCTGCTATATATTTTTTTTGTAAATGGGCCCCCAGGAGGTTTATTCTATAATGTGCTAGTGTGTAACGCATTTTAGCACATTATGGCAGACTTACATGTCAAATGAAGCCCTTCAGCGCTGTACTTTCAGCATTGCAGCTGGTCCTAGGCTTTTCCATATTCTCCTTGTCTTCCTTCCAGGTTCCTGTTTTGCCATTTGAATGACTGAGCTGTAAAGATAAAAGAAAAGAAGGAGGGTGCACCGACCTAGTGCATTACCAATATAAAAATTGTATTAAAAATATATAAAAGCAATGGTACTACTCACAAACGAGCATAAAGGCTTTTCCTATCAGTCAAACTGCATCTCTTGGCAACTGTAGACAGGACATGATGACAGGAAGATCGCATGGTACCCCAAACGACTGAACGGCTTGCCGATCTTCCTGTCATCAGGTCCTGTCTGCAGTTGCCAAGAGATGCAGTTTGACAGATAGGAAAAGCCTTTATATATGCTTGTTTGTGAGTAGTACCATTGCTTTTATATATTTTTAATAACATTTTATATTGGTAATGCACTAGGTCAGTGCATCCTCCTTCTTTTCTTTTTTCTCCTAGTTTCATGAATGCCCATTGTTCTGAGGAGGGCTGCAAGATCATAGACTTTGCCTTAAATCGAAGAGTGGATTACACCATTCGTGTATAGCAAAACACCATAGCGAAGGAGATTATTGTTTTGTTGAGCTGTAAAGATGTCACTTCTGCACATGGTCACGGGAGTCACTTCATCATGGTGTTTTAAATGTACTGTGCATGCGCAGCTCAGTGTACATTACTGCTGACAGGCTGAGGTAAGCATTAATGACAGAAGAGACCAATAGGGGCCTTTCTATCATATAAAGCCTACTTGTCAGCAGTTTTGAAAAGATTTAGTTTAATTTTGCTTTAAAAAAGGTACACCACATTACTGGAGATGCAGCTGTATGATCCAATAATACTGAAGGTCCCTTTTATGTGTGTGTAACTTTTTAATTGTGTGGCTGAACAGTTTGTACCATTTTATTGTTGTGAGGTTTTGTTCAGTTGTTTATATCCCTGTCCACAGAATAAAGTTTCCTGTTCATTAATTTATCTGAGGTTGAGTGATTGCCTGAGGGTCAACACTGGAGGTTGTTGGAAGATTTCTTCCAACGTTTCATCCTCTGTTATGATAGGTTGCAGGTCTTTGATTATCTTGTTTATCCCCTCTATTGCTGGATAGCATGTGGTTACTAGAGGTACACGGCTATTTGTTTTTATTTCTCTTTGTATTATAGGTGATTTTCTCTTTGGGTTTTCAAGGCAGCATTTATGCTTGTACAGATGATTTTGTTGCTGTAAGCTGTCTAATGAAAGGATTATGGTAGTACTCTAAAAACAACTATTAATGTCTTCTGGGGAAAAAGCATATGCAGTGTTATCTGGTGCAAAAAAGCAGGGATTTTATCAGAACTGCAGATCTATTGTTTTCTATGGTCCCATGCACATAGTACCTAAATATCAGCAAACCTACATTGTGTTGAGATCTGTAAAATCAATACAGAAAATTCTGCATCCAAGGTCAGTAATTTAAGTTTGTATGCCTGTAAGCTCATGTGAATGCATGCACATGTGTACACATGCAAATTTAATGGTATGGAAGTAGAATTCTTTGCATCTAAACAATCTATCAACGTTTACATGTCTATACATTTGTGAACGCAAGCATTTCATGGACTATTCTAATGCGTTTTTTATGAAGGATCTTTCTTCCAACAAGATCCTGTGTAGATGATCATTACAAGGAGAAAAGAACGGCTGCACACCACAGGAACGTTCCAACAACTTTATTACAAATAATAGCCATAAACAGTCAACAAAGACACATGTCTTTGTTGGCTGTTTGTTGCTATTTTTGGAATAAAATCATTGGAACGTTCCTGTGGTGTGCATCCATTCTTTTCTTCCTACTGATCATCGGTGGCGGGCTCTGGCTTGCACCCAGCGCATTCGGACTGTAGTGACTGCTCGCGTGGAGTGGCTTCTTCCTTGTTTGAATTAGATGATCATTACAACCATGTGCATGTGCCCTAATATGACAGAAGTAAACAATTATTAGGCTATAGTTATCACAATAGTTAGGGCAGGTGTTCTTTTTTGAATTTAGAGTGCTGATTTACAATATAGGCCCCATTTTTTTTTTTATTTAAGAAAGCAATTTCTCCCTCCATTCATAACTTTCTTACCTGGAATGATTTGGTTAAAAGTTTCCACTGGAATACACTTGGAGGGTATAGGTTCTGCCATCAAATAGAAATGTAATAGTCAACGTTCTCCATCTTGTAAACCAAACAGGAAAATTTCAGGTGTGCAGGAGTTAGGGAGGTGTAGTAAGTAACTGAAAGAATGATCACTTGCCTCCAGAAATCAGTTATATCCAGGAAATACAAAATAAGGTATACAGAATCTGCATGGGTTGGGTACATTGTATGCAGATAGAAATCATGGGGCCCCTGTACAGCCTACCTGATGGGGCCCCCTTCAGCCCCACCCTTGGTCCCTCCTTCAGCCCCACCTCTGGCCCCTCCCCAGATGCCATATTGTGCTGCAGACTGTGCCACCCATGCCATGCCACCTGCCAATGCTATATTGTCCTGCACACCCATGCCGCCAATGGCATAATGCCATTGGCAGCATGGGTGGCACTTTCTGCAGCACATTACGGCATTGGCGGCACAGGTGGCACAGTCTGCAGCACATTACAGCACTGGCGGCACAGGTGGCACTGTCTGCAGCACATTACAGCACTGGCGGCAAGGGTGGCACTGTCTGCAGAACATTACGGCATTTTTGCCATGGGTGGTACTGTCTCTGCAGGCAGCACATGCGTTATGGGCCATAACGCATGTGCTACCTGCAGACAGTGCCACCCATGCCGGCTAACACAGGTGTGTGATCCTGACAAAAAATTTGTGAGCTAATAACTGGTGCTTTTTGCCTGTGCTGCACTTTATAATTGGTCTTCATGGGTCATTTCCAATTTGTATTACATTTTTGTTCTTGGGTTTGATGCATAATAATCATCACCAGCACTAGGCAGACCATTTTTGTTCTTTTTGAAGGCAATAAAATTGGCTATGATGAGCAGAGACAGAAAGACGCTATTGGACAGGCAGATACTTCAGGATATACCTGCTGTCTATGACCACCTTAACTGCTTGCTGACCAGCCGCCGTCATACTGCAGCAGGTTGGCATGGCTGCGCGAATCGCCATAGGTGTACTTTCGGCCGCTTAAAAAGCTATAGAGGGCACGCCGATGCTGCCATGTCTGCCGGCGACCAGCAATCACTCCTCAGAGAGCCAGAATGGGAATCTGTCAATGTAAACAGACAGATCCCCATTCTGTCAGGGAAGTAGAGAGAGATCTGCTGTTCCTAGTGATCAGGACCAGCAATCTCTCTCTACTCCCTGTCAGTCCACTCCCCCCACACTTAAAAATGTCCTCCTAAGGAACACTCTCCGCAGGATGTGGAAACCTTGCAAAAAGATCTGAACAAATTAATGGGGTGGGCAACTACATGGCAAATGAGGTTCAATGTAGAAAAATGTAAAATAATGCATTTGGGTGGCAAAAATATGAATGCAATCTATTAACTGGGGGGGGGGGGCTATGGGGGAATCTAGGATGGAAAAGGACCTGGGGGTCCCAGTAGGTGATAGGCTCAGCAATGGCATGCAATGCCAAGCTCCTGCTAACAAAGCAAACAAAATATTGGCATGCATTAAAAAGGGGATTCATTCTAGAGATAAAACTATTCATTCTCCCGCTCTACAAGACTGGTCTGGCCACTCATTAAAATTAGAAGAAAAGAGGTTTAACCTTAAACTACGTAGAGGATTCTTTACAGTATAAGCGGCAAGGATGTAGAATTCCCTTCCACAGGCGGTGGTCTTAGTGGGGGGCATCGATAGTTTCAAGAAATGATTAGATAAGCACCTGAACGACCGCAAAATACAGGGATATACCATGTAATACTGACATATAATCACACACATAGGTTGGACTTGATGGACTTGTGTCTTTTTTCAACCTCACCTACTATGTAACTATGTAACTATAAATATATTACCTATTTTGTAGATGCTATAACTTTGGTGCAAACCAATTAATATACACTTATTGCAATTTTTTTACCAAAAAATATATAGGATTGGCCTAAACTGATGAAGAAATTCGTTTTTTTATTACATTTTTGGGGATATTTATTATAGCAAAAAGTAAAAAATATAGTTAATTTTTTTCTAAATTGTCGTTCTTTTTTTTTTCATAGCGCAAAAAACAAAAACTGTAGAGGTGATCAAATACCACCAAAAGAAAGCTCTATTTGTGTGAAAAAATACATAAATTTTGTTTGTGTACAACGTTGCATGACCATGCAATTGTCAGTTAAAGCGACGCAGTGCCATATCGCAAAAAATGGCCTGGTCATTAAGGGGCAAATTCTTCTGGAGCTGAAGTGGTTAAAGGATAAGTTCACCTTTTTTTTTCTTCTAAATTCTAGCTCCCATATGTACCAATATAGCATTAATGTACTTATTTTGCAAAAATAAAATCACTTTTTATTTTTTATATGCACGCTTACCTCACTGTCTTTATAGATGTTTCAAAACACTGCCAATTACTTCTGCCTTACTTCCTGAACAGACTTTAGGTCATGACACAGGAAGGAGTTGACCAGCTGATTTCATTAGTACACACCCTGCATCATCTACCCCCAGCTGGTCAACTCCTTCCATTGTCATGACCTAAAGTCTGTCCAAAAAGTAAGGCAGAAGTAATCGAGCAGTGTTTTGAAACAGCCATAAAGACAGTGAGGTAAGCGTGTGTAGAATAAATGGAAAGTTGTTTTATTTTTGCAAAGGAAGTACATTAATGCTATATTGGTACATAGGGGAGCTGGAATTTAGAAAATTAAGGTGAACAAAGGTGAACTTATCCTTTAAATGATGTGTTCATACTTTAAGCTACATAAAAAAAAATTGGCAGATAGAAAATGCTATTTTTATTTTATTTTTTACTGTCGTGGGTCTTGGAAGTAAGAACATTGTAAATTGTCATTTGCGCTCTGTGTTTTGTTCTGACTTATTCTGCTCTTTCGAAAAGGCATTGCTGTGGATAAGAATGGATTAATCTACTTTGTGGATGGAAAGGTTATCAGAAGAGTGGATCAAAATGGAATAATATCAACACTGCTTGGATCCAATGACCTGACCTCTGCACGGCCTTTGACCTGTGACACAAGCATGCATATCAGCGAGGTATTACCATGTACAATATGGATAGATGCTTGGTCTTCTAATCACTGATTAAATAGCTTACCGTGATACTGAAAATTGCTTACCTGGCACATGCATATAGCTCATTTGGCCTTGACAATATTGTAAAATCAATAGTAAAATAATCACATTATGTTATGCGCAAAGTCTGCATCTCTGAAATTCCAAAATTCTGGGTCCCAAATAGGAATTGATTAATGCAGAAAGAACTGTAAGTCAGTCCTCTCCTCCTTTACGATTGTCCAGAAACCTCTCATCCTGCAAGGCTGAGGGCCCCTGAGTACACAGAATCCATCTCCCTTAAAGGGACCACAACCTAAATATGGGCAAAACATAGCACCTGTCCAAGAGCCATCCTTGGCGTCCTGTACAAAATAAATATATATATATATATATATATATATATATATATAATTATATATTCTTTATGTATATATACTGTATGGCTTAAGAAATTCAGCATTCAGGGAAAAGTTACACATTTACCTAACCGCCACTAGTTTTGTAGTACAGGAGAGAATTCCTAAATACACCAAAATGCTTGATATATAAAATAGTGTATCACTATTAAGTTACAGTGAGAGCCACCAGTTACAGTCAACCCTTGTTTATTGGTGACAAATCATAAACAGAGATAAGAAGTTAGTCATCAGAAGTTTTAGTGTTTGTAAACCCTAAATTTATTTTTCAGCATGTTCGGCATCGTGCCTCACTATATAATGTTTTCTTAAGGGAATCCTTTTTGTGACTTTGCTGTAAAGTTTCTTACCTGAAGATCCTGCCATTAACAACAGGTTGACAATGCTAAACCATTGTTAATTAATTGCAGCATTGTCAAACTGTAAAAAGCACCTTTAGTTGTCCATTGGGCTGTGTGTCAGGTCTGATCGTGCCTCCTGCATATTATTTGCATTAAAGTGAGTTCTATCTTTAGTGTGTCTTTACCGTATTTGAACAGTATTAGCAGTTCACTAGTACATTTGACTTGTTTCTTGCCATTACTGTTTAAGTGGGATCTTCTGCTTTCTAGAAACACATTCCTATTACACTTCCACAATCATTTGTAGTATATATTGCCCAGTGTGATTTGCTTACATTATTATTTCAGCCATAGGCTTAATATACAAAGCTGCCTGTTGTTATAATGGGGAATGAGTTATTAGTATTTTCTATAAGATCATTGCCTCCTATTGGGCTACGCAGGGTAATTGTTACAAACAATTATAAATAAACAACGATCCTTAAAAAGAAGCTGAAAAAAACGAAGTTATAAGGTAATAGAAGCATATATTTTGTCAGGCAGCAGAGAAGGAAGAAGTGGTGGACTAGAAACCGAAGAGAGTATCTTAAACAGGTGAAACATTTCCCATCATGTACAAGGGATCCTTGCAAACTCTGTGACTTTTTTTCCTGACACGAAAATACAAAAATGATCCAAGCTATTTATTGAGAAATTCCTAATTTTAGCTACTAATGTATAAGTTCAATAAGTTAGATTTTCACAGCCGTTGCCATTTTATTTTCTATAGGTAAGGCTTGAATGGCCCACAGACTTGGCTATTAATCCAATGGATAATTCTATATATGTTCTGGACAACAACGTAGTTTTGCAAATCACTGAAAACAGACAGGTCCGCATTGCTGCAGGAAGACCCATGTATTGCCAAGTACCTGGTGTTGAATATTCCATAGGAAAATATGCAGTCCAAGCAATATTAGAATCTGCTACCGCTATAGCAGTGTCCTATAATGGGGTTCTTTATATCACAGAAACGGATGAGAAGAAAGTCAATCGTATTCGACAGGTAACCACCGATGGAGAAATTTCATTACTTGCTGGCATACCATCAGATTGTGATTGTAAAAACGATGTCAATTGTGACTGTTACCAGAATGGAGATGGCTATGCAAAGGATACTAAACTGAGTGCACCATCCTCTTTAGCTGCTTCACCTGATGGCACCTTGTACATTGCAGACTTGGGGAATATTAGAATCCGGGCTGTTTCCAAAAACAAACCTGTCCTTACTTCCATGAATTATTATGAAGTTGCCTCACCTACTGACCAAGAGCTCTATATTTTTGATGTCAATGGTACTCACCAATACACCATGAGTTTGATTACTGGAGACTATTTATATAACTTCAGCTACAGCAATGAGAATGACATAACTGCAGTTACTGACAGTAATGGAAACACTCTCCGTATCAGGAGGGATCCAAACCGCATGCCTGTGAGAGTCGTTGCACCTGACAATCAAGTGATCTGGTTGACCATTGGTACAAATGGATGTCTGAAGAGCATGACTGCCCAGGGACAGGAATTGGTGTTATTTACCTATCATGGTAACAGTGGACTCCTAGCCACTAAGAGTGATGAAACTGGCTGGACAACATTCTTTGAGTAAGTACTACGCTAGTGGTGTTATTTACTGTTTATTACTAAGGTTTAAAGTTGAACCATTTATCATTGAGCATCCATAGTTCTACTGAATTGTGGTTCCCAAATTATGGAATACAAAAGCTGGGCATTTTTAACCCACGTACCTCTCTGTTGATGTAGAAGCTAGGAACATAGTTGTTGTAACAGTGACTAGTGTCAAAGAAGACAGGGGGCCTTGCTGTGACCATGCTTACATAAAAACAATTTTCCTTGCCCAAGTTAGTGCCTCAGTTCTTATATAAAGTTGCAATACAATAGTCAAAAATAAATGTGGGTTATGGCAGAAGGAGAGCAGAAGATATACACTGTGACAAAGAAGGGCATTTGAGCAAGAGGAGAGAAACTAGGGCCCACAGTAGTTCTAGTTCTTTGTGCTTGCTTTAGTCCATAGACACTGCTCAGTTACTCTTACCTATGACCAGGTTTGTGTTTGGCCATTTGGCAAGCCTATCCCTATGCAATAATTGTTTGGTCAAAATCAGTTGGCTGGCAAAAGTTCTCAACTTTGATTTGTAGGAGCACGAGCTGTGTTTTTTTCTTGTACCATAAAACAGAGTTTTAGTTCTGGGCAGTTGCCAGGTTTTTTTGTCATGGTCTTTTGCCTGTAGCTTCAAGGACAAAATAGCTTTTTGCAAAAAAATAAAAAAGTGAACTAAATCTAAATATCCTGGCTCTCCCTCCTGAATCCATTGCACACAATGGTCGCGATATCCTGTGCTGCCAGTATAGTTATTCATACACAGTTTCAGAGTGAGTATTCCTTATAATGCTTCTAATGGCAAGTCCTCATTGGTCTGCACAGCCATGTAAAGATGATGACCAATGAGAAGTGCATGTGATGCTTCGTATGGTAAGATGACCCAGAAGAAAAAAAGTGCTTCTCTTCTGGTCACACTGACCAATGAGCAATTGCCACTGTAAGCATAACGATGGATACTCAATCACATGGACCACTACATTGGCATTGGCATTGGCATCACAGCTACTATGTGCAATGGGGTTTGGAGGGGTGGTCAGGATTTCTGGAGTTAGTTCACCTTTAAATTTTTTTATGAAAAAAGGGAACTTACACTTTAATAATGAAATCTGGCGGAAATAAATTTGCTTTGTTTAAAGTTCAATCATTGACATTATGATTTTGCACTATTGCTTTTAAGATAGAATTTCAGATGCATGTATTAAAAATACTTTTTTTCTTAGCTAATTAGACACATAAAAATGATTCCCTTTCTAGCGTGACAGTATTTAATCAATAAAATAATGACTCGATAATCACATCAAACAGCTAGATGTGAGAAATCAGAGGCACCCTTTTAAATGATAATTTACTATTTTATCTCAATGGGATCCAGAAAAGATTTTGTGCAAAAGAACAAGTCATTCCAGCCATGAAAATGACATAATTGGAAATAGCAGGGGGTTAGGTAAACACATGTGGCATTATAAACTGGAGTGGAATTGATTTTCTTGATTCAGTGCCTTCTTAGTTTAATATCAATAATAAAGTTGATGGAATTCCTCCATGTCTAATTCCTGTAGGTAAGTAATATGTGTTTTATCATTTTGCATTGATAATATGGTAATATTAAATCACATTTAATGGGAACCTGTGAGCATAAAGACATAGGAGCTGTCCTTGCTGACTTATTTAAAAGTGTAGCATCATGTTCTTTTGTACAGCTCTTATCTTTACTACCTAGTTAGCTGCTGAATTCGAACAAGCATGTGGCCAGTGATGTCTAAAACATTTTAACTCTCACTCTTAAAGCTTTTTTCATGTTAGTGACTCACCAGGTAGTGAAGCCACAATCACAAACAGCACCAAAGCCTGCAAAAGCAAATTCCAAATGTTAACCTACATATTTCCTGATTAAGAAAGAAAAAAACTACCATTGTGAGATGACTAAAGAAAAAATAGAGAAAAGCAGTTAGGTTCCCTAATCTTATTACTGGACAGGGCAATTAAGAAAGTACTAGTGGGTATATTAAGGCAATGTGTATATGTTAAGATTATCTAATCTTTGTGGAACTTTCCGGCACTGCCAAGTCAAAATCCAAGCTAAGGTAATCCATAGCTTTATTCTTAAATCTGTAGGGAGACAACATAAAGATAGTGGACTAAGACCCCTTTCACACCACACCGCCCATAGCGTCGGCGGTAAAACGCCGCTATTTTTAGCAGCGTTTTACCGTCGGATTTGCACTTTTATCCCCCGCTAGCGGCCGAGAAAGGGTTAAAACCCTCAGCAAAATGCTGCAATAGAGGCGTTTTGCTGGCGGTATTACAGCACTGCCCCATTTATTTCAATGGGGAGCATCGGTGGAGGAGCGGTGAGTTCACCGCTACAAAGAAGTTGCTGGCAGGACTTTTTGTGATGGCCTGCCAGTGCACCGCTGCAGTGTGAAAGCCCTCGGGCTTTCACACTGCAGACAATGGAGCAGCTGTTTCAGGGCGGATTGCAGGCGCTATTTCTAACGCTATATCGCCTGCAAAATGCCCTCGGTGTGAAAGGGGTCTTAGTGTAGGGCTGCACTGGAATACATCTCTGTTACTGAGAGATGCAACTGCCTGATGATTGAATTGAGTGCTGCAAATGAGATGAATGCCAACAAGTGATTAAATCCCTCAGTAGCAAAGATATGTAATTGCTTGTGCATGCTTAGCCCTATAGTTTGAGAAAAAAAATACTTACTGTGTAGCAATACTGGCATTAGGTTAAAGTATGCACTGCACTTCTCAAGATGCTGAGTCTGGAGGCTTTGTGTGTTCAAGTCTCCAAAATGTCATATAGAATTTATTCTATCTCACAACCATAAGTGTACTTTGTAATGACAAATCAGTACACCTCTGTTGTATACCCTCATTTGTCCTACCAATAAGGAAGTTGTTCTAGCAGCTATGTACATAATTGTTAAAACAGTCTATTGGACTTGCATAATAAGAATTTTACTATAAGTAACCAACCAGAGTATATCTTTCACAGATTAGAGAAATCTGATTGGCTGCTATAACATACTCTTTTGCTTCATTGACTTCTTAAGTGAGCACTTCTGTGTCTCCCCATCATGGCCTCTTCTCGAGTGATTAACATGTTTATGCCTGAGAGTACTCTGTAATGACATTTCTAGCTTCTGTTTACTGGCATGAGACTAGTGAAAAAAGTAGGATATCCCTTACAAGTGCACATATCTACTATCTCCTGAGAGATCAGTGCATTGCAGAAGAAATAACAGTTAAAATAATTTCAATTTAAATGGATGAAATGATGTGCATGTAATCTCTCCCTCCAACAATTCCTCTATTTACAAGGGTGTTATTGCTCATTTTGAGACAATGGGGTGCAGTTCTACATAGGAACCAATCAGCTTCCAGGGATTTTTGGTCAAAGCCTAATTGAACTAGCTGAACTTAGAAGCTGATTGGCTACCATGCACAGCTGCACCAGATTTTTCACTCTCAAGTTTTAGTAAATCAACCCCAGTGTATGGACTTGCCAAAGGGCTCGCCAGTCCTTCCTTTATACCAATGTGGTCAACTGTCCATCCAGAATCACTGGTTTATAGCACAAATGAGACACTTCTCAGCTTGCATAGGGTCATTTTAAACTTGTTAGGTGAATATGTAGGGTGCCATTGCTGATCTCTACCCTGCCCGTGCCTTCAACATTTTACAGTTCACTAACTTGGAACACTTGTGTAGATCAGTGGCTGCATGCTTGTTCTGTGTTAGTGACTCAGAATGTGCTCAAAGCCAGAGACAGCCAGGCAACTTGAATTCTCAGAAAGGGGTCAGCAATGGTCATCACATTCTATACTTCTGTCAATACAGGTTTTCTTTAGTGTACTATCTGACTTTAACACACTTACAATGTGTCTTGGATAGCAGTACTTGTTGCCTGGAGTTGCCCTTTAAAGAATTAGATGTTTACATAGTCGCAAAGTTTTGCATTTAACAACATGAAAGAATGCCAGACCAAGGGCAAATCAATTATAGATCAGGGATGTTTCAAAGCCTACCCAGTAGTATGTATATAGACTTCATCATTAGCAACGTTTTAATATGTTGGCATCTATACCACATGAGTATAGTAATTATTAGTAATGCTGCTCATTAATAATACTAAGTATATGGCAAGATGATAGGCCACATTTTTAATAAACTCACCAACTAGACTGTCATGCTATTATTTTATTTTGTTTGACATAAAAACTATGGCGTACTTAGTGTTTCTTTTGAAGTTGAAATATATAGGAAAATATTTTTTAATATTAAATTTTTTTCAAAGTTCCTCTGACATGCAGAAAATATCTTTTTAATTTGATTGTCAGGGGTGGACCTATGTATTAACTGGGAAATCATTACCTTTCCTTTCACTTTGAAATATACGTAAATGTGTACTTGAAGTCTATCATGAATCAACAGAACTTCAGCCTTAGACTATTAGAGTTAAAAGAAATGCAATGTTTGTAAATAACCTTCATGAGAAAATCATTAAATAGTATAGTTAAACAGTAAAGAACATTTTTATGTGCCCTTTATGTGTATTCTCAGCAAGGCCATACTAGTCATTAAGTGAGTATCGGATTGGCATTAAAAAAAAAAAAACACCATTTACAGATATAAGAGGAAAGAGGATAAGTTAATCAGTGATTGCAGAGCTATGACTGGTATAGGAAGTTATATAAATTGCCTGCAGTTTACAATGTGCAAGATTGATTTGCTCTTCCTTTCCTAATTAGAGGTACAACTATTCTAGTCATAGGGGTTGCAGCAACATCTAAATTCACTGGAAAGATGCTGCTTGCTGTAACCCCAGTAATAAATCCTGATGGCCCTCAAAAGTGAGATCACCTAATGCCTTTCTATGTACATTGCATTCTGAACAAGCTCCTGGTGTGCATGTTTTATATTATTTTCACAATGTGGACCTAATAACCAAATTGCAGTAAGTCTGTCTAGTAAAGCCCAGATGGGTAACTTTTGAACTTGTATCCTGAGATGCCAAGTATCCAAAAAGTATCTGAAAGTATCTGAAATTTGCCCCCCCCCCCCCCGGTGAAAATAAAAAATAGCACATTTATAGTTTAAAGGTTTATAAGTACTGTATTTTTAAAAGAAAAATGAGCAAAATATCTAGGGCACAAAGTCCCTTTTATAAAATAAATTGTGCCATGTCCACACTTAACCTTTGGCATTCCGAGACATAAAATCATATAATTGTTATGCTTTGTCAAGTAGACATGGTAGGGTCAAATTCTGTGACCTTGACCTCCTTTCTTAATAATTGAGGCTATGTAATAACAGAATCTAACTTAATCATAAAGTAACCATGAACTCACTTTCCTACTTGTAAAGCTGTCAAACCACTGGAATGGTATAAAGTAGCTGAGGAAATATTTTAACACATTGCCTTAATAATGTTTCAATTGGTAGTACATTTCTCATTTCTATAACTGATCATTTTACCCAATGAGAGCTTTTTATTAAAAAACATTTTTAGTCATTTTTGCTTTTAAGAGAAAGTTTTAGCTGTGTATAATTTATTTGAAAAACTTAACTAATAATGAAAAATGTGTAAAATAAAACTGTATGAAGTCAGTACATGTATAGATAGTATTCTAAACATGAATTCCCTTATTTTTGTTTAAGTCTGTTTATATAAAGGATAGGTTCACTTGTATAAAGTGTTTTTGCTATCCCTTCTATACCCCTACTACAAACCTCAACTCCCCAGCTGCCTCCTTCATCTGCCGCTACATATGCAGTTTGGGAGTCATCTTATCATTATCTGGTGGGCTACAGCATACTGTGCATGTGTTTTTTTTCTCTATAAGCTCTAGTGGAGAAATCATATGCTTGCTTAGATGGTGGTGGATGAAGGAGGTCACTGGCTAATCACTATGACACTGCCAGGGGTGGACTGACCTTTAAAAATGAGGTCACTGGCTGATCAATGTAACACTGCCAGGGGGGGGGGGGGGGATTGACCTTTAAAAAATGTAGCCCTTGTTGAGAAGAATATGCACTAGGAATATAGGTAAAGTGCTACACTGTAGGACCAGTTTACACTAGTGAGTTTGTTTTTAGTTTTTTTGTAATTTGGCTACATTAATCTATTTATGTACAGCATTAGTAGAATATATTGCAATAACAACATGGGTCCCTAATTATGCCCCATGGCCGGGCTGTCACAAACCACTATAATTTTAATGAAGATTCTGGGGGATGGACACTAAAGCAATGATCATTGTCATTTGAGCATCATTAAAGGAGATCAGAAATAACTAATTAGACCACTGTTAACCAGTGATTCTGTCCCTTAAGAACAAGCAAGTAAACCTTAAAGTGCACGGTGAGAGACAAACTAAGTAGTTCAGTTTTTTATTTAGGTATTTCTATATTGCACCAGCCCACCACTCTCCCCTTTCTGTGCAATCCAGCGAACTTGGAATGCATCTGCTGTGAGGCTGGAACACGTCCCTACCACCTCTCACACAGAGCTAGGAACTGCCTGAGAGCCAACAATAAAAATCAAACTTGCATCAGAAGATGAATGTGATTGGTGATGCAGGATGCAGAGAGAGTAGGTTGCACAGCACAGGCCTTGGAATGCACACTTCTTCCACCTTCCTGTTAATCCATTATAGAACTCAGTTCGAGATAAACAAAAGCAACTTTCTGATTTCCACAAAGTTGCTATGTTTACCGGATAACCCAAGGAGCTAAGTGCATACTTTAATCTGCTGCCTGAAATTGTTCTTTAAAGTAGATATAAATCCTAACTGTATCACATTTAATTGTGTATAATAAATAATTGAATTTTCTCATAACATTAATCCTACCATTCCTATCTTTAGGCGCTTGCTTCAGTGTTGGCTGCAGATCTTTGCTTTCTGTGTCAACAGTGCTCCATGTATGTGCAGTGGGTATTGGCATTTCTAACAGTAAACTATATATAACGAGCACTCCAGCTACATCTGCAGCTAGCACCCAAGGTGATTATACAACCCTTCTAATCAGTATATTCAAACAATGTGCAGTGCTTTAACAAGGTAATATAACAATGAGAAATCTGTATAATACAGCCCAAGAATTATAATAATGTGGACGGTTGTGATTTCGAGCAAAAGTCCATATAAAGGAAATTTCTCCCAATATACAGTTGACAGTAGTACTAAAAGTAGCAGATATTAACGTATAGCATCACATCTATCCATAAGGTACTGTATCACCAGGTGCATAGAGAATGTGAAAGGTGAAAGCAAAAATCCATATAGAGAGAAATTATTGAAAAATACAGTTGCCAGTAGTACTATCAGCTCACCGGAAGTAGCAGATATTAACTCATAGCATAACATCTATCCATAAGGTATCACCAGATACGTAAGGAGAAACCCAACACATGAGCCTTCACCCAAACAATGCACTCACCAGATAAAGGAAATTAATAAGCATCAATCAGTAGTTAGGACTCAATCCTATTCGGAAAATTCCATAGGTTGGGGTATAATATCCAGAACACTAGGTAAAAAAAGCTCATCAACCAGGAGCCCAAGAAGAAGTGTAGTATTTATTGACTTTAGCATTTGCAACAGTATTAAAACATTGTAAAACATAAAGCATGATAATAGACAAAAATGTCAGGGACCTGGCAGAAGAGATAAAGAGATGGCAAGAATACTCTGAACTATACAAGAATGATCTGAATGTCCTATATAACTACGATGATGCAATCACTGACCTTGAACCTGATATCCTGGAGAGTGAAGTCAAGTGGGCCTTAGAAAGCATTGCTAATAACAAAATTAGCAGAAGTGATGGTATCCCAGATGAGTTATTTAAAATCCTAAAAGATGATGCTGTTAAAGTCCTGCACTCAATATGTCAACAAATTTGGAAAACTCAACAATGGCCACAGGACTGGAAGAGGTCAGTTTACATTCCGATACCAAAGAAAGGCAGGGCCAAAGAATGTTCAAACTACCGCACGATCAAACTCATCTCACATGCTAGCAAGGTTATGCTGAAAATTCTACAAGCTAGGCTTCAGCAGCATGTGAACCGAGAGCTATCACAAGTACAAGCTGGATTTCGAAGAGGCAGAGGAACTAAAGATCAGATTGTCAACATCCGCTGGGTCATGGGGAAAGCAACGAAGTTCCAGAAGAATGTCTACTTCTGCTTTATTGACTACAGTAAAGCCTTAGATTGTGTGGATCGCAACAAGATGTGAAATATACTGAAAGAAATGGAAATACAGACCACCTCACCTGTCTGAAAAACCTGTATGCAAGTCAAGAAGCAACAGTTAAAACAGGACATGGAACAACTGACTGGTTCAAAATTGAGAAAGGAGTGCGGCAAGGATGTATATTATCACCCTACTTATTTAACTTGTATGCAGTGTACATCATGCGAAATGCTAGGATCTAATTACAAGCTGAAATTAAGATCTCAGGGAGAAATATCAACAACACGAGATAAGCAGACAATACCACACTAATGGCAGAAAGTGAAGAAGAACTAAAGAGTCTCTTAATGAAGGTGAAAGAGGAGAGCGCAAAAGCTGGCATGAAATTGAACATTAAGAATACTAAGACCATGGCAACCAGTCCCATCACTCCTTGGCAAACAGAAGGAAAACAAATGGAAACAATGACAGATTTTATCTCCCTAGGCTCAAAGATCATGGCAGACAGTGACTGTAGCCATAAAATTGAGAGACGCTTGCTTCTTGGGAGGAAAGCAATGGCAAACCTAGACAACATTATAAAAAGCAGAGACATCACCCTACCGACAAAGTGCCGTATAGTCAAAGCTATGGTTGAAGGAAGTAGTAGTAGGTGAAGGAAAGAGGTGAAATTGATACAGTTTATTTATATACAGAATCAAATAAATGCATATAAAAAGTAGCTACATATTCATAAAAACAGGGTTACAAAATATACACAATAAAAATTTTGAAATTGGACATAACCATGCAAGTGCTAAAAGGTGTCTGATGCGTTTCAAGGGGTTCCCTCTTCATCAGAGCCTTGAAGAACAAGAGGAGAAGTCTGTACAATATGGTAGATCAACATAAAAGAGAGTGGCTAGTTGGGAGGTATATCACATGGTAAGTGATGGATTCTCCTTAGCTTTAAAGCTGTCCACCTCCCAGCGCTCTATATAACGTAGAAAAATGTGATTTGTATGTTTTATATATATATATATATATATATATATATATATATATATATATATATATATCGAGAGAGAGAGAGGGATTCCATATATGTCTGTCGGTTGTACCTGCATCCGAGTGTGTAAAGATGTTGCAGCCTGCATGCAGCAATTCAAGAACAGGAGGCAGTTGCTTCAGTGTGGGTTCTATATACCTCTTATCAGAGAGTTGCCTTGTGCTGTCCAAAGGATTGTAGCTGTCTCCAACTGTGTGAGACAACAGTGCTATGGTCCATGAGGTCACGAAGAGTGGGACACGACTGAACAACAACAAAAAAATAAAAATAAAGTAAGTGCACTTACAGTAGTGCTACTTTTAGTACTACTGTTAACTGTATTTTGGAAGAACTTTCCTTTATATGGACTTTTTGCTCTCAATCTCAACCTTCCACATTATTATGATTATTGGGCTGTATTATACAGATTTCCTCGTTGTTATATTACCTTGTTAAAGCACTACACATTGTTTGAAAAAGGTATTGGCATTTCTACTTGTAGTCTCGACCAGGGTAACATGAGGGAGGGTGAAAATGCAGGAGCCAAATTGAGAGACAGTAGTTACCCCATAATAGGAAGTGATTGGATAAGGACCTTCTTGGCATTTTATGAAAGCTGCTTACCTAAAAAGATTAAAAAATTACTTTAGTAATTATATTAACATGTTAAAGTGTATATGACATTTTAGCAGTTGGGTTTTGATCTACTTTAAATCCATTTTACAGTATGTTTAGTATCATGCCTCTGTGTAAACAGTATCTTAAACATTTATTTATTTATAAACATTTTTTAAAAATCTGTTGTGAAGTTTCTTACATAGAGATCCTTCCAATGATAGCACATACTGTTGCATGCTGACAGTAGTAAGCCACTGCCTCCCAAATGGTAGCATTCTAAGCCTATTGTGTACATTCCTTCAGTTGGCCATTGGGCTGCCTATCTGAAAAGGCAGACCAATGGCTAACTGAAGGGATGCACATGACAAGTCAACACCACTCCTGCTAATTGAGGGGAAGTAACTTAGCATTTTCAGCCTGCAACAGGAAGTGTTGTTATCTGTTACCTCCATGTAAGAAACTTTACAAGAGATATAAAAAAACTACATGTTGAAGAAAACTATGTGCAATGATGCTAAACATCTTTAAAATAAATGTAGGGTTTACATATAATTTAAAGGTATTCTGAAAAGTAAGCGTCAGCTTTGAACTGAGATTCTTAAAGCATTAGCATGATGTTGGCCTAATGCCGCGTACATGCAATCTGACTTTCCGGCGGACTTAGTCCGGGTGACCAGAGTTCGGCGGACAATTCGATCGTGTGTTGGCTCCAGCTTACTTTTTCTTCCCAAAAGTCCGGCGGACCTAGAAATAAGACTGGCTTCAAATTTGTCCGCCGGACTCGAGTCCGGTCGAAAAATCCAGTGGTCTGTGTGCTAGTCCGACAGACTAAAACCGATGCTTGAGCAGTTATTGGCTACTGGCTATGAACTTCCTTATTCTATGTCACCGCGTTCGAAACCGCCAGACTTTTGGATTGATTGTGTGTGGCTAAGTCTGTTCACTTGAAAGCGGACCTCAGCTGCAAAGTCCATCGGATTGTCCGCCGGAAAGTCCGATCGTGTGTACACGGCAAAAGAGTTATTGTGTCATCTGATGGACAATATATATTGTAGGTCTGTGTTGGCATAAAAAACCCACCTGTGAATGTATCAGTTTCTAGTACTTGGGAACATATTACCGCAAGTGGTGTAAGAATAGAAGAATATAAAATGTTAAACATGAGTTAATATTGAAAAGAGCAGTAAACCAATAGTTATAATGTTAATACAGGCTTTTTGAAGGCATTTGTCGTTTGAGAAATAAGCATATGAATTGTTTTTAAATAATTGTAGGCCTCATAGCTGGAAGGCTGTCATTATATTTTTGTCTCGTTGGCTCACAAGCTTTGATTAATTTGCTTGGCTAGATTGACGTTTCTTACCATGTAATTTGTGTTCATCTCATTACTTACTTCTGTTTTATTCCTTTTTTTCCAACTAGAATGTTGGCATAGTTTCAGTATAAGGTGAACAGGTGGCAGTAGTTAATACTCTGTAGATTAGATCAATTTGATGAAATTTGGAGGCCTAACTACAAGTCAGGCAAAGGAAACTCGAACTTGAGGCATACTGAAGGTTTCTGAGGACTGATTTGGGAGTAATTACAAACCAGATGTACCTCTCCACAGAATAAATTGGATAATCATTAAAATACATAGATGTAAAGCATGTGTTTTCCTGTTTGCATAATAAAAGCAAGCAGTGTAATAAAACAGTGAAACAGGTGGGTATATGGAAAGGAAAATATGTTTGTTAGCAGAGGAGGACATAAGGTCAAAAAGAAAGATTTTAGAAGTATTAGATTAAAAAAAGCAAATATAAGCTTGTCTCTACACCAGTAGATGTAGCAATTGTGCTTCACACATTCAGCAAAGATGAATAGCGCTTCATGAAGGTTGGATCAGATTTCTCATAAAGCAATTGTAGGCTCTTTTCAGAGGGCTCACAAGGGTTTGGGGAGCCATAGAGGGCTCCTTATAGTTCACTACAGATATCTTCTCTGCCACAGTTGTAACCAAGGAAAGCACTGTGCTTCAGTGAAATGGATGCTTTCCCAAAATGGCTTCTGGGTGGAGGCCACTATCTGGATACTGAGGAGTTTATTTACCAAAGTAATAGAGAATGTTCACTTAGCAATGTGAAAGTTTGCTTAGCTTAGTGCATAAGGTACAACTTCCATTATCCAGCTATGTGCCAGCAAAGATACAGTTTTTCCAATTCTCCCACATTTCTGGGCATTCAAACAAAGAGTTAACTTTTAAAGGAAAAGTTTCGTAACATTTCGTAACATGTTACACTTAGGGAGTAACATGTTACGAAAAATCTGGCACCTGCTCCCCCTGATCCCCTCATTGACAGCCAACAGTGATCATCTCCCACGTGGCCGAGGGGGGTTACTCATTTACAGTCCTCTATGAATGGAAAACTATAAGTCCTGACAGCCTTTGCGGCTGTCAGATTGTAGTTTTCAAGGAACTACCACGGTGCTGTAGAATTGGTGGTGGGGGGTGCGGTAAAATTGCTCACACATTCTATGCATTAAGATAAAAAGCCTTCTGTGTGCAGCAGCCCCCCTCAGCACCTCTAACACTTACCTGAGGTCCCTCTCTGTCCAGTGATGTCCACGAGTGTCTCAGCCATCCAAGTTCCTCCCTCCTGATTAGCTGAGACACAGCAGCATCGTCATTGCCTGTCGTTGCTGTCAATAAAAGTCAGCTATCCAATCAGGGGAAAGAGGGTTTGGGCCGAGTCAGGGCTCCATGAATGGAAACATGGAGCTGTGACTCAGCTTGGGTGCCTCCATAGCAAGCTGCTTGCTGTGGGGGCAATGAACAGGAGGGAAGGGCCAGGAGCGCAGACAAGGGACCCGAGAAGAGGAGGATCCAGGCTGCTCTGTGCAAATCCACTGCTACAGGTAAGTATAACATGTTTATTATTTTTATAGGACAAAAAAATAGACTTTAGCATCACTTTAAATATGCAGCTTTTAGGCGTATTCTACCAAAAACTCTACCTCCTATAATTTTTTTTCTCAGGCTTTAGTTTGCCTTAAGGGCTCATTCACACTAATGACCATGTTATACCACAGCCACTGGTGTGCACTGTGACGGGACTGGTACCAATGCATTGTAATGACATATCATACTGTTTACCTTTTTTACAACTTTATTGAAATGTCACAAAATTACATTTCATTCAACCATTATGTACTGCATACTGTGATGCAGTGTAGTGCAATGCAACATGCTCCACTGTGTAAAAACACAGCATGTCCTACTTTGTTCGTTGTAGACCACTGCAGCACAGTTGTGTGTACTGAACTCATAGGACTCAGGGCAAATTATCTTTTCTGTGCATTGGAACGTGTGTTTTGGGCCCGGTTACCCAGTGTATACCAATATATATGGTGTGAGTAGACCCTTAAGGCACCCACAGATATTAGATGATCACGCACCAGTCTTGCTATATCTTTTGAATTAGGCAGCATTGTACACAGGATACCCTGATCTCACCAGACATTATTGATAGACCGACCTTGAAGGAGTATGCAATAGGTGGATTTTGTTTTCTGTCAGGTGACTCAAAAAAGTTTGAAACCAGGCGTGTGTTCTTTGCATGTAGACTTGCACAATCTTATATGCCAGGATGCGCCCCTATATGAACATCATTTGGGAGAAAGATATTTCAGCAGGTGGTAAGACATCTGCATACTGACGGTGTCTTAAATTAAAGATCCAGTAGAACTGTAAGAGAAAAAGGAATAATCCATTACCATTTTTTATTATTTCATTGTTCTTCCTAATCATAAAATACAGAGATACAGAATTTCCCTAATGCATTTTCTCTAAATATGAAGATAAACAACAAATCAAATGCATGCTATAAATTCATGTGAAAAAAATGTTTAAACCATCATACTTTTCAGTAAAATGTTGTATAAGAATTAATTCAGTTGTTTTGTTTTGGAATGAAAGGGCATACTTCATTTACAACCTTTGCTTCTTAGAATATTTGCCAAATGGAAACACTGACTGGATAAATTTGTGTGTTCCAGCTACAACAGCGAAGGTCGTCTCACCAATGTAACATTCCCAACGGGTGTTGTCACAAATCTCCATGGAGAAATGGACAAGGCCATCACAGTGGATATAGAATCATCTAGCAGAGAGGAAGATGTCAGCATTACTTCCAATTTATCTTCTATCGATTCTTTCTATACCATGGTTCAAGGTAAGTGCATGTCATACTTTAAAAGAGAAAGTGACTTTACAATTACTTAGCGTTAGGACTGTGACTACATTAGTGATGCACTTGGGTACCTAAAGAGCTAAGAAGTGAAAGACTAATGAAAGCATAGATTGCCTAAAAACTTGGATTTTGCCCTGCAGCTTTGAAAAAACTGTTTTCTTTGGTTCATTATTTTCTTATTAGCTCACAAGTACGCTGCATGAACGTTAACTGTTCCCTAAAGTGGAAAATTGCTCAAAATCGACGTTGCTATTTGCCCTTTTGTGTGGGCCAGTGATATCCTGATGTACATTTACCAATGTCGAAAAACCTAACAAAGTACTCTGCTTTTATGTTGTCTTTTTTTATAATCTCTATGCTAAATTCCAAAGTTTTCTAAAAGCAGCTGGATTCACACACTGCAAAGTAATCATCTGATTTATACATAATGATTAGCAACATTTAGTTGCAGACAGTTTAGCTGCGTTTAGGAAAAGAAGGATAGTCCTGCATCCAGGGTTGACTATCTGCAGCTATCTGCAACTAAATGCGCATTGCTTTTAGCTGCAGATATCTGCAGTGTATTTAGCAACAGAAAATTACACACTTCCCCTTTTTCTTCCTAAAATGTGGGTATTCCTTTTCATGTTGTTACTCATACATCTTCATTTTGGTATGCATTCTTTGCAGATGCGATCTAACAATAGTTAGTAAGCTGTCAAAGTGGACAGGGACATTTTGGTAAAGTTATAAAATGTATCGGTTTCGGGTCTGGTTTCTTCATACATCAGAACAAAATATCCCCCAGTTAGATGCTGACTTCCATTCACCCAACAAATAAAATTCAAAGTACTAACATCAACTTACAAAGCCATCCACAACTCCCCCAGCTACATTACTAACCTGGTCTCAAAATATCAACCAAGCCGCTCTCTTCTGTCCTTCCAAGGCTTCCTGCTCTCTAGCTCACTTGTCACCTCCTCCCATGCTCACCTCCAGGATTTCTCCTGAGCTTCTACCATCCTTTGGAACTTCCTACCCCAATCTGTCTGACCATCTCCTAATCTATCCATCTTTAGATAATCCCTGAAAACCCTTTTTTTTAAAGAAGCCTATGCTGCTTCTAACTAATACACAGTTTTTTTTTTTACTTTCTCCATCAGCTCATCCCCCACAGTTATTACCTTTTGTATCACTTGACCCTCCCTTCTAGATTGTAAGCTCTAACAGGCAGGGCCCTCTAATTCCTCCTGTACTAAATTGTATTGTAACTGTACTGTCTGCCTTCATTTTGTAAAGCGCTGCGCAAACAGTTGGCATTATATAAACCTTGTATAATAATATAACAATAATAATAATGTTAGAGGTTGTACCCATCTTCCCTTCATTTGCCTGTTCCTCTGCCTCTCCATCTGCCTCAGGGCTGGTTCACACCAGAACACAGGTGCATTCTATGCGCATTTCCAGCACTGCAGGCGACACACTGCCCTTGCGATCTGCATGCGGGTGCCAATTAATTGTTAACAGAACCCCAAAAGCAAATCACAAACCAGTGTGTTTGCAGGCACCAAATCACATGGTACCACAGTACTATGCAATTTGGTGCAGTGTGTTTTTTAAAGTAGTGCCCTGCATGTGAACCAGTCCTTGATCTTCCTCTCTCAATCAGGCACACAATGGTAAGCTTCAGCATTGCGCTCCATTTAAATCACAAAGCTCTATCTCCTTGCTCAGAAAATTACCAAAAAGTGGAAGAGGAAATGCCTAGGGTATAACATACCCCAAAGAATGTGGTATTGAGAGAAAATTCCTGAAAACGCTGATTCACCTAAAAACAGCTATCTGCAGCTAAATGCAGCTAAATTCTTTTGCAAACCGCACCTATCTGTCAGATACAAACATCCATGTGAATCTAGCCTTAGCCCTGGTTCACATTGATGGGATTTGGCATGCAATTTCACATGTCAAAACGCATGCCAAATTGGCAGCAATTGCCGGCAATGGCACCGTCTGAATCGGTGCGACGCCCCATTTGCAGCACCGCACCGATTCCCAAAAGTCGTTTCTGAGAAAAACAACAATGGATAGCAGCGCAGATCAAAGTATGGGGTTAAGCATTGCAAGTTCATAAAAGAGTCCTTTAAGTAAATACTGCTCTGTGTGAAGATGTACAGTCTGTATGGTAGGGGAGCCTTGTTGGGAAGTTGAAGCCACTCCAGATATGTAAGAGAGAAAACAAAGCAACAGGCTCCTCTTGGTAAGACTGTGTACATTTAATAACAAGTTTCATTAAGACACTCACATGTAAAAAACTGTTGTAAAGCGCAGGGGAGTCCAGTTCAAGCCATATATGATCTCTGCAATCTGAATAGAATTAAGCTCTGTTCCTCTATGCTGTCGGCATGCTGATCCACAGTGCACTTCTGGGATTCAGGCCGGATCCACAGCGAGGCTTGGAGCGTGGCCGGACAGTGAAATGGAGGGCTGGAGTGCAGAGTTCAGGGTATTGGCTGTAATGCCGTAAAGCGACGCGTTTATGGCAGTACAGCCAATACCCTGAACTCTGCACTCCAGCCCTCCATTTGACTGTCCGGCCGCGCTCCAAGCCTCGCTGTGGAACCCACCCAAATCCCGGAGGTGCACTGTGGATCATCACGCCAACAGCATAGAGGAACAGAGCTTAATTCCATCCAGACTGCAGAGATCGTATATATGGCTTGAACTGGACTCCCCTGCGCTTGACAACAGTTTTTTACATGTGAGTGTCTTAATGCAACTTGTTATTAAATGTAAACAGTCTTACTAAGAGACACCTGTTGCTTTGTTCTCCCTCTTATGAAAGTCGTTTCTGTACTACTTTTGCAGATTTCAGGGTGCGATTTCCATTGACACCTGTGCAGAAACCCACACAGATGTCTCTGAATTCGTCCCCCTCCCCCAAATCGGGACTGACATGCGGGAATGAAATTGCGTGAGTTCATCTGAACTGGCACAATTTCATTCCCGCAGTCAGTGTGAACCTGGGCTTACTGTAAAATTCTCCTATTTTCTTGGTGAAGTATTTCAAGTCACAGCGTGGATTCTGTTAGACTCAATTCCCACATGCTTTTCATCTGCTACTGTAACACACATAACTGTTCACATACACAGTAACAGTTAAAGTGTTTATAAACACTAATAATAAACTTCTAGTTGCGTGGTCTGTTAAATATACAATTAAAAGTGTTTTGTAATATGTGTCTGATAAGGTGCAAAAAATATCTGTTGCTCTTGACAGAAATCTTGTCATCTGATTATTACCTGTCTGTTGTCTTGATACAGTAGAGTATGTGCATTTTGTCATACTAGAACTAGACTACTTGCATAATAATTAGGTGAAAATAAAGAAACAAAATCAAATGAAAACTAAGGCAGCCACCAAATCTAAAGGCCAGTGTAAGCTGCACTACATTACCTTTTTTTTGGGTTTAGATAAGTTTTAAGGGACCAGCAATGCTTTACTAGTGAAAGAAAGAGAAATAATGATTTTCTTCAAAAGACTAAAGGGGACAAGTGGAAATATCTACGAAATGTAGAGGGAACTGTAAAGACTCCATCTTCTTCAGGTTATATTTGATCTAAAGGGCATTTTTTTACATATACAGGTATATTGTAGAAATGTCGTTTACCACTTGTCTTCCCTGGCGGAAAGAAAAAATGGTGTATTTACTTGTATGACGTGTCTAGGATTTTTGCAGCTTTGGTTGGCCCTTTGCTACATTACAGAAATTTGAAGACTATATGAAAAAATGTCTCCCATGTTACATACATGGGAGACATTTTTTCATATAGTCTTCAAATTTCTGTAGACACAGCAGTTATACCCCCTGTAGGTCCAAATGTTCTGCTTTAAAGTTAAGGTTTGATTAGGGTATGCATGATGAATGTTGATGCTGTCATTATGTGGCACTTAACCATTTTCTGTTTGTTCTGGCTTATAGATCAGCTGAGAAATAGCTATCAAGTTGGTTATGATGGTTCTATCAGAATTATCTATGGTAATGGGCTGGATCTGCACTTCCAGACAGAGCCTCACATTCTAGCAGGACCGGCTAATCCAACAGTGACAAAGAGAAACATGACGCTTCCTGGAGAAAATGGGCATAATCTGGTGGAGTGGAGGTTCAGGAAAGAACAACTTCAGGGAAAAATAAATGTGTTCGGGCGGAAGCTCAGAGTAAGCATCACATTTACGCACAAAATTTATGTCTAACTATGTTTTGTCTGTCTGTTCAGGAACAGGAAAACCTTAAAGTGGTTGTAAACCCTTACAAACCACTTTGACCTACAGGTAAGCCTAGATTAAGGCTTACCTGTAGGTCCAATAAATATCTTCTAAACCTACATGGTTTAGGAGATATTTAGAAAAAAACAGGTATCGCTGTCTATGGCGCATGCGCCGCAGACAGCGGGGCGCAGGCGCACTGAGCATGCCGAGATCACGGTGATATGCTGCTCTCGTGCGCATGCGCGGGAGTGACGTCATCGCCGCTCCAGGGAATGACAGCGCTGGAGCAGCGAGACCCGGAAGTTACTCCAGGATTGATGGCGGCGGAGGAGGTCGTGGACGAGGGTAGCTTTGGAGGCTTCGTTCTCAGGTAAGTTATTCATAATGAGCTTGTATGCTATGCATACTAGCTCATTATGCCTTTGCCTTGCAGGTTCCGTTTTTTTTTTTTGAAGGAGGCTTTATTTCCTCTTTAAAAATGTTTGTCCAGTATTTTGCATAGACATACCGAACTGCATCTACAACTCTGGATAACATTTTTGCATTTGACTGGGGCATTTTGTATTTTTCCCCCTTGACTACAATAGAATTTTGGAGAAGCTCTCTGTAGGCAGTACTTCTGCCAGTTGCCTTTATCTGTGCTTGCCACGACCAGGTCAAACATTGCAGCTGATATAGTTGAAAGCCAGCTGCTTCTTGTGAGGCATGAGATTGCCACACCTCCAACATTACCTAAACCATATCAGAGGGTTTGACTTAATGTTGTGAAACTATGAATCTAAAAAAAATATTTTTGTAGCCATTAGTGCACTTGCAACAAAAACTATTGAGTACTGTCTGTGACAATGTTTCGGGCTATACCCCTTCTAGTACAGCTTGGATCTTAAAGAAGGGGGTACACCCTTGTCCTAAAAATGTGGATGTTAGTGCAAATAAAAAAAAGTATCACAGACAGCAATCAATTGTTTATTTTCAACTTGCAGATTAAAATTGTGATGCAAACAAAAAATAATAACTATACAATATACTAATAGTGCTTATAAGACTAGAATACAAAAGTAAGTAGAGTTTAAAACAAGAAAATGGTTGTAGGGATGTTGTGCATATACATTTTTTTTACAAGTTTGAGGTGAGGGATACATGATAAATAAAATTATTTATTTAACCTAAAAGTGTTGTGACAATAAAATATGGGCAAAACCCAAAGATGTTTTAGCTATAGCTACAGTACCTGAACCTAAAGTGTTACTAAGTCCACAACAGTAAAATCAATCTGTATATACACAGTAAAGCATGCTTGTTATACTTACAGTGGAACCAAAGGGGTTAATCCTCTGCATTGTGTAAAAAAAGTATTTTCTCTGATCTTCCCCTTTTTTACTGTCCCCTATCTATCTGTTGATAGAACAGAGCCATAGGAGGCACTTTGCACATGCTCAGTTTGGTTTGTATTGCTAGAGAGTTTTTTTTTTTGGAGGGTGCATGTGATTGGCATAGGACCGATCAGCACTGTCCAGACAGAAAGTCAGGGGTCATGGAGCCTCATAGGACAGTCAGAGGAGAATGAAAACTCCTTCTACAAAATGTAACCAGTGCTCGACCAGACACTGATAGAAGTTACAAGAAAGAAAAGGTATTTAGAGGTTGATACTAAAATAATTCCCATGTTCTGTGTACTGTGGGAGACCAGATATAGTGAATGCTGGGTCCTGGGTTTAGTAACACTTTAAGCAGTTAGTGATATGCTAGAAAATCTGAATGTTATCACAAAATGCATCTCCATATTTTTTGTGGATATTTTTATTAAATTGTCCTTTCATCATAAAAAAGCTAAAAGTTAGCCAATGATAGATTCCTAATTTCTTGTGTGTAGGTTATAACTCTTATGCCGCGTACACACAATCGGAAATTCCGCCAGCAAAACTCCCATGAGAGCTTTTTGGTGGAAAATGCGACCGTGTGTATGCTCCATCGGTCTTTTGCTGGCGGAATTCCAGCCAGCAAAAGATTAAGAGCAGGTTGTCTATTTTTCGGTCAGGAAAAGTTCCTATCGGACGCGCAAAAAAATCACGCATACTCGGAAACAATTTGACGCATGCTTGGAAGCATTGAACTTAATTTTCTCGGCTCGTCGTAATGTTGTACATCACCGCGTTCTTGAAGGTCGAAAGTTCCGATAATTTTTGTGTGACCATGTGTATGCAAGACAAGCTTGAGCAGAATTCCGTCAGAAAAACCATCCAAGATTTTTCAGACGGGAATTCCGCTTGTGTGTATGTGGCACAAGGCTCCGTTCACATTGGTGCGATGCGGGAAGCCCTTCAAATCCATTGCGTGTTCCCTCATCGCACCCGACTTCTCAGGAAGATCACACTGCCATATGCAAACCGCTGGGAGAGTCAATACAAAGTTAATGACACCCCCAGATCAGTTCACATATCATAGTGCGAACTGTCAATTCGGACATGAATCAGATCGCAAGGGTGTGAACACACATGCGATCCGATTCTGGTGAGGACCAAAAAAAGGGTACTGCGCGACTTTGGTCCGAATGCGTTGTGAATTCAGCCATACAATCTGTATGGTTGAATTTGCATCGCACAAACATCGCATGTGATTTGCACAGCAGTGCGAATCACATGTCATGTCGCACACGCACTAATGTGAACACAGCCTAAGTTACAAACTTCAAACCAGGTTCGTTTTTAGTCTGTGGTTGAGCTAATCATTTCATCAGTAATCATGTTTTCTGTAATCCTTAACGTTTTATTACTATTATATTATAAGTAGGCATTGTTTGTTTGTTGTTTAGACATGTTCGTATTTAAAGGACATTGAAGGGTTAGAGTGATGAGGAGGATGTATCTACTTTCAGAGATTTTAGATTAAATAAATAGAACTGTCAGTCCATTTACTTTTAGTTAACCTAGATTTGTTAAAGCTACTGCTGTGTGACACTCGTTTGTTTGCAAGCCTCATACATAAAATAGCTGAAAAATATTATGCCAAACAATCCACCCAAGCAGAAGAAAAAGAAAAAATAAACAGCTTTTACGGCAATTTAGATACTGTAAAATAAACCAGTTGTACTGTTTTTTGACAAGTGAATGATTGCAATTATAATATGCTTTATGACTCTTTTGACCTTGAAAAAGGAATATAGCTATTAAAGCCCTTCTCCTGCAGAAAACAATAACAATAAACCTATGTATTATATATTTAGAGTGCTTTTCAAAGAAAAACAAATTGCTTATGCATTTAATTGTAAATCACAATATTTGAGTAATATCACAGCATCAATAATATGTGACAAGTTATTTTTCATTCTACACTGTTCTAGAGTAGAAGATAGTTTGTCTTTGTCTGCTGTCATCGCTGACAATAAAGTTTGACACACGGAGCTGCAGCAGCTTCTAGTTATTCGTTTTTTTTTTATCTGGCTGGGTGGGTAATGAGCATTCTGACTGCTAGTAAAAAAAGCTCCCTCCAATACCTAGGTACCTAGATGTGTCCTTATGAAACTTTTCAATTAATACATGTTAGTCTTTTTTAACAGATGACTACAATTCAAAGACCTCAATTTAGAAGAGGTTGAATAAATGCCAGGCTGTCTCTGTGTTTAATGAAACCTTTTAAAACAGCAGTTAGTCTAATGCCTTACACTTATACCAAGTAGTTGCTAAATTAATTTACTGGCAAAGGAAATCAATCATCTTTAATGGTGTCTAAACAAAAAGCTGGTAGTTTGTGAAGTAATAAAGGCCTGATTCCTCAGCATTTTGATTTATTGAACCTTCTTGTTTGCTTTATAAAAAGGTAAATGGCAGAAACCTTCTCTCAGTTGACTATGATCGAACCATGAAGACAGAAAAGATCTATGATGACCATCGAAAGTTCACCTTGAAAATAACCTATGATAGTGCCGGCCATCCCACGCTGTGGCTCCCTGGTACCAACTTCATGGCTGTCAATGTCACCTACTCATCAACTGGACAGATTGCAAGCATTCAGCGTGGGGCAACTAGTGAAAGAGTGGAATATGATGGACAGGGTAGGATTGTGACAAGGTCCTTTGCAGATGGCAAGACGTGGAGCTATACATACCTGGAAAAGGTGGGTTCTGGAAAAAAAAATTAAAAATCACAGCAGCCAATTTAAAAGCATCATTTCTAAAAATGGAACTTAGGGGTTGATCTACTAAAGGCAAATAGCATGTTCATCTTGCAAGGTGATTTTCACATTGCAAGGGAATTTTCCCTTAACTTAGTGAATTACTGTATATACTCGAGTATAGGTCGACCCGAATATAAGCCAAGGCCCCTAATTTACCACAAAAAAACTGGGAAAACGTATTGACCCGTGTATAAGCCGAGGGTGAGAAATGCAGCAGCTACTGTAAGTGGAAAAGAGGGTCAGCAAATGCCCATCTGCAGCTGCATGTCTCCGTGTCCTGTACAAACCCCCTGTGTCCCCATTGCAGCCTACCTGTGCCGAACTGCATCCCCTGGGTCTGTGTATGCCTCCCTCCGATCTGCCACCTGTGTCCACCATTGCAGTCTTGTGATGCCTCCTTATTCGTCCTGTGTCCCCCATTTCTGATCCTGCCGATCAGCGTGTAAGGCGCCATTCCACATTCAAAAGCCGCGCCTCCTCCTCGTCCGTGATAGGAGGAACACTGTTTTCCCAGCAGTCAGTGTTCAGTGTTCCGCCTATCACGGACATCCTCTCATCCTCATCCATGAGATGAGAATGACAGGACGTCCGTGATAGGCGGAACACTGCACACTGACTTACTGCTGGCGCTGGGAAAATTAGTGTTCCTCCTATCACGGACGGAGAGGAGGAGGAGGCACGGCTTTTGAACACTGCCGTCTGTCTGCATGACACGCTGTTCATGTAGGCAGATGGCGGTGACTCGAGTATAAACCGGGGGGGCACTTTCAGCCCTAAAAAAAGGGCTGAAAATCTCAGCTTATACTCGAGTATATACGGTAGGTGAAAATTCACTTTGCAAAAAAATACAGAAATAAAAAAAAAGGATTTTTGTTCGCATTTGAATGGATGATGAATGTCAGCAGAGCTTCACCTCATTTACTAACCAAAAGGAAATCCCCTATGCAAAGTGAACAGCCTATTTACGTTCAGTAAATAAACTCCTTAGGCTCCATTCATACTTCTGGGCTGAAAAAAACATGATCAATAATGCTCAAAGTGCAATTTTGGTGTATTGTTAAGACTTTCCTGAGGGAATGTCTATCAGTGTACTCTATGTAAAAAGCAGGAAAACAGTTGCATGTAAGGGTTTAGGAGTGTGCTTACTATAGCATTGCCTATAATGGTACAGAACACTGTAGCAATCCATACTGCAGTGCACAGGTCTAAACCATAAAGATACATTTCAGCATTGACTGTTTGCTGTGTTATGGCACCTTGTACAAAACTCTGTATTATTAAACAAGAAAATACAATCACATTATTTGTTTAGTTATCCAAAGAATAAAAGATGAACTATGATTGGCCATCATGGACAAACTTTTTTTCATAGATTTCTCCCTCTTTTATTATAAATAATCCCTAGGTTTTCAAACTATGCATGGAAGTGGTAATTTTTCTGGTCGATCAATACTGTTTTAGTTAATCTTGTTTCTTCTCAGAGTGATAGTTAGAGACTTTTAATTACAGCTTTTTAAATTATTAAACACAGCATCAGCATTTTGTTAGAAAAATCAGAAAGAGTGGTGGAATCGCTACTTCCTTCCTTATAGGTTAAAACTAGAATGAACAATGCAGGGGTGCCTCTGTCCGTCTGCTGTTGTTTTTATCCCCAGTTAAATAAAAATAAAAACTTGCCAAATGTATATGTGAGTATGAATATCCATATTATTAAACTTTTACTTCATGCATACTTTATGCTGAGATTGTAGAACACCCAAAGCAATTTTACATTGTTCTTGTTTTATATATCAAAATTATACAGACTTGTTCTTGAAGGGTTTCTTTTATGTAGCACGGCAACAAAAAATATGCCAGGCTAAGTGGAAAAAATGAAATTATGTATCCCTGTTTGCCATGCTAATAGTATTTGACTTTAAATAGACTTTTGCAAAGCCATTTAGGGAATATCACTATTGAAGTGGCAACAGAGTAAACAGCAAACTGTATCTTTTTTTTTTCAAGCAGAAAATAACATAACGTATTGCAAAATATAAAAGATTGCTTTAGCTGTACAGAGTGTTTTGTGTAACCAGCTTTCCTAGTCTGTATCTACAACCATTAACATACACAATATTCATCCGCGTAGTTCCAGAATTCTGCAATGTGTCACAATTTAGCATAATTCCCCATGCTGTGCAAAATGCACAGAATTATAATAACTAAGCATGCCAAACACACCCGTTGGTGGAAGAGAATTAACTGACCTGCTCCAAATGGCACAAAAATGCAGCAGCACATGTCAGTAGGTATCTCTGTGATGGCACCAAAAGTCACAAAACTGTATTTGAAAGTGAAAGGATGACGACTGTATGAACAGAGGGAATATAGTTATGACCCTGCCTCTTGTCAGCGTGAGAGGCAGTTTAGGATTTAAAAAACAGCTGCAACCTGCTTCTGGTCAAGAGACATCATTATGGAAAATGGCCTGAGTTCTATGGCAGGAGGAGGGAGGGTGAGGACACAGCCAGTAAAATCATTCTGAATGGTACTCATTGTCAATGTATAAGGCAGCATCTTCAGTAAATGATAACTTTATGGGTGAGAGATTTCACTTTCCTAGCACAGGCTCACTGGAAAGACTTATTGAAGGAATGGCTAGTAAGTCAAACCCCTATTATGAAAATATATGCGAACATAGTTAGATCTAATTAACCAGTCACGACACCCTCTGCATCCTGTTGAAATACTGGCACCATCGGCAGAATCACTTCTGTCTCAGTTATTACATGTGACTTGCCCATAACCATTGACAATCTGCTTCTTGGCTGTTTGTGCTTGACAAAAGAATGGCACAATCAAAACAAGCAACACATTATAAATCTCTTGCTACTAATTGCAGGAAATTATACAATAAAACATCCACTAAATTAAGCAGAGAATTGCAAACAACATGTAGGGTCAAGGATGATTCAATTAAAAGAGAGAATTATTTTCTCGAATGAAAAGCCTAATGGTATTATGCACAAAATCAGCACTTATTTATTCTGTATGTTTATTTTATTCATCATGAATATTATGTGGTTTCCTTTTTTCCTGCAGACTATGGTGTTGCTGCTTCGCAGTCAACGGCAGTACATTTTTGAATTCGACTTCTTGGACCGGTTATCTGCCATTACAATGCCTAGTGTTGCCAGACATACAATGCAAACAATTCGTTCCATTGGTTATTACAGAAACATATATAATCCCCCAGAAAGTAACGCTTCTGTGATAATGGATTACAATGAGGAAGGCCAACTCTTACAAACTGCCTTCCTTGGAACAGGTCGCCGTGTTCTCTATAAATATAAGAGACAAACAAAAATTTCAGAAGTTCTTTATGACAGCACACGAGTTAGCTTTACGTATGATGAGACTTCAGGAGTACTGAAAACAGTTAACCTACAAGGTGACGGATTTATTTGCACTATTCGATACCGACAAATTGGCCCCTTGATTGATCGACAGATATTCCGCTTTAGTGAAGATGGCATGGTTAATGCAAGATTTGACTACAGCTATGATAACAACTTCAGAATCACAAGCATGCAGGGTGTGATCAACGAGATTCCATTACCTATTGAGTTATATCAGTTTGATGACATATCAGGAAAAATGGACCAGTTTGGAAAATTTGGTGTTCTCCATTATGAGGTCATCAAGGTAATTTCCACAGCTGTAATGACATACACCAAGCACTTTGATGCCCACGGTCGAGTTAGGGAGGTTCGGTATGATGTCCAGAGATCAGAAATGTATAGACTCACTATACAGTATGACAGCATGGGGAGAGTCACTAAGCGGGAAATTAAAATTGGACCTTTTGCTAATACGACTAAATATGCTTATGAATATGATGGCGATGGTCAACTTCAAACTGTTCTCCTAAATGAAAAGATTACGTGGAGATACAATTATGATTTAAATGGTAATATTCATTTGCTGACCCCAAGTAACAGTGGAAGGTTAGTTCCACTTCGTTTTGATCTGAGAGACAGGATAACTAAACTAGACATAATCCAGTACAGAATGGATGAAGATGGCTTCCTGCGACAGAGAGGGACTGAGATCTTTGAATATAGCTCTAAGGGCCTTCTCACCAGAGTTTACAGCAAAGGCAGCGGGTGGACTGTAATATACCGATATGATGGCCTTGGTCGTAGAATATCCAGTAAAACAAGTCTTGGAAAACACCTTCAATTTTTTTACGCTGATCTCAATTATCCATCAAGAATAACCCATGTATACAACCATTCCAGCTCTGAGATAACGTGTCTTTATTATGACCTCCAAGGACATCTTTTTGCCATGGAGATTAGCAGTGGGAAAGAGTTCTACATTGCATCAGACAACAACGGCACACCTCTGGCTGTTTTCAGTAGCAATGGTCTTATGCTCAAACATATCCAGTATACTGCCTTTGGAGAAATTTATTTTGACTCTAATCCTGATTTCCAATTGGTGATCGGATTTCATGGAGGCCTGTATGATCCCCTAACAAAGCTTGTCCATTTTGGGAAAAGGGACTATGATATAATGGCTGGGCGCTGGACTACGCCTGATATTGAGATATGGAAGAGGATTAGCAAGGACCCAGCACCTTTCAACTTATACATGTTTAAGAACAACAACCCTGTCAGTAAACTTTATGAGATCAAGGATTACACAGGTAATAACAATTTATAATTATTGTAAAGTTGTCACAAACCTGGGCACTTTAGACTGTACATGTGATATAAAAATGCATAAGCAGAGGTTGCCTTCATAAAACCTACATCAATATGATCAGTGCATCCAGATGTAGGCCTTTTCCTGTTAAAGTCAGACTTGGTTCCACTCTGTTATCCAAGCCACCCTGTTGGTCATTTAATAAGTATGCATTTTTTTGACAGCTAATGATGCTTGGGTGAGGGCAGGGTCATATTTTTCAGATGTCTATATCTCTAAATTTGTTGCTAATTCTGAGATGCAGTTTTTTTTTTTTTTTACTGAAGGAAATCTTTAATTATGTATGTATTTATTATATACTTGAACTGCCAAAGTTTATTATAGGCTTACTTTAAAAAGATTAACAGTGCCCATATATTATTGTAGCATAAAGATAAAATTACTGATATTTTTTAGGGAAAATACATATGAAATGTGATAATGTGATTTTTTTTTTTAAATGAAACTGAATCAAAGGAAGAATTATTTATTCTTAAAGCAGAACTCCGGGATCAGCAAAAAAATCCCCAATTAGTACATTTGAGAAATTCCCTACCAGTGAAGAGAAAAGTCTAATTTAATTTTCAGGAAGTCATCTCCTGTAATTCAAAAAAATGCCAGCATCTATTCTGCTAAGGAGGAGCTGTTACACCAGGGATTGCATCATATCCTCTCCTCTCCCTCTTCACTATAATGAAACTATAAATCCCATCATGCTTTGAAAATTGCAGTGAATGTGGGATGGTGCACTAGGCCTGTACATGTTGAATGTGAACATCATGCCAAGTGAATGGCACTCACTTCCCAGCAGCTATGGGGTTAAGTCAGTACAGCTGTCCAGTTCCTTCCCCTCTGCTTATACAGAAAGACTATAAAACTCTTTATATCTCCCCTGTGTGTCTCTGTTAATCGACATAGTTAATACTGATCACTGAAGTCTGGGCTGTTACAGTGCCTTCTTAATGACAATAGTGAGATCTGTACCCCCTGCCTGCCTGTGTGATTGCCCGGCATGTATGGGGTTAAATGGTTTGAGGGAACTTGTCAGCTCCAACTGGGCCTGTGGGAGGTTCAAACCAGTACTTTAGACTTGCTGGTCCACCCACTGCAGAGAGCAGAAAGTGCTGACTGAACTAAACTACAGGAAGGACGTGACAAGACCAGTGGAATGCAAGGCATAGCAGCCTGTGGTCTTGCAAACAGGAAACCACAGGGAATCAACCCCATTATTTAAAAAAATGCACAGGCTGTTTCTCAAAAACTACAGAGGCAATCAGAAGATGGACTACATATTCTAGAAAGGTAGGAAATCAACATTAAAACTATGAAAACATGTTTTTGCCTGGAGTTCTGCTTTAAAGCTGAAGGTCCAGCCAAATATAACAAAAAGCCTCAAAAAAATAAAATGTCATAGCCTCCCTGGCGGTATATTTATGTCAGATTTTTTAATCGTAAAGCAGTACATTGTTTTGCATAGAAATTTGGCGTTTTATATTGTAGGCCTGTAATTCTTAGTAATAACACACTTAAATCTATCCAAACAAGAGTCTAGTAGACATCCCGGGTATGATAAAGTTTGAAACACGAAATCATAAATTATAATATAATAAATAACTCAACTCAGTTAAAGCCTCTGTGTGAATGTATATATAGGCTTTTATCAGAGTTTAGGAGCTCATGCGGTTAGAAGAGCTGCAATCGCCCTCTCCTGAACATGAACGCATCGTGTTCAGCATAGGAATGTTTTGACTGCTGGCCGCCGGAAAATGCAAACCGCGGAAAAATCGCTGCAAAATTGTTTTGCGTTTTCCCGTGGCCAGCGGTCAGAGTAGGCTGAGTATACATAAAAGCCTAAGGCAGCAAAATAATTGGATCAATAAATGATTTCTTATTGGTTGCTTTTAAATGCTTCAGATTTAAATTGGTTGTAAAGGCTTTTTTCTAAATAAATGTTATACTTACCTGCTCCGTGGAATGGTATTGCACAGAGTGGCCCCTGCTGGCACTGTCCGCTCCTACTCTTCTGTGTCTGCCCCCATAGCAAAGTGCTTGCTATGGGGGCAGACATGCGGGCTCATTCCCAAGTTGGGCTGTGTGCTGCTATAGACACAGCATGGGTCAGCCCCGCACCCTGCTCCCTCCTTACAAGGTTTGACTGACAGCAACAGGAGCCAATGGCTCCCACTGATGCCTCTGTGTCCTGTATTGAGAGTAACACAGGCCAGAGCCACTGTAAATGGACACACCGCTGGATCGAGATAGGTACGTATTTAGGGGGGTGAGGTGCCAATATAACCACTGAGACTTTTTTTTACTTTAATGTAGAGAATGCATTAAAAAATCCAATAAAAAGTATTTTTTGTGTTGTAAAGTAATGAAAAATTAAAATTCCTGTCAGTTTTTTATTTCTTTTGCTGTCTGTATCCTATTAGGGAGATTCCCTTTCATTTTTAATAACAGACACAACAGAACATGAGAGTAAATCTCTCCAGAACAAGTGACCACGTTGAAAGATTTCCTCTCACTACCTGTTCTGTTGACATCTGTAAATGTTTAATTCCCATCAGTTTTTGTCCTAGTGACAATGGTCACAAGGACTAACAGAGCAGGGTGAACCTCCCTAGAAGGAACACAGGCAGCAATAACGGAAGATCTGAAAGGGACATCACTTCCACACTCACAAAAAAAAGGGCTGAAGTAAACTTTTAAAAGCTTGCTAAAACCTTTTCTTGGTGTAAAACAGATTTCGAGTAGCTTTAGAACTTCTTCACACACTATGAAAAAACTATAAAAAATGTTTTGGGTTGAGAGTTACAATTTACGTTGAAGATTCACATGAATTAATAGGCAAATATCAGCATTCAAATAACATTAACCACTTGCCGCCCACCATGTAGCAGAATGACGGCGGCAAAGTTGTGATATCCTGACCGGACATCATATGATGTGCCCAGGATAACACAGCCGGCGGGCACCGCCGGGGGCGTGCAGCACGGCGATCGGAGGTGATGTGTGTCAGTCTGACACACCGCAACCCCGATCGTGGTATGAAGTCTCTGATAGAGGATTCTTACCACATGATCAGCTGTGGCCAATCACTTGTATTTAAACTCATCCATATCGCTGCTCCCTGGCCACCGCATGCTTGTATTTCCTCCATTTCGCTTAGATACCTCTACAGGATCTAAAAGTCAGCAGGAGAAGCATTTACTCAACACATTTTTGAAGTGTTAAATACCTGCAGCAGCTAGGGAGCAGCAAATCAGTAAAGTATTAAAATCCTGATCACTGGAAAATTGAGCAATGGTGACAGGTTAGTCTTAACTTCATGATCCTGTTGCAGTATAGCTTTAAAGTGTTTCACGTGACACTAAACAATATCCTTATTTTTCATGAAAATTGTTCTTACTATGTTTTTCTTCCTCCTTGTAATTTTATCTATGAGCTCTTCAACCCCTACCCTTCCCCTCTTACTTCTGTTTGTTTGGAACAAGCAATACACAATAGTTGTGGTCACGTGCACATGCACATTACAAATCCCATGGTCCATAGTCCATCTTGTGAGTGAACAAGAGATGGTGGTTCCTACATGCAGTGAGACCATGGGGAATGCACATCTACCACCTCTAACAGGAAGCCGTATCGCAGCAGTAAAAAATAACTGAATTTTGAGAGTTGTAGGAGGCTGAGAGCAAAAGAAGGTACTTTTTTGAGTTAGAAATACATAGATGAATAGATTATTTTAAACCAGAGTTTAGTGTCACATTAAGGATTGCATAAAACTAGGTAAACTGATTCTTGGAGGGAGTGCAAGCCTGCTGCACTAAGTCTCGCTTCTATTTACTATATACTCATGTCATTTTATAGCAAGTGGCTCCTTTACATCAGGACATTTGCCTTGCTGGATGTCATTTCTTCTAATGAGATATATAAATCCAGGGGAATTAAATAATTGATTTTATGGGATGACATAATTCACTGGTAATAGACCTGCAGCTGCTTCAGTATTTCTTGAGGTATTCTGAAAACATCACTTGGGTACAGTCGGCCAATGACTTGCGTGGTCCTCTTGTACATTTGTGCTGTAGTAGGTGCCCCCAATGAAACAAGGCTCCCAGCTTAGTAAATGAATGCAGAAACTTTAATTAGCACCTGTATATTTCCCCCAGACTAATAACGCTGCCTTGTCTTCCAGATTAATGACTCCTAGTTTGATGGCATTTGATTGCACAAATCTAACCCTGCAGACAGTTTGCCCCAGGCAACTATTTAAATGATGTATGAGGTTTCTAGTCTAGATTTCTGGGGAATGGCTGAAATGTGTCTGTAGATAATTGTCTGAAATGTTAAATATAAATTTAACTTTGTGTTCTCCATTATTGGCTTGCTGTATGAATACTGAGATTTAGTTGCTCTTAATCTCCCAAATGCATCCAAGTCAGCTCCCTCTGGTGGAATTAAAGGCCTCACATTAAGGGAAATGCATAAGCTGCCATTGTTCATCTCCTTTTGAAAATGTGGCCTGGCTCACTGGTTCCTGTATTCCCAGTTAGTGACCTTTAACCCCTTAACTCCTGAACCCAATATTTTATTGTTGGCACAGGGTAGTAGAACTGAAAAAAATATTGCAGCTAACTTGTATGCAGGTAAATTATATAATACATTTAATTTTATGATAAAGTGAGTCTTTATTTGATAGTAAATTTTAATAGATATCTTCTGATTTATTAATTTTTTTGTAACTATTAAAGCAAAACTGGTTCTTTTTTAAATTAAGTTGTATATTTCTTACTATTACTATGACCCACCACCAAAAAAGACACAAATTAAATTCTGCTTCTGATACAATATATGTGTACATTTGCTGTTGTTTATACCCATAATTGGGCCAAGAAACAATAGTATGCATTTTTTCTAATCCTGCCTGAAACATACCGACCCTGATCTTGACCCTGAAACTAACTTAGATGAAGCCCTGATCTAGCTTTTTAACTTAATTTATTTTTATACAAATGTTTTTTTTTACAAAAATTAGAAATAGAAAGTACAGGGTGATCACTGAGATAGCCAATCATAGGCTATCACAGCAATCTTGTGATCAGGAACTGGTCTTCCCAGCTTCCAATCCTACAAGACCAAGGGTTTACAATGACAGTTTGTTCTGTGTGCTTAGAGCGTCAAGCGGCGTGCTTCCAACACATATTGCAATCCAAAACTGCAATTAAAGTGTTTCAACAGCAAGTATACATTTTGTACGCAAACAGCATTGAAATGCTGTAATTGCCTTCATACACTGTAAAAATAATTTCCTAAAAAGCCTGATTTCCAGTGTTCAGTGCTTTAATTTGAATGTATTTGTGAATTTGGGCCTTGCCACATACATAAGTCATATCCCTAAAGTTTTGTCATTCTTCCAGCTAGAGGTGCCACAGTTTGTATGTGTGATTTCTTTTACACAGCTTTTGCAAGTCCATCCAAGTAATATCTCTTATTCAATTAATAACTTATTTTAAATGAATCAATAAAAATGATAAGCTAACCTTTAATTTGCATAGCACTTAGATGCAGATAAAAAGAAACGGACACTTATTTTGCCTTCACAAGTTGGACTGCGCTGTGTTACTTCCTTAAGTGATTTTCACCTTTACAGTGCATTGCTGTGAAGGGCAGATAATTGAATAAAATGCTATGTAGAGATGAGAATTTCTCAGCGACTTGGCAGTCAGCTCTTGCCACGTGTTTCCTTGCTGAAGAATTTCTTTAATTCACACGACAGTGGGGAGAATGCTCTCTATTAACCATAGAAATGAGATGCCCTCCGCTTGACAAAGGTGTATTGGAAACAAGCAGCTTCCCATTTCTTTGACTAGAAGTTTATCACAAATTATTTAACCTTAGGTGGATAGGAAATGCAGAGAAGAGCTATCGGCCACCTGAGCCTCCGCTTGTAGCCTGCCTGTAGGAAATGCCAATTTACTATTCCCTTTGATGAGTCCAAGAGTAGATTGTCTTGTCAAAGAAATGACACGGCTATGTGTGTGTGTTCCTAATGGCGTGTACGAAGAAAGTGACATGTATGCGATCACACATGATAAATAATTAGCAATTTGCCCAAGAAGCTTTCTTTTAATATTGTGATGAAAAAAAAAAACACTGGGATGTTGGTTCTGGTTGAATTAAAAGGCAGAATCAAAAAAAAGGTTTTCTTCTGGAAATCCAAAAGTCAGGTCATTTAACATTTTTTACTTTATTTTATTGCAATGGTGGGGTTGCTTCCTCCCAAACTATGGGGTTGATTTACTAAAACTGGAGAGTGCAAAATCTGGGGTAGCTCTGAGTTGAAACTCAAGTTGAAGTTAGAAACTGATTGGCTACCATGCAGAACGGCACTGGATTTAGCAGTCTACAGTTTTAGTAAATTAACCCCCTTGTGTCTTTGTACATGCTCTCCACTACAGCATGCTGATAAAAAAGCAGAGGCCTTGCAGGCTGAGAGCGAGTACAAGGGTCAATTACCTTCCCTCTCCATCACTCTAGCAAAATGTGCTACTCCTTCCTTCACTCACTTAACAATCTATCAGAGTAATTTAAAATACCTGGGTGTGAATGAGTCTGCCACTCACTCCAACCCTCCCCCCCCCGTCCGTCCGTCCCTCTCATATGACGTGCCTCAGGATTGACCTACCACTGTCACATAGGGATGGGGAAGGAGTTTATAGCCAAACTCCACCAAGTTGCCTTGAAGATCACACTAGACTTTTCTCCCTAGACTCATTGGGGGAGATTTACTAAAACTAGTGCACACAGAATCAGGTGCAGCTCTGCATAGTAACCAATCAGCTTTTAGGTTTTATTGTCAAAGCTTAACCACTTGCCGACCGGCCCATAGCCAAAATACGGGTACAGTGCGGTTGGCTTATTCTAGGTGGACGTCCGTGCGACGTCCTTCCAAAAACTTTCTCCTGCGTGCCCCCTGGGGTGCGCACACGGGAACGTCCTCTGGACCCGGCGCATCATGGTAAAGGGTAAACGCCAGCTGATATCGGCCATTTACCACGTGATCGCTCCGTCAAATGACGGAGCAATCACTTGTAAACAAACCAACGTCACGTCATGATGCCGGTTCCTCCCTCCCCTCTATGTACTGATCGGTACGGGGAGAGGGAAGAGATTGCAGCAGCGCTGTGGGCTGGATGTGTAGTGCCCACAGCGCTGCTCAGTGACAATACTCTGCAATACTGTGCAATACTCTGCCCATACTCTGCAACACTTTGCAATTACCTGCCCATACTCTGCAACGCTGTGCAATACTCTTTAACACTGCAGTACTTGCCAATACTCGCCAATACTCTGCCAATACTCGCCAATAAATTTTAACAGAAACAAAGAAATATTTTTTTTCTTTACCGAATTTTCAGTCTTTTTTGATTTATAGTGCAAAAAATAAAAAACTCAGCAGTGATTAAATACCACCAAAAGAAAGCTCTATTTGTGTGAAAAAAATACAAAAATGTCATATGGGTACAGTGATGCATGACTGAGTAATTGTCATTCAAAGTGTGAGAGCACCGAAAGCTGAAAATTGGTCTGGTTAGGAAGGGGGTTTAAGTGCCCAGTGGTCAAGTGGTTAACTGAACAAGCTGAATTTAGAAGCTGATTGGTCACTACGCACAACTGCACCAGATTCTGTGTGCGCCAGTTTTGGTAAATCTCCCCCATAGTCTGAGCAGAGCAATGCACGGGACAAGAAAAGGAGAGTAAGTGCAGCTAGGGGGGTGGGGGAGTTGAGTAACCCATTTACTTTGCTCTGCTTTTAAATGTTTGCACCTAGGTTTGGAATTTAGAATAATGCATTTACTTTATTTTAGTTCCAAACATATTTTTTGTTACAGATGCTGATCCTGAAAGTGTTTTATTGTAAATTTTTAACACGATTCATTATGTCTCAACATATGTGCATGTTGTTTTCTTGAAAAGTGATACTATTTATATGCTCCTTTAGATGTTAACAGCTGGCTGATGACATTTGGGTTCTATCTACACAATTCAATTCCTGGCTTCCCAGCTCCCAAACTGGATTTAAACGAGCCGTCCTATGAACTTCTGAAGAGTCAGCAATGGGATGATGTTCCTGTAAGTTATACATTTGTTATTCTTTTTACTATTATTATGATCATCATCACTATTATTTTCATTTTATGTATACACAGTTTAACCCTTGAATGCACTCAGGGGACAAAGCACCTAACTCCTAGTTCTTTTGTTCCTGCCACCCTTACATGGGGAATGCACATGTATGATGTAATTTTACCTGGCCTGCTGTGGGAAGGCATTTCAAAGACCTGAAGGACCTCCCTTTGACCTTGGAAGAAAGCAGGGATGAATGTTAAAGCGCTAGCATTGGACTAATGAATGGTGGTATGAGATTCAATTCCTGGAAGAGACAGGGCTAATTTCTGACTGGGATGGATGTTAAAGGATAAGTTCACCTTTGTAAAAAAAAAAAAAAAATGCACATCTTTTTGGAGGTAAACAATGTGCATTCATTATTTTTTTGTTAGGGGCCTGTAAAGCATAGCACCTGTGATCAACAGATCATGGGTGCAATCTCAGGCACCTGGAGACTATCCGTGTTACCATCAATGAACTACCTAGAGCTCCCGGGTAGTTCATTGAGAACTGCAAGCCATCAGCCGCAATGGCTGAGGGCAGTTGTAGTTCTCCCATTCACAGAACTCTGTGAATGAATGAAGCAGTGGGTGGGCAGAGCATTGTGACAGCATGCGCAGGGAGAAGATCCCTGGCCCGCTGTCTCACCAAGGACTTGGAGGGGTGCAGGGACTGCTGCATCAGTAACATGTTACATTTTAGTGTCTGAATACAGGGGTAAAATCTTTGTAAAGGTGAACTTATCCTTTAAAGCTCTGACATTGGACTGATGAATCGTGGGGTGGGTCTCAGTCCTGGGAAGGGGGAAGGACTGACTGGGTTGGATGTTGAATTGTATTAGACTGATATTTTAGGGAGTGGTTTCTCTGTCCTGAGAGGGGGCAGGGCTAAGTGCTTAATGGGACAGATGTTGAAGCTCTGTTATTGGACTGATAACTGCTGGGGCGTTTTTTGTTTTTTTTTCTTGTCCATGGAAGGGGGCAGGGCTAAGGGCTGACTGGGATGGATGTTAAAGCTCTGCCACTAAACTGATGAATGGTGGTATGGGACTAATTTCTACGACGGAGGCAGGGCTAATAGCTGTCTGAGACACCAATGCACCAATCCTCAAAGTTAAAAATGTCTAAAATGTAAACCATTGCCCAAGTGGTGTAAATACTGCAGTAGGGAGGAGTAGATAATGACAGCCAGCATTGCAGGAGGGTGAGGAGGTTGGCATATATAGACAGCCAGTGCATTACTATATTAGAATGAAAGGAAAGTGAAGATTTATGTCGATCTGTAGTTCTCTTTCCCTTTTTCATTTTGATATTCATATCGCCCTATCTCTGCCCTATCAGATTCAGTACTCTTAAGTTCCCTTTGTGTAATCTACTTGCACAGCAGCTGCATCCTTAACCCCGCCCCCTTCACATGGCACAGCTCAGCTTCCCTCCCTCCCTTTGTCCATAATTATGGTCAGTCACTCCTACATTATTTCCCCTTTCACTCAGTATAGTTTCTTCAAGCTTTTCATTCCAGGTAAAGTGGAACTTCACTTTCCCAATCAACATTGATTATTTTTAAGCCTCATGCTGCTGTAAATAGATAGGAAAGTATATCATATGTACTTGCTTTAAATCAGCTTGGTTAGAAGTGTCTCCTGGCTGTGCTGGCCAGGAAAGGGAGCATCTGAAATCGGAAGTGACATCACTTCCCATTTCACTGTTTGCAAGTGAGATCGAGGCATGCATTTGCCTCGGTCTCACTGCAATCTCTCTCTCCCAGCCAGCGGATGTATTCCCGGGCTCCCGTGAGTGCAGGACAGCCCGGGAAGCATGAGGGGAAGGGGGGGTCACCAGTGAGGGAGGAGGGGTGGCACCGCGCCACCGGCTCTGTGAAAGTGGTTGGCAGCTATGGAACTGCTGCATCACTTTCACTTTGAAGCCGGTTGCTGGCTGAACAAGACCCACACAAGCTGATGGCTGCTACTGCAGTCATCAGCTTGTGATTAGGGTTTACTCTTTGAACGCACATAGTACATCCAAAGAGCTCAATTGGTTAATCCTCCCAGCGGGTGCAGGTTCTACAAGGTGATTGCACTTTTCCTGGATAGTTGGATTATATACTTTGTATGGTCTGATGAATACACACACTATATTAAAAAATGAGCTTAGGCTTGACATATGTTTAATTGTATGTTTCCCCTGCCTGCTTTATATGTACATTCTCCGTGATATTTGTGGTTAACAATAGTGGAGGCATTTTTACTGTGCAATACTGCAATAAAAAGCCTAAGGTCCAGCTATTGAGTGATCATATCACAAATCCACAACAATGTGTACAAAACTGTCATCCCTTCATTTTCCTTGGGATGCTCGCTGCTGTACAAATCGCCTAGTGTGTAATTGAAAGCCATTCAAGCCAGCTAACAAATGCCCAGAGTATCTATTAAAAAGATTTATTTTCCTCTCATCATGTGCTTAAAAAAAATACATAGTGAAAATGTTCCTGCATGGTTTAAAAACTGTGTGCACATGCATAGGGATATGCTTTGCATATTGCTGGGACTTTACAGGAGATAACCCTTTCCAATAGATGTTTCACAAGGGACAGCATGAGGAGCGGACCTAATTCCTGCAAAGTCGAAATGAATTTTCCATATTACATTCTGATCACTGCCTAAGTCAGTCCATTTCCCATCTCTTCTGGCAGGTGAACTCAGAAAATACTTGACTTTAGATGTACTGTGACAGTGATCCAGTCTGACTGACAAAGTCTTTGCAGTCAGTTTACAAATTTCTGTCTTCGAGATGCAACTGACAGGAATGCTTACAAATGCTAGTTTGTTTTCTTCCAGCACTTCGTTCACTATTCTAAGATTTGTGTACGTAATGTCAATCTTTCATAATGACAGCTCAATCTGCTTATGTGATAGCGTAGTGCTTACTGTGCAGAAGAATTGGGCTCTACCTGGTTGTACGTTTTAGGCTTGAGCTACACGGGAAAGGTTTACAATTGTCCACGTCCTGCTAGTTCACTAGAGGTAGTGAATTTGCTAAGTATATAAACTCTTCTTTGTGTTTCCACAAATGTTTGCACTGAGCACTTCCAAGCCGTTTTACCCCACAGCCCCTGTTGCCTATATATCTGCCTTTAAATGTTGTCTATAGATCTGTGTTCAAGTCACACAGCAAAAATTCCAGGAAGTCATGACCTAGAAACACTCGGCGTGTGACTATATAATTCTGAACTGGGTTCAAGAAGCTGATATATACACTAACTTTTCTTCTGCTAAATGCTATGAAATATAGTTATATTTTAATTAAAAATTGGACCCCTTTTCAAACTCTCCTGTGATTTCTCCACATCTAGTTTACATTGTCATGGCAGACAGCTTATTCTGATAAATGGCACTTGAAGGAACACCGTAATGATTGGGGTGACAATACCAAGCTGAAATTGCAGTTCTTGTGAACAGTAAAAGGAGGCAATTCAGGACTTTGTGTCCCCTATAATTTGCCATAGTGAACAGCCTCAGGAAGTATCTCACTTTTCAATTAAAGTGGAAAACCCCTTTCAAGCAGTTTAAGAATATTTTTCATCTTTCCTGTAGCATTAGACCAGCCTGTGGCCTCTTCATTAAAGATCCTAGTAATATCATGGTAATAAAAAGTTCATTTGCAGCCATAAGAAATACATGTATTATGCATATAAAATGGATATAAGAAGTTGCAGTCATCTACACTGAGCAAAACGACTTCTGGGATCAGAAAAAAATCGTTGTATTTACACACACTCCAATGTCTTTTTAATGTAACCATTTGCTGAAATGTTGGAAAATGGCATATTGGCTAGTATAAAAGCAAAGTGCCAGTGGGGAACAGTGGCAGCTTTAATTTCACTTGTCGGAAAAATGAAATATCGGTGTTAAATTTAATTGCAGATTTCCAGGTGACAGTCAGTTTAATTGGTGAACAGATACATGTATTATGTGCTAATGACTAAGAAAAAAGTGACTGGCGTTAATACTTTGCAGGGCTTTTCATTAGCTCCAGGCTACTAGCACCAGGGACAGAGGGAACTATCCATCAAACTTTGACAATAAAACAAATGTGAACAGTCCCCCGGAACCATGCATTAATTCCGAGTCCTTTAACTCCACAAGCACTGAACAGATCCCCACTCATACACAGCATGAGACTTTTTGTAAAATATTATTCATGAAAGTGTCTAAAGGTAGACTTATTCTTATAGACATAGTAACCAGTGAGATTCCCCCTTTGATGCTCCTTATATAATGTGAAAAAATACAAGGCAGAATCTGATGGCTACAAGATAAGCTCTTCTTTTGGACTCTTTATTACATAGAGGGTATTGATTTTGACATATTTTGGAAGCTGTTTGCACTCTTCCCAGCAGACTTTAATTTTGACTTGATTAAGGGTAACCGATTGCACTGCTGTTCACAGCTTCTATGCATGTCAACTCTTGTAACACTACATACACATCATTTTTTGGTGCAGTTGAAATACAGTCATTTTAGATAAATTTTGTTATATTCCTATGAACGGTTCAATACATGTTACCGCACCAAAGAGGCACCATTCCTTAGAGTTAGGGTATGTGAAATGGCCAAGGCTCTAACACACATGCTGTTTTTACTTTGTAAATACAGTATTACCAGTGGATGGATATTTTTTTAAATTACACCCCCCCCTGTATGGTGGGCAAGTGTAATTTAGCTTGGTCTGAATTTTTAGCAAGATTCTGCCTAAAAAGCTGGCTACTGCTATGCCATCTGTTTAGCTAACCCATTCCCTACGGGAATCCTTTCTTATATATTAAGAAATTCCTTAAAAGAAATGTTTGGGAATTTTTTTTTTAAGAATCACACTTACCTAGGTGCTTCTGTCCTCCACCAGCTCTAAAACTGAGAACTGAGTGTATAAAGACCGCTGATCGCTCGGTTCTCAGTGCTCCGTGAGCAGAGAGCTGGTGACTGTCAGTCACTGCTGTCTGCTCTGACTCCCCCTGCGCTCACTGGAGAGGCTGAGAGGCTGAACCAGGTTCTGGGTGGATCCCGACTATATCTTTCCCCAGCCTGGACAAGCTCTTTGTCGTCAGCTGACAGCAGGCTTCAGCCCGCCTCGGCTGAAAACAGGTCACAGGAGTGCAGAAAGAACTGCACTCCTGTGAACCACATGATCAGTGTAGCCAAACAAGCTTTGGTTGTACTTCTCCTTTAAAATAAAATGGATACTCTTTAAAATAAAACCTAAAATAAACTTGACTTAAAGTCAACATAGTTTACTTTAAGGGCAATGTTTTTATATCATAATTGTGACTTTTACAGAATATGATTTAATTTCTGTGTCTACAGGAAATACAAGACAGGAAGTAACTGATCACTTAGAGTCTTACTCATTATAAACCTTATTTATATGAATCAAATACAAGTAAAAAAAACAAAAAATAAAACAGTACAGATGGAAAATTGACAGAGCACTAGTTGCATAATGTATACCAATACAGAGTTCATTGTCTGGATGTTAATATACTCCAGGGTTAGAATCAATCCAGGGCTCCTTAGTAAAGGTACATATAACCTGTTAGGTGTCATCTGCTTTTTTCTTAGTGGAGTTAGTGGATTTCAATATAATGATTACCAGAATATTCTATTCCTGGAGTAAGCACAATGTGGTGTGCTGTGAGGTTGTCAAATATTCATCTTGGTTCTTGGTTGTCACTGAAACTGCAAAAAAAACAAAACAAAACATTTTATTTGCTTATTGATTGCTGACGTACATTTCATTGAGCTAATCCTGCAAAGATCAAGGTTCTATTATTAACAAGCTATATTGAAGAATAATATATGTTGCAACTGATCGAAGTAAAGGTTTTGGTCTTGTGGTTTTCTCTTGGATGTGGACTTTAACCTGAAAGCGGTACATTGTTTTGAATAGAAATTTGGCGTTTTATATTGTAGGCCTATAATTCTTAGGAAGAACTCACTTAAATCTGTCCAAACAAGAGTCTAGTAGACATCCCGGGTATGATAAAGTTTGAAACACGAAATCATAATTTATAATATAATAAATAACTATAAATAATTATAACAAATAATAATAATAACATGTATTCAATAATGCAATCAAATCAAAAACACAGAAAATTGCTCAGTTGCAGAATTGTCGCTGTACTTACTTTCAGTGTTTGATGATGAATTTCCCCACAAATCACTATCGCTCAATTCTGCAAGTGATTCTAATTTATTATCGCTGTTTTCTAGCTGTCTAAAACCACTTTTGACGTAAAGGGACACTTTTTGGTTGCTATGGACATTCAAGTTTCCAGGCAGAAAGAACAGTATATATAATATAAAACTGGATGCAGGGCACTGGACAAAGCACTAGGGACAAAAGGGATGTGAAATAATTTTATACAGTAATGTAATCTGTAAGATTACAGTGTACTGTATGTGTTTTTCACTTTTTGAATTTGGCGCCGGGCTCCGTCCCTATGCATCGCAACGCTTGCAGGCAATGGAGCCCGACACTGAGATAGATAGAGCAGAGGACACAGCTCACACACAGCGGGCAGAAATCGCAGGATCCTGGGGACAAAGTAAGTGACTTTGCCTGGATCCTGCGATGCAATCCCGAGTGTGGCTCGGGGTTACCACTTGTGGTAGTCAAAATTCACCACGAGCCACACTCGGGAATACTGCTATGGAGGTTAAAGGCAAATATGCATCTGCCCAAGATTATGACGACCATTGTTTACTCTTTGCTAAAACATATTTGCTGTAGAATAAAACACTTTGGCAATATAAGCACAGGGGAAGGGATATAGGGTTTGAAATGTCAAATCACTCAATCTTATTGACTATAAATACAAGTAAAGTCTACAGGGAAGTGACAGCTTATTGTGATTTAAGAAAAATAAGAAACTACTATGTCCAAAATGCAATACATATTTATTACCTTGTTGAATTTGAATGTATATTATTAACAACTAAATTGTTCTCTTTTCCAGCCAATTTCTGGAGTGCAGCAACAAGTGTCAAGACAGTCTAAGGCTTTCTTAGCTTTGGGGAAAATCCCAGAAATTCAAATAAGCAGAAATAACGCCCGAGAGGAGAAGTCCTGGCTGTGGTTTGCCACAGTGAAATCGCTAATTGGCAAAGGGGTCATGCTGGCCGTTAATGAAGGGAAAGTCATTACTAATGTGCTCAACATTGCTAATGAGGACTGCATCAAGGTTGCCGCAGTTTTAAATAATGCCTTTTACTTAGAGAACCTCCATTTCACCATTGAAGGAAGGGATACCCACTACTTCATAAAAGCCATCACTCCTGAAAGTGATCTTGGGACCCTAAGGTTGACCAGTGGACGCAAAGCCTTAGAGAATGGCATCAATGTAACAGTGTCTCAGTCCACCACTGTGGTGAATGGGAGAACTCGCAGATTTGCGGATGTGGAAATGCAGTACGGTGCTCTTGCCTTGCATGTACGTTATGGCATGACACTTGATGAGGAGAAAGCACGGATCCTGGAGCAAGCAAGACAAAGAGCTCTCTCCCATGCCTGGGCCAGGGAACAGCAGAGAGTGAGAGATGGGGAAGAGGGCGCTAGGTTGTGGACTGAAGGAGATAAAAGACAGCTGCTCAGTGCTGGGAAAGTACAAGGATATGATGGGTACTATGTACTCTCTGTGGAGCAATACCCTGAGTTAGCAGACAGCTCTTACAATATACAGTTTCTCAGACAAAGCGAGATTGGAAAAAGGTAACACACTGGCCTTGCAGAGGCTGCCAAAGAGACAAAACACATGTGCTTCCTCTGAAAGGGAGATGTAAACTGTATTTGCTGCATAGCGATTTGAGTCTACGCTACACTCCGGCTCAAATATCCTCTCTGTAGCACAATCTGTACTGGACTCTGTGAACAAAAGAGCCTTCCTGGGGAATGAAAACCTGCTGTTGGCAAACCCCCTTTGTTTTTATGAATGACCTTAAAGGTGATCTGCTTTAAGATAATATGTTTACATATGCATATCACTGCACTCGGACTGGAGATTAAAAGCCTATAGATTTTGCAGTAGGCTCTATGTACGTTCATCCAGACACTGTATTTAAACTCAAACTATGTGTACAGTGTTTCCGAATATTATTGAAATGTTGACCTTTGCTTACAAAGAGTAGTTTCTCGATTCTCTCTATCTCTCTCTTTCTCTCTGCATAGGATGTGCTATATATCATTGTTAATTTTGAAACGTGGAGCAAAATTACTGTTTATAGACAATTCAACCGCTTTTAACGTGCTGCTTTCTACAAAAACAAAAAACAAGGACATTATTTGGCACAAGTGACTTACGCTACCATGTGACTTTACATACAGATTTTACAATGCTAACATGGTCTGCCTTGAAAAAAAACTATTGCAAGTAGAATTATCTTCAAGTTTGAGCAAAGGAATCTGTTTTTCCTTTTTTTTTTTTCTTTTTGTAAATTATGTGAAACAAGTTGTTTATGGATTTTTATAGGAATTACAATTTACTGTACATCAAATATTAGTCTCAGAGGAGTTAATTTATGTAAAAGTGTTTCAGAAAGTTTATATATAAAATAAAATGATAAAAAAATATGAATGTAAAAGACTTATTTTCTATGCAAAGTTTTGTTTTGGAAGATTACAATCAACTAGGGCTTTTTCCAGCAGGAGCATGGAGTAACACACTTCTGGCACCTCTAGCACTGACTGTATGCAATAGCAAGGGGTGGTGGGGTGTGCTGGAGGGTCTATTGTTGTTGACTGCTGGGGATCTATTGTTGGGTGATCTATTGTTGCTGGTTCCTGGAGCGTCTATTGATGGCTGCTGGGAAATCTGTTGCTACTGGCGGGGGGCTATTGTTACTGGTGTAGAGCTATTGTTACTGGGTAAATATTTTGTTGTGGGGGTCTATTGTTACTGGGGGAATCTATTGTCGCTGGCTGCAGGGGATTTATTTTACTGCTTTTCTTGTTATCCTTAAAAAATTTCATACATATTACTTAAAACCACAAAATAAATGGTTCTGTATTATATGACTGGGCAGTACTGGGAGGTGGGTAGGGGGTGGAACCAAGGAATGGTGCTCAGAGGTGGGTAGGGGATGGGGTCAAGGAGTGACTTAGAAGGAGGGGGGGGGGGTACCTGCACCTATTCTCTGAGAAAAGAAAAGTCCTGGCTACATGTACCTAGAGCAGGGTTAAGCAACCTCAACCTCCCAGCTGTAATAAAAATACAAATCCTATATAAAACATAATTTCAACTAAAAGTAAGAGGACCCTTATATTGGGATGCATTTCTGAAATTCCTCAAGGCATGGTCTTCCATTGGCTTTCTTTGGCTTTGTGAACCCCTACCCTAATTGCTGTTCTCATTTTGTGATTTTTTTTCTCAAATTGTCAGAAAAGCCTTTGATTGACACACCATTCTCCTTTACCAATCCCATACTAGGTTTAGGGCGCTGTGTCCATTGTGAATGGTTGCCAACTCTTTTGTTAATGTCATAATTGCTTATCACCACTTACAGGTCAATGGGAATGCAACAGCCAAGAAGGTTGATTCAGATTAGAAGGTTAAGTGCAGGACAGATGCCCCTGTCAATGGATGATCCTAGAAGCATTTCAAGCTGATGTCAAATGCAGGGTGAAAGCCCACTGCATTTGCCTGGCAGGCCCTTAAGCTGGTGGCTGCTGCATTTAGGACTTCTTAAACAGACATGTAGTGTGGCGATACCTTTGAGGGACACTGTCCAGATCATGCAACTAAACTGAGCATTAACAATATTATTTCAAGGGGCAATGGAGCACTACTTACCGAAATATAGCATGCTTATTAAAGTTGACCGTTCATTTTTATAATTCTAGCAGCTGTTCATCATTTAGCCATAATATTAACATTATTATGAATGAAAGGCATTTTATGGTACAAATAGTCAGTATGGAATACAGATAATTCAAACAAAATTGTGAGGGGGTAAATTAACAAATAGAATTCTGGATTTGGGGTCAAGTTATGATTACAAAACTTTTAAACTGACCCTTTTCATATAAACCGCAACACAATCATTAACGTGTACGTCCAGTCAAAACTTTTTTCTTTATATATAAATGTGGTAGGGAAGAGTTAGAACTCTTGTTTTTACTGATTTCTAGTAGTAGAGTACCATATTCTCACGTTTTTGATAGCACCGCCATGTACAAGAGTACAGCTGCATTAATTTCAATGGGAGGCTGTACACTACACCTGGACTACCTGGGCAAAAGAAATACGTATGTAATTATGTTGAACAGGCCCAGTCACACATGTGCAAATACTGGAAACATTTTCAAGGAAGTGGGTGGGGATATTGATTAGACATAAGCGGCTTGATATACTATAGGAAAATACACTGTTTATATGCAAGTGAAGTTGCACTCCGCAAGGGAACTTTCCCTAGAACTTAGTAAATGTGATGCCGCTTCACTTTGCAAATAATACCCATTACCCAATAATCAAATAATACCCAATAATCAAATAATACCCGATAATACCCAATAATCACCCAATCACAAGCAAGGAAAGGAAATAAAAGGGAAAAAAATTATTTTTTTTTGCTTGGACATGATCGAATGATAGAAGTCAGCCGAGCCTAGCCCCATTCACTAAGCTTTTGGAATAAGTCCTTTGCAGAGTGCAACTGCACTTGCAAAGTGAAGAGTCTATTTGGCTTTAGTAAATCAACCCCAAGGTCTCATACAATATCCAAAGGATAGGGGCATGGCTACAAGGGTAAGCTGCACTATCCCATTCTAAGGAATGTATTGCTTGATGTCACTGCGGTATATACTTACACTGTACAATAGAATAAGGCAGTACAGAGACCAGTCAGGGAGGGTCTGGGAGTGCTCAAGTGGCTTCTGGAGAGACTGGCCTCGGTTATAAGAAGATGTGGGATTGTTATGTTAATAAAAGTTTAAAATATAAAAGAAATATTATGACACTATAAACAAGAGGACTCACAATTCTTATATTATTTTATAATCTTTGTTGTGTTTAGTTGTACTCTGAGTTCATGTTAGAAGGCCGAGAATAACTCCTTTGGCTAAAAAGCCAGTAACGACAATCACTGCAGCAGCAGGACAGAACAAGCAGTTATTGATTCTCGTTCTGATGTGTGAATTATAATCAAGAGATTACGAACACAGTATTATCATTGTAGATAGATGTCACCTTTAAATTGCTTGCATGCTTCTTTGCAAGTAGCTGTAGTAGTAGTCTGTTTTTTACTGCTTGCTGTTTATCATAGATTTATAGGACAGAAGCCTGATCTCTATGGGAGATAATACCTCCCTATGCCACATTCCCTTTAGTACTGCGTGTTCCTGGAACATTTATAATGGCTGTTTTATAATGCTACTTTTGGCTTTTTTTATTTTGTACAGTATTTCAAATTTGGAGGACCTGCCATTTGCCAAACATGTAATTATTTTAATGATTCTTTTCAAATTTGTACAAAACATATATTCAAAAAAGATATTCTCAAGTGAGGATATTTATTAACAATCTCTAAAAATGAAAATGAAATATGAGCCCCCTTAAAAGTGAATGTATGTTTTAAGGAATATGGGGCTGATTCTTTAAAACTGGATTAAATACTGGCCGTGGCAACAAATAAGAATTCTTGTTAAAATTTTCCCTAAAATGAAAGTTGAAATCGGGTTGGTTGCTCTGTGCACCTCTCCAATTTGGTGCTCTTTTTCCTTTTTTTTTTTACTGGCGCCTATTCGGTGCTCTAAAACACAATGGTAGTTAGGTAAGTTTTTAAACCTATGCTTTTACATTTATTTTCAAAAGCATGATATAAAGGAATTTGGAAATGTTGTTTTTTGGTTTCTTCACTGTGGACGTTGGAATTCAATACTTCTGTACTTTTTTTGGCTGTTCTAAGCCATTTTGTAAGTCAATGTTGATGTAGATGAGATAGAACTGTGAACTCTCATGAATGTGTTCATTCAAGTATAACTGAATGCAAAACCTTTTTTTAAGTTTTGGTAGAGAGAACGATTGAAACATGTGCCAGGTTTTTATTCCTTTCCGTGTAGAGAGATTCACCCACTCTGTTGGTGCTGGTGACCTTTATCACCGAAAGTGTAATAAAATCTTGAATTTTGAGTGAATAGTAATAGAAAGGAAATCTTCCAATGTGGACACTAGTTCAGGTGACTACCGCGAATTACCCTCACTTTTGAAGATATTTTTTTTTCACTTCCTATTATGGCTATGGGACAGAAGTGAGGGGGAAATACCCTAATGAGACACATATGGCAAAAACAACTAACAAAGGTAATAACCCTACCTTACTCTATCCAGCATTAAAAAACTGCAATAAAAGCATATTTTCTCTGAAGTATTGTGAGCTAGAGCTTTAGCTGGGAGGTCCACACAGTCAAATTGTTGTACAGTGTAGACCATTAATCTTTATAAATGAGGCTATATAAATCCTTCCCCCACTGTAAATGATGCAGCAGTTTTATTAAATAACATAAAATCTCTAAAATATTATTATAGAAAATTGTGTGTCTGCTAGAAAATACATGCTAGTTTGTATAAAGGAAATATTTGGATGTTTATATTGAAGCAGCATCATACAAATATGGACATCTCTGCTGAGGAATGGGTAACAAACACATAGGGGAGATTTACTAAAATTGGAACATGCAAAATCTGGTGCATCTCTGAATAGAAATCAATCAGCTTCCAGGTTTTATTGCCAAAACTTTATTGAATGAGCTGAAGTTAGAATCTGATTGGCTGCCATGCAGAGCTGCACCAGCTTCCAAGTGCTCCAGTTTTAGTAAATCTCCCCCACTGTTATCTTCTTTGAGGATATGTTTTCCAATGAGTAAAAAAGGGATTAAAAACAGCGCTGTGTTGTCTGTGTGGGGTTTAGTCTGTTGACTGGAGACAAAGAGCCTTCTGAAACCTCTTCTAACCTCCTCAAACCTCCTCCGCAAAGCAGACTTATATACTTACTCTTGTATACTTCTTATGCCTGCAAAGATTGTCTCTTAATGAAGTTCCCTAATTTGAATCTTATCTAAAATATCCTAAATTACATTTACAAATTAGTCTTTTTTTTGCTTCCATGCTGACATGTCCTCATTAAACTGTTTAGTGGGCTGCTTTACCATCATAATAAGAGAAGTCCTTTAATTATATCAGTAAATTGTATTAATAACAAACTTCAGCAGCTGACCACTTTATTCATTTTAGTTTACTGAACACACTGATTAAAGGAACCCTGTACTGAACAAGTGTGGCGGCTGTGATTGCTTACCTCTCCTTCTGAAAGTAGTTTTCTGACTGTCGTGCTCATTCAGGGGCTTCAGTACATTCTTATTTATATCAATTACTTAAACATTTTAAGAGTGTACAGCAAGGTGTAAAAATGAATGTATAACAAACATTTGCTATGGTCCGAATAGCAGGGTTGTCAACAGACTGTTAAAGTACAAACTGTTTGTAAAAGTCAGTAATTTGTGCTTCCCTTCATAAATGTTAATGGACAGGAGCAGGTTTGCCTTTAAAATATCCCCCCCTGCAGTCACAACGCATAAGAAGCCTCAACCAACGTCAGTCACTGCATCCTGACTACTGTGAGGAGGGAGGTAGAACTGTGAAGCAATTTCTACACCCCAACTACCCCTACAACCAATGCAGCACACAGCCTATTCTGTAACCCTGATTTTCCCTGCCACATTTGACTGGTGGCTGGCTCGGCAGCAAAAGTTTCTTCTGAGCCTCAGACTCTGCTCTAGCACCTGTCATATTTCCTGTCCCGAATATCTAAACTTGGATTTAATTGGGTATTAAAAAGGAAGGGAAGGTGGGGAGATAACCAGCCATGGGGATTGATAAGTTCTACATGAGTGTCTTTTAGTTAGAAAGGATTGAAAGGGTCCATGGTTCTCGTATTTTGAAATGTCCTGATTCCTTGGTGATAAATATGCCATTGATTTAACATCTTGTGTGCTATTACTAAGTTCCTAAGTACAGATCTATTTGAATGTAAGAACTTGTATGTTTATTGTACCCGCTATTCCAAAATGTCTAGCCAAACAGCTTAAATTTTCAAGGAATTTACAGAAGGTCACAAGTACAATTGGTCTTCTAGCTTTAAACAGTTAATTAACACAGCCGTGCGTCTATTCAAAAGCCTCAAAAATATTGCTCTTTGGTGACTTCTATGGCTGAGAGCCAAGAAACACCTTTGTACAGCCAAAATGATTAACAGCAAGTTTCATTCGAGAAGAGTGGCATTTGGGAAGTCCTTAGTCACATAAGCAAGTGGCCTGGCACTTGAGAAATATGAAATCTCAGTGTATTTTAGGTTCATCATGGCACAACACAAATACATTGTGATATTTTACTGTGCGAGTCAAACCATTGGGCTACTGGTGCCTTAGGAGGCCATTTATAAAAAATAAAAAAAAAGGAAAAAATATGCCTTTTTACATTGATGGTCTTCATTTTTGCTTCCCAGTCACAGGACTTTTTTTATGTTTTGAATTATTTGCAAATTATTAACATTGCAAGGTGATGCTTGTTTAGAACGGGAAGTACTGGCATTTGTTTAGGTTACATTTGTGCTATCAGCAAGTACTACAGGCATACCCCACTTTTAAGTACACAATGGGGTTTATTTACTAAAGATGGAAAGTGCAAAATCAGGCTCACTTCTACATAGAAACCAATGAGCTTCTAACCCCAGCCTGTTCAATTAAGCTTTGGTAATAAAACCTGGAAGCTCATTGGTTTCTATGCAGAAGTGAGCCTGATTTTGCAATTTCCAGCTTTAGTAAATAAACCCCATTGTGTACTTAAAAGTGGGATATGCCTGTATAATGTTTTACATGCAGAGGCTTTGCTTCCATATGACTTTGCATGATTCAAAATGGCAAAGAAGTGTTTGTGGCAGAGGATGCCATAAAACACACATCGCTTTTACAGAACAAACACATGGCACGTCACATCTGGAAATAAATGATAGCACTGAAATAAGAACATGAGCAATTTGACAGCATTATAAATGCAATTAAGTAGAAGAAAAGTCAAGAAAAGCAGAAAATCACTGGTGATAAGTAGACAAGTGCTTTTTGCATTTGCAATTATTCCCCTTTGTGTACAGTTTACCAGAATCTGTGAATATTGTAATCTGTAGAGTGGATATTTTTCTGCAGATGGGTGGATCTGAGTGCCAGAATTTTTCCTTAAGAATGTAAATACCATTCTTAACAATCTTACAGTTGCAGGGACCTGAAGCGGCTATATGGTACCATTAGGCCTCATTCATAAGATTTGGAATCGCGGGTGAAATTGCTGCAATTCCAAATCGCATGGCAATTGCTGCAAAATGTGCAATGCACGGTTGGGTGCCATTCATTCTGAAACCACAGTAAATCGTGACTTTAAAAATCCAATGAAGATTGCTGCTCAAAAAAGAGCAGGGGCGTCTTTTGCGTGACAAACGGGCATAGGGCAGCCCATTGAAGTGACTGGGCTGCCACATGAGTGACCCATGGAATCGCGTGAAAAATCACTCACACCAAAACGCGAGCAGGAATTCATGTTACCCCATTCACACTCCCACTCATGACTTTGGGAGCAATTTTCACACGATTCCGCATGATCACATTTGTCGCCCAAAAGAAAGCTCCGGCTCTTTTTTGGGTGACAAGCTTTGCTGCGATTGCAACGTGATTCTGTTGCACAACAGTCGTGACAAAATCGCACTGCATTTGGGGTGTCAGTTTAAATGAATGGCACCTAAACGTACGCTGCGCCTTTTGCACGGATTGTCATGTCATTTGGAATTGCGGGCAGAATCACAGCAATTCTGCCCGTGATATCAAATTGCGTGAATGGGGCCTAAAAGTATATCTTTAAAATGTTCCTGTACTGAAATGTAACTTTACAAGCTGACCACAGATAAAAGCAGGCATCAGGAGGAACTTGCACATAACTTCCTTCAATTTCCAGAGCACCCTTGGAACTTCTAACCTAGAAGAACTTATATTGCAAATATAGATTCTGAGCTCTGAAGCTTTGGTAGGCCCCCATCCTCATATGCATGGATCGCTATTGGTTAGAGAGGCTCAATGCATTGCAGGATGGGGAAAGTGTGGAAGCATCCGGGGCATTTTGAACATCTCAGATTCACAGCTTCTTGAATGCTCTGAAGATGAATGCAGGTACATGCTATATGATGGGGCCTGATTTTATTCTTACTTTGCTTTACGCTGCCTGCAAAGAGCTTTTTATCAAAATGCATGCAATTTGGGAGAGCAGAGAACTCTTTAAAGTTGCATTCCAGTCAAATCTTAACTATACCTAAACCTCCCCCTCCCCCCTATCCTAAGCCTATTCTAAGTACCCTGTACAGGAAAGACGTGTATACTTACCTATTCTGAGGGTGCACCGGTCCGGTCACATGATTAGTTCCCAGTGCTGGCTTCAGCGCACCGGAGGGACAGCCAAAAACGGATTCCCCATAGTAAGCCTATGGGTGGGATCATTGCCCAGGCTCTGCAGCCGTTGTCAGCGATCTCTCTCCTTCACTGAAGCCGGCAGCTGGAAAGATCATGCGACTGGACCAGCGCACCTTCAGAATAGGTAAGTATACAGATCTATCCTTTACAGAGTATTTAGACTAGGCTTAGGGGGGGAGGGCAGGTTTAGGTAACGGCACTAAAACTTTGTGTTATGATACTTTAAATAAAGCCTCACTCATATCTAGAGCATTCCCAAAAACGTAGACGCATTAGAACCCTAATTGTAGCAAGGGGTCTGCCAAACCGATGGGTCCCTAAAATAGAGCTCCAAAATGCTAATGACCTTAATGATAGCTGCAAATCAACATCCTCTATGTTCGTCCACTTTGGATCAGTTTAAAGAACTAGCAATTGCTAATGTTGGAAGAAAATATTATTCTAGTTTTCTTTTGTTTTTGTTTTTTTGCAAAAATATATCAGCATTTTGACAAAAATATCTTTGGTTTTATTTAAGGCTCCTACTGGCAACCCTGGCTGTTACCCAAAGGGCTTATTTGTATGAGTATATACAGTATGTTTGTGGTATAAGTTCCTGTAAGCTTATCTACTTTAATTTATACTTTATTTGAATAAACAAAGAAATCGACTGCAGTCATACATGCACTCTATTCGTTCTTGTTCGTTCAACCTAGCAGGGCTGAATGCAAAAAAAACTGACAGCTCAGGAGGAGCCGCTGTACTAACTATTCAATGTTAGTACTGCCCTTCTCCCCTCCAGAACACTCTTGTCAGTGCTCTCAAGGAGCCGATCGGCAGATCTTTTGCAGTCATGCTCCTGCAACAAAAGCTGGCCTGCTTCTGTTGGACCGGCTGCAGTACACAAGTGTGTCGGCCGGTTTCTATTGAACCTGTCGATGTTGCCCAACATTTGGCCTATGTGTACTAGGCCTTGAGATCAGGTCAAGGATGTCAACTCATCTATTTAAAGCTGAACTCTGGACAATCATACTGCTGTCTGGCCCACCTCAAATACCATTGCCTATCTATATCTAGCTCCATCATTTGCTTTCATTCACCTACTTTTGTGTGTTTTTGCCTCAAAGTAACATCTTTACCTATAGGAATTGATTTACTCTAGACACTGTAAATAGGCTGTTTGTTTTACAAGGAAAATTTCCCTTAGCTTTAAATGTGGTAACAATTCACTTTGTAAAGAAAAGCCAATCACTTGCAATGGTAAAAGAAAACTGTATTTTTGCTTGCACTTGATTGGATTAAGGAATCAGCAGAGCATCTCTACATTCACTAGGCTAAGGAAAAATTGGCTTGCAAAGTGATCAGCCTACCTGCCTTTAGTAAATCAACACCCATGATGTCAGAACACACCACATTAGTGTGGCAATGTTCCTGTATCCGCTACTTACATTGTGATGTCATGACAGGTGTAAAGTAATATACAGAAGCTTTGTATCAGCCCAGCTACAGTTCTGAGCTGCACTAGCCGCTGTATTACAGTCTTGTAACTGAGCACACAGATAGGGTCCCTCCTACTAGATGCCATGTTAAGATGCTACCAAGATTAATGTTAGAAAATTCATGAGTCAGATTTAGGGTATTTAGAAAAAAATTGAATTTGTTTAATGTGACATTAATCTGCAGTGGAGGTTATTCTGTCAGATATATTATATATGAGCATGGAGTTCACTTCAATTAGTGACCCTTGCCAATAGAAGCACCATTTACTAAATATGCAGACACCACCAAAAGAGCAATTGCTTTTGCAATTAACAAATGCTAGATATACTGCTTAGACTTTTTGACACACCATAGTGCAGGTATGGCTACTTCTCAACCCTGGTTGAATGTTTAAAGCCTCAATTTAAACAAAACATTAACGAAAAAAAAAAAAAAAAAAAAAAAGCACAACAGGTGGGACTTACAGTTAGTGCACAGTGTTCCTGAGTTACTCATTAAAAACTTTAGTTCTCTGATCTCTCCTCCACCCCTGCAGTCATCAAAAAAGTCAACTGTGCCTGCCTTTCTCACCTACCTCCTTCATTCATAAAAGCATTACTATAGCTTCCATGGATGAAGAGCATGAATAGAAGATATGCCTCGTACACACGTACGGACTTTTGCCGGCGGACCTAAGTCCAGCGGACAATCCGCTGGACTTTCCGGCTAGGTCCGCTGGACTTTCCGAGGGTGTGGACTTGCCCACACACGCACGGACTTGTCCAGCGGATAATCCGCCGGCCAAAAGTCCGCGGGACTTTTGAAAATGAACGGACTTGCCCACACACGGAGCAGTCCGTTCATTTCGAACGTAACTTCAGGTTACGTAGCTAGCGTAGGCAGTAAATGCCGCCGCGCTAGCTCCGCAAGCTGGCATGGATTTAAAGGGAATCCCCACGCCGAAAAAAAACGGCGTGGGGGTTCCCCCCAAATCCATGTCAGACCCTCATCCGAGCACGCAGCCTGGCAGGCCAGGAAAGGGGTGGGGACGAACGAGCGCCCCCCCCCCTCCTGAGCCGTACCAGGCCGCGTGCCCTCAACATGGGGGGTGCCCTGGGGAAAGGGGGGGCCGTGCGGCCCCCCCACCCCAAAGCACCTTGTCCCCATGTTGATGAGGACAAGGGCCTCTTCCCGACAACCCTGGCCGTTGGTTGTCGGGGTCTGCGGGCGGGGGCTTATCGGAATCTGGGAACCCCCTTTAATAAGGGGGCCCCCAGATCCCGGCCCCCCACCCTATGTGAATGAGTATGGGGTACGATGTACCCCTACCCATTCACCTAAGGTGTAAAATGTAAAGTAAAAAAAAACACACACACTTTTGAAAAAATAGTTTATTGCACTGCTCCGGGGGTCTTCTTCCGTCTTGGGGGTCTTCTCGCCGGACTCCCCCGCCATTTACCAAGCTCTTTTACCGAGCGAGGGGAGTCCGGCTACCTTCTTCGTCGTCGCCGCCGTCGTCTGGGGGTCTCGATCCGCCTTCGGGGGTCTTCCGGGGGTCTCTTCTGTTCTTGCGGCGGTCGTCGTCTTCCGCGCCGCCGGCGCCTTCTCCTTCTTCTTGTCCTTCTTGTTCTTCTTCTTCTTCCGATGTTGACCCGTCGCTCTCTCTGCCCGGAATGCCTGTGCCGATCTGCGCTCGGACTTATATAGGGACATGGGGGACAGGGTCACATGTTCATGTCACATGGTGACCCCGCCCCCTTGCGATGTCACAGTCCCAGCATCCTCCGGGACTGTGACAACGCAAGGGGGCGGGGTCACCATGTGACATGTGCATGTGACCCTGTCCCCATGTCCCTATATAAGTCCGAGCTCAGAGCGGCACAGGCATTCCGGGCAGAGAGAGCGTCGGGTCAACATCGGAAGAACAAGAAGAAGGACAAGAAGGAGAAGGCGCCGGCGGCGCGGAAGACGACGACCGCCGCAAGAACAGAAGAGACCCCCGGAAGACCCCCGAAGGCGGATCGAGACCCCCAGACGACGGCGGCGACGACGAAGAAGGTAGCCGGACACCTCCCCTCGTGAAAGAGCTAGGTAAAAGAGCAGAAGAGAGGGGAGGAGTCCGGCGAGAAGACCCCCAAGACGGAAGAAGACCCCCGAAGGCGGATCGAGACCCCCAGACGGCGGCGACGACGACGAAGAAGGTAGCCGGACTCCCCTCGCTCGGTAAAAGAGCTTGGTAAATGGCGGGGGAGTCCGGCGAGAAGACCCCCAAGACGGAAGAAGACCCCCGGAGCAGTGCAATAAACTATTTTTTCAAAAGTGTGTGTGTTTTTTTTTTACTTTACATTTTACACCTTAGGTGAATGGGTAGGGGTACATCGTACCCCATACTCATTCACATAGGGTGGGGGGCCGGGATCTGGGGGCCCCCTTATTAAAGGGGGTTCCCAGATTCCGATAAGCCCCCGCCCGCAGACCCCGACAACCAACGGCCAGGGTTGTCGGGAAGAGGCCCTTGTCCTCATCAACATGGGGACAAGGTGCTTTGGGGTGGGGGGGCCGCACGGCCCCCCTTTCCCCAGGGCACCCCCCATGTTGAGGGCACGCGGCCTGGTACGGCTCAGGCGGGGGGGGGGGGCGCTCGTTCGTCCCCACCCCTTTCCTGGCCTGCCAGGCTGCGTGCTCGGATGAGGGTCTGACATGGATTTGGGGGGAACCCCCACGCCGTTTTTTCGGCGTGGGGATTCCCTTTAAATCCATGCCAGGTCACGGAGCTAGCGCGGCGGCAGTAACTGCCTACGCTAGCTACGTAACCTGAAGTCACGTGCTAAATGAACGGACTTGCCGATGAGCGGCAAGTCCGTTCATTTCAAAAGTCCCGCGGACTTGCCCACTAACGGCGGGATTGTCCGCTGGACTTCCAAGTCCAGCGGATAATTTGAGAACAAAACCTGAAACTTTAGTCCGCCGTACTTTGGCGCCAAAAAGTCCGCCGGCGCCCACACACGAGGGGATTATCCTCTGGACTTCAGTCCAGAGGATAATCCCGCGGGATTGTCCCTTCGTGTGTACGCGGCCCTAGGCATATAAATAAAAGTCAGTCTCCTCTATTCATAGAATGTTCTTCATGGATGGAAGCTATGGTACAACTTCTATGAATAGAGGAGGGGGTGGGCATAGAAGGCAAACTTAATAAGTGCATATGACAGGTCCTTCCGCTTTATTAACCCCCTTCAGCAAAAATAGATTACCATTGCAGGAGTGGGGGTATCAGAGGACTGAAGATTTCAAGCAAATCTACAGCCAGCAGCACAAGCGATATTTCACATTGATTTTAAGTACTGTCCCAGGATCAGCCATTGGATCAGCCATTGATTTATCTGGACCTGATCAACCAAAAAGCAAGTCTAATATGTGTGTCGCCAAATAAATTGGACCTTTCAGTAACTTTACAAGTCTGCATAAATTTCTTATATATAACAACAAACCGCAACTGTATAACCGTTTATCATTATAAAGTTATCCTTGAGCTCCTGTGCGATGACTTTGCCTAGCCTGAGATGATGCCATGAAGCATTTTGAGCACCCATGCTATATATATATATAACAATACCTGGAAGTCTTACACTGACACATTACTTACCAATTGCACACATAACGCAATCTTTATGTGATGACAGGTCCACTTTAAAGATGACTAGACATCCTTGTCTCAACCTTTGCATTAGTAAATGTCATTCCCTAAGCTGATTGGAAAGAGTATGTAACAGGCAGATTGCAGATAAATAATTATAAACTAATTAGACCGACATATCTACTATGAGCATTTTTTTTACATCAGTTTTGTGTCACAACTGTTTCCACCATTACATTTATGTCAGGAAGAAAGCCATTTAATTAATGGCAAGTGCTGAATCTGATTATTGTAGGATGGAGCGAAACCGCCTCCTCTTACTGGCCAGGTTACAAGGCTTCTCTTAATGCTCATTCAGGAAGTTCTATAGCTGTAAGCTAGTCCACCAACTGTTTGTGACTCATTTGTTTATTAGAAGTTCTTGGCCATGCTTTCAGTTTACCAGTATGGCCCATTTACATGTTCAACCTTGGACAAGAAAGATATCTGTTGTGTGACCCCCCTCTCTAAAAAAATTTTTTGATAACTTGTTTTGTTATCTGGCTTTTGGAAAACTTCCTGGAACCATGAAATTGCTACACTGCTTTTATGATTTAATGGAAACGTAAGAGAGGCGAGAGAAAAGCCTTGTCTTTTTCAATGCCATGCTCTGGTATCACATTTGTTGAGGAGCAATGCACCATGTCGCCTGAAAATAGCACAGCAAATGCTTCCTTCGTGTGCCATAAAATCCTAAGATTTCCCTGTGTTCTCCAGTGTTATTGTCATTATATTCAGCACACAATACTGGTACAACCGCTACAGCAATGCTAAGCGGATTAACTGCTTCAATACTGGCACAAACCTTAATGCAAGGCATTATGCTTTTCTACAGATCAGGGGACCTGGTAAGTGAAAACACATAATTTTACCCTTTAGTCCTATTGGTCATTTATGTGAAGAAACAGTTTGTTATGATATATTGTGTCTAAAAAAAACATTTCATCTCAGAATCACTCTACACGTGTGAGGACTTTTGTTCTGTAGGTGGCGTGGCCAATTAATTTCCCCAGGGGCCACCTGGGACTCTTATGGAGGGCTGAACCAATAAAGGCTGAACTTAATTTTGCCTAAAACCTTAAAGCGTTACTAAACCCACAACAATAAATTCAATCTGTATTATGCAGTAAAGCATGCTTGTTATACTCACTGTGAAACTTAAGGGGTTAATCCACTGCGTTGTGTATGAAGGCTGTTTGATCCTGTCTCTCTGATTCTCCTCTTCTTCCACTGACTCCAATCCATCCATAGGACAATCCATAGGACAATCAGGGGAAAATGAAAACTTCTCGTACAAGCTTTAACCAGACACATAGAAGTCACAAGACTGCTTTAACTGCTGATGAGAAAAGGTATCTAGCAGTTTATATTTACTAAAACAATTGAATTACCATGTTCTGTGTACTGTGGGAGACCAGATATAGTGAATGCAGGGTCCTGGGTTTAGTAACACTTTAAGCTTGCTATTCATGGATCAAAATTTGGCTGGTTCAGCAGGGGTCGGCTGAATTTCAATCCATGTATGGGCAGGCTAGTTGTACAGAAGTTGATCTACTTCTACTACAGAAGTCCCTTAACCACTTTCAGACCGGACCAATTTGCAGCCAAAGGACCAGGCCCCTTTTTGTGATTCGGCACTGCGTCGCTTTAACTGACAATTGCGCGGTCGTGCGACGTGGCTCCCAAACAAAATTGACGTCCTTTTTTTTACCACAAATAGAGCTTTCTTTTGGTGGTATTTGATCGCCCCTGCAGTTTTTATTTTTTGCGCTATAAACAAAAAAAATATATAAAAAAAACTTTTTTTCCTCAGTTTAGGCCGATACGTATTCTTCTACATATTTTTGGTAAAAAAATCGCAATAAGCGATTATTTATTGGTTTGCACAGAAGTTATAGCGTTTACAAGATAGGGGATAGTTTTATAGCATTTTTATTAATAATTTTTTTTTATTAGTAATGGCGGCGATCAGCGATTTTTATTGTGACTGCGACATTATGGCGGACACATCGGACATTTTTGACACATTTTTGGGACCATTGTCATTTATACAGCAATCAATGCTATTTAAATGCATTGATTCCTGTATAAATGACACTGGCAGTGAAGGGGTTAACCACAAGGGGGCAGTGTAGGGGTTAAGTATGCCTAGGGGTGTGTTTCTTACTGTGGGGGGCGTGGCTGTCAGCTAGTGAATGCTGATCTCTGCTCCAATCACAGGGAGCAGAGATCGGCGTCACTAGTTGCTAGGCAGAACCGCGATCGTCTCACGGGAAGGCTGAATGGGGAGATGCCGAGATAAACAGCATCTCCCCGTTCAGCCTTCCCGTGAGACGATCGCGGGTGTCCCCGCAGGATCGAGTCCGCGGGGCCCGCGACCGGACTCACGGGGGTCCCGACCGGCGTGGGAGCGCGCCGCTCCCGGCGCGCTCCCGATGCCACGACAGGCATTAAGGAGGGACTTATATATACGCCCTCCTGCCTGTACGTGCCATTCTGCCGACGTATATCTGTGTGCGCTGGTCGGTAGGTGGTTAAAAAGTGTGAGGCACATATACAAACTGTTGTAATTCCTACACTGTTCACCTGATTTGGATGTAAATACCCTCACATTAAAGCTGAAAGTCTGCAGTTAAAGCACATATTATTCCTTTCATTTCAAATCCATTGTGGTGGTGTATAGAGACAAAAAGATTAGAATTGTGTCGATGTCCCAATATTTATAAACCTGACTGTATCTTTTTGATAAATGCAAACAAATACACCTTCATTCTGTCAGAATCTTGTGAGCTGATAACTTCCCTTGCACAAGGAAGGGTTATGGAGATGAGGAGGATCTGCCTTCTTTTTAGACCATCAGAAATAAAGTAGGCAGGGCTGACACCACACGCTTAGGATTTTAAAGCTTAAAAGACAGGTCAAACGGGATCGTAGGCGCATACTATACTTCTGCCACATTAACAGTTATTTTTCTGTACTTGCAGAATGTTTAAATGGACAAAATATAGGTAGTTGTGCACGTATTGTAAAGATGTACAAACAACTTTCTTTTTGCTTTGAAATACCCTTTAAACTTCATGCGTTTCAGGGAGAAGTAGCCCATGCACTGCTAAGATCCTGTCATTACCTCCTCTTGCTCCTACTCTGCCCTGTTCATGATTGCAACCTGGTCATGGCTAATACTAAAAGTAAAGATGAAGCTCTTCTATCTCAGTTTTTTTTTTTTCTTTCCCATGATAAGAATGAAGGAGAAACTATGGGGTTCCCCTGGAAAACACACTACCACGGGGGAAAATTAGCCCACAATCCATGGCTTCTGAAAAAGCATAAAGGCTTGGTCTGCCACTGCTTTACCCTTATAGCTTAATACCCTAAAGCTTTGTACATGGGCTTCCTTTCTACCCCCTTGATGCCCATGGGTGGTTTCCTGATGGTTGCTTCATTTGGGCTTTTTTGGCAAATAGACACATGGAGAAATAAGGTGTTTCTATTTTATTTATGGCACAAATCTTATGCCCCGTACACACGGTCGGATATTTGGATGAAAAAAGTCTGATTGGATTAGGTTGTCGGAAAATCCGATCATGTGTGGGCTCTAGCGGGCTTTTTCTGTCGGAATTTCCAACAAAAAAATTTGAGAGCAGGATCTAAAATTTTCCAACAACAAAATCGGATCGGACTTTTTCCGATCGTGTGTATAGAATTCCGACGCAAAAAGTGCCACGCATGCTCAGAAGAAATTTGGAGATGAAAGCTATAGGCTACTGGCCTCTACATAGTCCCGTTTTACGTTTTATACGTCACCTTGTTCTGAACGATCAGATTTTCTGACAACTTCGTCCGACCGTGTGTGTGCAACACAAGTTTCGGACAAAATACGTCAGAAAAAATCTGACAGGTTTTGTGGTCAGAATGTCCGACTGTGTGTACAGGGCATTAGATAACTGTGTATGTTTTCAGGCATCTAACTTCCTTTGGAACCTAAGTGGTCAAGTCAGGTCTCAGAATATATATTTTGCTCTTAAAAGGGGAATCCCAGTCCAAACCCTACTATAGAAAAGAATGGAAGAGGGAATTGGAAAGAGCACTCTCAGCTAAACAGATGTACAAAATTACCAGATTGGCCAAAACCTCCTCCATACATTCTAAGTGCAAGAAACATGCTATAAATCACTTTCAAGGTGTTACAGATATCCTGAAAGGCTATGACTAATTGACTAGTGATAGGGAGATAGGTGACAAATCTCTAAAGACCTACTTGTAGCTCTGTTCTATGCAGGAGTTTTAACTATTGGTTCAAGTAATAGTTTTATCATGGTGCACCTGGTAAATACAGGGAAAAGCCTTTTCCCCATACTGTGGAAATCACAGAGGGCACCCAACATGGTAAAATGGCTGATCAAGGTAAATCAAATAACGTAACCAGAGGAATGGAAACACAAAAAGAAAGACAAATATAACTTTTACTAAATCTGGGTGATTTGGATAGAATGTATTATTTCAGAGCATTGTAAACACTCATTACATGTGCGTGCAGCTTGAACACCATCATAAATACTTGGTTTCTATAACCAACTATTGTCAACATTTAATGGCAATAGACATTGGGCAAGTGATGTTAATACATATCCCCCCCTCCCCCATCCCATTTCCCCCTTCCTACCTTAGTTCACAGCATGGTTAATTTTTTACCCTTGTTAACCTATTACAGTCGGTCCCCGGGTTTCAAACAAGATCAGGTCTGTAGGTTTGTTCTTAAGTTGAATCTGTTTGTAAGTTGGAACAGGTCCATTTTTTAAGTGTAGCTCCAGACAAAAAAAAAATTTTTTAAGCTTTTTGGATAGCATCGGGAAGGGTTAACACCCCTGTAATGTTTGTTTTAGTGCCTGTGCCCCTGTTCAGAAGATTTCACCTCACTTAAAATAAAGATCACCCTGCTTGTGATTCCACCATCTTTGATCTTTAATTGCACCATTTAACAACAGGACAAGGAGGCATATCACTCTCTGTGGTGTCATAGATTGTGATTTATCAGCCACTTGGACATTGTATTTTTTATTTCCTATTTTTTGATATATATTATTCTTTGATATATATTATTTTTTGATCTTTTTTATGTCATTTCATTTTATTTTATTGTATACACAGTTTTTTTTGGTATCTTCTATAGTAGAAGTAACATAACTTTTTGTGAGGTTGCATCCATCAAATTGTATTTTTGTATTCCCACTTTTTATTAGAAAACTATCAGGCTTGCACTGGCATGCTGTTTCTTTGGTGTTAGATACATTTACAAAGGGCACGGTGGTATTAGCACTTGACACTAAGGTTCACTGTCTCACATGGAAGTAGTGGCATAGAATTATAAGGAAATAGCATTGGTTGGCGCAGTCCATTTATATATGTTATTTGTTTCTACAGCTCACTTAACCATAAAGGGAGTTTGTTTTTGACTGTAGCAGACCATTCAATTGAGCACTAAAACACAAATAGGTGGATACATATATTCACACACACACGTGTTTAAATAATTTTATTTTATAATTTTTTTAGGTTTAATATTTTGAGCTGGTACCCTTATACATACATACACAGGTCTATGCAAATAAAATGTCAAGCAAAGAACCCTAGGCAGTACTGGCCCTACAGAAAAAAGCTGAAAATTAACTTATATCCCTGCGGACCTAGCCTGACCACGCAGGTAGAGAGGGGCCTAAAGGGCCTCCATCAAACCCTCTCCCACAGTGCACCAAGGCCAGGACCCACAGGATCAATCAGCTGACAAACATATTGGGCCAGGCCCTGCCCAGAGCAAATTTCAGACCTGATCAGTGAAACAGTAGACATAAACCCCAAAGAGGGGACCTTATCTGCAAATATATGCTACCCAACGAAAAGAGGGGAAACATTAAAAAAGGAAAAGTTAAGTAAATAGACACTTATCTACATTCTTCTCAAAAAAGGACACACAACATGATCGCTCACCTCTATGATCTCCGCTGTAGAGTAGTTAAATAGGTGGGTGGTTTCCCCAGGGCCGAAGGGTTGCTACTACATGCTTAGAGAGGTTTGGGCGGAAGGCGCTTCCTGAGAAAGGGCTCTGCTAGCTCTAGTAGTGCAACATCTAAACAAGACGGCATATGCCCTAAGTCAGAAGCGTATTCACGCCAAGCACACAGTGTGCCATTATAGTGTTCTTGTGTACCTTTACAGGTCGCCACTCATTCCTCTGCTTTTCCGATCACCCTCAGCCCATCAATCAATTCCTTGAAGCTGGGAACCTGCGCACATTTCCAATAGAGTGGTAGTAGGCATTTGGCCGCGTTCAGTAAGTGTAGAAGTACACTTCTTTTGTACTGTCTTGTTGGTATAAGAGGAATATGAAGGAGAATGTGCATCCGAAAGAAGGGAATGTCTAGGCCAAGTATAAACTTTATTTGATTTTTAACATCTTCTCAAAAAGGTCTGATCACTGGACACTCCCACCATAAGTGTAATAATGTACTATCATGGCCATGGCCATGCAAACAGAGATCAGGAATTGAAGGGTAAATCCTCGACAGGACTGCAGGCACCCGGTACCAACGCAACCAAATTTTGAAGTTCGTCTCTTGGGTTTCGGATTCAATTGAGCTAGAATGTGTAAACTGATACAGCTGCGCCACAGAGAACTCCACCCCCAGATCTTTTTACCATCCTTGGTTATATATAGGCTTAGCAGCACCGGTGGCTGAACTCAGCAGCCGGTACAGCTCAGAAACCATGGCATGCTCTGAGAAACTCCAAAGTTACCATTTTACCATTCTTCACAAATTTGCCGCAACTAGTGTTGCCATCATCTATTTTTCGCCCAAAGAAAGCCATTTGCTCACCTGGATGGAACCATAGAGGAGCCAGTGGTGACACAGGGGGGGCCAAAAAAAACAGATGATTAATCCATCCCAGACTCTAAGGGCTTGGGTCGATATAGGAGAAATAGTGTCGGACAGCTCCCGAGGCAACCATGGAGCATATGACAGATTACTGCCTGCCATACATTTCTCCAGAGATACCAAGAGCTTTGGAGAGGACATGTAAACGCCAATTTAAAATCTGCTGTAGAATGATAGCTCTGTAGTACCCCCAGATATCTGGAATACCAAGGCCTCCCATTTGTTTGATCTCCTTAACAATCTCATGGCTATCCGCAGTCTCCGATCATTCCATGCAAATTCAGAGGGCATACTAGCAAGCTGTGAGAAGGTTTCAGGCAAGGCCACGTGCACCATCTGCAGGTAAAAGAGTATAAAGGGAGGATTTTCATTTTAATAATATTTACCCATCCCAACCAGGTGAAGGCAGTCTTAGTCCAGGTAAGTAAGTCCCTTTTAACTGTGGTCAATTTCAGTTTAGGGTTGTTGGAAGTGTACAGGGTGTCAAGTTGATCTGTGAGTTGGATTCCTAGATATCGTAAAGAGGACTTAGCCTAAGTGAAGGGAAAGGCCCTTTGGAGACTAGTCGCTAGAGACAAGGAGATCACCATAGGCAGAATCTTAGATTTTGTATAATTAATTTTAAAATTCGAAAATACCCAAAAACTCTAAAGTTCTCGTAGTAAGTTGGGCAATGTGATCAGAGGGCCCTTGATGTAGAAAAGTATGTCGTCAGCGTAGGCTGACAGCTTATGTTCAATGTTCTCCACCTTTAGCCCCCTGATGTCCGTGTTCGTCCTTACTGATTGCATCAAAGGTTCCAAAACTAGAGCAAACAGAAGGGGCAAAAGGGGAAACCCCTGTCTCGTGCCATTCCTGATGGGGAGCCTAATAGATAGTAGACCATTCACCTTGACCTGGGCAGACGGAGAAGCATATAAAGCAATGATACAGTCAAACATATACGGTCCCAGCCCCAGAGTCTCCAATATCGCCCCAAGTATGACTAATCCACGTGGTCAAATGCTTTCTCAGCATCCGTGGAAAGAATGAGACAAGGCTTGGGGTCTGTGTGGGTATGGGCCCAATGGACAAAGTGAATGGCTCTAAGGGAATTTTCCCTAGCTTCACAGCCCACTATAAAGCCCATTTGATCAGGAAGTATGAGGTGAGGCATAAGGTGTTTTAAGTGGTTTGCCAATATTTTTGCTAGGATTTTAATGTCCTCATTTAACAGCAATATTGGGTAGTAGCTTTGCAGTAAAGTTGGGTCCCTATCCTCTTTCGAGAGAACCATGATATGCACTAGTAAAGCTTCTGGAGTAATCTGCTGTCCCTTTGCTATAGAATTAAAGTATCCACACATTGGGCTAAGTAAAATGTGGCGTAGTATGCTTTAGGGTATCTGTCCGGACCTGGGCTCTTCCCACTTGGCAGAGATCTCACCGTCGCTTCAATTTTGGGAAGGGGGAATAGGAGACTCTAGGGTCGTCCACGGTTCCTCTGTCAAGGGAGGAAGACCGGACTAGGCCAGGTACTCCTGGATGTGAGACAATTTAGAAGCCCGGGCTTCGGGCGTAAGCGTAGCATCGATGGAATAGAGCTTAGTTATAGTTTCTGGACAACGAGGCAATTTTGGAGGAGTGGGACAGCGATTCTCCAGAGGGAGACTGAAGTTTATGTACAGTATGTGAGACAACACTCGTCAGTTACGAAGGGCCCTGGCTAGTAGCCATCCACATTTGTTGCCGCGTTCATAATACTTATGAAACAGAGAACGCAATTTCTTGTGGACTGTGCGATTCAACCGTTTATGTGCCTCAGGGTCTCCGTGATGTTTATGTCGAAGCTCTGCTTTTTGGAGCGCAGTAATAATCTTCTGAAAATCTACCTGACGTTTCTTCTTTTGCCCAGAGCTGAAGGCGATTAGTTTGCCATGCACTACTACTTTGTGGCCCTCCAAAACCACCCCCTCACTAAGGCGGTCAGAAAAGTTCTCCCTAAAATAATGGGTAAGCGTGTCAGAGACCTCACAACCACTGCAGCGTCATCCAATACATTTTCATTTAACCACCAAATCCAGGGCCTTGCGGCAACAGAAATGTTTTAGAGACCAGAGCATGGTCTGAAATTGTTATAGATTCTATGGATGCCTTCTGCAGGAGTTTGAGGGTAAGATGATCTACATACAAAAGGTCTATGCGCATGTAAACATCATATACCTTAGAATAATATCTGAAATTCCTGTGTGAAGGGTGAAGTGTCCTACATATCCCAGAGGTTGGAAAGGACAGGTTTTATGAATGGCAATAGCTGTGCCTCTAGATTTGGAAACTGTGGCAGTGCTTAGAAACCACTGGTTAAATAGGTGAGTGGGCAGCTTAAGGACTGACTTAGGGGTGAAATGAGTTTCCTGCAAAAAGAGCACCTGGGCACCCAGCCCTTTAAGTTCCACCCACAGTTCTGCCAGGTCTGAGCCCCGATCCTGTGATGTGGTAGAGCCTGGGGAGGCTGGAGGGGCAGTCTCACTCACCATCTGTGGAGAGGGGATCGGAGACATCGCCATTGGGGACAACTGAGCCGTGTGGCAATGCAAGGCCTCTAGTTCTAGCACCATATTGGACGTCCCGCTTGCAGACCACTGGATCTCGGGGAAGAAGGCTTCCAGCGTCATCTTGTCTGTCCTCGGTGGCTGGGAGGAAGACCGGCGAGGCTGCAGCCTACTAAGAGCCTGGAAGGTGCCAAGTTTCCCCCCTGAGAAGCTGTTGAAAGCTGCAGTGGTTATGGAGCTGAAGCATTGGATGTCTTCACTCCTCCATGACCAGAACATGCCCCCACAATCTTGTATTATAATTTAAACAATATCATATTCTTACACTTGACTGCGGAGTCATATAACAGGGAATCAATAGTATGAGGTCCCAGTTCTTCTTTCTTTTAGTCTCTAGTGTGGGAGGGTCCTTCTTGCAATGGCCACGTTGCCACTGGTGACCTTGATGCTGCGTATCGACTACCCTTTTAAAGGGTTCTCATGGGGTATGCTACAGTCCTTTTACCCACAAAATATGCTTTACTGACTGTGCTGACATTCACAAAACTCAGCATACTCATTTTCTAAAAAATAAAACTCTTTTCATTCATTTCCATACATATTTTATATTCCATTACATATTTGTACTCTCTGTGATATGCACTCCTGAGTAGGGTTGAGCGAACCCGAACTGTAAAGTTCGGGTCTGTACCGGACTTTTGGGTGTCCGGGACCCGGACCCGAACCCGAACTATTGGCTGTAAGTTCGGGTTCGGGTCCGGTGTTCGGCGGTGTATTGGTGCCTTTTTAACAGCTTTAGGCCAGCCAATGGATGATCGTTTCACTAGTGTGCCCTAGAAGCCATCACAGCCATGCCTACTAATGGCATGGCTGTGATTGGCCAGTGCAGCATGTGACCCAGCCTCTATATATAGCCCACACACAGCACACAGCGTCATTCTGTTAGACACACACTGTTAGGCAGGTTCCTGTGCTGCAGATAGATAGAGGATTTTAGGAGTTAGTGTGCTAAAGTCAGTCCACATTCCTGGAATTTTATTCTAATTAGTTAGATCAGTGAGCAATCTAGATAGCTAGAGTAGGGAGGGAGTTTCTTTATTTTGCAAAAGAAAGAGGCAGACATAACTATTGAAGAGATTCCTAAATCAATTGTACCCTGGCTGGGGTGCAGTGCACAGTCACAGTAACAGTGCCATGAGGCCAGTGCCAGACAAAATCTAAACGTTTTACCTTCAAGCTCAGTGCAACATTACTGCACTGCATATACTAAGAGATACACCACAGTCTGTGTGTATTTTGCTATTGGAAAAACATTGCATAAAAATAGAATTTTGCTTTTTATTTTTTTTTCCCAATAGCATTTTCTGCGTGTTCCTACATACACGCTGTAGATACTGTCCGTGTAGTCTGATATTGCAAAAACATTGCAAAAAAATAAAATTTTGCAGTGTTTTTTTTTCTTCCCAATAGCATTTTCTGCGTTTTCATAAACGCTGTAGATACTGTCCGTGTAGTCTGATATTGCAAAAACATTGCAAAAAAATAAAATTTTGCAGTGCTTTTTTTTCTTCCCAATAGCATTTTTTGCGTTTTCATAAACGCTGTAGATACTGTCCGTGTAGTCTGATATTGCAAAAACATTGCAAAAAAATATAATTTTGCAGTGTTTTTTTTTCTTCCCAATAGCATTTTCTGTGTTTTCATAAACGCTGTAGATACTGTCCGTGTAGTCTGATATTGCAAAAACATTGCAAAAAAATAAAATTTTGCAGTGTTTTTTTTTTCTTCCCAATAGCATTTTCTGCGTTTTCATAAACGCTGTAGATACTGTCCGTGTAGTCTGATATTGCAAAAACATTGCAAAAAAATAAAATTTTGCAGTGTTTTTTTTTCTTCCCAATAGCATTTTCTGCGTTTTCATAAACGCTGTAGATACTGTCCGTGTAGTTTGATATTGCAAAAACATTGCAAAAAAATAAAATTTTGCAGTGTTTTTTTTTCTTCCCAATAGCATTTTCTGCGTTTTCATAAACGCTGTAGATACTGTCCGTGTAGTCTGATATTGCAAAAACATTGCAAAAAAATTAAATTTTGCAGTGTTTTTTTTTCTTCCCAATAGCATTTTCTGCGTTTTCATAAACGCTGTAGATACTGTCCGTGTAGTCTGATATTGCAAAAACATTGCAAAAAAATAAAATTTTGCAGTGTTTTTTTTTCTTCCCAATAGCATTTTTTGCGTTTTCATAAACGCTGTAGATACTGTCCGTGTAGTCTGATATTGCAAAAACATTGCAAAAAAATATAATTTTGCAGTGTTTTTTTTTCTTCCCAATAGCATTTTCTGTGTTTTCATAAACGCTGTAGATACTGTCCGTGTAGTCTGATATTGCAAAAACATTGCAAAAAAATAAAATTTTGCAGTGTTTTTTGTTCTTCCCAATAGCATTTTCTGCGTTTTCATAAACGCTATAGATACTGTCCGTGTAGTCTGATATTGCAAAAACATTGCAAAAAAATAAAATTTTGCAGTGTTTTTTTTCTTCCCAATAGCATTTTCTGCGTTTTCTTAAACGCTGTAGATACTGTCCGTGTAGTCTGATATTGCAAAAACATTGCAAAAAAATAAAATTTTGCAGTGTTTTTTTTTTCTTCCCAATAGCATTTTCTGCGTTTTCATAAACGCTGTAGATACTGTCCATGTAGTCTGATATTGCAAAAACATTGCAAAAAAATAAAAATTTGCAGTGTTTTTTTTTCTTCCCAATAGCATTTTCTGCGTTTTCATAAACGCTTTAGACACTGTACGTGTATTCTGCTATATACAAAAACACCCATTTAGGGCAAGATCATAAATTTTGAAAATATGAGGAGATCATCAAAAAGGGGACGTGGCCCGGGTCGTGGTGCTGCTGGTGGCGCTCCTGTTGCAGGGAGAGGACGTGGTCGATCTGTGCCAGCTACACGCACTGGTGAAAAACACCTTCCGCAGGTGCGAGTAGGCGACAGAGCCTGCAGCAGTATTTTGGCGCGCCTAATGAGGCTGTACGAATGTCGAGGCCAGGACAAGTACAGGCGATAGTAGATTGGGTTGCTGCTGACAGTGCCTCCGGTTCCTTCACATTGTCTCCCACCCAGTCTCCTGATGAAAGTTCAGAGTTGGCACCTGCAGCCGATGTCCATCTAAACGTTTTACCTTCAAGCTCAGTGCAACATTACTGCACTGCATATACTAAGAGATACACCACAGTCTGTGTGTATTTTGCTATTGGAAAAACATTGCATAAAAATAGAATTTTGCTTTTTATTTTTTTTTCCCAATAGCATTTTCTGCGTGTTCCTACATACACGCTGTAGATACTGTCCGTGTAGTCTGATATTGCAAAAACATTGCAAAAAAATAAAATTTTGCAGTGTTTTTTTTTCTTCCCAATAGCATTTTCTGCGTTTTCATAAACGCTGTAGATACTGTCCATGTAGTCTGATATTGCAAAAACATTGCAAAAAAATAAAATTTTGCAGTGTTTTTTTTTCTTCCCAATAGCATTTTCTGCGTTTTCATAAACGCTTTAGACACTGTACGTGTATTCTGCTATATACAAAAACACCCATTTTGCAGTGTTTTTTTTTCTTCCCAATAGCATTTTCTGCGTTTTCATAAACGCTGTAGATACTGTCCGTGTAGTCTGATATTGCAAAAACATTGCAAAAAAATAAAATTTTGCAGTGTTTTTTTTTCTTCCCAATAGCATTTTCTGCGTTTTCATAAACGCTATAGATACTGTCCGTGTAGTCTGATATTGCAAAAACATTGCAAAAAAATAAAATTTTGCAGTGTTTTTTTTCTTCCCAATAGCATTTTCTGCGTTTTCTTAAACGCTGTAGATACTGTCCGTGTAGTCTGATATTGCAAAAACATTGCAAAAAAATAAAATTTTGCAGTGTTTTTTTTTCTTCCCAATAGCATTTTCTGCGTTTTCATAAACGCTGTAGATACTGTCCATGTAGTCTGATATTGCAAAAACATTGCAAAAAAATAAAATTTTGCAGTGTTTTTTTTTCTTCCCAATAGCATTTTCTGCGTTTTCATAAACGCTTTAGACACTGTACGTGTATTCTGCTATATACAAAAACACCCATTTAGGGCAAGATCATAAATTTTGAAAATATGAGGAGATCATCAAAAAGGGGACGTGGCCCGGGTCGTGGTGCTGCTGGTGGCGCTCCTGTTGCAGGGAGAGGACGTGGTCGATCTGTGCCAGCTACACGCACTGGTGAAAAACACCTTCCGCAGGTGCGAGTAGGCGACAGAGCCTGCAGCAGTATTTTGGCGCGCCTAATGAGGCTGTACGAATGTCGAGGCCAGGACAAGTACAGGCGATAGTAGATTGGGTTGCTGCTGACAGTGCCTCCGGTTCCTTCACATTGTCTCCCACCCAGTCTCCTGATGAAAGTTCAGAGTTGGCACCTGCAGCCGATGTCCATCAGTCTTTAACCTCACCCCCTTGCAAATCAGCCAATCAGTCTGAGCCCCAAATCATGCAGCAGTCTCTTCTGATTTTTGATGACTCTGTTAGCAGGGTTTCCCAGGGCCATCCACCTAGCCCTGCCTCAGAAGTGGAAGAGATTTTGTGCACCGATGCCCAACCACTTATGTTTCATGATGAGTACATGGGAGGACCAACGCAGCACGTCTCGGATGATGACGAAACACAGGTGCCAACTGCTGCTGCTTTCGCCATTGTGCAGACCGACAAGGAGGGCAGGGGTGAATTTTGGGTGGAAGATGATGTGGAGGACGATGAGGTCCTTGACCCCACATGGAATCAACGTCATGCAGGTGACCAGTGTAGTTCAGAGGAAGAGGCGGTGGTCGCACAGAGCCACCAGCACAGCAGAAGAGGGAGCAGGGTGCAAAAGCGGAGCGTCCATCCCCTAGACAGTACGTCTGCTACTGCCCAACGCAGCAAGGGACCGAGCACACCAAAGCCAGGTGCAAGGAGTTCCCTAGCGTGGCAGTTCTTCAGACAATGTCCTGATGACAAGACACGAGTGGTTTGCACGCTGTGCAATCAGAGCTTGAAGCGAGGCATAAACGTTCTCAACCTGAGCACAACCTGCATGACCAGGCATCTAAGTGCAAAGCACGAGATGCAGTGGAGTAGACACCGCAAAAAAACAAGAAAGGTCTCTGGCTCCTCCTGCTTCCTCTTCTGCTGCAGTCTCGGCCTCTTCATCCACCTCTGTAGTGATAGTGACAGTGACACCTGCCAACCCGCAAACAGAGGATCTGCCAGCAACACTACCACCTGGGTCACCAACCATCTCCACAATGTCCCATGGAAGCTTTCAGCTCTCTATTTCCCAAACACTGGAGCGGAAGAGGAAGTACCCCCCTAGCCACCCGCGATCCCTGGCCCTGAATGCCAGCATTTCAAAATTGCTCGCCTTTGAAATGCTGTCATTCCGTCTGGTGGAGACGCAGAGTTTTCAAAGGCTGATGTCATTGGCTGTCCCACAGTACGTCGTGCCCAGCCGCCACTACTTTTCCAGACGAGCTATCCCTTCCCTGCACAACCAAGTGGGGGACAAAATCAGGTGTGCACTGCGCAACGCCATCTGTGGCAAGGTCCACCTAACTACGGATGCGTGGACCAGTAAGCACGGTCAGGGACGTTATATCTCCCTAACAGCACACTGGGTAAATGTAGTGGCGGCTGGGCCTGAGGCGGATAGCAGTTTGGCGCATGTCCTTCCACCACCGAGGATTGCAGGGCACTTCAGTTTGCCTCCTGTTGCTAACTCCTCCTACTCCGCCTCCTCATCCTCTACCGCCTCCTCATCCAGTCAGCGTAACACCTTCACCACCAACTTCAGCACAGCCAGGGCTAAACGACAGCAGGCAGTTTTAAAACTTTCCTGTTTGGGGGAAAAACCCGACACCGCGCAGGAGTTGTGGAGGGACATGGAACAACAGACCGATGAGTGGTTGGTGGCAGTGAGCCTCAAGCCTGGCCTGGTGGTGTGCGATAATGGGCGAAATCTCGTAGCAGCTTTGGGCCTTGCCGGTTTGACGCACATCCCTTGCCTGGCGCATGTGCTGAACTTGGTGGTCCAGAGGTTCCTGAAGAATTACCCCGATATGCCAGAGCTGCTGCAGAAAGTGCGGGCCGTCTGTGCGCACTTTCGGCGTTCTCACCCTGCTGCTGCTCGCCTGTTAGCGCTGCATCGTAACTTCGGCCTTCCCGCTCACCGTCTCATATGTGACGTGCCCACAAGGTGGAACTCCACCTTGCACATGCTTGCCAGACTGTGCGAGCAGCAGCAGGCGATAGTGAAGTTTCAGCTGCAGCACGCACGCGTGAGTCGCTCTGCGGAACAGCACCACTTCACCGCCAATAACTGGGCCTCCATGCGAGACCTGTGTGCCTTGTTGCGCTGTTTCGAGTACTCCACCAACATGGCCAGTGCCGATGACGCCATTCTCAGCGTTACTATCCCAGTTCTATGCCTCCTTGAAAAAACTCTTAAGGCGATGATGGAAGAGTATGTGGCACAGGATGAGGAGGAGGAGGAGGAGGAGGAAGAGGGTTCATTTCCAAGGCTTTCAGGGCAGTCATTTACAAGTGGCTACGAGGGTGGGTTCCTGCACCAACAAGCGCCAGGTACACAATTGTCTGGCAGCAAGGGCACAGTTCTGGAGGATGATGAGGTGGAGGATGAGGAGGAGATGGAGGAGGAGGAGGAACCATGTTCACAGCAGGGTGGCACCCAGACCAGCTCATATCCATCACTGGTGCGTGGCTGGGGGGATACAGAGGACACAGACGATACACCTCCCACAGAGGACAGCTTTTCCTTGCCTCTGGGCAGCCTGGCACACATGAGCGATTACATGCTGCAGTGTCTCGCAACGACCGCCGAGTTACCCACATTTTAACTGGTGCTGATTATTGGGTGGCCACCCTGCTGAATCCCCGTTACAAGGACAACGTGCCATCCTTAATTACCTCACTGGAGCATGATCGTAAGATGCGCGAGTACAAGCGCACGCTGGTAGACGCGCTGCTGGTGGCATTCCCACTTGGAAGCGGGGGTACGGTGGAAGCACAAGGCGAAGGCAGAGGAGGAGGAAGAGGTCGCCAACGCAGCCGGGGCACCGCCAGCACCTTGCAAGGCAAGGTTAGCATAGCCGGAATGTGGAAAAGCTTTGTCGGCACGCCACAACAACCAGCACCACCAGCTGAGATGGAACGTCTTAGCAGGAGGCAGCATTTCACCAACATGGTGGAGCAGTATGTGTGCACACGTGTACACGTACTGCATGACGGGTCTGCCCCCTTCAACTTCTGGGTCTCCAAATTGGGCGCATGGCCTGAGCTTGCCCTTTACGCCTTGGAGGTGCTGGCCTGCCCTGCCGCCAGTGTATTATCTGAACGTGTATTTAGCACTGCAGGGGGCGTTATCACAGACAAGCGCAGCCGCCTGTCCAGAGCCAATGTGGACAAGCTCACGTTCATTAAAATGAACCAGGCATGGATCCCACAGGACTTGGCCGTACCTTGTGCAGAATAGACACATATACCGGTGTTCTGACGAAAACTGTCTTGCCATCGGATAGTGTCCAGCCACTTACTGCGCAGGTGCAGTGCTTGCGCAGTACGGAGGACAAGGAGATTCACAAAATCTCCAAAGATGAATGTCGCCTGCGCAGTAAGTGCAGGTTCAAGCCCGACCATCCAAGTGGACATACGGTAGCACATAGTAACAGGGCTCCTCACGGGCTCGCTTGGCTAGGCTTCAACCTCGGATGATGTGGCTTGAACCTGGAGTCACGCGCATCGTCTTCGGAGAGTTTCAAAATCCCCTTGTCCTACGTACTGAGCAAGCGCAGTACAGGGCGGACACTATGCGACGGGGGACAGAATTCGACACATCATTCACCACTAGCCTTACCCAGCCATTGTTGTATTTTTGAACCAGTGTTGGCTACCTCGTCCTCCTCCACCGCCGCTTCCACCTACACCGCCACATCCACCGCCACCTCAACCTCCTACTCCATTTGAATTTCGTCCTCCTAGGTCAAGATTATAATTTTTTAATTTTTTTTTTATTTCCAAGTATTTTATTTTCCCACTATCTTATCCATTAAATTGAATAATTTTTTCCAGAAAGTGTGTATTCTGCGGTATTCCCACCATATGTGCGGCATCGTGCCGTTGAGTTTCTGAGGTTCTTAATGACTTCCTGTACCTCTTCTGCTGAGAAGGGGGCCTCCAGCATTTTTTTTTTTTTTTTTTTTATTTTTGTTATTTTAAGTTATTTCCCTATCCACATTTGTTTGCAGATCACTTGCCATGCTCTTAACAACATTTTGTTGCCATTTGCAGCCCTCTAGCCCTTTCCATGACCTTTTTACAGCCATTTTAGTGTTCAAAAGTCCGGGTCCCCATTGACTTCAATGGGGTTCGGAGTTCCGGGTCAAGTTCGGGTCAAGTTCGGTCCCGAACCCGGACTTTTTTCCGAAGTTCGGCCGAACCCGCCGAACCTGAACATCCAGGTGTCCGCTCAACTCTACTCCTGAGCCCTGTACTTTGCAATATTCAACACTGAGGGCTCCATCCTGTGTTGCACGCTTCTGGCCCCTTCACTCAGTGCCCCTCATTATAGACACTATGGGGTTTATTTACTAAAGGCATTTTGCACTACAAGTGCACTTGGAAGCGCAGTCCCTGTAGATCTGAGGGGAACATGCAAGGAAAATAAAAAAAAGTATTTTTACTCCCCTCATTTCAGATCTTCCCCTCAGATTTACAGCGACTGCACTTCCAAGTGCACTTTCAAGTGCACTTACAGAGTGCACTTGTAGTGCAGAGTGAATTTGCCTTTAGTAAATCAACCCCTATGTTGTATATTTCATCCTGTCTACCGTAGTCTGTCTGTTGGGCTATATATGACATGCTCCTGACCACTGCCTTCTAAGTACATTATATTCTTCTAAAGTTCTTCTCTAGGGTAGGCTGTGTGTAGAAAAGCATGTGCCACAAGTGAGAGTGTAACAGACATATACAAACCTCAGCAAAAATAAAACTCTTCCATTATATGCTTTTCTACATACAGCCTACCTTAAGGAAGAACTTCAGGAGTATATAATGTACTGTAGCCAAGTCCCGAGCCTCTCCAGGCCTAAGAGTGCCACTGGCTGACCGGGGGGGGGTTGTCTGCCCCCCCAAAAACAAACAAACAGCCGCCACTGTTTCAAGTGCTGTTCAAGCTCTTTTGAAGAAGCACAAAGAAATGCCCAATGCTATGGACCATAGACAGCGTGGTTGTCCAAGGAAACTTAATGCAGTAGATGAAAGACACATTATGCTTACTTCCCTTTGAGATCAGAAGTGCCATCATCACAAAACTGTCAGAAACCTGTGGGACCCAATGACACCCATCTACTGTTTGGATAAGTCTGGCCAGAAGTGGTCTTCATGGACGAATTGCTGCCAAAAAGCCATACCTGCAAAGTGGAAACAAGGCTAAGCAACTTGGCTATGCATGAAAACATGGGAACTAATGTGCAGAAAAATGGCAGCAGGTGCTTGGGACTGATAAGTCAAAATTGTAAATATTTTGCTGTAGCAGGAGGTAGTTTGTTCGCCGAAGGACTGCAGGGCTGGAGAACAGTACAATGCTGAGTGCTTGCAGGCAACAGGGAAGCATTGTGGAGGTTCCTTGCATGTTTGGAGCTTCATTTCTGCAAGTTAAGTTGGAGATTTACTTAGGATCAATGGTGTCCTCAATGCTGAGAAATACATGCAGATACTTATCAATAATGCCATACCATCAGGAAGGCATGTGACTGGCCCCAAAACTGTATGTGTTATGTTTTTTTTTCACTTTTTAAATTTGCCACTGGGTTCTGCCCCCACGTGTTACGACACAGGAAACAGGCCCTGGAACACAGAGCATCGTAGGATCCTGGGGACAAGGTAAGTAACTTTTCTTGGATCCTGCGATGCAATCCTGAGCGTGGCTCGGCGTTACCTCATTTGGTAGTGAAAAAATTCACCCCGCGCCACACTCAGGATTACCACTAGGGAGGTTAATGTTAAAATTTTGTTAATAATTGTATGTATTTGTATGCAGAGTCTTTCTTAAATACTTGACTAGGGGAATCTCTCTGAAAGTCCCTATTTTTTGTTTTTATCTGGTTAATATTTTGGATGTTAACCCCTTGTGTTCTTGGATGTGACCTTCAAATCTAAGATAGTTAAAGGGGTTGTAAACTCAGAAGTTTTTTTTTATCTTAATGCATTAAGATAAAAAGCCTTCTGTGTGCAGCAGCCCCCCTCAGCCCCCCTAATACTTACATCCATCTAGATCCAGCAATGTTGCATGAGAGATTCAGCTGTCCGTAACTCCCCTCCTTATTGGCTGAGACAGCAGCGTGGCGCCATTGGCTCCATCTGCTGTCATTCAAGTCAGTGAGCCAATGAGGAGAGAAAGGGGATGGTACCGGGCCCCAGCTCCGTGTCTGAATGGACACAGGGAGCTGCAGCTTGGCTCGGGTGCCCCCATAGCAAGCTGCTTGCTGTGGGGGCACTCAACAGGTGAGAGGGGCTAGGAGCGCCGAAGAGGGACCCGAGAAGAGGAGGATTTGGGCTGCTCTGTGCAAAACCACTGCACAGAGCAGGTAAGTATACACGTGTTTGTTATTTTTATTTATTTTTTTATTCTTTTTTTTTTTTTTAGAAGTTTTTCACATAAAAGTTACAAACATAAAATGTATTAAAGATTCAGCACTACCTTTCTTTATTAAAAAAAAAAAAAAAAATAGACATTAGTATCACTAAACATGACTTTTTATGTTTATATGATCACATAATTGCTATATGACCTCTAGTGTCCTTGGAGTTCGTATTTTGTATCATCACGTTGTGTTGTCAATCACAAAACAGCATTAACTACTGTGGCTGGTTGTTAATGGATGCTGTCAATGATTATGCTAAATTAAAAAAAAAAAAAAAGTAAAAATAAAGGTGACCTAGCACTGTTACCATCAGAATATTAACTTCATTAGAAAACTGACCAATGCAAATCCAGACAATGGTACAGGCTAGTTGGGACATGTTGTTCAGAGGCTGACATGAGTATCTTGAACCTATGGGGTCATGCAATAGAATTTCAGAGACCACCAGAATAAGAAGGAGCTTAAGAAAATCACTGACAAAGGTAATACAGCTACAGAAAAGATGCTGTGTGATTATGTATGCAAGTGTGGTTAAAATAGATCTTTTTATTAGCTTACTGTTACAATTTGTGCTGAATACAAAAGATAAAGCAATTTGAAACCCTGCTTTGCTAAGTGCTGCATACAGCAATATTACAAGGCTCTGTGACCAATGCAAAAATCTACAACAAAGCAAACAATATTATAAATTAATTATTGATGCTGCAAAATCAAGAAGTGAAACTTTGTTTGGAATTCTCTTTAACATCGAAGATCAACGTGTAAATCCACACATTAAAGAGCATTTGCATGCATGCACTTTTTTAATTTTAATCCTTTGCTTAATATGGTTTCATTTCATTGGAATGTGGCTGGTGCTGAAACCATTACACATACACTGCACGTAATGTCATTTAAAAATCTTACAACATACTTATTTGAGTAGACAAGCGCACCTACTAATATACAGTTACCGTAATTATTCAGCTTAAAGCGCATGTGAGAAGTTTTAATATAAGGTTTCATTTTATTTTTTGCTCCCTGTAGCTTGCTGGGGAGATTTTTTGTCACATTCAGTGCTAAAGATGCAACAAGGAAATGGAAAGAAATTTCTACACCTAACTCTCATCTTAAAGTGTTGTCACAGGAACAGGTGTCCCTGTTGGAGGATTCTTTCCTCACTACTTGCTCTGGTGACAATTTCGAATGTTTGAATTTCCACTCATCTTCTGTCTTTGTGGCAATGATCACCAGGACATATGGAGGGTTTAAAGCAGTTGTAAAGTATTTTTTTAAATAACTAAAATGAAAAAGATGTTATACTTACTAAGGATGAGCCGAACAACCCCCCCCCCCCCCCCCCCCCCCCCCCGGTTCGGTTCGCTCCAGAACTTGCAAACAGGCTAAAAAATTGGACGTACACCATTAAAGTCTATGGGACACGAACATCAAAAATCAAAAGTGCTAATTTTAAAGGCGTATATGCAAGTTATTGCCATTAAAAGTGTTTGGGGACCAGGGTCCTGCCCCAGGGGACAAATATCAATGCAAAAAAAAAGTTTTTAAAACTGGCGTTTTTTCCGGAGCAGTGATTTTAATAATGCTTAAAGTGAAACAATAAAGATGAAATATTCCTTTAAATATCATGCCTGGGGGGTGTCTATAGTATGACTGTAAAGTGGCGTTGTTTTCCCGTGTTTAGAACAGTACCACAGCAAAATTACATTTCTAATGGAGAAAAGGTAATTTAAAACTGGTCGTGGCTGTAATGAATTGTGTGGGGGTCCCCCTGAAATCCATACGAGGCCCTTTAGGTCTGGCATGGATTTTAATGGGAACCCTGCACCAAAATGTAAAAAAAAAAATGGCGTAGTGGTCCAGGCCCTTTAGGTCTGGTATGGATATTAAGGGGAACACTTCGCCAAATTAAAAAAAATGGCGCAGGGCCCCCCCAAAATCCATACCAGACCCTTATCCAATAAAATAACAAACATGATATACTTACCCGCTCTGTGCAGTTGGTTTTGCACAGAGCAGCCCAGATCCTCCTCTTCTCAGGTCCCTCTTTTCCGCTCCTGGCCCATCCCTCCTGTAGAGTGCCCCCACAGCAAACAGCTTGCTATGGGGGGCACCTGAGACGAGCTGCAGCTCCCTGTGTCCATTCAGACAGGGAGCTGCCATTAAACCCTGCCCCCTTCCCCCTGATTGATTAACTGACTTTAATTGACAGCAGTGGGAGCCAAAGACACCCCTGCTGTGTCTAAGCCAATCAGGAGGAAGAGTCCCGGGCGGCCTCATGGACATTGCTAGACAGAGAGGGGGCTCAGGTAAGTATTAGGGGGTGCTGGCGTGGCTCCCGCATGCAGAAGTTTTTTTTATCTTAATGCATACAGTAGAATGCATTAAGATAAAAAACCTTCTGATTTTACAACTCCTTTAAAGTGGTTGTAAAGTCAGAAGGTTTTTTTATCTTAATGCATTCTATGCATTAAGATAAAAAAACTACTTTGTGCAGCAGCCACCCTAGCACCCCCTAATACTTACCTGAGCCCCATCTCTCTCCAGCGATGTCCACGAGTGCCTCGGCTGCCCGGGACTCTCCTTCTCATTTGCTGAGACAAAGCAGCATCGCCATTGGCTGCCGCTGCTGTCAATCAAAGTCGGTCAGTCAATCAGGAGAGAGGGGGTGGGGCCCGAACCGGGGCAACGTATCTGAATGCACACATGGAGCTGTGACTTGGATCGAGTGCCCCTATTGCAAGCTGCTTGCTGTGGGGGCGCTCAACAGAAGGGAGGGGCCAGGAGAGCCAAAGAGGGACCAGAGAGAAGGAGGATCTGGGCTGCCCTGTGCAAAATCACTACACAGAGCAGGTAAGTATAACATGTTTGTTATGTTTAGAAGAAAAAAATGAGATTTTACAATCACTTTAACCACTTGCTTACTGGGCACTTAAACACCCTTCCTGCCCAGACCAATTTTCAACTTTCGGTGCTCTCACACTTTGAATGACAATTACTCAGTCATGCAACACTGAACCCAAATGATTTTTTTGTCCTTTTTTTCCCACAAATAGAGCTTCCTTTTGGTGGTAGGTTTTTTAGTTTTTGCGCTATAAATGAAAAAAGACCGAAAATTTTGAAAAAAAGCGCATTTTCTTTTTTTCTGTGATAAAATTTAGCAAATTATTAATTTTTCTTCATAAATTTTGGCCACAATTTATACTGCTACATATCTTTGGTAAAAATAACCCAAATTAGTGGAAATTATTTGGTCTTTGTGAAAGTTACAGACTCTACAAGCGGTGGTGCGAATTATACAAAATTGATCACATCTGATGTACTGGTGGCCTATTTCATTTCTTGTGACCCGAACAAGCCAGGAAAGTACAACTACCCCCCAAATGACCCCTTTTTTGAAAGTAGACATTCCAAGGTATTTAGTAAGAGGCATAGTGAGGTTTTTGATGTTGTCATTTTTTTCCCACAATTCTTTGCAAAATGAATTATTTTTTTATTTTTTATTTTTTCCACAAAATTGTCATTGTAATAGGTTATTTCTCTCACATGGCATATGTATACCACAAATGACACCCCAAAATAAATTCTGCTACTCCTCCTGAGTATTACGATACCACATGTGTGGGACTTTTCCACAGCCTGGCCACTTAGAGATGTCCAAAATGCAGGGAGCGCCATCACGTGTTCTAGGAGCCTAAATTACACATCTAAATTGTTGACTACCTATTACACTTTTATAGGCCCTGGAGGACAATGACACGTGACACTGACATGGCACTGATGACAGGTGGCACTGATGACATGTGACACTGATGACAGATGGCACTAATACGGGGGCACTGATGACACGTGACACTGACAGATGGCACTAATATGTGGCACTGCTGACAGATGGCACTTATACGTGGCACTGATATCATGTAGCACTAATACGTGGCACTGATGAGAGATGGCACTAATGACAGATGCACCGATATGTGGCACTGATGACACGTGACACTGATGACAGATGGCACTGATACATGGCATTGATGACACGTGCCACTGATAACAGATGGCACGTGACACTGACAGGTGGCACTTTTGACAGATGGCACTGATGACAGATGGTACTGACGTGGCACTGATGACACGTGGCACTGATGACATGTGGCACTGATATGGCACTGATGACAGATGGCACTGACGTGGCACTGATGACAGATGGCACTGACGTGGCACTGATGACAGATGGCACTGGGGACAGGTGGCACTGGCAGATGGCACGGATGGCACTGGGGACAGGTGGCACTGGCAGATGGCACTCTGGGGACAGGTGGTACTGGGGACAGGTGGTACTGATGACAGGTGGCAGCTGGGACAGGTGGTACTGATGACAGGTGGCAGCTGGGACAGGTGGTACTGGTGACAGGTGGCAGCTGGGACAGGTGGTACTGGTGACAGGTGGCAGCTGGGACAGGTGGTACTGGTGACAGGTGGCAGCATGGCAGCGGGGACAGATCACTTTATTCATTTATTTTTATTTTTTTTTTCTTACTTGCAGCGCACCGGCGCCGTTCCTCTCTCCCTCCTCACACGCTGTCTGTGTGAGGAGGCAGAGCGGCGCTGAGAGATGATCTCATATGTTTGCATATGCAAACATATGAGATCATCTCTCATTGGACAGCCCGATCTCGCTGTAAACGGCCGCTGTGATTGGCCGTTTACAGCGATCTGTGACCGGCTGTGTCCGACGGACACGGCCAGCACAGAACTTCCCAGATGCGCGCTCTCAGGAGCGCGCATTAGGGAAGTAAGCAGGAGGACGTCCAGGGACGTCCTCCCGGCAGGGAGCGTCCGCGCTGCAGCCGTCTTTCGGCTATAGCGTGGGCGCGTAGTGGTTAATTATAAAACCACTTTTGGAAAAATACAAAATTCATTTGGTGGACTGCGCACAGTCAACTCTAAAACAAACCCTGTAGCAGCGCTGTTGTAACAGTTTCTCAAATGGTGAATGTGAGAAAAATTATACACTCTCAAATAAAGTGACCGTGTGCTAAATAAATATAAATAAATATATAGAAAAAGGTCAAGTGAGTGTGATAAAAACTAACGAGTGAATCAATACAAATAAATTAATATAGATAAAAAGTGAACCATAGATATGGTGAGAATCAATAAACTACAAATATGGCGATTCGTGTCTAAAGTCCACATATGGAAAGTGCTTGCAAATCAGAACAAGCAGATTGCAGAAATGAATCAATTTAGGTGACAATTCCCGAGTGGTGTAGGTAACAGTTCTAAATTGGAAATCCTTCTGTGATCCGTCCACCATGCACTTTCACCTCGTGAGGGATTCGTCCCCTTATGGGGCTGCACTCACCAGAGATCAATTTATAGTAAGCCTGTAGTTACACCAAACCGGACCTTCTCCTCCAACATCAGACAATTACACTGCACCAGCGCGGTAGTAAGCCCAGGGTATCAGACCTTCAATCCTGCATCCCTTGATCAGCACTCCACCAACGCGTTTACATAATGTGTGAAAGACAAATGGAGGGCCACATAGTGTAATACTGATAAAATATTTTTATTGGACACTTTCCCTTTAAAAACAAGAATCCCCTTAAAATTAGCTGCGTACCAAAAGATAAAAAACAGTGAGCATTGGTTAAATGTAAAATCTCTACTGTGCCTGGGTTCTTTCCATCCGGCAGGATATGGATAGGCGAGTTCCGCTGTGTGTGTTGGCGGCGTTTCTCCTTCCTGAGCCCGATCTGGATCCAGTGATGTGCACGGGGGCAATGGCTCTCTTCCCTCCTCACAGGGCAGGTTGATGGCTCCTGCTGCTGTCAGTAGCAGGAGCTGACAGCAGCAGGAGCCATCAACCTGCCCTGTGAGGAGGGAAGAGAGCCATTGCCCCCGTGCACATCACTGGATCCAGATCGGGCTCAGGAAGGAGAAACGCCGCCAACACACACAGCGGAACTCGCCTATCCATATCCTGCCGGATGGAAAGAACCCAGGCACAGTAGAGATTTTACATTTAACCAATGCTCACTGTTTTTTATCTTTTGGTACGCAGCTAATTTTAAGGGGATTCTTGTTTTTAAAGGGAAAGTGTCCAATAAAAATATTTTATCAGTATTACACTATGTGGCCCTCCATTTGTCTTTCACACATTATGTAAACGCGTTGGTGGAGTGCTGATCAAGGGATGCAGGATTGAAGGTCTGATACCCTGGGCTTACTACCGCGCTGGTGCAGTGTAATTGTCTGATGTTGGAGGAGAAGGTCCGGTTTGGTGTAACTACAGGCTTACTATAAATTGATCTCTGGTGAGTGCAGCCCCATAAGGGGACGAATCCCTCACGAGGTGAAAGTGCATGGTGGACGGATCACAGAAGGATTTCCAATTTAGAACTGTTACCTACACCACTCGGGAATTGTCACCTAAATTGATTCATTTCTGCAATCTGCTTGTTCTGATTTGCAAGCACTTTCCATACGTGGACTTTAGACACGAATCGCCATATTTGTAGTTTATTGATTCTCACCATATCTATGGTTCACTTTTTATCTATATTAATTTATTTGTATTGATTCACTCGTTAGTTTTTATCACACTCACTTGACCTTTTTCTATATATTTATTTATATTTATTTAGCACACGGTCACTTTATTTGAGAGTGTATAATTTTTCTCACATTCACCATTTAAGAAACTGTTACAACAGCGCTGATACAGGGTTTGTTTTAGAGTTGACTGTGCGCAGTCCACCAAATGAATTTTGTATTTTTCCACATTTCCATAATTTTAAGCAGCAGCTGTTAATAATGTATGTATAAGGACCACTGTACATCTACATTATAGCTGGATTAATTTTACACACCGTGAATTCAATCCCTATCACTTTGCATATACATCCATATCAGTTTGTTGGTGTTACACATACCTATTTATTGATTCACATGTGTAAGTAATTCATTTTATGCACATAATTTATTTATTTATATATATATTTTAGCCAACTAGTTTACAAACTACTATTTATTGGATAGGCCCATCAAAGGCCTGTTTAGTGGTTGCCAGTAACACATCTTAGTGGCGCAGAGCGGTGTTTATCCTAGGAGGGCGGTAATATTAAACATCATCAACCCATAAAACCACTTTTACCAATAAAAAGTTGACAAAGGGTCTAGCCTTCCCTACTCTGTCCAAAATGTAAAGAAAATATTTTTCACATATGTTCTATTTTTCTTTTCCTAATTAACCACTTCAATAATGGGCACTTTCACCCCCTTCCTCCCCAGGTCAATTTTCAGCACTGTCACACTTTGAATCACAATTGCGCAGTCATGCAACATTGTACCCATTTTTTGTACCCAGCTACTGAGAGCCTGAGCCAGCCGCTCCCACCCCCTCCACAGCCCTGCACTCTATTGAGCACTGGAGGGGCAGAGCACAGAGCATGTGACTGACAGCCTTAATGAAGACTGAGATCAAAGCTGTCTTTGATCATTCCATTTTTAGCGGCAGGGGACAGATGCAGCATTGACTCAATGCTGCATCCACCTAGGTGAGTATAAATATTTGTGTTTTTTTTTAATCCCAAACTTCTCTTTTAACCACTTGCCGACCGCCCCATGTAGATATACGTCGGCAGAATGGCACGTACAGGCAGAACCACGTACCTGTACGTGCCATTCTTTAGGCGGTTGGGGGGTCCGATCGGACCCCCCTCCGCCGGCGGGGACGGTCGGCATCGCTTCAGGAGCGATCCGGGACGAGGGGACGGCCAGTGGTTTCTGGCCACCCCCTCGCGATCGCTCCTGGCGAATGAAAAGCTTCCCCTTCCTGTCTATTGTATAGACAGGAAGGCGGAAGTGATGTCACGCTCGGTGCGCCGGTCTATGTGACCGGAGACGCCGAGCGGCGAACATGTTAAGGTTAGTGCACAACACTACACTGACACCAGTACAGTTAGGCACACAAAACACCCCCCTGTCACCCCCTGATCACCCCCCAGATCACCCCCTCCCCCCCCCAGTCACAGTGTCACTAATTGCAGTGATCATTTATTTACTGATCACTGCATTTAGTGTCAGTGTGACTGTAATAACTGTCAGGGCAGTTAGTTTTAGGTCCTAGGTAGCCCCCTACCCCCCCCTAATAAAGGTTTAACCCCCTGATTGCCCCTAGTTAACCCCTTCACCCCCTTTTGCCAGTGTCACTAAGCGATCGTTTTTCTGATCGCTGCATTGTGTCGCTAGGTAACCATTTTTTTTTTATTTTAACCGCCATGTTTTATATAGGTTCATAAATAGTTTTATAGGTCAGGTACCCCCATATTACAACCTAAATAAAGGTTTTAACCCCCTGATTGCCCCTAGAGTTAACCCTTTCACCAGTAATCACCGTATAACTGTCACTGGTGACGCTGGTTAGCCAGTTAGTTATTTCGTTATTTAGGTTCCCCGTCAGGTTTTTATATAGCGTCAGGTACCCCCATATATTACCTAATAAAGGTTTAACCCCCTGATTGCCCCTAGTTAACCCTTTCACCCCCTTTTGCCAGTGTCACTAAGCGATCGTTTTTCTGATCGCTGCATTAGTGTCGCTAGGTAACCAGTTTTTTTTTAGGTTAACCGCCATGTTTATATAGGTTCATAAATAGGTTTATAGGTCAGGTACCCCCATATTACAACCTAAAGGTTTTAACCCCCTGATTGCCCCTAGAGTTAACCCTTTCACCAGTGATCACTGTATAACTGTCACTGGTGACGCTGGTTAGCCAGTTAGTTATTTCGTTATTTAGGTTCCCCGTCAGGTTTTTATATAGCGTCAGGTACCCCCATATATTACCTAATAAAGGTTTAACCCCCTGATTGCCCCTAGTTAACCCTTTCACCCCCTTTTGCCAGTGTCACTAAGCGATCGTTTTTCTGATCCCTGCATTAGTGTCGCTAGGTAACCAGTTTTTTTTTGTATTACTGTTACGGGTGACGCTGGTTAGTTAGCTTGTTTTTTTATACTGTCAGGGCACCCGCCATTTATTACCCAATAACGGTTTAACCCCCTGATCGCCCGGCGGGTGATATCAATTAGGTTTTAGGGTCAAATAAGGTCTGCGTCGCCCCAGGTTAGTGCCAGTACCGCAAACACCCACGCGCAAAGCATACACCTCCCTTAGTGGTATAGTATCTGAACAGATCAATATCTGATCTGATCAGATCTATACTAGCGTCCCAGCAGTTTAGGGTTCCAAAAAAACGCATTGTTAGCGGGATCAGCCCAGATACCTGCTAGCACCTGCGTTTTCCCCCTCCGCCCAGCCCAGCCCACCCAAGTGCAGTATCGATCGATCACTGTCACTTACAAAACACTAAGCACACATAACTGCAGCGTTCGCAGAGTCAGGCCTGATCCCTGCGATCGCTAACATTTTTTTTGTGGTAGCGTTTTGATTCAGTCGCTAACAGTCAGGAGCTTTTTTACCTGTGAATCTCAAAAAAATAAAAAAAACAAAAATAGTTGTCGTTTTATTGTTCTCTCTCTCTCTCTATTGTTGCTCTTTTTTTACTCCATTCTATTCTGCAATGTTTTATTATGTTTTATCATGTTTTATCATGCTTGCTTTTCAGGTATGTAATTTTGTTTACTGTGTTTTAGTGTTAAGCATTTTTTTGTTTTCAGGTGCGCCATTCAGTTGCAGCGCGGAAAAAGATTACAATATATGTCCAGTATGTTGCTGGACTTTGAATGGTTATACCAGAATGATGCCTGCAGGTTTAGGTATCATCTTGGTATCATTCTTTTCAGCCAGTGATCGGCTTTCATGTAAAAGCAATTCTAGCGGGTAATTAGCCTCTAGACTGCTTTTACAAGCAGTAGGAGGGAATGTCCCCCCTCCCGGATATAAACCGCGCCATTGGGAAATTGGGAAAGCATTTTATCACACCAATCTTGGTGTGGTCAGATGCTTTGAGGGCAGAGGAAAGATCTAGGGTCTAATAGACCCCAATTTTTTCAAAAAAAGAGTACCTGTCACTGCCTATTGCTATCATAGGGGATATTTACATTCCCTGAGATAACAATAAAAATCATAACAAAGAAAAAAAATGGAAGGAACAGTTTAAAAATAGAATAAAAAAGCTAAATAAATAAAAAAAAAAACTAAAAAAAAAAAAAAAAAAAGCACCCCTGCCCCCCCTTCTCTTGCGCAAAGGCGTACACAAGCGTTGGTCTGGCGTCATATGTAAACAGCAATTGCAGCATGCATGTGAGGTATCACCGCGAAGGTCAGATCGAGGGCAGTAATTTTAGCAGTAGACCTCCTCCGTGAATCTAATGTGGTATCATGTAAAGGCTTTTAAAGGCTTTTAAAAATGTATGTAGTTTGTCGCCACTGCGTGTTTGTGCGCAATTTTAAAGCATGTCGTGTTTGGTATCCATGTACTCGGCCTAAGATCATATTTTTTATTTCATCAAAAATTTGAGCAATATAGTGTGTTTTAGTGCATTAAAATAAAAAAAAGTGTATTTTTTCCACAAAAAATGCGTTTGAAAAATCGCTGCGCAAATACTGTGTGGAAAAAAATAATGCAACACCCACCATTTTAATCTGTAGGGCCTTTGCTTTAACAATATATATAGTGTTTGGGGGTTCAACGTAATTTTCTTGCAAAAAAAAAATATGTTTTCATGTAAACAAAAAGTGTCAGAAAGGGCTTTGTCTTCAAGTGGTTAGAAGAGTGGGTGACGTGTGACATAGGCTTCTAAATGTTGTGCATAAAATGCCAGGACAGTTCAAACCCCCCCCAAATGACCCCATTTTGGAAAGTAGACACCCCAAGCTATTTGCTGAGAGCAATGTTGAGCCCATTAAATATTTTTTTTTTTTGTCCCAAGAGATTGAATAATGAAAAAAAAAAATATATATATTTTTTTTACAAAAAGTTGTCACTAAATGATATATTGCTCAAACATGTCATGGGCATATGTGGAAATACACCCCAAAATACATTCTGTTGCTTCTCCTGAGTACGGGGATACCACATGTGTGGGACTTTTTGGGAGCCTAGCTGCGTACGGAACCCCAAAAACCAAGCACCGCCTTCAGGCTTTCTAAGGGAGTAATTTTTTTATTTCACTTCTCACTGCCAATCACAGTTTCGGAGGCCATGGAATGCCCAGATGGCATAAAACCCCCCAAAATGACCCCATTTTGGAAAGTAGACACCCCAAGCTATTTGCTGAGAGGTATTGTGAGTATTTTGCAGATGTCGCTTTTTGTCACAAAGTTTTGAAAATTGAAAAAAGAAAAAAAAAAAAAAATTTTTTCTTTACTTTCTTCATTTTCAAAAACAAATGAGAGCTGTAAAATACTCACCATGCCTCTCAACAAATAGCTTGGGGTGTCTACTTTCCAAAATGGGGTCATTTGGGGGGGTTTTGTGCTATTTTGGCATTTTATGGCCTTCGAAACTGTGATAGGTAGTGAGGAGTGAAATCAAAAATTTGCACCCTTAGAAATCCTGAAGGCGGTGCTTGGGTTTCGGGGCCCCGTACGCGGCTAGGCTCCCAAAAAGTCCCACACATGTGGTATCCCCATACTCAGGAGAAGCAGCAAAATGTATTTTGGGGTGCAATTCCACATATAACTATGGCATGTGTGAGCAATATATAATTTAGTGACAACTTTTTGAAGAAAAAAAAAATTATTTTTTTATTTTTGTCTTTATTCAATCACTTGGGACTAAAAAAAAAATATTCAATGGGCTCAACATGCCTCTCAGCAAATAGCTTGGGGTGTCTACTTTCCAAAATGGGGTCATTTGGGGGGGTTTTGTACTTCTCTGCCATTTTAGCACCTCAAGAAATGAAATAGGCAGTCATAAATTAAAAGCGGTGTAAATTCCAGAAAATGTACTCTAGTTTGTAGACGCTATAACTTTTGCGCAAACCAATAAATATACGCTTATTGGCATTTTTTTTACTAAAGACATGTGGCTGAATACATTTTGGCCCAAATGTTTGACTAAAATTGAGTTTATTAGATTTTTTTTATAACAAAAAGTAGAAAATCTCTTTTTTTTTCAAAATTTTCGCTCTTTTTTTTTTTTTTCCGTTTATATCGCAAAAAATAAAAATCACAGAGGCAATCAAATACCATCAAAAGAAAGCTCTATTTGTGGGAAGAAAAGGACGCAAATTTCGTTTCGTTACAAAATTGCATGACCGCACAATTACCAGTTAAAGTAGTGCAGTGCGAAATTGAAAAAAGACCTCTGGTCCTTAAGCTGACAATTGGTCCGGGGCTGAAGTGGTTAATGTTATATGCTGGTAGCAATAAAGTTGATCCCAAAAAATTAAAGGTACAGTGTTAAAAAAAATATAATAAATATTAAAAAAATAATAAGTTAAAGCACCCACATCCCCCTATGCTCACATTCAAATGTGATTGTGCATTTTGGGCTTGCACGCATATGTACATTGCCATCACACCACACATGTGATCTAGAGTGTTTGACTGGGGACAAAGAGAAGGCAAATTTATTAAATACTTTCTTCAGCTCTGTGTATACAAAGGAGCACGGAGGAGCTCATTTCCATAATGGGGGTGGTAGTGACACAGCCCCAAATTACATACATAGTATTACATAGTAGGTGAGGTTGAAAAAAGACACAAGTCCATCAAGTCCAACCTATGTGTGTGATTATATGTCAGTATTACATATATATGTATATCCCTGTATGTTGCGGTTGTCCAGGTGATTATCTAATAGTTTTTGAAACTATCGATGCTCCCCGCTGAGACCACTGTCTGTGGAAGGGAATTCCACATCCTTGCCGCTCTTACAGTAAAGAACCCTCTACGCAGTTTAAGGTTAAACCTCTTTTCTTCTCATTTTAATGAGTGGCCACGCATGTCTTGTTAAACTCCCGTCCGCAAAAAAGTTTTATCCCTATTGTGGGGTCGCCAGAATGGTATTTATAAATTGAAATCATATCCCCTCTCAAGCGTCTCAGTGCTCGCAACCTTTCCTCATAACTAATATCCTCCAGACCCTTTATTAGCTTAGTTGCCCTTCTTTGTACTCGCTTCATTTCCAGTACATCCTTCGTGAGGACTGGTGCCCTGAACTGGACAGCATACTCTAGGTGCGGCCGGACCAGAGTCTTGTAGAGCGGAAGAATTATCGTTTTATCTCTGGAGTTGATCCCCTTTTTAATGCATGCCAATATTCTGTTTGCTTTGTTAGCAGCAGCTTGGCATTGCATGCCATTGCTGAGCCTATCATCTACTAGGACCCCCAGGTCCCTTTTCATCCTAGATTCCCCCAGAGGTTCTCCCCCCAGTGCATAGATTGCATTCATATTTTTTACACCCAAATGCATTATTTTACATTTTTCTACATTAAACCTCATTTGCCATGTAGTTGCCCACCCCATTAATTTGTTCAGATCTTTTTGCAAGGTTTCCACATCCCGTGGAGAAGTTATTGCCCTGCTTAGCTTAGTATTGTCCGCAAATACAGTACAGGGATTGAACTGTTTACCCAATCCTCCAGGTCGTTTATGAACAAAAAAAATAGGATTGGTCCCAACACAGAACCCTGGGGGACCCCACTACCCACCTCTGACCATTCCGAGTACTCCCCATTGATCACCACCCTCTGAACTCGCCGTGGTAGCCAGTTTTCAATCCATGTACTCACACTATGGTCCAAGCCAATGGACCTTATTTTGTACAGTAAACCTTTATGGGGAACTGTGTCAAATGCTTTTGCAAAATCCAGATACACCATGACTACAGGCCTTCCTTTATCTAGATGGCAACTCACCTCGTCATAGAAGGTTAATAGATTGGTTTGGCAAGAACGATTCTTCATACTGATACATGCTGATTACTGCTAATGATACTGTTCTCGTTACTAAAATCCTGTATATAGGCCCTTATTATCCCCTTCAAGAGCTTGCATACTATTGATGTTAGGCTAACTGGACTGTAATTCCCAGGGATGTATTTTGGGTCCTTTTTAAATATTGGTGCTACATTGGCTTTTCTCCAATCACCTGGTCTCATTCCAGTCATTAGACTGTCAGTAAAAATTAGGAACAATGGTCTGGCAATTACTTAACTGAGTTCCCTAAGTACCCTAGGATGCAAGCAATCTGGTCCCGGTGATTTATTAATGTTAAGTTTCCCAAGTCTAATTTTAATTCTGTCCTCTGTTAACCGTGGAGGTGCTTCCTGTGATGTGTCATAAGGATAAACACTGCAGTTTTGGTTACTGAAGCCCCCAGATTCCCTCTTGAAGACTGAGTAGAAGAATAAATTCAACACCTTCTCCATCTCCCCATCTGTTGTAACCAGATGTCCTTCTCATTCTTTATGGGGCCAATATGGTCTGTCCCCCTTTTTTACTGTTTATATACGTAAAGAATTTCTTGTGATTTTTCTTGCTCTCCTCCGCTATGTGTCTTTCGTGTTCTATCTTAGCCGCCCTAATTTCACCCTTACATTTCTTGTTGCATTCTTTATAATGTCTGAATGCTGATGATGATCCCTCAACCTTGTGTTTTTTGAAGGCCTTGTCCTTTGCTTTTATATGCATTCTTGCATTGGCGTTAAGCCATCCAGGACTTTTGTTCGCTCTTTTAAATGTATTACCTATTGGGATGCATTGGCTAATGCCCTTATTTAATATGCTCTTAAAGCAAACACATCTCTCCTCCGTGTTCTTTGTTCCTAAGATTTTATCCCAATTTATGCCTGCTAGCAAGGCTTGTAGTTTAGGGAAGTTGGCTCTTTGAAATTCAGTGTCTTTGTATTCCCTTATGTTTCCTATTTGTGTGATTTATACTGAAGCCAATTGACTTGTGATCGCTGTTTCCTAAATTGCCCCGTATTTCCACATCTGTGATCAGGTCTGTAATGTTGGTAAGCAGTAGATCCAGTAACGCTTTATTTCTAGTTGGTACATCTACCATCTGAACCATGAAATTGTCCTGCAAGACATTTAGGAACTGGCGAGCCTTAGACAAATGCGTGGTTCCCTCCACCCAGTCTATGTCTGGTTAATTAAAATCCCCCATTATGATAACACTTCCCATCCTTGCTGCTAATCCAACTTATGATAGGAGATCCGTCTCCGCCTCCTCCCTCAGGTTAGGGGGCCTATAGCATATTCCCAGTAATATTTTCCCCAAATGATCCACAATGACTCAAAAGTGATATGGTCCAAAAATATTTAGACAAAATAAAGGTGGATAAAGCACCTGGACCAGATGGCATCCACCCACAGATCCTAAAAGAATTGAGCTTTGTCATTTCAAGGCCATTGTTTCTAAAATTTAGGGACTCGTTAATGACTGGAATGATACCACTGGATTGCATGTTGTGCCCATATTTAAAAAGGGATCAAAGTCTTTACCAAGTAACTATATACCTGTTAGTTTAACTTCTATAGTTGGGAAGATACTGGAGAGTTTAATAAAAGACCACATAGACGAGTTGTTGCTAGAAAAAAATATTTTAAGCAACAGACAGCATGGGTTCATGAAAGGCAGAAGTTGTCAAACAAACCGTGGTATACCTGTTTTTTGCAAAAGCATTTGACACAGTTCCCCACACATGGATAAGGTAAAGTCTACAGGCTTGGAAATATCATTTTGTAAATGGTTAACGACTCTTACCTTGAATGGTCTAAGGTTATCAGTGGTGTACCCCAAGGTTCAGTGCTGGGACCCTACAGGCTTGGAAATATCATTTTGTAAATGGATAGAAAACTGGCTAAAAGACAAGATTTTTACTTGTATATGAGAAATGTCAGAATTGGCCCAGTTTTGAAGCAGTTAATACCACTTTAAGGCCTAGATGCTGATGCAGAATTCATCTGAGAATACTTTGTAGAGCATCATAGAGTGACAGGGAGACTACTGCTAAAGTACTCTAATCCCTACTTAGCATACACTTCCTAGCTACCCTTTTCCCCGATCCAAGGACATATTGTCCATGGATGAAGTGCCTAACTGTCCAAACAAAATGTTTAAATGATAAAAGCCAGGGCAGTACATTAATCGTATTAATAGATGCATATTTTAATAAAATGTATATCCATGTAATGTCAATGTTCATGCTGAACATGGTGTAACATTTTATTTACATACTGTTTCCTAGAAGAGAACGGAAGTCCCCAACATGTGTTGGCTTTGATCACATGAGAAAATACATATTTTATTTAGAATCTTAACAAGCAGCACAGTTCTCCACTCTTCTTCTTATTCTTTGTGAATTTTATCTGAAGTGCATCCTAATGACCCTTTCAGTTATCTGGAGCTGCCAAACTTCTTTTATAGACTTTCTATATTAAAGTGAAATCCAACAGGGTGTTCAGATCCAACGCCTGCCCATTCCTTCACTCTTGTTAATTCCCTGCTGAAAGGAAGTTGGGGTAATTAAAAAGTCTGCCAATGTCACAATAAACACACAAAAGCTAAAAAACAATAGAACAGTCCTATGTGGAACACTAATGCTGCATACACACGACCGGACTTTTCAACTGGCTTGGTCCGGCAGACAATCCGACAGACTTTGCAGCTGAGGTCCGCTGGACTTTCAAACAAATGGACTTGGCCACACACGATCACTCCAAAAGTCCGATGGATTTGAACGTGATGATGTAGAATAAGGAAGTTAGCCAATAGCTGCCCTAGCATCGGTTTTAGTCCGTCAGACTAGCACACAGACGACCGTTTTTTTCGACCGGACTCGAGTCCGTCGGAAAGATTTGAAGCAAGTTTTATTTCTAGGTCAGCCGGACTTATGGGAAGAAAAAGTCCGCTGGAGCCCACACACGATCGAATTGTCTGACGGATTCCAGTCCGCTGGACTAAGTCTGTCGAAAAGTCTGGTTGTGTATACGCGGCATAAGACATAGCCTTGGCTTTTCTTTCTAATTACAAGCAGTAGCCATGTAGAATACATTTATAGGTAGCTTAAAGTGGAACTATACTTACTTTCTATACAGTGCTGCCACATCCCAGAGCTCCATGCCAGCCACTGTCATCTTTGGCTAAATTAGCCATTTTCATTGGCCCAGCTGAGATGACATAGTATGTCTCTTCTGCATTAAAAATCCTGCCTGCTTACCAATTGTTTTTTTCTCTCCGTAAAGTAAAAAATGTAAAATACCAATGTTTTTTTATTCATCTTTTATTGTTTTTTTTTTATCTTTTGATTTCCTTTGTTTGTTTTTTTTTGCTGTTTTTGAGGTCCTCCCGATTTTTAGTCTAGATTTAAGCCTATAAATGATTTATTAATTCTATTTATTTATTTATTTGTTAATTCTACAATGAACACAGTTAGGAGTATTATGGGTAGAAGAACATTAATCCTGTGCTTTAAGCCTAAAACAAGTCTGCTTCTATATGTACCATTTACCATGTCTCCATACATCCCCAGGGTACAACAAATATGGGACTGGCCATGCCAGCAAAAGGGTTAAACTGCATTCGGATTTCTCTATAGCGGGAGAAATAAGGCTCAGTGACTATGGCGTAAAACTATGGCTAACCCATAAATAGCATTTGATAAACTAGCAGGATACTACTAGTATTTTTTAAAGAAAAATATCCAATTCTAAAGGAGTGCTTTCAATTATAAATGAGCATATGTACACTTTGGCTTACAATAAACTGCTGGTATAATGTATTTCCTAATAATACAAAATAACACATGAGGTTACAGTGATTTATATGTAATTTGGAATTTCTGGTTAAATTTACATTTACACTTTTTTTTTTTCTATAACAGTATAAAGCATTCAAAACAGCTACACAATAAATTGAAATGGGTTAGTCTTCTACACAATGGGTAAAAATAATTTTCCTTTTTTTTGGTCAATCATAGTGCCAGCTTGTAATTCTCAGCGGGGAATATGCTGCCCTACTTTTCAGATTTAAGTTAAATTCACAGGAAATCTTTCTCTATATAAAGAGCACTGGCAGTGAATATGGAACGGGATCTGAGTGCCATACCACCTGGAGTTAAAATAAAGAGTCCTAATCAGAGATTCTGATTTAGATTAATTAGTTTGGCACTGCTAGAAGACTGTACTCCTGTTTTGGCCTACTTTTACATTAAAATGTTGTCTACCTAGTGGAAAACCACACACAGTCCACACAGCAGGGATTGGTTATTTTTTCAATTAAGTTCTTAGAAGAATAGAGTCACAGTCACTGTACAGTGACATGTTCATCCCTGGCAAAAAACAAAAAAAACATTGATTTACTATATATTTTTCTAAGCCTACTTGCAAAGTCTTTTATTTACTAAAACAACACTGTTTACAGGCTTTTCAGATAAACAGAAGCTGGTATAATGCTAGTTGTTGATGGCAGATTATATATATATATATATATATATATATATATATATATATATATATATATATATATATATATATACTGATAGACTCATACCCAAAAAGACTGAGTGCTGTAATAAAATCAAAAGGTGCTTCAACAAAGTATTAGTTTAAGCGTTTGTACACTTATGTAACCATATTATTTTAGTTTTTTTCGTTTTACTTCCCTCCACCTAAAAGATTTCAGTTTGTTGTTCCATTGAGTTGTACAGTTTATAGGTCACATTAGAGGTGGAAAAAGTTATGAAATGATTTAACTTTGTCTAATTTTTTTACATTACAGAAACCTGACATTTTAACAGGGGTTAAAGGACACCTGCCTTTACACGCACATGAACTTTAATAGTATCCCAGTCTTAGTCTGTAGGGCTCAGTATTGAGTTGGCCCACCGTTTGCCAATTCAACTTCAGCTCTTCAGGGAAGGCTGTCCACAAGGTTTAGGAGTGTGTCTATGGCATTGTTTGACCATTCTTCCAGAAGCGCATTTGTGAGGTCAGGTACTCATGTGGACGAGAAGGCCTGGCTCGCTGTCTCCACTCTAACACTAATTTATCCCAAAGGTGTTTTATCGAGTTGAGGGCAGGTCAGTCAAGTTCCTCCACCCCAAACTCACTCTTCCATCTCTTTATGGACCTTGCTTTGTGCACCCTTCTCCTGACTGATACTTTTTAACAATGAAATCCCTCTGATGCTTTGGAAGCTCTTTGCAGGCCATGGCTTTTGCTGTAGGATGTGACTAAGAAAAAGTCAGGAAAGACCTACATAAACAGCTGAACTTTATTTGGGGTTAATCAGAGGCACTTTAAATTATAATAGGTGTGTACTGACTCCTTTTCAATGTGAGTTTTCAATGTGATTGCTTAATTCTGAACACAGCTACCTCCCGGTTATAAGAACATATGCACACTTATGCAACCACATTATTTTAGTTTTTTAGTTTTACTTCTGAAAGGATTTATCTTGGTCTCATTTTTTTTTACATTACAGAAACCTGACATTTTAGCAGGGGTTGAAATAAGACTGGGATGCCTTTAAAGTTCATGTGTGTAAAGGCAGACGCTACAATACTTTTGGTAATATAGTATTTATATATATATATATATATATATATATATATACCTTTATATATCCATGTTTTAATAGATCTTGCTTTGTGCACTGGTGCCTACTCAGTCATGTTGGAACAGGAAGGGGCCATTTCCAAACTGTTCTCACAAAGTTGAAATTGTCCAAAATGTCTTAGTATGCTGATGCCTGGAACTAAGGGGCCAAGCCCAACCCCTGAGAAACAACCCCACACCATAATCTCCCCTCCACCAAATGATTTGGACCAGTGCACAAAGCAATGAATCATACTGGATTGCACAGAGGCCCAAAATCTGTATTCAGGTCCTAGGTTCCCAGAGTCTGTGTGTTTTGGGGAGACACAGACCCAAATTCAAAGCAAAACCACTTCAAAGGTCCCCAGGCCCATCCCTCCAAAATAATAGAGCCCCCTCAAAAGCCAGGGCCCATCGTCAGTAGACAAGAGACTATCCTGCAGTCCCCTCCAAAAAACCCTGTCCCAGTTGGGTCTGTCACTCCTTTTTAAAAGGACAAAACACAGAAAAATGTGAATATACTGCAAAGTTGTATTGCATATAAGTATTGATAGATTCCCGTCTGGGAAACAATCTGATAGGGTCTCTGAGGGGCGGTTAGCCCAATTTATGGAGGAGATGGGACTGTGCGATATTTGGAGAAATCGCAACCCAATGAGGCAGCAGTATTCATGTTTTTCCAGTTCATATGCAACTCTATCAAGAATCGACATGGCATTTGGAAACAGGGAGGTGTTACAGATGGTAAGAAGTATAGAGTATGCTACTAGGGGAGTGTCGGATCATTCACCATTAATAGTGACGATTCATCTCGAGGGACAAATACCTTCGAAAGAGTGGAGTATAAGTCCATTTTGGTTAGAATTAATGGGGGAACTAACAGAGGTAATATTAAAATTAAAGGAATTTGTGACATTAGATAGGGGCTCTGCAACTGCCAGGATAGTGTGGGACACTTTGAAGGCCTTTTTGAGAGGGTTAATAATACAGCAGGTAGCAAAAATTTAACGAAAGTCCAGGGAATGGGAGGAGGAGGTTGGGAGGGAAACTGTAGAATTTGAAAAACAATATGTAGAAGATCCAACTCCAGAAAAACAAGACAGGTGATTGAAAATCCAACAAAAATACAAAAAATACTGTCATTAGAAAGGCTGAGAACAAGCGACTCTTTCAGGGTCAATGTGCTTTTGCCGAAGGAAAAAAAAAAAAAAAAGATGACGCACAAGAAAGCCTGCAAACTGTTTGCTGAAGACAAACAGACTAAGGACATGGATTACTGAAACCATGTCCTGTGGTCTGATGAGAGCAAGATAAACTTATTTGGTTCAGATTGTGTCAAGCGTGTGTGGCGGCAACTAGGTGAGGAGTACAAAGACAAGTGTGTCTTGCCTACAGTCAAGCATGGTGGTGGGGGTGTCATGGTCTGGGGCTGCATGAGTGCTGCCAGCACTGGGTAGCTACAGTTCATTGAGGGAACCATGAATGCCAACATGTACTGTCAGATACTGAAGCAGAGCATGAACCCCTCCCTTCAGAGACTGGGCCGCAGGGCGGTATTCCAACATGATAAAAATGACCCCAAACACACCTCCAAGACGACCACTGCCTTGCTAAAGAAGCTGAGGGTAAAGGTGATGACTGGCCAAGCAGGTCTCCAGACCTAAACCCTTTTGAGCATTTGTGGGGCATCCTCAAATGGAAGGTGGACGAGTGCAAGGTCTCTAACATCTGCCAGCTCTGTGATGTCGTCATGGAGGAGTGGAAGAGGACTCCAGTGGCAACCTGTGAAGCTCTGGTGAACTCCATGCCCAAGAGGGTTAAGGTAGTACTGGAAAATAATGGTGACTACACAAAATATTGACACTTTGGGCCCAATTTTTCACTTATAGGTGTACTCACTTTTGTTGCCAGCGGTTTAGACATTAATGGCTGTGTGTTGAGTTATGTTGAGGGGACAGCAAATTGACACTGTTATACAAGCTGTACATTCACTACTTTACATTGTAGCAAAGTGTAATTTCTTCAGTGTTGTCACATGAAATGATATAATACAATACTTACAAAAATGTGAGGGGGTGTACTCACTTTTGTGATATACTGTATATATTATGTAAAAGGGAATATAACATGGTTTTGTGTATGTTGTTTAAAAACATTACAGATCCTACTCCCATACAAACTACCCTCTTCTCCCAGTACATTTACTAAAAAGCAATGAAAAAAATCCCCCCATGCTGTAGTTCCCTTTGTACCATCCTTCTGCAGAGAGATTGGAAAACTACTTCTTTGTTTTGAATACTGAATCACCGAAATGCATCGTAGGGCTCAGTGAGCATAGTCTGTGAGAAGGACATTGCTCAATATGCAATGTATGGTGACAGTGGGGTACTGCATAGTAAGGAGTGACTCTAGAGGGTTGTGGACAATGACAAGTGAACAAAGTCTGTACTTAGATGGAGCATGCTCTTCTGTACAGTTATACTCACTAAGGCTGGGCCAGGATCACCCAGGACCAAAACAGGAAAGTTGCAATCTGGTTACACCCTTGGGACTCACCATATAAACCTAGTGATGTTCCTGTATCTATGAAACCAGGGAATTAAACATTGTTTTTATCAATGTAACATTCTAGAAATCATAACTAGAATGATTGTTTAGATTCAGAATATGTGGATATCTCAGATGATTAATACTGCTGCTTTAGCAGCAGTTGGCATCTCTCTAGCCAGTCATTCCCTTTAACCTTGTCTTTCTCACTACAGGAAACATCTTCTTAATTGCACCGATTACACTTGATACAAAATCTGTTTACCATACCAAGTTTCTACCTGACCTATCTCCATGGCATCTACAGATGAAATTGCTGGCCTCCATTAAATTATGTTTGCTTGTAATTGGCACCATTCTTAACAGTTGAATTGAGTAAGATTAATGGAAAATCAAGTGTAAATTTTCATGGCAAAATTTTTTACCTAGCTTTTATTATTGCAATATTTCTGTCGTCTGCAGAGAGAAAAATCAGTTATTATCAGATTTGATTTAGATCTTGAGCAATAAAGAGCTTTATTTATCAAAAAGTCTATGGCTGTGTGTGGATTATAAATCAGCTCTAGTATTTTAAGCATATCAGCACACATTTGTCAGAAGAACAGTGAAATGTATATTATGGCATTTACTGTAGTATTGGATAGCAGAAACAAACTTGAGGGGCAAATTTATAAAGCAATAAATCTAACATTCACCAAACATTGACTGCAGGTGAGTTGTCCTGGTGTTTAAAATTACATTGATGGGTTCACCAAGAAAAGTCACTTTCACTGCTTTATAAATAGGGATGAGCTCGATGTTCGGGCCGAACATAAGTTCGACTCGAACATCGGGTGTTCGCACGTTCGCGGAAGAACGAACATTATGGGGCCTTTGCGGCAAATTTGAGCGAGATCGCAGTGCATTGCTGTATGTTGATTGGCCAAAGCATGCACCTGACCTTAATGCTTTGGCCAATCCCAGCGCCCTCTGCTAAGAGAACCATAATTGGCCAAAGGCAGGGTGTCTTTGGCCAATCATGGCTCAGGGGGACTAAGTCCACGCCCCACACTATATAAGGCTGCCTACACGGTGGCCCTGTGCAGTGTTGTTGGTGTGGACAGAGAGATACTGTAGCTTGATTTAGATTAAGCAGGCAGGTTATTCAGTCAGTGGCAGTGTATTTGAAATGCATATATATATATATTTATATTAATACACCGCCTGAAGTATATTAGAAATAGTACAGAATGAACTGTAGATATAGGCTACACTGGATGCAGTGTGTGTGCATATATATACATATATATATATATATATATATATATATATATATATATATATATATATATATACACACACACACTCTGCATCCAGTGTAGCCTTTATCTACAGTTCATTCCATGGTGTACTATTTCTAATATACTTCAGGCGGTGTATTTATATATATATATATATATATATATATATATATATATATACACACATACACACACAGTCTTGTGTATATATTTATATTATATATATATTCTGAATCCAGTGCAGCCTATATCTACAGTGCATTCTGTGGTGTACTGTTTCTACTACACTCACCAGTAAGGGGTCAGGGGAGCTTGGCTTCTTTTTGCCACGCCAGTGGCTACTGATCAAGGATGCATGCACTGTCCTGTCACCATTTGAGGAGGCCACGAGGATGGTGAGCAGCAGCAATGCATGCATCAGAGATACTGTCCCTCTTGTCTTCCTGTTGGAGCACATGCTTCGTGGAATAACGGACAGGGCACTTGAGGCAGAACAGCAGGTGGAAGAGGAGGACTTCCTTACCTCTTAAGGCCACCTTTATCCAGATAGTATTTCTGCGGAAAACACACAGGAAGAAGAGGAGGAGGAGGAGGATAACACTCAGCAGCAGTCTTCAAGGGATGGTTTTCAGTCCCCAGAAACCCAAGGAGTTGTACGTGGCTGGGAGGAGGTTGTTACGTGATCCTTAGTGACCCAGAGGACTCAGAATCGAATGCCTCTGCAAACCTACTCTGCATGGCCTCTTTGATTGTGCAAAGCCTGCGAAAGGACCCTAGTATTCGTGTTGTCAAGGAGAGGGATCATTACTGGCTGGCAACCCTTCTTGATCCACGTTACAAGGGTAAGATTTCAGAACTCATCCTGCCTTCGCAGAAGGAGCAGAGAATTAAACATCTTCAGGAGACCTTGAAGAAAGGTTTGTGCAAAGCATTTCCAGACGCTGGGAGGTTACAATTTCCTAGTGCTGTACAACGTGTTGCTGAGGCTTCATTCAGTCAGTGTCAGAAACCATGAAATCAGACCAAGACAGAAGTACAGTTAAATCACACTTGTTTAATAATAAAAGTAAAAAGAACAAACATAGTCACAACATAGCCAAAGTTCAATAACCAGCACAGATCGTCAGCCAAGCCAGGAGTCAGGGATCAAAGTAGTGGAACAGCAAGCAGGATCTGTAGCCTGAAGGGATGTCAGCAAAGCCAGTCTTTAAACAGGAATGCAGGAGATAGTTTCTTGTGATGAGACCAAGGCGAAGACAGAGCTCTTCTGGACTGGACGGTTTAAGTAGGCAGGACTGACGAGCAGGATGAACAACAGCTGGGTAACTGTGGAGCTGGCAATTAGCCGACAGCTGAGCAGCCAGCTCAGAGAAGAATGAGCCCAGCCATGACAGGTAGAGGAAGAGCGGTGGAGAAGGTGTCCGGCTGACTGATGCCTTTAGAAAAATTTTCAGTCCTTAGCGCCAAGGTCTGATCGGTTCAAGCAACCATCGCCAGCGTCTGCATTACATGGTGCAGGAATATCTAGGGGCAAGAGCAGACTTGGAGACCTTTCCAACAGAGCATCCACTGGGTTACTGGGTCTTGAGGATGGACCACTGGCCAGAACTTTCTCAATATGCAATTGAGCTACTGGCCTGTCCTGCATCCAGAGTGCTTTCTGAACGCACATTCAGTGCTGCTGGAGGGTTTGTAACAGATCAAAGAGTGCGCCTGTCCACAGACTCCGTTGATAGGCTCACATTCATAAAAATTAATCAGTCTTGGATCAGCAGCTATCAAACACCTGATGCTGATGTAAATGATTGCATTTGCTATGGATGTGGGATCCCTTGAAGACTGCCTATGCTGACAAACCTTTTCCTTCTCAATCTTGATGATGCTAGCTTCCAACAAAATGTCTGGTTTAGGGCACCACCACCACTGCCTAAGGCACAATTTTTCTGCCCCTGTTTAACAGGGGCATGTTATTACAATTTTTAATCTAATATTTCACAGCAGGGCCCATTCTTGCACCCACCAAGATTAACTGTGAGGGCTTACAGTGTTGTGGCACCACCACCAAAGCAGATGAATACATAAAATAGCTATTGGGAGGGTGGTTGGTACCAAAGCCCTAGCATGTATATACAGCATACAGTCTGGAACAATCAGAGATCAAACCGTATTGTATCTAATTGCACTTTGGTATGCTTACACATTGAAAGGATCATCAATTAATATGCAGTACTTCTCTGCAATGCATACTCATTTCCCTAAGCTTTAATCCTTTTGAGTTTATACATGTACAGAAAAATACTGTACCTGTTGATCTGCCAGAGATGCCCCCAGCTCTTAAGCCATGTATAAACATTTTTGTAGACAGAGTTGTTAGACCCATCCAGTGTTATTTTGCTAAACGACTCAACCACTCTCAGATCTCTATAACATAAGGACTAATCATTCTGTAGTTCAAGATAAGAACTAGAAGGGCTCTTTGAGACAGCACAGGAAGTGTGTAGAGGACACAGGGCAGTTCTGAATTTCTGTTCAGTTCTGAAAAACAGCATGGGTCCCCCCCAGACCATTACCAGGCCCTTTGGGTCTGGTATGGATATTAAGGGGAACCCCGCACCCAAATTTTAAAAAAAATGGCGTGGGGGCCCCCAGGCACTATATACTCTGAACAGAAGTATATATACTATACGGCCTGCCCTATATACTCTGCAGAAAATTGGGCCTTAGATGTTGGTGGTACCAGAACACTGTAATCCCTCACAGTTACTCTTGGTGAGTGCAGGAACAGGCCATGCTGTAAAATACTATATCAAAAACTGTAATTACATGCCCCTGTTAGACAGGGGCAGAAAAATTGGGACTTTGGTGGTGGTGGTGCCACAACACTATAAGCCCTCACAGTTACTCTTGGTGGGCGCAGAATGGGCCCTGCTGTTAAATATTAGATCAAGAATGGTAATTACATGCTCCTGCTAAACAGGGGCAGAAAAATTGGGCCTTAGGCGGTGGTGGTGCTACAACATTGTAACCCTTCGCAGATACTCTTGTTGGGCACAGGAACGAGCCCTGCTGTGAAATATTATATAAAAAACTGTAATTACATGTCCCTGTTAAACAGGGGCAGAAAAATTGGGCCTTTGGTGGTGGTGGTGCCACAACACTGAAAGCCCTCACAGTTACTCTTGTTGGGCACAGGAATGGGCCCTGCATTGAAATATTATATCAAACATTGTAATTAAATGCCCCTGTTAAACAGGGGCAGAAAAAGTGGGCCTTGGGTGGTGGTGCCACAACACTGTAACCCCTTACAGATACTCTTTTTGGGTGCAGGAATGGGCCCTGCTTTGAAATATTATATCAAAAATTGTAATTACATGCCCCTGTTAAACAGGGGCAGAAACATTTGGCCTTGGGTGGTGGTGCCACAACACTGTAACCCCTCACAGATACTCTTGTTGGGCGCAGGAACGGGCCCTGCTGTGAAATATTGGATAAAAAAATTGTAATTACATGCCCCTGTTAAACAGAGGCAGAATAATTGGTCCTTTGGTGGTGGTGGTGCCACAACACTGTAAGCCCTCACAGTTACTCTTGATGGGCGCAGAAACGGGCCCTTCTGTGAAATATCCCTTTGCTGCTGTGAAATATTGGATTAAAAAATTGTAATTACGTGCCCCTGCTAAACAGGGGCAGACAAATTGGGCCTTGGGTGGTGGTGGTGCCCTAAACCAGAAATATTGTTGGAAGCTAGCATCATCAAGATTGAGGAGGAAAAGGTTTGTCAGCATAGGCAGTCTTCAAGGGATCCCACATCCATAGCAAATGCAATCATTTACATCAGCATCAGGTGCTTGATAGCTGCTGATCCAAGAATGATTAGTTTTTATGAATGTGAGCCTATCAACGGAGTCTGTGGACAGGCGGTGGACAGGCACACTCTTTGATCTGTTACAAACCCTCCAGCAGCACTGAATGTGCTTTCAGAAAGCACTCTGGATGCAGGACAGGCCAGTAGCTCAGTTGCATATTGAGCAAGTTCTGGCCAGTGGTCCATCCTCAAGACCCAGTAACCCAGTGGATGCTCTGTTGGAAAGGTCTCCAAGTCTGCTCTTTCCCCTAGATATGCCTGCATATTGGCATATTGGCCTGCATACTGATTGTTTGAACTGATCAGACCTTGGTGCTGAGGACTGAAAAATTGTCTGAAGGCATCGGTCCACAGGCCACCTTCTCCACTGCTCTTCCTCTGACTGAATGAAACCTCAGCAACATGTTGTCCAGCACCAGGAAATTGTAACCTCCCAGGGTCTGGAAATGTGTTGCACAAACAGTTCTGCAACCTTACAATTGTAATGTGGATCGAGAAGGGTTGCCAGCCAGTAATGAGCCCTCTCCTTGATACCACAAATCCTAGGGTCCTTTTGCAGGCTTTGCAGAATCAGGGAGGCCATGCAGGGTTTGCAGAGGCATTCGATTCTGAGTCCTCTGGGTAATTAAGGATCACATGATCCGTAACTACCTCCTCTCAGCCAGGTACAACTCCTTGGGTTTCTGGGGACTGAAAACCACCCCTTGAAGTTTGCTGCTGAGTGTTATCCTCTACATCCATGCTGGCACAATCTTCCTCCTCCTTCTCTTCTTCCTGTGTGTTTGGCAGGCCCGCAGGAATGCTATCTGGATAAAGGGGGACTTGAGCGGTAAGGAAGTCCTCCTGTTCCTTCCACTGTTCTGCCTCAAGTGCCTTGTCGATGATTCCATGAAGCGTGTGCTCCAACAGGAAGACTAGAGGGACAGTTTTACTGATGCATGCATTGTTGCTGCTCACCATCCTTGTGGATTCCTCAAATGGTGACAGGACAGTGCATGCATCCTTGATCAGTAGCCACTGGTATGGCGAAAAGGAGGCAAGCTCCCCTGACCAAGTCCTGGTGCCATACTGGCACAGGTACTCATTGATGGCCCTCTTTTGTGTGTGCAGCCACTGCAGCTTTGCCAACATTGAGTTCCACCTGGTAGGCATATCACAAATGAGGCGTTTAGTGGGCAGGTTGCATTCCCTTTGAATATCAGTCAGCCGAGCACTGGCATTATATGACCGGCGGAAATGCAGACTTTTCTGGCTTGCCTCAGTAGATCCTGTAAGCCTGGATACCTGCTCAAGAACCGCTGCACCACCAAATTCAGGACCTGTGCCAAACATGGAACATGGGTCAAGTGTCCCTGTCAGAGGGTGGAGAGAAGGTTGGTGCCATTGTCGCATACAACCATTCCTGGCTGAAGCTGGTGTGGCGTCAAATTCAGGACCTGTGCCAAACATGGAACATGGGTCAAGTGTCCCTGTCGGAGGGTGGAGAGAAGGTTGGTGCCATTGTCGCATACAACCATTCCTGGCTGAAGCTGGTGTGGCGTCAACCACCTCTGGGCCTGCCCCTGCAGAACTGACAGAATCTCTGTTCCAGTTTGGCTTCTGTCCCCTAGGCAGACCAACTCAAGCAACGCATGGCATCTTTTAGCCTGACTGCTTGCGTAGCCCATTGAACGCTTATGGAGCAACACTGGTTCAGAGGAAAAATCTGCAGAAGAGGCCATAGAGCAAGAGGAAGAGGAGGGGGTGAAGGAGAGAGCTGTGGCAGAATCACCACTAGCATTTTGGAGGTGTGGTGGCGGAACAAGCTCCAACAACACTGAACCCTGTCCTGCATGCTTCCCAGCTGCCAGCAGAGTTACCCAGTGTGCGGTGAAGGAAAGGTAACGTCCCTGCCCATGCCTGCTGGACCATGAGTCAGCGGTAATATGAACCTTACTTCTGTCCGCCCTGTCCAACGAGGCCAAAACATTGCCTTCCACATGCACGGTAGAGAGCCGAAATGGCCTTACGTGAAAAGAAATGGTGTTTTAGAACCTGCCACTGAGGTACAGCACATTTCACAAATTCACGAAAGGGGGCAGAGTCTACCAGCTGAAAAGGCAGCAGTTGCAGTGCTAGCAAATTGGCCAAGCTAGCATTTAGATGCTGAGCATGTGGATGGCTGGGACCAAATTTATTTTTACAGTTCAGCAACTGGGGTATGGAAATTTGCCTGCTAAAATCAGATGGTGTTGTACTGCTAGCAGATTGGCTGCAAGTACTTGGGACACCTATTGCTATACCTTCATTCCTCTCAGTGCAGGTTTTTGAGATGACTGGAGGTATAGTAGGGTTGGAGATCCCAGATGAGGAGCAAGGAAAAGTCCGCCTTTTTCTTTGATGTGGGTCTTTCAAGTGCTGTTGCCAACGGACTGCATGGCAGGTCATCATATGTCTGGTCAAGCATGTGGTGCCCAAGCAGCTGCTTTTATGGCCACGCTTGATCAAACATAAGTTGCAAACAGCAACGGTGCCATCTGCTGCACACGTGTCAAAAAAGGCCCACACCAAGGAACTTTTAAAAGTCGGTGGGGAGTCAGCAGCGCCCTGCACCTGCGGAGCTCTGCTGTGTGATGCAATAGGGTGGCTGCCTTTAAGCTGCCCCTAGAAGGCATCCTGCCTTGTTGGAGTTGTGCCTCCTCCTCTCTTCTCTCAGGCACCCAAGAAGAGTCAGTGACCTCACCATCCCCTCCCCTCCTCGTCACTGGAGCAAACTTGGCAGTATGCTGCAGCTGGGGGAACATGACTGCCAGTTTATTGTCCTTCTTGGGCACCCCTCTCTCTAGGCTCACGTTACTCCCTTCCTCAACCTGGGAACCAACATCGAAGCCTTCAAATCACTACGCATCCTCCAACAGCATGTACCCGACACTGTGGTCGCAATAAAATTCTGGGGACTCCTCCGTGCATGATGGTGGGGCTACAGAAGGAGAGACTGTGGACAAGGAGTCGTGGAATAGGCCGCTTTGGCAGCTGTATTGGAAGGCAAACTGCTCTGAGCCTGGGCTGACCTAGGATGAGGAGGATGAGGACGGCTTTGTAATCCACTCCACCAACTCTTCTGCATCTTCTGGCTCAATAACATGGCCAGCAACAGTAAAAAGGTACAAGCATGCCCCACAGCCACCTGCAGAGGATGCACCATGTCCATGACCAGCACTGTTGACTGTAGACACAGAGGCTGCTTGCCCTCTTTTAGTGGCCTGTGAGCATATGCCTCTCCTTGGTGGCCTTCCGCACATGATGTATTTTTTGTTTTGCAACACCACATTACACTGTATTAGATACTGTGTACACCACCTGCACTATATTACCCTGTTTCCCCGAAAATAAGACCTAGCGTGATTGTCGGTGATGGCTGCAATATAAGCCCTACCCCCCAAATGAGCCCTACCCTGTTTCCCCCGAAAATAAGCCCTACCCTGAAAATAAGACCTACAAGGGCTTTAACTAGGGCTTATTTGGGGGGTAGGGCTTGTATTGCAGCCATCACCGACAATCACACTAGGTCTTATTTTCGGGGAAACAGGGTAGCAACGGTACAATGGCTGAACTGTATTGTATACTGTGTACACCATCAGAAGTGACGTAGAAACTGTACACACTGTATTAGATACTGTGTACACCGCCTGCACTTTACTACAAACTGTACTACAGCTGCACTGTATTGTGTACTGTGTACACCACCAGAAGTGTAGTAGAAACTGTACACACTGTATTAGATACTGTGTACACTGCCTACATTATATTAGAAACTGTACTATGGCTGCACTGTATTGTGTACTGTGTACACCACCAGAAGAGTCACAGAAACTGTACACACTGTATTAGATACTGTGTACACCACCAGAAAAGTAGTAGAAACTGTACTACAGCTGCACTGTATTGTGTACTGTGTACACCACCAGAATTGTAGTAGAAACTGTACACATTGTATTAGATACTGTTTACACGACCTTTACTATATTAGAAACTGTACTATGGCTGCACTGTATTGTGTACTGTGTACACCACCAGAAGTGTAGTAGAAACTGTACACACTGTATTAGATACTGTGTACACCGCCTGCATTATATTAGAAACTGTACTATGGCTGCACTGTATTGTGTACTGTGTACACCACCAGAAGTGTAGTAGAAACTGTACTACAGCTGCACTGTATTGTGTACTGTGTACACCACCAGAATTGTAGTAGAAACTGTACACATTGTATTAGATACTGTGTACACTGCCTGCACTATATTAGAAACTGTACTATGGCTGCACTGTATTGTGTACTGTGTACACCACCAGAAGTGTAGTAGAAACTGTACACACTGTATTAGATACTGTGTACACCGCCTAAAGTGTATTAGAAACAGTACACCACTGAATGCACTGTAGATAAAGGCTACATTGGATGCAGAGTATATATATATCTATATATAGATGTATACAGTATCTCACAAAAGTGAGTACACCTCTCACATTTTTGTAAATATTTTATTATATGTTTTCATGTGACAACACTGAAAAAAATTACACTTTGCTACAATGTAAAGTAGTGAGTGTACAGCTTGTATAACAGAGTAAATGTGCTGCCCTCTCAAAATAATTCAACACACAGCCATTAATGTCTATACCTCTGACAATAAAAGTGAGTACACCCGTAAGTGAAAATCTCCAAATTGGCCCCAACGTTACAATATTTTGTGTGGTCACCATTATTTTCCAGCACTGCCTTAACCCTCTTGTAGTACTGTGTAAATGTCACTGGCAGGGAAGGGGTTAACACTAGGGGGCGAGCAAGGGGTTAACTGTGTTCCCTAGTGTGTGTTCTAACTGTGAGAGGAGGGGACTGACTATAGAAGATGACAGATCGTGGTTCCTAGCTATTAGAAACTCACAATCTGCCTCTCCTCTCTTCACAGAACAGAGATTTGTGTGTTTACACACACACACACATCCCTGTTCTACCTCTCGTGCCCAGGATCGTGCGTGGCTGGCAGTCATCGTGACTGCCGGACATGAGCATCGCCCCCCCACAGTGCAGCGGGCACGCTCGCGCCTGCCTTCAGTCCCGCTTAAAGGAGCCGATGTACAGCTACGACGGCTCACAGAATCATGCCGACCTGCCGCAGTATAATGACGGTGGCTGGTCAGCAAGTGGTTAATCTAAATGAAGCTATCTCTCTGTTCTCGCCAACAACACTACACACGGCAGTCGTGTAAGCAGCCTTATATAGTGTGGGGCGTGGACTTAGTCCCCCTGAGCCATGATTGGCCAAAGGCACCCTGCCTTTGGCCAATTATGGCTCTCTTAGCAGAGCGCGCTGTGATTGGCCAAAGCATGCAGGTCTGGTGCATGCTTTGGCCAATCATCATACAGCAATGCACTGCCATCTCACAGTGCATTACGGGGCATTCCGCGGCGCTCAAATTTGCCGCTAATGCCCCATAATGTTTGCTCTTCAGTGAATAGGCAAACACCCGATGTTCGAGTCAAACGTATGTTCGACCCGAACATCGAGCTCATCCCTACAGTTGAGTAGTGTGTTTAATATGTAGCTTTAATATGGCCTCATAACAAGCAGTCACATTTGAACCTGCACTAAAAATGACATGAATGCTTCTGTCTGGTTGCTATGAAACAAGGCAGACTGGTCTCATTAGTTTGAAGCTTTGATAAATAAAGCTTAAATCTTTAAATTCTATAATTGGAGGACTCACTGACTGTTAAGAAAGGGCATTGTAGATAAAATGCAAGATGATTTTTCTTTTTTACAGTGTGTTTTCTTCTAATACTTATGTACACAGATAAAATGCCATCCCTTGGGCCTACCTGTGCATAGGTCATATTGTGTTGTGTGGGTCACTGCAGTTTGTTTTATGGCTCACTGGGTGTACATTTGTGTGTGTGTATGACAGTCTTATATTTTTTGGGCTCCCTGGTTGGGATGTTGCATTTGAACTCCTAGCTATCTCACTGGCATTTGGAGCAGATCAACATAAAGCTATATTAATGACCTTTTCTAAAAAAATATTCTTTGAATCAAAAGAATAATCTCTCATCTTTATTTTTCTTTGGAAATTGCGTCTAAATGAAGAGAAATATTTCAATACTTCTGTTATTAGTTCTGTGTTATTAAACAGGCATTGCCCCTGTGGTCTGAAGGGAAGAGGTGCAGTCCAGCAGTTTGTATCATCCTTGTAGGGATGGGCCCGGTGCTCGATGCGAACCCATGGTGTTCGCTCGCTCGGCGAGCCCAGAACTATTTTGGCCGCTCGCATCACGTTCGTGTGATGCGAGCGGCCCCGCAATGCATTGCGGCCGGCGCGGCCGGCGCAGTGCATTGCTGGCTGATGATTGGCCAAGCATGCACTGTGACCCGCATGCTTGGCCAATCACTGCGCCTGAAACTCGAAGAGCCATAATTGGCTACAGGCAGGACGCCTGTAGCCAATTACAGCTCAGGGGCTTTAGTACACGCCCCCTCTTATAAAAGGCCGCCACGCCGTCTGCGCCGGTCACATGCTGTTCCGGCGTAGATAGAGCAGGATCGTTCTGTGTCACTCTGCTGGATTTAGTTAGAGAGATTTACTTAGAGAGATTGAGTTAGATAGATTCATTTAGAAAGATTGATTTAGAAAGAGGGGCTTGTAGTGTGTTCGTGGCATGCAGGCACTGGCAGCAAACAGAGCTCCTGTATTTTGTTCCCAGAAGCACCTATAGGACTTGTAGTGTGCTCGTGGCAGGCAGGCAGAGCTCCTATATTTTGTTCCCAGAAGCACCTATAGGACTTGTAGTGTGTTTGTGGCAGGCAGGCAGAGCTCCTATATTTTGTTCCCAGAAGCACCTATAGGACTTGTAGTGTGTTCGTGGCAGGCAGGCAGAGCTCCTATATTTTGTTCCCAGAAGCACCTATAGGACTTGTAGTGTGTTCGTGGCAGGCAGGCAGAGCTCCTATATTTTGTTCCCAGAAGCACCTATAGGACTTGAAGTGTGTTAGTCCCATCACACAGACCTATATTTTCTTCCCAGAAGCACCTATAGGACTTGAAGTGTGTTAGTCCCATCACACAGAGATCATATATTTTGTTCCCAGAAGCACCTATAGGACTTGAAGTGTGTTAGTCCCATCACACAGACCTATATTTTCTTCCCAGAAGCACCCATAGGACTTGAAGTGTGTTAGTCCCATCACACAGAGATCATATATTTTGTTCCCAGAAGCACCTATAGGACTTGAAGTGTGTTAGTCCCATCACAGAGACCTATATTTTCTTCCCAGAAGCACCCATAGGACTTGAAGTGTGTTAGTCCCATCACACAGAGATCATATATTTTGTTCCCAGAAGCACCTATAGGACTTGAAGTGTGTTAGTCCCATCACACAGAGATCATATATTTTGTTCCCAGAAGCACCTATAGGACTTGAAGTGTGTTAGTCCCATCACACAGAGACCTATATTTTCTTCCCAGAAGCACCCATAGGACTTGAAGTGTGTTAGTCCCATCACACAGAGATCCTATATTTTGTTCCCAGAAGCACCTATAGGACTTGACGTGTGTTAGTCCCATCACACAGACCTATATTTTGTTCCCAGAAGCACCCATAGGACTTGAAGTGTGTTAGTCCCATCACACAGAGATCCTATATTTTGTTCCCAGAAGCACCTATAGGACTTGAAGTGTGTTAGTCCCATCACACAGACCTATATTTTGTTCCCAGAAGCACCTATAGGACTTGAAGTGTGTTAGTCCCATCACACAGAGATCCTATATTTTGTTCCCAGAAGCACCTATAGGACTTGAAGTGTGTTAGTCCCATCACACAGAGATCATATATTTTGTTCCCAGAAGCACCTATAGGACTTGAAGTGTGTTAGTCCCATCACACAGACCTACATTTTCTTCCCAGAAGCACCTATAGGACTTGAAGTGTGTTAGTCCCATCACACAGAGATCATATATTTTGTTCCCAGAGGCACCTATAGGACTTGAAGTGTGTTTAGTCCCATCACACAGACCTATATTTTCTTCCCAGAAGCACCTATAGGACTTGAAGTGTGTTAGTCCCATCACACAGAGATCCTATATTTTGTTCCCAGAAGCACCTATAGGACTTGAAGTGTGTTAGTCCTATCACACAGACCTATATTTTGTTCCCAGAAGCACCTATAGGACTTGAAGTGTGTTAGTCCCATCACACAGAGATCCTATATTTTCTTCCCAGAAGCACCTATAGGACTTGAAGTGTGTTAGTCCCATCACACAGACTCCTATATTTTCTTCCCAGAAGCACCTATAGGACTTGAAGTGTGTTAGTCCCATCACACAGAGATCCTCTATTTTCTTTGCAGAAGCACCCATAGGACTTCTAGTGTGTTAGTGGCATCACACAGAGCTCCTATATTTTCTTCTCAGCAGCACCCACAGGACTTCTAGTGTGTTAGTGGCATCACACAGAGCTCCTCTATTTTCTTTGCAGAAGCACCCATAGGACTTCTAGTGTGTTAGTGGCATCACACAGAGCTCCTATATTTTCTTCTCAGCAGCACCCACAGGACTTCTAGTGTGTTAGTGGCATCACACAGAGCTCCTCTATTTTCTTTGCAGAAGCACCCATAGGACTTCTAGTGTGTTAGTGGCATCACACAGAGCTCCTATATTGTCTTCTCAGCAGCACCCACAGGACTTCTAGTGTGTTAGTGGCATCACACAGAGCTCCTCTATTTTCTTTGCAGAAGCACCCATAGGACTTCTAGTGTGTTAGTGGCATCACACAGAGCTCCTATATTTTCTTCTCAGCAGCACCCACAGGACTACCGACTACAATGGCTGGAAGACCGCCAAGGGGAGGCAGAGCGTGCAGAGCCAAGAACACAGGGCAGGCAGGCTCTGTTTCTAGTGGACGTGGCCGTGGACGTGGACGTGGTCGTGCATCGTCATCAGCACGTGGCCATGGGACACGCGCGTCTTTGTTTTCGGCAGCTGGACATGTGGAGCCGCATCATGCTGAAGGCTTGGTAGAATGGATGACCAAGCCCTCCTCATCCTCCTCATCCTCTCTCACCCAGGCTCAGGGTACTGGCAGAGCAGCTGCCAACGCGTACTCAATGGCATCATCAGCCACCCCTTCCCTAGACCCACCATGTCCTCCTGAGGAGTCCCCCGAACTCTTTGAGCACAGTGTTGGGTACATGCTCCAGGAGGATGCCCAACGATTCGAAGGCTCGGATGATGATACCCAGCTTGAGGAATCTGGCAGTACTGTTCCACCAGCTGCAGCTTACTGCCAGGTTTGCTCTAGTGGTGAAGAGGGAGGGGATGATGAGGTCACTGACTCCACGTGGGTGCCTGAAGGGAGAGAGGATGAGGAGGAGGACGAGGAGGAGGAGGATGCGGCGTCACATGTCCAACGAGGCAGGATGCCCCCTGGAGGCCAGCTAGAGGCCAGCACAGCAACTGTACAACACCGCAGAGCTCCGCCTGTGCAGGGCGCTGCCTCTGCACGTTATCAGAAAAGTTCTTTGGTGTGGGCCTTTTTTGAGACGAGTGCATCAGATCGCACCACTGCTATTTGCAATATTTGTCTCAAGCGAATCTCGCGTGGCCAAAACATCAGCCGCTTGGGCACCACAAGCATGACCAGACATATGTCGACCTGCCATGCAGCTCGTTGGCAGGCACACATAAAAGACCCACACCAAAGAACTAAGCGGACCTCTCCTTGCTCCTCATCAGCTGGGATCTCCATCCCCACTACACCTTCAGTGCTCTCTGAAAGCTGCTCTGAGAGGACTGAAGGTGTAGAATTAGGTGTGTCACAACCAAGTACTTGCAGTACACCGACGTCCGATTGCAGCAGGCAAATTTCCCTGCCCCAGCTGCTGGACCGTAGAAAGAAGTACACTCCCAGCCATCCACATGCCCAGCGGTTGAATGCTAGCTTGGCTAAATTGCTAGAACTTCAACTGCTGCCTTTTCAGTTGGTAGACTTGGCCCCCTTCCGTGAGTTTGTTCAATGTGCGGTTCCTCAGTGGCAGGTTCCCAAACGCCACTTTTTCTCACGGAAGGCGATTCCGTCTCTCTACCGGCATGTGGAAGGCAATGTCCATGCCTCGCTGGACAGGGCGGTCAGCGGTAAGGTGCATATTACCGCTGACTCATGGTCCAGCAGGCATGGACAGGGACGGTACCTTTCTTTCACGGCCCATTGGGTCACTCTATTGGCAGCTGGGAGGGATGCAGGACAAGGTGCAGTAGTGTTGGAGGTTGTTCCGCCACCACGCCTCCAAAACGCTACTACTGCTACTGGTTGTGACACACCTCTCTCCTCCACCCCCTCCTCTTCTTCTTCCTCCAGTGCTCTGTCCTTGGAACCAGCGGTGCTCCGTAGGCGTACAAGGGGCTACGCAAGTACGCAGGCAAAAAGATGCCATGCCGTGCTTGCGCTGGTGTGTTTGGGGGACAGGAGCCACACTGGGCCAGAGGTTCTGGCAGCTCTGCAGGGGCAGGCCGAGAGGTGGTTTACGCCACGTCAGCTTAAGCCAGGAATGGTCGTTTCTGACAATGGCACCAACCTCCTCTCCGCCCTGCGACAGGGGCAGCTCACCCATGTGCCCTGCATGGCTCACGTCCTCAACCTGGTGGTGCAGCGGTTCTTGGGCAGGTTCCCAGGCTTACAGGATGTCCTGAGGCAGGCCAGGAAAGCCTGTGTGCATTTCCGCCGATCTTATAATGCCAGTGCTCGGCTGACTGAGCTGCAAAAGGAGCTGAACCTGCCCAAGAACCGCCTAATATGTGACATGCCCACCAGGTGGAACTCAACGTTGGCCATGCTGCAGCGACTGCACACGCAGCAGAGGGCCATCAATGAGTACCTTTGCGACTACGGCACCAGGACAGGGTCAGGGGAGCTTGGTTTTTTTTCCCCACGTCAGTGGAGCATGATCAGGGATGCATGCACTGTCCTCTCACCATTTGAGGAGGCCACGAGGATGGTGAGCAGTGACAGTGCATGCATCAGTGACACTGTCCCTCTTGTCCACCTGTTGGAGCATACGCTGCGTGGGATAATGGACAGGGCACTTGAGGCAGAACAGAGGCAGGAAGAGGAGGACTTCCTTGCCTCTCAAGGCCCCCTTTATCCGGACAGTGTTCCTTCTGTCCCACCCATCACACAGGAAGAGGATGAGGAGGAGGAGGAGGAGGAGGATTGTGTGAGCATGGAGGTGGAGCCTGGCACTCAGCATCAGCAGCAGCAGTCTTTTAGGGATGATGTACAGTCCCAACAAACCAGTGGACTTGTACGTGGCTGGGAGGAGGTGGCTGGCGATCATGTCATCCTCAGTGACCCAGAAGACTCCGGACCGAATGCCTCAGCTAACCTACGCTGCATGGCCTCCCTGATCCTGCAAAGCCTGCGGAAGGATCCTCGTGTTCTTCGGATCAAGGAGAGGGACCATTACTGGCTGGCCACTCTCCTTGATCCGCGGTACAAGGGTAAGGTTGCGGACCTTATCTTGCCGTCGTAGAGGGAGCAGAGGATGAGACATCTCAGGGAGGCCTTGCAGAAAGGTCTGTGCAACGCGTTCCCAGAAACTGGGAGGTTACAAACTCCTGGTCCTGGGCGACGAGTTGCTGAGGCTTCGGTCAGTAGCAGAAGGAGCGGTGGGGAAGGTGGACGTCTGACCGATGCGTTAAGACAATTTTTTAGTCCGCAGCCCCAAGGTATGATCGGTTCCAGCAACCATCGCCAGCGTCTGATATACATGGTGCAGGAATACCTTGGGGCAAGGTCAGACTTGGACACCTTTCCCACCGAAAATCCTCTGGCTTACTGGGTCCTGAGGATGGATCACTGGCCAGAGCTTGCACAGTATGCAATTGAGCTACTGGCCTGTCCTGCCTCCAGCGTTCTTTCCGAACGCACATTCAGTGCTGCTGGAGGATTTGTCACCGATCATAGGGTGCGCCTGTCCACCGCCTCGGTTGATCGACTGACCTTCATCAAAATGAATCAGTCTTGGATCACCACCAGCTACCAGGCACCTGAGGCGGATATAACCGAATAATTTTTAATGTCACATCCCTTCAAGACTGCCTATGCTGAGTGACTGTCCTCTTATGTTCACTGACTATCCTCTTCCTCCTCCTCAATGATCCATGCCACCACACCAGTGCCTAAGGCACAATTTTTCAGCCCCTGTTTAACAGGGGCGTGTACATACAATTTTTATAAAAAAATGCTTTGCAACACGTGTGACTGCTGTGCTCCAAGTACAGTATCTGTGAGGGGTTGCAGTGTTGTGGCACCAGCACCAGTGCCTAAGGCACAATTTTTCAGCCCCTGTTTAACAGGGGCGTGTACTTACAATTTTTTAAAAAAATGCTTCGCAACACGTGTGACTGCTGTGCTCCAAGTACAGTATCTGTGAGGGGTTGCAGTGTTGTGGCACCAGCACCAGTGCCTAAGGCACAATTTTTCAGCCCCTGTTTAACAGGGGCGTGTACTTACAATTTTTAAAAAAAATGCTTCGCAACACGTGTGACTGCTGTGCTCCAAGTACAGTATCTGTGAGGGGTTGCAGTGTTGTGGCACCAGCACCAGTGCCTAAGGCACAATTTTTCAGCCCCTGTTTAACAGGGGCGTGTACTTACAATTTTTAAAAAAAATGCTTCGCAACACGTGTGACTGCTGTGCTCCAAGTACAGTATCTGTGAGGGGTTGCAGTGTTGTGGCACCAGCACCAGTGCCTAAGGCACAATTTTTCAGCCCCTGTTTAACAGGGGCGTGTACTTACAATTTTTAAAAAAAATGCTTCGCAACACGTGTGACTGCTGTGCTCCAAGTACAGTATCTGTGAGGGGTTGCAGTGTTGTGGCACCAGCACCAGTGCCTAAGGCACAATTTTTCAGCCCCTGTTTAACAGGGGCGTGTACTTACAATTTTTTTAAAAAATGCTTCGCAACACGTGTGACTGCTGTGCTCCAAGTACAGTATCTGTGAGGGGTTGCAGTGTTGTGGCACCAGCACCAGTGCCTAAGGCACAATTTTTCAGCCCCTGTTTAACAGGGGCGTGTACTTACAATTTTTTAAAAAAATGCTTCGCAACACGTGTGACTGCTGTGCTCCAAGTACAGTATCTGTGAGGGGTTGCAGTGTTGTGGCACCAGCACCAGTGCCTAAGGCACAATTTTTCAGCCCCTGTTTAACAGGGGCGGGTAATTACAAATCTTGATCTAATAGTTCACAGCAGGGCCCATTCCTGCGCCCACCAAGAGTAACTATGAGGGCCTACAGTCTTGTGGCAACACCGTCCACCACCACCACCAAAGGCCCAATTTTTCTGCCCTGTTCATCAGGTGCTTGCAATTACAAATCTTGATCTAATAACTCACAGCAGGGCCCATTCCTGCGCCCACCAAGAGTAACTGTGAGAGCTTACAGTCTTGTGGCAACACCGTCCACCACCACCGCCAAAGGCCCAATTTTTCTGCCCTGTTCATCAGGTGCTTGCAATTACAAATCTTGATCTAATAACTCACAGCAGGGCCCATTCCTGCGCCCACCAAGAGTAACTGTGAGAGCTTACAGTCTTGTGGCAACACCGTCCACCACCACCACCACCCCCAATTTTTATGCCCTGTTCAACAGGTGCATGCAATTACAAATCTTGATCTATTAACTCAAAGCAGGGCCCATTCCTGTGCCCACCAGTCTTGTGGCTACACCAACATCTAATAGGGCAAATTTCTGCAGAGTATATATGCCAGGCCCCTACTTTCAAACATCCAACTTACAAACGACTCCTACTTGCAAATGGAAAGAGAAAACAGGAAGTGAGAGGAAATCTACCCCTAGGAAGGGAAATTCTATCCTGTTAGATTTAATTTGGGAAAAAGGTATCTCCTCTCTACTGATACTTTATCACCAATCCTTGTTTCAATTAAAACCCACTTTTTCCAAAAACATTTGTCATTGGGACGGAAAGTGAGGTGACATGTTCTGAACAGATGTGCAAAGACAGCAAATGTTACAGGGGTGATAACCCCTCCCTATGTTCTCCAAAAAGCTTAAAAATAGATTTTTTTGTGATGGAGCTACACTTCATAATGTACCTGTTCAGATTCTACTTAAGAACAAACCTAAAGCCGCAAGTGGTTTTAAATGGCTTCTATTTTTCCTTTACAAATGTCATTTTGTGCAAGGACAGTTCTAAACACGGGAAACACATGCCACTTCACAGGCATACTTTAGACACCCCCCAGGTACCATATTTAAAGGAAAATTTCACTTTTTTTTTTTTTTCACTTTATGCATCATTAAAATGACTGCTCCTGAAAAAACGTTAGTTTTTAAAAGTTCTTTTTGCATTGATATATGTCCCCTGGGGCAGGACCCGGGTCCCCAAACCTGTTTTATGACATTAACATGCATATTGGCCGTTGTAATTAGCACTTTTGATTTCGAACGTTCGCGTCCATTATAACGTATAGGGTTCGAAAATTCGCGCGAACTTTCGGTCCGTTCGAAGGTTCTGGTGCGAACCGAACCCGGGGGTGTTCGGCTCATCCCTACATCCTTGTACTAGTCCTTGCTCCATTATTTCTAAGAAGAGTTTGTCCTCAATGGCCTTTGCCTCCTGATACTCATCCTTTGTTCTTTGAAAGACTGTGCACACAAAATGACTTTTGTCAATGTCACAAGAAAGGGGCTATGAAGGGAAAAATGGGTAATGTGCCTGGCCTTTATTTTCTAAGGACATGGTTGTGGCATAGCTTGAAAAGAGAAGGTCTTCCATTCTTTAGTGTACTTGTAAGCATGCTGTTAACAGAGGTTGGATTGTATATGCTTCCTAGCCAGACATCCCCTATGATTACCCATCCTCAGTCTAGATTTTGAGCATAAGCGGCATTGTGGGGACCATTTATCTGAACTCTTGCTTTTTGGATTTGTAATATATCTCTCCCAAAGGGTAGCATTACCTGAACTTGGGGCTCAAGTGTGCTACATGTTTCCAGTATGGGTGATAAATTGCTGCAATTGGTGTAAGAATTTAAAATCTATGATAAGCAATCTGTATTCAGTAAGAGTTAATAAGGACAGATATATCAGTCTGTCTAAGGACTTAACTTGGTAGCCAGATGCTCTTCTGCCTACTACCTCCACAGTTCCTGCACACATTCTTAGGAAGTAGAGTGCTAGAGCTCTTAATGCTAAAAATAAGGTTGTGTTGATTGAAGACTTGCTACTTTGGTCACCTAGAATGGTATAAAGCTTAATGGCTTCTTTTGGCTTGCTGGGTGGATTCTGACTAGATTTTGGAGAAGCACATGCCAGTGGCTACTTTTCAGACCCAAGTGTATTGTTAAGTGATTTCTGCTGTAGTTGTAGCAGTGGGGTTTCCTTCCCACCATGCTCACTGGGGCTGTGTAAAATCCACAAGGCTTGCCCATATCAGCTATGTTTTAATTGGAGCTGTAACATTCTGTGCATTTTATATTGACTTTATAGTCCTTGGTGAAGAGAGATGTTGATGAGAACACTTAATTAAGAATATAGTTCTATGTTCTTACAACTAATTCTGATGTAAGCAGCTTTGATATTATCCAGAACAGGGGTCTTCAAACTTCGGCCCTCCAGTTGTTCAGGAACTACAATTCCCATCATGCCTAGTCATGTCTGTGAATGTCAAAGGTTCTACAATGCCTCATGGGACATGTAGTTCCGCAACAGCTGGAGGGCCGTGGTTTGGTGATCCCTGATCTAGAAGATTAAAAAACATACAAAGGTGAAAGTTCACTGCACTCTATAATAAACCACCTCAACTAATCTAAAAAAAAATCTAGCTATTAACATACATAGGAAATGTGCAATAAAAATAGAATAAAAAAAGAAATCAAAATCAGCCATAAACATTGCAATTTCAATGTAAATGTTTGATTTCAAATGAATAAAATAGCAGCGCTAATATTCACAATTAAATGAATAAATCTAAACAATCACCCCATGAAGAAAGTGATTTATAATAGTGATTGATAATAATGTCCATAACATACAGAACAAATCCAAACTCAAGTCCGTGAATTATTAATTAAAACATCCAAGTGATTGTATTTTAAAGAGAACAAAAAATCTTGAAGTGACTTGAATCAATCTTCCACCACACCATCTGTGTTCAGTGCCACCGCACCCTTAAGAAATGCACTCACCAATAGAATATGCCTTGCACTCTCATGCTCGGCAATTTCACTTAATAACCCTGCAAGGGTATCAAACGACTCCAAAGGCGTTAGGTAATTGCAATCCTTTACAACAAACAAAGGCACTTCAGCATAAACTTTCCAAAGTGGGGAGCCTGCAGTGGTGACGCGATGTAGTGCGGTCTCGGCGGACCCGGAATTACCCTATAAGTCTCACCCTTCACTTTACCGGTAAGTCCGGTAAGTCCGAACGTCAAATGCTCCTCATGGTTGCCATGTAACCACGCCCAGACATGGTTCGTCAAAGTGACTTAATCATTAGGGTTGACTACATGGTCTCATATGCTCCCCTTTATATCCACCTCTTTGATCATTTCCGAGTGATTTTACTACTGCGCACGCATGCGTGCAAGACTTCCAAACCGTGCACATGAGCACGCGTCAGGTCTTTATTGCGCACAAACGTGCACGAGTCCTCCTGATAGCGCTCGCGTGAGCTTAGAGTCTAACTGTGCATATACGTGCGCAGATCCTCATAATCACGCACGCAATCCCGTAATCGCGTGTGCCCGGGTCCCCATGACCGCAATACATCGGGTGTGACCCCGCTCACAATAATCATAGGGGCACTTAACTAAATATAGTTGATCTCTATGAAATATTATAAACATCCCGTACACTTTTATAGTCACACATAAGTGCAAATTAATGTACATACATATTTAAATAATCTTAAACAGTATCATTAACACTTAATATTGACACTACCTCATAAATGAATGATTGGAGTGAATTTAACCTCTGCATCAATGAACTAATGTAATCTTATATAATACATGTATATGTACCTAAAATATGCAAAATGCAATATAATTTTACAACTTAACCACTTCAGCCCCGGACCATTTGGCAGCCAAAGGACCAGAGGTCTTTTTTCAATTTCGCACTGCACTGCTTTAACTGGTAATTGCGCGGTCATGCAATGTTGTACCCAAACGAAATTGGCGTCCTTTTCTTCCCACAAATAGAGCTTTATTTTGATGGTATTTGATTGCCTCTGTGATTTTTATTTTTTGCGCTATAAACGGAAAAAGACTGCAAATTTTGAAAAAAAAAGATATTTTCTACTTTTTGTTATAAGAAAAATCCAATAAACTCAATTTTAATCAAACATTTGGGCCAAAATGTATTTAGCCACATGTCTTTAGTAAAAAAAATGCCAATAAGCGTATATTTATTGGTTTGCGCAAAAGTTATAGCGTCTACAAACTAGAGTACATTTTCTGGAATTTACACCGCTTTTAATTTATGACTGCCTATCTCATTTCTTGAGGTGCTAAAATGGCAGGGAAGTACAAAACCCCCCCAAATGACCCCATTTTGTAAAGTAGACACCCCAAGCTATTTGCTGAGAGGCATGTTGAGCCCATTGAATATTTTTTTTTTTAGTCCCAAGTGATTGAATAAAGACAAAAAAAAAAAAAAAAAAAATGTTTTAAAAAAGTTGTCACTAAATGATATATTGCTCACACATGCCATGGTTATATGTGCAATTGCACCCCAAAATACATTTAGCTGCTTCTCCTGAGTATGGGGATACCACATGTGTGGGACTTTTTGGGAGCCTAGCCGCGTACGGGGCCCCGAAACCCAAGCACCGTCTTCAGGATTTCTAAGGGTGCAAATTTTTGATTTCACTCCTCACTACCTATCACAGTTTCGAAGGCCATAAAATGCCAAAATAGCACAAAACCCCCCCAAATGACCCTATTTTGGAAAGTAGACACCCCATGCTATTTGCTGAGAGGCATGGTGAGTATTTTACAGCTCTCATTTGTTTTTGAAAATGAAGAAAGTAAAGAAAAAAAAATGTTTTTTTTCTTTTTTCAATTTTCAAAACTTTGTGACAAAAAGCGAGATCTGCAAAATACTCACAATACCTCTCAGCAAATAGCTTGGGGTGTCTACTTTCCAAAATGGGGTCATTTTGGGGGGTTTTATGCCATCTGGGCATTCCATGGCCTCCGAAACTGTGATTGGCAGTCAGAAGTGAAATAAAAAAATTACACCCTTAGAAAGCCTGAAGGCGGTGCTTGGTTTTTGGGGTGACGTACGCGGCTAGGCTCCCAAAAAGTCCCACACATGTGGTATCCCCGTACTCAGGAGAAGCAACAGAATGTATTTTGGGGTGTATTTCCACATATGCCCATGGCATGTTTGAGCAATATATCATTTAGTGACAACTTTTTGTAAAAAAAATAATATATTTTTTTTTTTTTTTCATTATTCAATCTCTTGGGACAAAAAAAAATAAAAATTAATGGGCTCAACATTGCTCTCAGCAAATAGCTTGGGGTGTCTACTTTCCAAAATGGGGTCATTTGGGGGGGGGGGGTTTGAACTGTCCTGGCATTTTATGCACAACATTTAGAAGCCTATGTCACACGTCACCCACTCTTCTAACCACTTGTAGACAAAGCCTTTTCTGACACTTTTTGTTTACATGAAAACATATTTTTTTTTTGCAAGAAAATTACGTTGAACCCCCAAACACTATATATATTGTTAAAGCAAAGGCCCTACAGATTAAAATGGTGGGTGTTGCATTTTTTTTTTCCACACAGTATTTGCGCAGCGATTTTTCAAACGCATTTTTTGTGGAAAAAATACACTTTTTTTTATTTTAATGCACTAAAACCCACTACATTGCTCAAATTTTTGATGAAATAAAAAATATGATCTTAGGCCGAGTACATGGATACCAAACAGGACATGCTTTGAAATTGCGCACAAACACGCAGTGGCGACAAACTACATACATTTTTAAAAGCCTTTAAAAGCCTTTACATGATACCACATTAGATTCACGGAGGAGGTCTACTGCTAAAATTACTGCCCTCGATCTGACCTTCGCGGTGATACTCACATGCATGGTGCAATTGCTGTTTACGTATGACGCCAGACCAACGCTTGTGTTCGCCTTTGCGCAAGAGAAGGGGGGGGGCAGGGGTGCTTTTTTTTTTTTTTTTTTAATTTTTTTTATTTATTTAGCTTTTTTATTTTATTTTAAAACTGTTCCCTCCATTTTTTTCTTTTGTTATCATTTTTATTGTTATCTCACGGAATGTAAATATCCCCTATGATAGCAATAGGCAGTGACAGGTACTCTTTTTTTGAAAAAATTGGGGTCTGTTAGACCCTAGATCTTTCCTCTGCCCTCAAAGCATCTGACCACACCAAGATCGGTGTGATAAAACGCTTTCCCAATTTCCCAATGGCGCGGTTTATATCCGGGAGGGGGGACATTCCCTCCCACTGCTTGTAAAAGCAGTCTAGAGGCTAATTACCCGCTAGAATTGCTTTTACATGAAAGCCGATCACTGGCTGAAAAGAATGATACCAAGATGATACCTAAACCTGCAGGCATCATTCTGGTATAACCATTCAAAGTCCAGCAACATACTGGACATATATTGTAATCTTTATTTTTCATGCAGCCTCTTGGCTGAACGAAAAAAAAAAAAGAGATTGATTGGTGGGTATGCCCACCATTAGAATACCACCCTTCATCCACCCACTTCTAATGATGGGCATACATGCACCATTTATATATGCCGAAGCATGGGGGCATCCTCCCACAAAAGTTATGCCATGTACACACGGTTGCACTTTTCCACGGGGCAAGGCTCCGTCGGAATTTCGACCGTATGTACGCAGCATTAGGAGCCAATCGCTCCTCCGCCCCTGCTGCCCCCATGCTTCGGCATATATGCTCTTTTTTTTAACTGTGGTGGTGAAATCACCTCCTACAGTGTTGGAGTCGCGTCTTTATGTATCGTGGGAGCAAACACTGTTGCTGTCAAGATAAATAAATCCGCGCTGCAACTGAATGGCGCACCTGAAAACAAAAAAATGGTTAACACTAAAACACAGTAAACAAAATTACATACCTGAAAAGCAAGCATGATAAAACATAATAAAACATTGCAGAATAGAATGGAGTAAAAAAAGAGCAACAATAGAGAGAGAACAATAAAACGACAACTATTTTTTTATTTTTTTGAGATTTACAGGTAAAAAAGCTCCTGACTGTTAGCGACTGAATCAAAACGCTACCACAAAAAAACTGTTAGCGATCGCAGGGATCGGGCCTGACTCTGCGAACGCTGCAGTTATGTGTGCTTAGTGTTTTGTAAGTGACAGTGATCGATCGATACTGCACTTGGGTGGGCTGGGCTGGGCTGGGCGGAGGGGGAAAACGCAGGTGCAAGCAGGTATCTGGGCTGATGCCGCTAACAATGCGTTTTTTTGGAACCCTAAACTGCTGGGACGCTAGTATAGATCTGATCAGATCAGATATTGATCTGTTCAGATACTGTACCACTAAGGGAGGTGTATGCTTTGTGCGTGGGTGTTTGCGGTGCTGGCACTAACCTGGGGCGACGCAGACCTTATTTGACCCTAAAACCTAATTGATATCACCCGCCGGGCAATCAGGGGGTTAAACCGTTATTGGGTAATAAATGGCGGGTGCCCTGACAGTATAAAAAACAAACTATCTAACCAGCGTCACCCGTAACAGTTATACGGTGATCACTGGTGAAAGGGTTAACTAGGGGCAATCAGGGGGTTAAAACCTTTATTAGGTATTATATGGGGGTACCTGACGCTATATAAAAACCTGACGGGGAACCTAAATAACTAACTGGCTAACCAGCGTCACCAGTGACAGTTATACTGTGATCACTGGTGAAAGAGTTAACTCTAGGGGCAATCAGGGGGTTAAAACCTTTATTTAGGTTGTAATATGGGGGTACCTGGCCTATAAACCTATTTATGAACCTATATAAACCTGGCGGTTACCTAAAAAAAAAAAATGGCTACCTAGCGGCACCAGTGACACTAATGCAGCGATTAGAAAAACGATCGCTTAGTGACACTGGCAAAAGGGGGTGAAAGGGTTAACTAGGGGCAATCAGGGGTTAAAACCTTTATTTAGGTTGTAATATGGGGGTACCTGACCTATAAACCTATTTATGAACCTATATAAACATGGCGGTTAACCTAAAAAAAAACTGGTTACCTAGCGACACTAATGCAGCGATCAGAAAAACGATCGCTTAGTGACACTGGCAAAAGGGGGTGAAAGGGTTAACTAGGGGCAATCAGGGGGTTAAAACCTTTATTAGGTAATATATGGGGGTACCTGACACTATATAAAAACCTGACGGGGAACCTAAATAACGAAATAACTAACTGGCTAACCAGCGTCACCAGTGACAGTTATACTGTGATCACTGGTGAAAGGGTTAACTCTAGGGGCAATCAGGGGGTTAAAACCTTTATTTAGGTTGTAATATGGGGGTACCTGACCTATAAACCTATTTATGAACCTATATAAACATGGCGGTTACCTAAAAAAAAAAAAATGGTTACCTAGCGACACCAGTGACACGAATACAGCAATCAGAAAAACGATCGCTTAGTGACACTGGCAAAAGGGGGTGAAAGGGTTACCTGGGGGGCAATCAAGGGGTTAAACCTTTATTAGGGGGGGTGGGGGGCTACCTTGGACCTAAAACTAACTGCACTGACAGTTATTACAGTCACACTGACACTAAATGCAGTGATCAGTAAATAAATGATCACTGCAATTAGTGACACTGTGACTGGGGGGGAGGGGGTGATCTGGGGGGTGATCTGGGGGTGACAGGGGGGTGGAATATGTGCCTATGTGTACTGGTGTCAGTGTACTGTTGGTGCACTAACCTTTACATGTCTCCTCGGCGTTCCGGTCACATAGACCGGCGCACCGAGTGTGACATCACTTCCTCTGCCTGTGTTTTGATTGACACAGACAGTTCCCCTGGAGGGAAGCTACTACTTTGACGTAAGTTGGCCACCACTTCTAGTGACTACCTTAGCATTGATCCCTGAGACTTTACCGAACCTACACGCAGAATCCCCACAAGGAACTGACATTTATCGACTTCACAATCAAAATTACCTCCTTAAACGTTAAGGGCCTAAACCACCCGGGGAAAAGATACTCACTCTGGGCCGAAGCGCATAAACTCCATAGCGATGTTCTCTGCTTACAAGAGACTCACTTCTGCCAGGAAAAACCTCCCACCATGTCTCACAAAAACTTCCCCCATATCTTTTTTGCTAACGCCCCAACTAAATCAAAAGGAGTCCTCATCGCTATTAAAGACACCACTACGTTCAAACTAATCTCAGCCACCTCAGACCCTCTTGGGAGATATATCATACTAATAGGAGAACTAAACAACGTTACCTATACGCTCGTAAACGTCTATGCTCCAAACTCAGGCCAAATGCGCTTTCTTCGCAAACTCTGTAAAAAAATCCAAGGCCTTCAGCAAGGCCGAACCATTTTATGCGGAGACTTTAACCTTGCACCTGACGATTCCATTGACGTTAAAGGTCTGTCCAACAGGAAACTGCGTCCTGCGACTCTTGCTCGATTTCTTCATGCTAACTACTTATTTGATATCTGGAGGTGTCAGCATGCCTCGGAAAGGGACTTTACTTTCTTTTCGAAACCCCACTGTACCTACTCCAGAAAAGATCTCTTTGTGGGAAATAAACAAATACTACAAGATGCAATTGACACTGATATCCAACCCATAACATGGTCGGACCATGCACCCATCTCGCTAACCCTGGGTGACAAGTCTACCCATTCCACTTTCCTGAACTGGAGAAACTATCCACATCTGATGGTGATCCCCAGTAATAAATCTTTCATTCAAACCTGCTCGAGTCATCACGAGTCATCAGTCCCACGCCCGTTTACCTTATGGTTAGCCCATAAGGCAAACATCCGTGGTACACTTATAAAGATGAGTACTCATGCTAAGCGCCAAAGGACACAGCAGCTAAACGAACTGCTAGACAATATCTCCACCCTAGAACAAACAAACAAAGCTAACCCATCACCATCAATTAGTGACCAGCTTTTCAAAGCTAGGGATGACCTTAGATCATTTCTCCACGCTAAACATGCAAAACATTTGTTTAAATTGCGCACTGCCTTCTACGCGGCTGGGAACAAGGCTAGCAAGCTCCTAGCGAACCAACTTAAGTAAAGAAGAATTAAAAATAGGATTCCCTTCCTCAAACACCCTTCCAATGGAGACAAAATATACCACCAGAAAGCCATATCTAATGCTTTTAGAACATACTATCATACATTATATAATCTTGCATCTGATCCAGCAACAACACAACCTACAGACACTGTCATCAAAACATTTCTAGATCAACTAAATCTACCTACACTGTCTCCTGAACATCTACAGTCCTTAAATTGCCCCTTTACCCCTGCCGAAATCATTAGAACTATATCAACTCTTCCCTCAGGTAAAGCCCCCGGCCCGGACGGCTTCTCGGCCGAATATTTCAAATTGTTTGACACCATTCTAGCTCCACATCTTTGTCAAGTATTCAATGCTGCTGTGTCCGCGGGTGTTTTTCCTAAAGAAATGCTTTCAGCTACTATTGTAACATTGCCTAAACCAGGGAGGGAGCCGGTTACTCCATCTAACTTTCGTCCCATTTCATTATTGAACACAGACCTTAAAATTTATGCAAAATTAATAGCTCAAAGACTAGCCCCAATTATGACCCATCTCATACATCCAGATCAGGTTGGCTTTACTATGGGCAGACAAGCACCTGACGCAACTCGTAAAATAACAAATCTCCTTTACTACGCCGAAACAACTAACACCCCCTCTTTGTTTATAACCCTAGACGCAGAAAAGGCGTTTGATAGGATACACTGGGGCTATATGCAACATAACCTAGGCAAATTTGGTTTCACCGGTAATATCCTATCAGCCATTTCAGCCCTGTATACACATCCCTCAGCCCGAGTCCTTTCAGACGGTACCTTTTCTGATCCATTCCCAATAACTAATGGCACTAGACAAGGATGCCCCCTCTCCCCAATCATTTTTACACTACTGATGGAACCTTTGGCCCAGAAAATTCGACTCTCCCCTCATGTTGCTGGACTTCATGGCAAAGATCGAGAATATAAAATCACTTTATTTGCGGACAATATTATTTTGACGTTAACAAACCCGGCTTCCTCCCTGGTTCACGTACAGAAAATCTTGAATGAATTCAACTCTTGTTCACTTTATAAAGTAAATGAATCAAAATCTAATGTATTGAGTGTTAGGATCCCTGACGATACTAAGCCGTGTCTTAAAGCTATAGCCCCATACTAATGGGTAACCACCTCCATGCCCTACCTGGGAATCAACTTAACCACCCCAACCTCCAACCTGCAAGCGTATAACTTTGCCCCCTTTATCCAGACATGTAAAAATGACCTCCAAATGATGAGCAAACATTATCTCTCTTGGGCAGGCAGGACCGCAGCCTTCAAAATGCTCACTTTACCTAAACTTCTTTATTTGTATAGAGCTTTACCTATAAAGATACCCATGTCCTTCTTCACCACTCTTAGAAAAACACTCCGAAACTTTGTTTGGCAAGGTAAAAAACCCAGATGTCCATATGCATCCATCATTTAACATAAATCAGTTGGAGGCATGGGTTTCCCTGATGTGTATGACTATCATATAGCAGCGACCCTGGACCAATTAAGACATTGGTTCACACCTTCCTGTAACAAACAATGGCAACACATAGAACAATCCTTCCTCCCCGAGGGTAGTTTAAGTTCTTTCCTCCTAGCCCATTCCTTTCCCACTAAAACTAAGGAAATGAAACACCCCACGATCTCAGCTGCGATTGCAGCATGGAATACTCTATCCCACAACACCCTATCTTTCACGGATGGCCAAATTATACCTACTCCGATAGAAACCTTTAAATTTCTCATACCAGATCTCTCCCTGAAACACTGGTCCAAGATCAAACACCAACCCATCGCATCGCTCCTACACAATCAAAAAATTCTAGAATTCTCGGATCTCGGTATCTCACGCCAGTCCAATTACACAAATTTGCAAATATTGACGATGACCTCTGCTGGAGGAATTGTTCCGCTAGAGGTTCTCTGTTACACACCCTTTGGGAATGCCCACACATTCGCCCTTTCTGGACGGCAGTCTTTGCTCTTATCTCTGGTATAACAAGGTGCAAACCTGATCCCTCTCCAACGTTAGGTATCCTCAGTATAGGTATAGATGCCTACCCCAAGGAACTCAGACCCATTGTGATGCATATATTATTCACAGCTAGATTGCTTATAATGCGCAAATGGAAAAGCACCCTGACTCCAACTATTGTAGAAGTTACATCCCAACTTAATTTGATCAAGGAGCTTGAATTTAGCTCTGCCTTATATACTGACAATGTCGAAAAATGCAGCAAAGCCTGGAAGCCCTGGCTTCAATTTAACCCTATCTGACTCTTTAAACCCCACAGAACTCTGGGTGCTAATGTACTCAACAAACGCATTATTGGGGATGTGACAAACCACTCCTTCCATTTTAAGGCTTGCTGGATTGTAAGTGCTTGTGGCTGTTGTACTTTCCTCTATCTCCCGCTTACCTTTACTATCTCCGTAATCTTTACCGAGCAACAACTTATTGTGGCAGGTCCTCCTCTCATGGTACACAGTTAGCTCCCGAATGGGGTGTCCAGGAGAAGAGACCATACCACCACAGAATCTGAATAGTGTTGCTTATGCCGCTCGCTCGTCCCCACTCCTTTCCTGGCCTGCCGGGCTGCGTGCTCGGATAAGGGTCTGAGATGGATTTGGGGGGGACCCCCACGCCGTTTTTCGGCGTGGGGATTCCCTTTAAATCCATGCCAGGTGACGGAGCTAGCGCGCCGGCATTTACTGCCTACGCTAGCTACGTACCTGAAGTTACGTTCGAAATGAACGGACTGCTCCGTGTGTGGGCAAGTCCGTTCATTTTCAAAAGTCCCGCGGACTTTGTCCAGCGGATTGTCCGCCGGAGAAGTCCGGGCGTGTGTGGGCAAGTCCACACGCTCGGAAAGTCCGGCGAAGCCAGCTGGAAAGTCCGGCGGATTGTCCGCTGGACTAGGTCCGCCGGGAAAAGTCCGCACGTGTGTACGCAGCATTACAGTTAATTTGTTGTAAATGTTTATTACCATTACTGTATGCTGTACCTATCACTGCATCTGTTTGTATAATGATCAACTTGACAAACAACGTTCTTTACTCACGTTTGTATGTACTATCTTTAAATCAATAAAACCTTTTAAACATAAAATTAATATTAAAGTTAAAATTAAAATTAGTACACTAGTATGTTGGAAGATTGGAAATCCCCCTGGCCATCCTCCCTAGCACCAAAAGGAGACGGCCAGTAAGTTCAAGTAGCAGGACTGTACTTCTACACTTATACACACTATTAACTCATTATAGTCCAAATAAGCCAAGCAAAAAAATGTATGTACATAAACACAAAAATGCACATCAACCTACATCATTCATCATAAATTACTGATAAAACAGTTCAAATCAAGTTCAATATTTAACCCTCTCGACTCGTAAGAAGAAAAATCCATTTAGTTTCACGTTGTGATAATTCCCAAACTCGATTTGAACCCCTCCATGAGGGGAATGTACAGTCAATACCACAAAATTGTAAAACAAAGGGATCTTGATTATGCTTCTCCCTAAAATGCAGTGATACGCTATAATGTTTAAAGCTCTTTCTGATATTGGCCAGATGTTCAGCTACGCGAACCTTCAAAAGACGTTTTGGTGGTCCCACATAATACAACCCACATGGGCACCACAAAAGTTAAACCACATAGGATGAGTTGCACCGTTCAACCTCAAACTTTTCACCATCATAGTTAGTAACACTGGTCATGCCTCTATTGACAACTTTTACAGTCCTGCAACAAATACATTTATGGCAAGAAAAGAACCCCTTGAAATCTTTACTCTGAATTCGTTTATCAGGTGGATCTAGAATTTTTCGAACCACTTTATCACCAAAGCTTGGGGTCCTCCTATAAATAAACTTTGGTTTATCCGGTAACATCTCACATAAATGTGCCAGTATCTATTAAACATATTCTCCACCTCTTTATATTGATGATGAAAGTCCAATATAAACCCACCTGATGTGAAGTACTACTATTTCTATCTTCCTTCTTTTTCAAGCACTGTTCTCTAGGTATTATTGCTACTTCATCAAGCATATTATTGATAGTATCTTCTTTATATCCCTTTTCTCACAATTTGTAACCAAGTATACTGGCCTGTGCATAATAGTCAGTTAATGTAGTGCAATTTCTGCGCACTCTCAACATCTGTCCCTTCAAAATATTTCTGATCCAAGGTGGATGATGACCGCTTCCAATAGAAAAATAGCTATTTCAGTTGGTTTAAAGTAAACCTTTGTGCTGATTTTAGTCCCATATTTCATAATTAATAGATCCAGAAAGTTCACTTTGTCCTCACTAACAACATAGTCCAATACTATGCCATTGTTACAATTTAGATGTCCAATGAACTCCAGCACTGATTCCTCCGTGCCCTCCCATATAAATAGGAGGTCATCAATTAATCTCCGGTCAAGGTTCATTAAACACATGTCTATCCTCCCATTCTGCCATGAACAGGTTGGCGAGGCTAGGAGCATACTTAGCTTCCATTGCCACGCCAAACTGCTGGGAAAAGAACTGGTCATGATACCAAAAATAAATGCCCATACAAAAATCCAAAACCCTCCCCAAAAAGCATTTATGCACATGCGGTATGTCTTCCCTTTTACTCAATGCCCAATTCAATGATAATAGGGCATCATCATGTTGTATGATGGTATAACGTAAACACACATCCGCAGTTACCAAATAAGTTGTGCATGTTGGATTCACCTTAACCTCTTCCAGAAGTCGCAAAAGGTCTGTAGTATCCTTAAGATAGGCCCTAGTGGTTTTGACACTTGGTTGGAGGAAACAGTCTAAATACTCCCCAAGTCTGGCCGTAACCAACCCAATCCCATTCACGATTGGGCGTGCTGGGGGTATCTCTGCATTTTTATGAATCTTTGGTAATGTATATATTACTGGTATTCTACATGAAGTGGGATTAAGATATAGATTCTCTTTCATATTCACAGCTCCATTCCTAAAACCCATTCAACCAGCAAATGTAATTGATCCTTGTACTGTTCAGTTGGATCTGGTCACATAAAAGTTCCATTAATTGGTTGTGATAAAAGGATTTCTCCAATATCACAACCCCCCCCCCCCCCTTATCCGCTGGTCGAATAATAATTTCTTTCTTATTCTTCAGGCATTTTATTCCCTCCCTGATATATTCTGGATTAATACGGGGAGTTCTCCAATATCTTTTAACACCATATTCTTAAATACTTCAATAAAATGATTATAAACATTCTGAGGGTTAAAAACTGACTTATTGCGCAGGCCGCTATCTATATTTACTGAAACTTTATTTACTTGTCTAGAAGTGTCACTTGGATAACTCAAAAAATATTTTTTCATATTTAATGTACAGACAAATTTGTGCACATCAATATACACATCAAACTTGTTCCTTCTTTTTCGAGGTGCACATTTAAGACCTAAATTCAATTAGCAATTCTCAACTTGGTATAGTTATCTGGAATCCACCTTCTCAAAGGCCCCTGGGGGAGAGCACACATATAATAACTTTAAACACATTAAAAGTCTGGGACAAGATTTATAAGCACTTTAATGGGAATTATAATTCGCCACTAATTGCACTTAAAAACAATGATTATTTTGAGCCAGGGATGGATAAGGTGGGGGATGGGTTAAAAAAGTAAGTGCACAAATGAAAGATATAGTACACAATGGAAAATTTTTATCACTTAATGAACTACGCACTAAGGGGGAAATTTTCAGGATGGACGAATGGCACTATCTTCAACTGTGCCACTTTGCTAAAAGCCTTCCCCAGCCGATCAGGTCAGGGGACGACCTGACGCGGTTGGAACATACCTTTACGGCTGTAAAGGCGAAAAAGATGATCTCCAAGATATATAAATTATTATTGGAAGTGGACGGACTGGGGATACCGCCATTCATCCAAAATTGGGAGAGGGAATTGGGCACGCAAGTAGACACACTCACATTAGGTAAAATTCTAAAATTAACCCACAGGTCAGCAATAGATGTCAGAACCGTAGAATTGAACTACAAATGTTTATCAATGTGGTACATTACCCCAGCCAAACTAAGTATGTATCAACTGGGGGCCTCTGCAGAATGCTGGAGAGGATGTAAAGAGAAAGGGACGATGGCCCACCTCTGGTGGGAGTGCGGTAAAATTAAAACCTACTGGATAAAAATAATAAACTATATTAAGGAAATTACGGGTAATGAGCTTGAAAAGGATCCCTGGGTTATTTTGCTGCACGGTACCCGCAATATGGAGTCCCTTAGAGCTAGTTTTTCTTTTTTTTTCGTTATTTTCGTTCATTCGTTTTCGTACAAATGAACGAACGATTCGCTAAAAATTTTAACGAATAACGAATCGTTCGAATCCGAAATTAACGAAAATCCGAAAAAAACTAGTTAGAAACAACGGATGTACGAATGAAGAAAATCCGAAAAACGAAAACAGGAACAACGAAAATGAAAATGAACGAAAAATTCGTACATTCGTAACTTTTTTTTTTTTGTTGAATTGGTAATTTGCCGTGTCCCTTACAATGGTGCTGCTTAACGTGCCTCGAATGGATTGAACGAAAAAAATCGTAAATTCGTAACTTTTTTTTTTTTTTTTTTCAATTCATAATTTTCTGTGTCTCTTACAATGGTGTTGCTTAACGTGCTTCGGATGGATTGAACGAAAAAATTCGTCAATTCGTAACTTTTTTTTTTTTTTTTTCGATTCGTAATTTTCCGTGTCTCTTACAATGGCGTTGCTTAATGTGCTTCAAATGGATTGAACGAAACAATTCGTACATTCGTAATTTTTCGTGTCTCTTAAAATGTAATAATAGCATACACATTACATAACATTATGAATTATGCTCAGATTACGAATCTACGAATGTTACGAATGTACAAATAACTACGAATGCGTCCGAATTTCGAATAAACGAAAATTAAACTGAAAACGGAAAAACAAATCAACGAAAAAATAACTCTTATGAATGTACTAATCGTTACGAATACGAACACCGACGACTTACGAATGTACGAATCGTTGCGAATACGAACACCGACGACTTACGAATGTACGAATCGTTACGAATCAACGGAAACGAAAAAAACAAAACGAAAATAAACAAATTTTTTTGTTGCTAATTCTCAGCCTCTAAGTATACTTTCTTAACCTCTAGAAGTACTTTCTCTTTTTTTGCAACTTTATTTCTAATTCTTGCTTAGCAAAGGTTGCTCAAGCTTTAGCAGCTTCAGCTTTTGCTCAGGCAATTGGAAATGCATTGCTTGCTTAAAGGATCTAGGCTGGAAGAACTTGTCATGTATTAAGACACTCAACTCTGTGACATGTTGTAGCCTGTGTGCAACATGCAGCTAAACCCTCCTGTCCTCCAATAAACCAGACTGTGTGAACAAATCTTGTAGTTTAAAAGTGTGTAATGAAAAAGCACACAGTGGGTGAAACTGGTGGGAAAAGTAAAAGAGAAAACACATAGTAATGTAGCACACCCCCTTAACGGCTGCAGGGATCCCCCGCCCTGCACAGTCAGGCACACCGAATTTCCAAAGGCACTCCAGAGTTAGAGAACAGTCTGTGACTTTGTTTTGTTTGTTTATTGAGGGATAATAACTCGGATAGGAATGGGAGATTATGGGATGCCCATGTGACTTCAGAACAAACTTCAGGGACAACTCTTCCTATATACAGTCTCTATATACAGCTCCTCTCCCTGGAAAAATAGATTGGAGATATGGGACTTTAAAGATACCCTATATAGACAATTAAAATTTGTAAAAAAGTATAAATTATTTATTTTAAGAAAACATATAAAAGTAAGGAATACAGTTTAATCACAGTCATAGGTATACACACACTTCCTATTTTCGACACTGAAAGTACTGTAATCACATACACCATAATACGTCCAAATATTTCAACATGTTTTGCCGATTTGGCTTTGTCAGGAAAAATGGACGTAAGGATTTAATTATCATATATAAAGGAGCTTGCTTCACTCAACCTTGGGTGTATATAAAGAACAAAAAGAAAAATATTAATATACAACATATTAACAAATTAACAAAATAACATAATATAACTTGCACATGTGTGGCCATAAGGCACCCACAAATCGAATCAGTACCCCACTTTCCCACCCCCCAAAAAAGCTCCTCTCCTTCCTCCAGCACTCACTTGCTTACAGAACCCAGCTGGTACACTGTGTAAGTCTGACAATCACTTAGTCAGACTGAAGCAATTGCCCATTATAGGCAGGAACCTGAGGCCCCATGAGGGTGTAGCAAAAGTTCAGTGTCCAGCATACATTCCTCCTGTGGCTACTGATCCCAGCACAACCTCTCCAGGCACTGCCAACCTGCCTGGCTGCGGCTGTCCCTTTCACTAGCCCTCCAGGCTAAATTCTCCCCACAGTCCTCCAGACTGACACTCTCCAGCCCACCCGGCTAACTCTCAGGAGATCTCCCAGACATGCTGACCTGCTCCTGCTGTCCTCTCTCCTTGCTCCTGTGCCTCCAGGAAGGGTTTCCTTCATGTGTTTTAGGGGGAATCTTCCAGCACCCGAGTCCCAGGCCCAAGGTCACCCCACCCCCCGCAGACTAGGTGGCACCCTCAAGGGCCACCGACAGCCTCCTCAGCACACAATCTCCACCTTCCACCCGACTGCCACTGCTGGCATGACTGATGTCTATTTATGAGGTAACCTTTGCCCCCTGCCAGCCCAAAGCTAGGGATTGGCAGAGGCCTCGTAAATATGCATGGTAGCCCCTCTTTGCTTCCACCCTTCAGCTCTGTAAGTTTCTACAAACTTTCAGACCAGGGTGAGGTTCCAGAGAGAGCTGCCAGATGAGTCATCCAGCCCTGAGTCACTAAACCCTGACCTAGATTTACAGCCCAAGCCCTCAGCCAAGCTAAAATTTTCCTACACTAACATTAGTTACAGCACACACTAGCAAATTGAATCATGCTTTGCTGGGGTTTTTCACCTTCCTCTGGATCAACTGTGGGTGAAGGATTGTATATATGGGATTGTATAATTATTATTTTTTTTTTTTAATTGGTTGAACTGAGCTTTAACAAAACTGTTGTAATATGTACTTTGGAAGTACAGGAAAGTCATATTAGACTGGGTTGAAAGCCAGTAGAATTAAATATACATATGACGATTTGCTCCATCTGCAGAGAATCATTTCAAGAATTAGGATTGCTTGGATCCTTAAAATGCATGATTTTGCAATTTCATGCAAAAGTCAAAATATTGAACAGGTAATACTTGACTAGAGGGTATTCCCTTTACCTTTCTAGGGCTCCTGGCTTCTTCTAAAATAGATCAGAATCTTACATTGATTCACTTTGCTGAGGTTACAAACCATAGTGGGATGGGAAGACATCACACAATCTGTAAATTATTCCTAAAGCACGCAAGAAATATAAGTGTTATCGTGAACATGCACTGTTGACATTTCTATTACAATAGAGGAAGCAAGTGCTAATAAGTGCTAATAACAGCATATGTTCACAGGTAGTATGCAGAGCAGTAGAGTGATATCATCCCTGCCCCCCCTCCTGTAACAGCAGCAATTGTGCTCCCCCATCCCCCAAACTTTTCTGATCAGGGACACGTAACCTTGCTCTTTTCTACAAATTATCCCCTTATCGATCCACTTATTGACCACTGGGAAAATCAGCTTTTACATTCTGCCCCACTTGCTGCCATTGCACCGAAATACACAACCTCACTTGCTGCCAGTACAACAATACAGTCTACCGTTATGGAACAATTCTTTAATCCTATTCTCTAGTCCTATCTAGCACCTTATTATTATCTACATTACCTTATTATTATTTGCCGGCATTCCTCCTGTCCGCCACACCCAGATCTGCGCAGGGAACAATGTATATATAAAAATGACTCAATACAGATTAGATCTACATGCTGTTCAGTTTATTTTTGGCTTGTACAAGATCTTAAATATACAGGATGAGATGGGTATTTTAATTGTTTTCCACCAATAAGGGGTACATGTTTGAATGACATATTTCCTTTATAAACGTATTTATTCAATGAACCAATTATAATAATATATTTATAATTCTTTACGTATTTGTATCTAAAAAAAAATATTATGTCACGTAGAGTTTAAAAAAAGAGTTTTAAAAAAGCAGCAGAACATGCGAACAGGCAAAAACATAGTTTGAATACGTGAACACCGTTAAAGTCTATGGGACACAAACATGAAAAATCAAAAGTGCTAATTGTAAAGGCTTATATGCAAGTTATTGCCATAAAAAGTGTTTGGGGAGCCGGGTCCTGCCCCAGGGGATAAGTATCAATGCAAAAAAAAGTTTTAAAAACTTAATCTTTTTTGGGAGCAGTGATTTTAATAATGCTTAACCACTTCAGCCCCGGACCAATTGGCATCCAAAGGACCAGGCCCCTTTTTGCGATTCGGCACTGCGTCAATTTAACTGACAATTGCGCGGTCGTGCGACGTGGCTTCCAAACAAAATTGGCGTCCTTTTTTTCCCACAAATAGAGCTTTCTTTTGGTGGTATTTGATCGCCCCTGCGGTTTTTATTTTTTGCGCTATAAACAAAAATAGAGCTTTTTGCTATAAGAAATATCCCCAAAAAATATATAAAAATTTTTTTTTTTTCCTCAGTTTCGGCCGATACGTATTCTTCTACATATTTTTGGTAAAAAAAATCGCAATTAGCGATTATTGATTGGTTTGCGCAAAAGTTATAGCGTTTACAAAATAGGGGATAGTTTTATAGCATTTTTATTAATTTTTTTTTTACTAGTAATGGCGGCGATCAGCGATTTTTATTGTGACTGCGACATTATGGCGGACACATCGGACATTTTTGACACATTTTTGGGACCATTGTCATTTATACAGCAATCAATGCTATTTAAATGCATTGATTCCTGTATAAATGACAGTTGTAGTGAAAGAGTTAACCACTAGGGGGAGGGAGGGGTTATGGGCTGTGACGTGTGTGTGTTTTTTTACATTAGGGGGCGGGGCTGACGTCTGACGTCATTGATAGGCTTTCCCGATGACCGTGAACAGCCAATCAATGACAGGCAGAGTAGGAAGCGCTGGGAGAGGTTTGTTTACACATACCTCTCCCTGTTCTTCAGCTCCATGACCCGATCGCGGGACACCAGTGGCGATCGGGTCCGCTGGTCCCGCGGCCAGGGTCACGGAGCTCCCGACCGGGTCGCGAGCGCGCCGCTGGCGCACGCGACCCACGGGCAGGCAATTAAAGGGGACGTACAGGTACGTGCTTTTGCCTGCCCGTGCCATTCTGCTGCAGTATATCTGCGTGAGGCGGTCGGGAAGCGGTTAAAGTGAAACAATAAAAATGAAATATTCCTTTAAATATTGTGCCTGGGGAGTGTCCCTAGTATGCTTGTAAAGTAGCGCATCTTTCCCATGTTTATAGCAGTGCCACAGCAAAGTTAAATTTCTAAAGGAAAAAATTTCATTTAAAACTTTTAAAACAGCTTGCAGCTGTAATGTATTGTTGGATCCTGGCAATGTAGATAAAAATGCCCAAAAAAAAAAAATGGCGTGGATGTCCCCCTCCTCCCAAAATCCATACCAGGCCCTTCAGGCCTGTTTAACAGGCCCCCCTGTTAAACAAGGGTAGAAAAATTGGGCCTTGGGTGGTGGTGCCATAAGACTGTAACCCCTCACAGATACTCATGTCAGGCGCTAGAACAGGCCCTGCTGTGAAATATTATATCAAAAGTTGTGATTACATGCCCCTATTAAACAGGGGCAGAAAAATTGGGCCTTGGGTGGTGGTGGTGGTGCCACAAGACTGTAACCCCTCACAGATACTCGTGTTGGGCGCTGGAACAGGCCCTACTGTGAAATATTATTTTAAAAGTTGTAATTACATGCCCCTATTAAACAGGGGCAGAAAAATTGTGCCTTGGGTGGTGGTGGTGGCGGTGGTGCCACAACACTGTAACCCCTCACAGATACTCTTGTTGGGCACAGAAACAGACCCTGCTGTGAAACATGACTGCCAGTTTCTTGTCCTTCTGTGGCACCCCCTCTCTCTAGGCTCACGTTACTCCCTTCCTCAACCTGGGAACCAACATCAGAGCCTTCAAATCGCTGCGCACCCTCCAGCAGCATATAACCAACACTGTGGTCAAATAATTCTGGGGACTCCTCTGTGCATGATGGTGGGGCTATGGAAGGAGTGACTGTGGACAAGGAGCCTGTGGAATAGGCCGCTTTGGCAGCTGCGTTGGAAGGCAAACTACTATGGGCCTGGGTGACAGAGGATGAGGAGGATGAGGACGGCTTTGTTATCCACTCCCCCAACTCTTCTGCATGTTGTGGCTCAATAACACGGCCAGCAGAAGCAAAAAAAAAAAAAGGACAGACATGCCCCACGGCCACCACTGTTGACTGCAGACACAGAGGCTGCTTGCCCTCTTTTAGTGGCCTGTGAGCATCTGCCTATCCTTGGTGGCCTTCCGGACATGATGTATTTTTTGTTTTGCAACACCACACTACATTGTATTAGATACTGTGTACACTGCCTGGAGTGTATTAGAAAGTGTACAATGGCTGCACTGTATTGTATATTGTGTACACCACCAGAAGTGTAGTAGAAACTTTACACACTGTAATGCCGCGTACACACGAAGGGACTATCCCGCGGGATTATCCGCTGGACTCGAGTCCACCGGACAATCCCCTCGTGTGTGGGCCTTCGACTGACTTTTTTTCCCAAAAGTCCGGCGGACTAGGTTTTAAGTTTTGTTTTAAAATTATCCGCCCGACTTGGCAGTCCGGCGGACAATACGGCCGTCTGTAGTATGGTCCGGTGGACCAAAAAGGACGCATGCTCAGTAGCAAGTATTTTTCTAGTATTTTTCGTTTTCTAGTCACGTCGTACGTGCTGTACGTCATCGCGTGAACCGCCGGACTTTTAGCGTGATCGTGTGTGGTCAAGTCCGTTCGCTTTCAAGTCCGCCGAAGCCCAGCTGGAAAGTCCGGCGGATTGTCCGCTGGACTAGGTCCGGCGGACAAAGTCCCTTTGTGTGTACGCAGCATAATAGATACTGTGTACACTGCCTGAAGTGTATTAGAAACAGTACACCACGGAATGCACTGTAGATATAGGCTACACTGAATGCAGAGCATATATATATTGTGGGGGAATTAGCTTGTGGGAATCACCTTTTTCTGAAGGACAGTCAGAAAACAGGCACTTTCTTAAAAAGTTGGCGGGTGCCAGGTTTTATTTGCAGGAGGGTTGCAAAAAAAAAAAAACCAGTAAATTAAATCCTTGCCGTCCGGCACTAACTAAACAAATAGCCTCCTCTCTTTACAGTGCGGGGCTGGTCCCCGTCACCCACAAAACATGCGGAAAAGCAAACCTTTTAGTCCAACACCCAGGGCTCCTCTCTCATTGCGAGTCTCAAAACCAGAGCCCCGCTGTGCTCTTGTCAGGGCTCTAGCCGCCCTGGGCACCCTAGTCGGAGGGTGCGCGGGCACCTGGGCAGCCCTGGCCCCTCTGGGCGCGCGCGTCGGCGAATAGCGGGCGCGCGCGCCCCCGTGCGCGTGCACGTGCGCGATCGGCGCCGCTTTGGCGCCAGTGGCCCTATTTAAAGGGGACAGCTGCCTGCATGCGGCGCTGTCCGTCTCAGCTCCCACCTGTGTCCCTAACCTGAACCTGTCTGAGCATCCTACCTGTGACCCGGCCTGCCTGACTCCGCTGCCTTCTCCGTTCCTTGACCCCGGCTTGTTTGACCCTGCTTTGGACTGTGTTACTGTTGCTGAACCCCTGGCTTGCCTCCTGACCATCCCTCTGCCTGCCGTCTCTACCTGTCTGCCTTACCTGTTGTGACCCGGCTCGCCTGACCATCCCTGCTTCCAGTGTCCCTGCACAGGTCCTCGCTGCTGCCGTCCTCTGCTGATCTACTGCCGTTGCTGTCAGCTACTTCTGCCGTCTGCTGTTGCTCCTGCTGCCGGTCTACCTCCTGCCTCCTGGTCTTCTGCCGAACCTTCATCTGCAGACCTACCATCCGACCAAGACCTGCATCTACCCAGCATCAGCCACCTGCATTCATACGGACACTCCTACCCGCTGTGTTCACGGCTACGCTGTTCCCAATCCAGCAGGCCCTGAACCAGAGTTGTAAGAGAGGTCTCCAACCACCAAGTCAGGCTCAGCACTACCAGGTACCTAACAGTACGGACAGCCATTATGACTGAGCCTGCGGAAGGAGCCTCTACCATGCGGGAATTTTGCTCTCACCTGGCAGCCCTTACACAGGCAGTGAAATCCCTGCAGGAGGGATATACCAAGCTGGAAGGCCAAGTTCAACAACTTGCCAGCCCCATGGCTGCTGCACCTCCTCCACCACCAGTGCAACCTGCTTCCCAACCAACAGTGGTGATGCTTCCTCCCGAACCTAGAGTACCTGTCCCAGAAAGGTTCTCAGGCGACCGGTCCAAGTTTCAGGCCTTCCGAGATGCCTGCCAGCTTTACTTTGCCCTGCAACCCCGGACCTTCTCCCTGGAGGTCACCAAAGTGGGATTCGTGGTGTCCCTTCTACAAGGAGAACCCCAGTCCTGGGCCCACCGTCTTCTGGGAGCCAACAGTGTCATGACCCAGTCCTTAGCCGCCTTCTTCCAGGCAATGGCACAGCTGTACGACGACCCTCAACGCACGGCTACAGCTGAATCCGCCCTATCCGCGCTCCAGCAGGGCCGCAGGACGGCCGAGGACTATGTCACGAACTTCAGGCGTTGGAGCGCGGATACACAATGGAATAATGCGGCCCTCAGACACCAGTTCCGCATGGGCCTCTCGGAGGGGTTGAAAGACGAACTGGCCCGTGTAGGAGTTCCTGAGGATCTTGAGGACCTTGTCACTCTGACAATTCAATTGGACCGTCGCCTGCGAGAGCGCCGAGCTGAACGCTCTGCTTTACCCAGTCGCCCAGCTTGGATGGTCGCTAGGGCTCCTGTTCCTGCTACCCGTTACCTGCCTGCTCCTTCTACACCTCCCGTGGGACCTGCTCCAGACGGCTCCGAACCGATGCAGATCGGTCTTCTACGTGCCCCCTTGACGCCCGAGGAACGGGCCCGACGTCGCCAGTTGAATCTGTGTCTGTACTGTGGGAGATCCGGACATTTCGTGAATGGTTGCCCTGTCAAGACGCGTAAGTGCTTGTCATCCGTTTCTCCTCTCTCTGCACCCTGCCCAGCCAGTACTATTCACCTTACCCTTCCTCTGTCATTGCAGTGCCAGGGAAGGACAATACTCACCAGCGCCATCATTGACTCCGGGGCGTGCAGCTGTTTCGTGGATGCCACCTTCGCCAACACTCACGCTCTGCCTCTCCAGAAGAAGACCCAAGGACTTTCTGTGTTCCTAGCGGATGGGTCCCGTATTAAGTCTGGCCAGGTGACTCAAGAGACTCTGCCTTTACCCGCTACAATTTTCCCTCAACATCAGGAGCTTCTAACCATGGACGTGATCTCCTCTCCCCTGTTCCCAGTCATCCTGGGTATGCCATGGCTCCAGGCCCACAACCCGCTGATCCATTGGTCCACCGGGGAGGTAGAATTTCAATCTCATTACTGCCAGGAACACTGCCTACCTGCAACCCCCGGGACACCCTCTACTTTGCTTTGCCTAGACGCGGATCAAGACCTGTGCCAGTCTGTACCCCAACCTTATCATGATTTCCTGGACGTTTTCAGCAAGCGGGGGCAGACTCCCTTCCGCCCCACCGTCCCTATGACTGCCCCATCGAGCTCCTCCCTGGGGCTGAAATTCCCTTCGGTCGCATTTTCCCTCTCTCCGAGAAGGAACAGGAGGCCCTGAAGACCTACATTTCCGAAAACTTAAAGAAGGGGTTCATCCGCCATTCCACCTCTCCTGCTGGCGCAGGCATCTTCTTCGTCACCAAAAAAGATCAGTCCTTGAGGCCCTGTGTGGACTACTGGGAGCTCAATAAGGTTACGGTCAAGAATCGGTACCCTCTGCCCTTAATCCCCGAGCTCTTTCAAAAGCTAAGATCGGCAACAATTTTCACCAAATTGGACCTAAGGGGTGCATACAATCTGGTCCGCATTCGGGCCGAGGATGAGTGGAAGACGGCCTTCCGGACTCGCTTCGGCCACTACGAGTACCTGGTCATGCCCTTCGGGCTCTGTAATGCCCCGGCCACTTTCCAGCATTTCATCAATGATGTACTCAGAGACTTTTTGGACATTTTTGTGATCGTCTATTTGGACGACATCTTGATTTTCTCTCAAACCCTAGAACAACATCGAGGGCATGTGGGCAAGGTACTCCTTCGACTCCGACGGCACGGCCTGTATGCAAAGGCCGAGAAGTGCGAATTTGAGCAGCAGGAAATCCAGTTCTTGGGACTTGAAATCTCCCCGGCAGGCATTAGAATGGACCCTCAAAAGGTGTCCGCCGTTCTTGACTGGCCAGCACCTGTAGACAAGAAAGGAATCCAACGGTTCGTTGGATTTGCAAACTTCTACAGGAAGTTTATTAAGGGGTTCTCTGCTATCATCACCCCCATCACCCAGCTGACCAAGCAGGGCACACGCTTCCACTGGGGCCCGGAGGCTCAAGGGGCCTTCGACCAGCTTAAAAGACTGTTTACCTCCGCCCCCATCCTCAGTCACCCCGACCCTGCCCTCCCTTACATCTTGGAAGTCGATGCATCTGAAGTGGCAGTTGGGGCAGTCGTGTCACAACGACAGGGCAATAAAGACGCCATGCACCCGGTGGGGTTTTTCTCTCGGAAACTTTCTCCAGCCGAGAGGAATTATGATGTCGGGACCGAGAACTCTTGGCTATCAAGTCAGCACTAGAGGAATGGAGGTACCTCTTGGAGGGAGCTAATCATCCAGTACTTATCTACACAGACCACAAGAACCTTGAGTACTTACGAACTGCCAAGCGACTCAAGCCCCGACAAGCCCGCTGGGCTCTGTTTTTCTCAAGGTTCTGCTTTCATATCACGTATCGTCCCGGTTCCAAGAATGTTAAACCTGACGCCCTCTCTCGGATGTTCGACAGTCCCAAGGACTCCACCACCCCAGACACCATCCTATCTACCGGAAACTTTCTACTTTTACAGCCAGATCTGCTATCACAAATCCGGGAGGCATCCACCAGTTCCCAGGGACCCCATGGGGTCACCCTAACTTCCAGTGATGGACTTCTCTGGAGGGGGAGTCAAGTCTTCGTCCCCGAATCTGTAAGAGTGAAGGTCCTGACCCTACTACACGACCACCCACTGGCAGGACACTTCGGGAGCCGTAAAACTGTGGACTTTTGGTGGCCCAAGCTGAAGGAATTCTGCAAGTCTTATGTTGACTCCTGCCCTGTTTGTAACCGCAGCAAGACGTCAAGGAACCGAACTTGGGGACTTTTGAAGCCTCTCCCTGCACCTGATCGACCTTGGCGAATGTTGACTATGGACTTTATAGTCGAGCTTCCTTGCTCAGAGGGGTGCTCTGCCATCTTTGTAGTAGTGGACCGGCTGTCCAAAATGGCCCACTTTCTGCCTTTAAGGGGAACACCATCTGCCACAGAGACTGCCCACCTTTTTATTAAAGAGATAGTCAGGCTACACGGGGTTCCGGCCAATATAGTCTCAGATAGGGGGGTCCAGTTCACGTCCCGTTTCTGGAGGGCCCTTTGTGAGATCCTTAAGATTGAGCTGGCCCTTTCTTCTGCATATCACCCCCAAACTAATGGGCAGACGGAACGCACCAACCAGACTTTGGAGCAATACATAAGGTGCTTCACGTCCTTTGTGCAGGACGATTGGGTGTCCCTATTACCCCTAGCAGAATTCTCCTATAATAATGCCAGCCATTCTGCCACAGGACAATCCCCATTTTTTGCCAACTACGGTTTTCATTTGTCTTTTCTCCCTGACTTTCTCCCAGAATCTTCAGTCCCGGCAGTCCAGGATACAGCTTCGTTCCTCAGTCGCAACAACAGGATACTTCAGGAAGCGATCACCAAGGCACAGGAGGACAGTAAGAAGTTCTTTGATCGGAAGAGAAGGGGAGAGTTGAACTTGCAGGTGGGCGACCAGGTATGGCTAGCTACAACTAACCTTAGACTTGCTTGTCCCTCTAAGAAGCTTGCTCCCAAGTTCTTAGGACCTTTCCCTGTGAAGAGGAGGATCAATGAGGTTTCCTATGAGCTGTCCCTGCCCGACTCTATGAGAGTCCACCCAGTTTTCCATGTCTCCCTCCTGAAACCCGCTGTGCCCGATCCCTTCCCAGATAGGGGTACAAACCCACCCGGACCTGTCCTGGTCCAAGGTAATGAAGAGTACGAGGTGGAGGCCATCCTTGATTGCAGGAGACGTAGGGGGGAGAGGCAGTTCCTGATTAAGTGGAAGGGGTATGGGGCCGAGAGTAATTCATGGGAACCAGAATGCAATCTTCATGCCAAGAGACTAATTCGCACCTTCCTTTCTTCCCACCCAGAAAGACAACGCCTAATGGGCACCCGGAGGTTGCCCCTTGTGAGGGGGCAATGTCAGGGCTCTAGCCGCCCTGGGCACCCTAGTCGGAGGGTGCGCGGGCACCTGGGCAGCCCTGGCCCCTCTGAGCGCCGGCGCGCGCCGCGGGCGTGTGCACGCGCCCGCCGGACTTGTGCGCGCGCTCCCGTGCGCGAATAGCGGGCGCGCGCGCCCCCGTGCACGTGCGCGATCGGCGCCGCTTTGGCGCCAGTGGCCCTATTTAAAGGGGACAGCTGCCTGCATGCGGCGCTGTCCGTCTCAGCTCCCACCTGTGTCCCTAACCTGAACCTGTCTGAGCATCCTACCTGTGACCCGGCCTGCCTGACTCCGCTGCCTTCTCCGTTCCTTGACCCCGGCTTGTTTGACCCTGCTTTGGACTGTGTTACTGTTGCTGAACCCCTGGCTTGCCTCCTGACCATCCCTCTGCCTGCCGTCTCTACCTGTCTGCCTTACCTGTTGTGACCCGGCTCGCCTGACCATCCCTGCTTCCAGTGTCCCTGCACAGGTCCTCGCTGCTGCCGTCCTCTGCTGATCTACTGCCGTTGCTGTCAGCTACTTCTGCCGTCTGCTGTTGCTCCTGCTGCCGGTCTACCTCCTGCCTCCTGGTCTTCTGCCGAACCTTCATCTGCAGACCTACCATCCGACCAAGACCTGCATCTACCCAGCATCAGCCACCTGCATTCATACGGACACTCCTACCCGCTGTGTTCACGGCTACGCTGTTCCCAATCCAGCAGGCCCTGAACCAGAGTTGTAAGAGAGGTCTCCAACCACCAAGTCAGGCTCAGCACTACCAGGTACCTAACAGCTCTCTTCCTGGATATTTTAAAGTCCAGCTGACTGTGGACTGCCACAGAGGCTGGAAAAACCGTGCCGGATTCTGGTTCAGTCCCTTACAATGGAACAAATGCGAGGTGAAATGTACTTATTATCGTGTATCTCACCTTGCATACCATCACATATCCTCCCCCTCTGCTCAAGTCCCTGTGGCTGAGCACTTGACCCAACCATACAGTGCACCCGAGAGAGGGCAACTGCTTTATACTGCGCCCCCCCCCACCCCAAAGCACCTTGTCTCCATGTTGATGAGGACAAGGGCCTCTTCCCAACAACCCTGGCCGTTGGTTATCGGGGGCTGCGGGCGGGGGGCTTATTGGAATCTGGGAGCTCCCTTCAATAAGGGGGCCCCCAGATACCAGCCCCCCACCCTATGTGAATGAGTATGGGGTACAATGTACCCCTACCCATTCACCTAAGGAAAAAAGTGTAAATAAATAACGACACAATTTTTTAAAAATACTTTATTGCACAGCTCCAGGGGTCTTCTTCCGTCTTGGGGGGTCTTCTCGCCGAACTTTCTCCTTCACCGCCGCCGTCTGGGGGTCTTATTCTGACTTCGGGGGTCTTGTCCCGCTCTTCTGTTCTTCTTGCCGAGCTTCCGCTTTCTTCTTCCAGCTCTTTTACTAGCAGTGGCCCGGGCTTCTGTCGCCGTTGCTGTCACCTTCTGCTTCTGCTTCTTCTTCTTCTGCTTCTGCTTCTTCTTCTTTCTTCTTCCGATGTTGACTCGGCGCTGTCTCTTCTTCCAATGGCTCAGACGTGTTGCGCTGCCAGTTATATAGGGACAAGGGGCGGGGCAACCGGCTCATGTCACATTGTGACCCCGCCCCCATATGATGTCACAGTCCCAGCATCCTCCGGGACTGTGACATTATATGGGGGCGGGGTCACCGTGTGACATGAGTCGGTGACCCGCCCATTGTCCCTATATAACTGGCATCGCAACACGTCTGAGTCATTAGAAGAGGAGACAGCGCCGAGTCAACATCGAAAGAAGAAGAAGAAGCAGAAGCAGGAGGCGACATCGACGGCGACACAAGCCCGGGCCACCGCTAGTAAAGGAGCTGTAAGAAGAAAGCGGAGGCCCGGCAAGAAGAACAGAAGAGCGGGAACAAGACCCCCGAAGTCGGAACAAGACCCCCAGACGGCGGCGGCGATGAAGGAGAAAGCCGGGCTCCTCCGCTAGTGAAAGAGCTAGTAAAAGAGCAGAAGATAGTCCGGCGAGAAGACCCCCCAAGTCGTTTTTTATTTACACTTTTTTCCTTAGGTGAATGGGTAGGGGAACTTGTAGGGGTATTGTCAAATAGGGTGGGGGGCCGGTATCTTTAATAAGGGGGCCCCCGCATTCTGATAAGCCCCCCGCCCGCAGACCCCGACAACCAATGGCCGAGGTTGTTGGGAAGAGGCCCTTGTCCTCATCAATATGGGGACAAGGTGCTTTGGGGTGCACCCCCCATATTGAGGGCACGCGGCCTGGTACGGCTCAGGAGGGGGGGCGCTCGCTCGTACCCACCCCTTTCCTGACCGGCCGGGCTGCGTGCTCGGATAAGGGTCTGATATGGATTTTGGTTTTTGGCGTAGGGATTCCCCTTTAAATCCATACCAGGTGACGGGGGCTAGTGAGGTGTCAATGTCGCCGATCCAGGCGGTGGCATTCACTTCCTTCGCTAGTCCCGTCTACCTGGAGTACGTTCTAAATGAACGGACTTTCCTCCGTGTGTGGGCAAGTCCGTTCATTTCAAAAGTCCCGCGGACTTTCGCCAAAACTCCGGCGGATTGTCCACCGGAAAAGTCCGGGCGTGTGTGGGTAAGTCCACACGTTCGGAAAGTCCTCCGGCCGAAAAAAGTCAGATCGTGTGTATGGGGCATTAAAGTTTATAAAAACTCCTGTGGTTTCCTGTCAGCAAGACACATCGTCATGGTACATATATCACTTCTAGGGCTGCAACTAACGATTATTTTCATAATCGATTAGTTGGCCGATTTATTGTTTTGAATAATCGATTTATTGGTTAATAACCTTAAAAAAAAAAAGTGTGGTGTATAATTTAGTTAATATGTAAAGTTTTTAAAAAAAGGCAATTTATTCTTAAATACCTCTATGCAGTGGTAAATATAAATAACCAACTATATGATTAGGGAGCAAAATATTTAATCCACTCTGAGAATAACAGACAGAAGAGATATACTTTTTTTGGCCAATTAGATGCTTTTCTGCATCTTCTCCATTGAAGTATATTGAACCAAAAAAGCACCGTTTTGCGTTGAAAAAAGTCCCTGACCCTTTCCAAACAGAAGCGGCTGAAAAAAGCATAGATGTGAACGTGTCCCATAGTAAACCATGTAAATAAACTGTAGTGGGTTTCTGCAAAAAGCACCAAAAAAACACATAGGTGTGAACCAGGCCTGAGACGTTTAGTAACATAATGGGGGTTAAAAAAACTAAAATTAGCCCTTTATAGTACAAAAAAAAGCAGATGATCACTACTGTAGGGGTTCATTTTTTTTAATGTAGAACTGTGAAAGTAAAATTTACAGTAGCAATTATTTGCTCTTTTTGTACTATAAAGGGCTAATTTTAGTTTTTTTTTTAACCCCATTATGGCCGATTAACCAATTATGAAAATAGTAATCAATTAATTTCATAATCGATTAATCGATTAATCGATTAGTTGTTTCAGCCCTAATCAGTTCCTCATATCAAGTTTCACAATTAACACAAACTTACTGTTAAGCAATAATACATTTAAAGCTTACTGTTAAGCAATAATACATAAAAAGGAGTAATCCAGCCTTAGGTTTCATCATCGCACAAAGAAGTGTAGACATTAGGGAGGCTTTTTACAAGACCCTTTTCATACCCCACTCACCAACTGCGTCACCCAATCTGATTTCTGTTGAAAAAGTCTAATATTAAGACAGATTCAGACATTCACATTCACTGAATTTAGAATACACTTCATGTTTTGAAACTACATAACGACTGCCATTTTTAATATCTGCCCAGAATTAATGATTTTGATAATTGTAAAAAAAATAAATAACATTTCATGTTTCACTCTTCCACTTACTTTTAAATAGAAAATAACCTTCTTCACCTAATCCCTCGCTGTGCCATCTTAGTAATCAGACCAACATGAGTGGCTTTGTACCTACTAGTCTTCCCATCTTGATGGCTCTTATTTCTGCAAGTTTTACATATCCTCTATCTCGCATCGACTATAGTCATTCACTCTGTGGTATATGCAGTTTGCATTACAGGTGATTCTGTATTTAATTAATCTCAACTCATCAGAGTGTCTTTTGACTCCAAGGCATTTATAATGACCGAGTATGTGGTGTGTGATTCTACATCTGTATGAAATATTTACTCACAGATAAAACACCCCAGAGCTTATGTATATATGATTCCTTTATATTTCACATTGAGAGGATTGTCACAAAAATGCGATAAGAACGAAATGTAGACCCTTGGTGCTTTCTAGAAAAGGGGCTTCAGGCTAAATTATAAAGTATACTTGATATGTTGTGAGAGATTAGAAAGTCATTATGTTTTTGAAGATAAATCCCTCTATCTTAAATGTCTTGAGGAAATTTACAATAAATCATTGACACATTTGTAAAAAAAAAAATCATTGACCACACAACAAAAGAGTCTGGAGCTGTATCCAAGACTCATATAGCAATATAAGAAGCAACATGGAAACATTTCCATTTTCCATTAACCCTTTTATGCATAATGGTCACTACAGTGGACAGCTATTTAAAAGATATAGCTATAGTTGCATATCACCCTGTTCAGTGGATGCTAGTGAGTGATCCCCTATTCTGTCACCCACTGGTCAGCCTTTGTAAGTGTGACAAGATTTTCTCAAATCCAAGATGGTTCACAGAAAGCCAAAATGCTTGAGTATCTTAGGATCTTAGGAATAGCTTGCCAATCCTTCTATAGGAGGAGACCATAGGAGGTAAAAAAAATATGGTAACATCAAGTATTACCTAAAGAAATATATTGTAATTCAATACAAACACGGAAGAAGGACCGGGTGAAGGTGGAAGAGCCAGGGACTGGGGGGGCAATGACAGCCCGGCGCTCAAGAGCTCTTTGTGCAGGCAAGTCTGTCATAATGTACTAGTTAGTACTACATACATATACGTCCTAGTATTGAGTTGGTTATACCAGGATCATGGTTGAGCCTACAACCATGATCCCGGTATAATTTTCTACATCTGAATAATTCTAACACCAAACCTCCTGTGTGAATGTAAACTGGTAACCACTGTGTATATGGGATTTTTCAGGCACCAGATTCAACAAATATATATACAATTTTGAATTGTTTTATTACATAAACAAAAACACATAAAATTAACAGCTGATTGCATGGTCATAGCATTTATCCCCCACGAAATAGCCACCATATTATATATGAATATATGCAAGAAGGTGGTCCAATGGGGTTGGGTTTGACCACCTTCTTGCATACAATCACTTGGACACCATTAAATATGTATCTTGTATATAATATGGTGGATAAGTCATGAGATATGAACGGCCATTGATTTTATATCTTATTTTATATCCACCCCCATCAAATCATTCTCTATAGCTATTACCTTTTGTACCACCACCTCCTCCCTTTAGAATGTAAGCTCTACAAGCAGGGCCCTGTACCTTTTGTATTGAACTGTACTGTAATTGTGTTGTCCCCCTATACATTGTAAAGCGCTGCGTAAACTGTTGGGGCTATATAAATCATGTGTAATAATAATAATAAAATAATAATATCTTTTTAATTATGTAATAATTTTACATTTTATATATTTTTTATTGATTCTGGTGCCTGTCTGTATATTTTTTAGAAACAAATGTGCATATAAGCCCAATCACTCAAATCTCATATAAGCTTTGGCATTTTAGGGCCTATTCACACTAGTATGATCCACTGTGCTACATTTAATGCACATGCCTAAACGCGTGTTGCATTGTGCATTAACATGTGTTTATGTTAACAAAGTAATTTAAATTGACTGCCTAATTCACCACTCCTGCAGCAGTTTTGACAGCGCATCGCAACGCTGCTATGCTGGTGTGCTGGGAAGATGTGTCGGGGTGCAGTTCTGAAAGGATGGAACCGAATTGTACCAACACATTTAACTGCAGCACACCGATGTGAACGAACACTTTATAAAATGTATACAGTAACTTTTTATAATACTTTTAAATATATTTAACATTGATAAAGGTATTTATTAAACTAATGCCTGGTGATCATGCACTGAATGTTCTTGCCCAGGCACTTCCTATTACAAGTAGGTCTTCCAATTTTGCTACCACATTGTCTCCCTGACACATGAGTTTCCACCAAGACTACAAGTGGCCACTACACATTAAACTGGTCTACTGTTGTTACTATTAGAAAACTAGGAAACATTACCAACCAAAGAAGGGGGTATGGTGGTTCCACACCCGAGGGCATATTTTTTGGCATCTCAGCTTCAGCAGCTAGTGGGTTGTGGAGCCCCTAGAGGAGGAAACTCCAGCGGTAGGATGATGATACTGGGGGCCCCGCATAGCACATTAATAGAGGTTTTAGAGGCAGATTAATTTATCCATAGATGCCTGACAATAAAATGAAATGGCAAAGTATGTCAGACAACGAAAGTATTGTTGGGCTATAGAGGAATATCAGAATATGTCCCTCTATGGAACAATAGAAATTTTGCAGAACTAAGAAGGCCTGACTTGCAGTCTCCTCTTTAACCACTTCAGCACCGGACCAAATTGCAGCCAAAGGACCAGGCCCTTTTTGCGATTCGGCACTGCGTCGCTTTAAAACTGACAATTGCGCGGTTGTGCGTCGTGGCTCCCAAACAAAATTGGCGTCCTTTTTTTCCCACAAATAGAGCTTTCTTTTGGTGGTATTTGAACGCCCCTGCGGTTTTTATTTTTTGCACTATAAACAAAAATAGAGCGACAATTTTGAAAAAAATGCAATATTTTTTACTTTTTGCTATAATAGATATCCCCAAAAAATATATAAAAAACTTTTTTTTTCCTCAGTTTAGACCGATACATATTCTTCTACATATTTTTGGTAAATAAAAACGCAATTAGCGATTATTGATTGGTTTGCGCAAAAGTTATAGCGTTTATAAAATAGGGGATAGTTTTATAGCATTTTTATTAACTTATTTTTTACTAGTAATGGCGGCGATCAGCGATTTTTATTGTGACTGCGACATTATGGCAGACACATCAGAAATTTTTGACACATTTTTGGGACCATTGTCATTTATACAGAAATCAGTGCTATTTAAATGCACTGATTCCTATGTAAATGACAGTGGCAGTGAAGGAGTTAACGACTAGGGGGTGGGGAGGAGTTAGTGTGACTTTTGTGTGTTTTTTTCACAGTAGGGGCCGTGGCTGACGTCTGACGTCACTGATCGGCTTTCCCAATGACAGGGAACAGCCGATCAGTGACAGGCAGTGTAGGAAGCGCGGGGAGAGGTTTGTTTACACAGACCTCTACCCGTTCTTCAGCTCTGTGACCTAATCGCGGGACACCAGCGGCGATCTGGTCCGCTGGTCCCGCGGCCGCGGTCAAGGAGCCCCTGACCGGGTCGCGAGCGCGCCGCGGGCAGGGCGCGTGCGCGACCCCACGGCAAGGCAATTAAAGGGGACGTACCTGTACGTGCTTTTGCCGTGCTATTCTGCTGACGGAAATGTGCAGGAGGCGGTCGGGAAGCGATTAATTTATCCCAAAGGTGCTCTATCAGGTTGAAGTCAGGACTCTGCGCAGGCCAGTCAAGTTCCTCCACCCCCAAACTCGCTCATCCATGTCTTTATGGACCTTGCTTTGTTCACGAGTGCGCAGTCATGTTGGATAGGAAAGGGGGTATCCCCCAAACTGTCCCTACAAAGTTGGGAGCATGAAATTGTCCAAAATGTCTTGGTATGCTGATGCCCTAAGAGTATTCTTCATATGAACTAAGGGGCCAAGCCCAACCCTTGAAAACTAACCCCCCCTCCACCAAATTATTTGGACCAGTGCACGAAGCAAGGTCCATAAAGACATGGATGAGCGAGTTTGGGGACCTCAACCCGATAGAACACCTTTGGGATAAATTAGAGAGGAGACTGCGTGCCTGGCCTTCTTGTCCAACATCAGTGCCTGACCTCAAAAAATGTGCTTCTGGAAGAATGGTCAAACATTGCCATAGAAACACTCCTAAACCTTGTGGACAGCCTTCCTAGAAGAGATGTAGCTGTTATAGCTGCAAAGGATGGGCCAACTCAATATTGAACCCTATGGACTAAGACTGGGATGCCATTAAAGTTTATGTGCATGTAAAAGCAAGCATCCCAATACTTTTGGTAATGTAGTAGTGTATATCTGGTTGAAAAACAAGTACAGATTCTTTGAATGTTTTAAATATTAGGCATTTTCCAGTACAATGGCTGTAATTCCCCAACCAGCCTTGAATTGCATTAATGCAAAGCAGGGTCATTGCGAATGGTTTATACAAAAAAAGATGAGGTTGTTGGTTTAGCAAATAACAAATATTTCTAGGCTCAAAATGATGTGAGGTTTCAAAATGGCAAAAAAACTGTGCCACCCAAAATTGTAAATTAATTAAGTTAAACTGAAAAGATGGCTCTAAAATGTTTCTTTTACCAACCTGCTGTGTTTGCAATTGAGGCTTATAGTATGTACAGGCAGTCCCCGGATTACGAACACATTAAGGACTGTAGGTTTGTTCATAAGTGGAATTTGTTCGTAAGTCGGAACACTACTTGTAAGTGTAACTTCCGCCTGTGCAGGGATGTGGGATGTTCAGGTGTCCGCTTGTGCAGGGATGTGGGATGTTCCGGGCGCTTCTGGGGCTCTTCTGGCCATGCAGTACATGAAGTACTGCAGTGTGGAATGTGGCAAGGTAGCTGCTTGGATTTGGGTGTTTGTTAGTCGGGGACTAACTGTATGTACATCCTGGGGTTTGTGTATGTGTATAGGTTGTTGTTTTTTATTGCTTAATTTTATCTTTTTTTTTTATTATGTTCCACTATTACCAGAGTGTTGACATATCCCCTTTCTGATAGCAGTGAAAAGTCCTCTAACAGACCCCTATCACTAGTTAAAACAGATCAGGATAAAGAACCCCAATCTGCTTCTGCACTTGACATCTGTGCTGGGACTTTGACAACTCTAACCCAGAAGTGTGTTCCTGACCTCCTGCAAACCACTCTGATCATACCTTCATCATCATGATCATGCCTCCAGCTGTCCCAGGCTCATGCTGAAGCCAGGTAATACTGCGGGCAAGGAAGTGCAGAGGGGGAGGGGGTGCCACCTGATTACCTCCCTGCACACAAGTAGAATTGATAGGTTAAATTCATTAGCAGATTTTTTTTTCTTTCTCTTCTGTAGACTCAACAAGAAGTGAGAGGAAATCTCTCCAAAAGGAAACACATATTTGCAGGTGTCACGTCGGGGATCACCGAGACAACATCTTTTGATGATGAACCGCACGTTGGGAGGTGGACGTGCTGACGTCATCGCGCTTCTCAGTGACAGGTGTTTGCTTGTTGGCCAGCTGTTTTTATACTATGCGTGTTTTTATCTACCTAATGTAAGTGCATTACTTTTTCTTGATATTAAAATACTGTGGTTCAGTCTGCAGTATGGAACGCTCCTCTTTATTTTTTGGGCATTATCCACATCAAGCTTTGGTGGGTGTGTGTCGATCCTTGAGTATTTGAAGTGCGATCCAGACTTCCCTTTACTGGTGGTTTGAATTATCCTCTTTGATGGAAAAGGACCTGACTGGGTATTAGCCGCAGCCTCCCCTATAGCTTGCCTCTGGTAAGCGCAATATATATGTGGTGGTGCGCTGTCGTCAGTGGGTGTTGTGTCAGCATTCCCATATATGCTGTATTGGATTGATTTATTATCTACAATCACAAATACTCTGGAAATATTCACCTATTTTGGAATTTTTTCTTATATAAATGTAGCGCTGATATTTTTTGCCTATTAATGCTTTATAATGTAAGTCTATGAGCAATGTTATAGCTTAGTATTTGGCACCATCTAGCGGTCAAAACAGGAAATGGACTTGAATTATTTTTTCTTTTCTATAGCACTAGAAAGATAACAGGAAGTGACTGTTCTGTTTACATCTTACTGTGACCTACCTACCCAGAATGCCAGGTGACCTACCCATGATCACCCTGTACTAAACTACATGCTGGGTAGGCTATAAAAGGTCACACACGGCCATTTTCTCTCTCTTCTGGATGCATGGCCTGCCTGTAAGGACCTGTGAGGAGGTCTCCAGAGAGCACGGCCTACAGCCACTACGGAGCGGAACAGTTACAGACTCTGTTTGTTACCTGACCACTGGTGAGACTGAGTGACCGGATCAGAAGGATCCAGAGACACCTGTTGGAGCCATCAGAGGGTCCAGTTCATCTTGCGGAGCAGAGCGGTGTGACGGAAGCCGGCCGGAGAGAAGCAAGACAGTGACCAGCGGAGCGGAGCTGTCCCATTTCTTCTAACCCAGTTGGTGAGAGGGCTGTTGCCCACAGTTTCTTGTGCACTTTCATACACCTAGACTTTAACACAGTGTTGCTGGGACCTGTAGTCAAATGGAGGAGGATCTAATAAAGACTGAGTTTAAGCAGGCCTCAAGCCTATCTTTCACTTCACCATTGACACTGTGTTATACCAGAGGCAATTACAAGTGGATCACACCACAGGAACAGTTTCAATATTTATCTCACGTTAACCCTTGTTGTTCTTCTGTTGGATTACAAAATGTTACAAACACAAATTGCTAGCAGAAGAGAGAAGATAAAAGACTGCATCTTGTATTGCAAGGCCTTGCATCTTTACTAAAGTAGGGGGAGCTCCCTTGTAGTTGTGTTGTTCCATATTTATCATTCTCATTTCTGTACTCATCCAAGTGTGCTGGAAGTGGGAAGGTGCCCAGAGTAAGCAGTAGTTACTCTGAGCACCAGTCCCAATTGTAGCCACATTCTTGAAGGTCATCTAAGGCAACTAACTGTACATGTTTAATTTGTTGTGTTTGCCTACTGTACTGTTACATTATGTTTTTGTGACAGTGCAAATGCTGTAATTACTATTTTAACCCCAGTAAAATAAGTTTCTGGTTAAGTACTTTTGTGTGGAGTGTTGATCCTTTTTCAGCAGCAGGTGGAGCCATCGGATACCCAGGTAATATCAAAGGTATACTGTTATTATATTGCATATTGTGGGGTTATCCTTCACCATTAGTTCCACACAAACATTGCACCACAGCTGTGTCAAGGGGACTGAGTCAAGTTAGTGGGGGTTCACTAGCAGAGTACAGGCCCAAACAAATTCAGCAGCTCCTTCGGGGGTCAGTGCTACATAAATATTTTTTATCTACAGTCACAATTACATCACTTTTTTGGACTTTTTCTTATTTAATATCATTTGTTTTTTTAGCTCTGCTTTTCTAGTTTATTGCAATTGTCCTATGTGTATTTCATAGTTTTGCAGCTGCTTCACAATTTTTCTTTCACGTTTGCCTTAAAAACTTGACTCTAACCCTTCCACACCCCGTTGGATACTGGAAAAAGTTTTGGCTTTAAATAAACTTTATATGTTTGGAAGTCCAGGTAAATACATTGTCCTGAAGGCAGACACAGAATAGTTAACAATCAGAATTATTGAAGGTAGAATTCAAGTTAAAGCCTAACTACTCTTCAGAAAGCTCCCTCCCACTTCCTAACAGCTATATTAATTAACCTGTGTAATAAAAAAAAGATGTACAAAACTTACCTATTTTCAGCCCACTCTGGTTCAGTCAAGTGATCCGGCTCCCCTATGTCAACCAGAGGTGGCTGAAGGGTGAAGGAGGAACCTCCAACAGCAGCTGTACCATGGAAGCCTATTTGGTGACGTCACCACTCAGGCTTTCCCAGTCATTGTCAAGCACTCTCTCCTTTCCCCTGCACTTGCTGCTGGCTGACACAGGGGATCATATGTATATATATATAGATTTTTACACAGGTTAGTTAGTATAGCTGTTAGGAGGGGGTGGGAGCATTTTTATGACTAGTCCGGCTTCATCTGAAATATTTTAATTATCTGTCCACAGTAAACTGAAATGCTTTGATTGCCATTTATTCATGTTAACGTCCCAATTAAAATGAATACATATGTATTAAATAATACCAATTATCTGTCTGTAGAACTTTTTGTTGCTTACAAAGGCAATGAAGAGGATGATCTTTCAGTTGATTTAATGAATGCAAATAGACTGTGCACTCGGCAGTTGCACTCTTTCATCTAAGTAAATGTGGTAAGGCTTCACTTTGTAAAGAATACCCAATCAGGTGCAAGGAAAGTAAAATAAAAGCATTTGCTTGCACATAATTGGATGATGGAAATAAGCAGAATTTTACCATATTTTCTAAGCTCCGGGGAAAAGGAGTGCAACTGCAAATTGCAAAGTGCACTGTCTGTTTGCCTTTAGTAAATCAATAACATAGTTAAAGTGGTCCAGCAATGTGCATGGGAGCCTTGGCTGTCTCTTGGCAGTCTCTCTCTCCTCATTAGCTGAGACGCAATAGCAGGAGCCATTGGCTCCCACTGTTGTCGATCACAGCCAGTGGGCCAATGAGGAGAGTGCGTGGAGCAGGGCCAAGCCACAGCTCTATGTGTCTTATAGATGGATAGAGAGAGGCTTGGGAGTGAGCAGGCACCAGTGCCTCCATAGTGTGCGGTTTGCTATTGGGGTAAGGTGACCAGACTTTTTTAATTAAATCCGGGGGCATAGTTTTTTTTTATTGGCAAATGGTAAACTATTTTATAAGGATATTTTCCTCAAATTATATATGCATCAGTGGCGTAGTGTGGGTTGTCAGCGCCCGGGGCAAGGCCAGAACTTTGTGTGTCTAACCCTCAGACATTTAGCACTCCCTGAGTCCCTTCCACTTGTATAATAGTACTGACCAACCTGATTCTTACACTGACCACTGCACTAACCTACTTGATTTCAACACTGACCTACCGGACCACTGCACTAACCTACCTGATTCCTACACTGACCACTTCACTGATCTACCTGATTCTTATACTGACCACTACACTGACCTACCTGATTCCTACAATGACAACTACACTAATCTACTTGACCTACACTGACCTACCTGGCCACTACACTGACCCACCTGATACCTATGCTGACCACTACACTACCTGATTTCTACATTGTCCACTACACTTACCTACCTGATTCCTACACTGACCACTACACTGACCCACCTGATTCCTATGCTGACCACTACACTACCTGATTTCTACACTGTCCACTACACTAACCTACCTGATTCCTACACTGACCTACCTGACCACTACGCTAACCTACCTGATTCCTACACTGATCACTACACTGACCCACCTGATTCCTACACTGTCCACTACACTGACCTACCTGATGCCTACACTGACCTACCTGACAACTACAATAACATTCTTCCTTGCTTTCTTCCTGCCCCCTCATCAATATGCAAGTGAAATGTTTAAATAAAACCTGTTTTTATGTTCAAGTATTTTATTAAATGTTTTCTGATAATCTTTAATGTAATGAGTAAAGAGAAAATGTTTACATCGTAACATTAAGATAATCTTATTACAGGAAAGTATCTCTCTAGTCGCATATGACATCATATAATTGTTTAGTTAAGAATTAAATTAAGACAGATCAATGCAGTAAATTAATAGTTATCTATCTAAACAAGAATCTAACTTATGTATATAAATTTATGTAGAGTCACTAGTATATTTGGTGCTCTTTTCAATAGTGGAACATTATGGTAATTATACCGCTGATTTGGGGCCTAATATCAGCATAATATTATGGTATGTCAACCAACTATAGTGGAGTTTACCTGGATTTAAAAGGTAATATGAAAAATCAGTAGGGGAAGAGGTTTTTAACCACTTGCCGTCCGCCCTATAGCAGAATGACAACGGCAAAGTGGTTTCAGAATCCTGACCGGGCGTCATATGATGTCCTCAGGATTTTGAGCCGCTGTGACGGAGACTCTTTACCACGTGATCAGCGTGTCCAATCACGGCTGATCACAGTGTAAATAGGAAGAGACGTTGATCGGCTGTCAGACGCGAGTAGAGGAGAGCCGATCGGCTGCTCCTCTGACAGGGGGGGTCTGTGCTGATCGATTATCAGCGCAGCCACCAGAGGATGCCCACTAGGGATGGGCCCGGTGCTCGATGCGAACCCACGTTCGCATCGAGCACCGGGCGTTCGCTCGCTCGGCGAGCCCAGAACTATTTTGGCCGCTCGCATCACGTTCGTGTGATGCGAGCGGCCCCGCAATGCATTGCGGCCGGCGCGGCCGACGCAGTGCATTGCTGGCTGATGATTGGCCAAGCATGCACTGTGACCCCGCATGCGTGGCCAATCACAGCCCCGGAAACTCGAAGAGCCATAATTGGCTACAGGCAGGACGCCTGTAGCCAATTACAGCTCAGGGGCTGTAGTACACGCCCCCCCCTATAAAACGCCGCCACGCCGTCTGCGCCGGTCACATGCTGTTCCGGCGCAGATTGAGCAGGCTGATTCTGTGACACTCTGCTGCATTTAGATAGTTAGAGAGATTCACTTACAGAGATTGAGTTAGATAGATTCAGTTACAAAGATTGATTGAGAAAGAGGGGCTTGTAGTGTGTTCGTGGCAGGCAGGCAGAGCTACTATATTTTGTTACCAGAAGCACCTATAGGACTTGTAGTGTGTTCGTGGCAGGCAGGCAGAGCTCCTATATTTTGTTACCAGAAGCACCTATAGGACTTGTAGTGTGTTCGTGGCAGGCAGGCAGAGCTCCTATATTTTGTTACCAGAAGCACCTATAGGACTTGTAGTGTGTTCGTGGCAGGCAGGCAGAGCTCCTATATTTTGTTACCAGAAGCACCTATAGGACTTGTAGTGTGTTCGTGGCAGGCAGGCAGAGCTCCTATATTTTGTTACCAGAAGCACCTATAGGACTTGTAGTGTGTTCGTGGCAGGCAGGCAGAGCTCCTATATTTTGTTCCCAGAGGCACCTATAGGACTTGAAGTGTGTTAGTCCCATTACACACACAGAGCTATATTTTCTTCCCAGAAGCACCTATAGGACTTGAAGTGTGTTAGTCCCATTACACACACACAGAGCTATATATTTTCTTCCCAGAAGCACCTATAGGACTTGAAGTGTGTTAGTCCCATCACACACACAGAGCTATATTTTCTTCCCAGAAGCACCTATAGGACTTGAAGTGTGTTAGTCCCATCACACACACAGAGCTATATTTTGTTCCCAGAAGCACCTATAGGACTTGAAGTGTGTTAGTCCCATCACACACACAGAGCTATATTTTCTTCCCAGAAGCACCTATAGGACTTGAAGTGTGTTAGTCCCATTACACACACAGAGCTATATTTTGTTCCCAGAAGCACCTATAGGACTTGAAGTGTGTTAGTCCCATCACACACACAGAGCTATATTTTCTTCCCAGAAGCACCTATAGGACTTGAAGTGTGTTAGTCCCATCACACACACAGAGCTATATTTTGTTCCCAGAAGCACCTATAGGACTTGAAGTGTGTTAGTCCCATTACACACACAGAGCTATATTTTCTTCCCAGAAGCACCTATAGGACTTGAAGTGTGTTAGTCCCATCACACACACAGAGCTATATTTTGTTCCCAGAAGCACCTATAGGACTTGAAGTGTGTTAGTCCCATCACACACACAGAGCTATATTTTGTTCCCAGAGGCACCTATAGGACTTGAAGTGTGTTAGTCCCATCACACACACAGAGCTATATTTTCTTCCCAGAAGCACCTATAGGACTTGAAGTGTGTTAGTCCCATCACACACACAGAGCTATATTTTGTTCCCAGAAGCACCTATAGGACTTGAAGTGTGTTAGTCCCATCACACACACAGAGCTATATTTTGTTCCCAGAGGCACCTATAGGACTTGAAGGGTGTTAGTCCCATTACACACACAGAGCTATATTTTGTTCCCAGAAGCACCTATAGGACTTGAAGTGTGTTAGTCCCATTACACACACAGAGCTATATTTTCTTCCCAGAAGCACCTATAGGACTTGAAGTGTGTTAGTCCCATTACACACACAGAGCTATATTTTGTTCCCAGAAGCACCTATAGGACTTGAAGTGTGTTAGTCCCATCACACACACAGAGCTATATTTTCTTCCCAGAAGCACCTATAGGACTTGAAGTGTGTTAGTCCCATCACACACACAGAGCTATATTTTGTTCCCAGAGGCACCTATAGGACTTGAAGTGTGTTAGTCCCATTACACACACAGAGCTATATTTTCTTCCCAGAAGCACCTATAGGACTTGAAGTGTGTTAGTCCCATCACACACACAGAGCTATATTTTCTTCCCAGAAGCACCTATAGGACTTGAAGTGTGTTTAGTCCCATCACACACACAGAGCTATATTTTTGTTCCCAGAGGCACCTATAGGACTTGAAGTGTGTTAGTCCCATTACACACACAGAGCTATATTTTCTTCCCAGAAGCACCTATAGGACTTGAAGTGTGTTAGTCCCATCACACACACAGAGCTATATTTTCTTCCCAGAAGCACCTATAGGACTTGAAGTGTGTTAGTCCCATCACACACACAGAGCTATATTTTGTTCCAGAGGCACCTATAGGACTTGAAGTGTGTTAGTCCCATTACACACACAGAGCTATATTTTGTTCCCAGAAGCACCTATAGGACTTGAAGTGTGTTAGTCCCATTACACACACATAGCTATATTTTCTTCCCAGAAGCACCTATAGGACTTGAAGTGTGTTAGTCCCATTACACACACAGAGCTATATTTTGTTCCCAGAAGCACCTATAGGACTTGAAGTGTGTTAGTCCCATCACACACGCAGAGCTATATTTTGTTCCCAGAAGCACCTATAGGACTTGAAGTGTGTTAGTCCCATCACACACACAGAGCTATATTTTGTTCCCAGAGGCACCTATAGGACTTGAAGTGTGTTAGTCCCATTACACACACAGAGCTATATTTTCTTCCAGAAGCACCTATAGGACTTGAAGTGTGTTAGTCCCATCACACACACAGAGCTATATTTTCTTCCCAGAAGCACCTATAGGACTTGAAGTGTGTTAGTCCCATCACACACACAGAGCTATATTTTGTTCCCAGAGGCACCTATAGGACTTGAAGTGTGTTAGTCCCATTACACACACAGAGCTATATTTTGTTCCCAGAAGCACCTATAGGACTTGAAGTGTGTTAGTCCCATTACACACACATAGCTATATTTTCTTCCCAGAAGCACCTATAGGACTTGAAGTGTGTTAGTCCCATTACACACACAGAGCTATATTTTGTTCCCAGAAGCACCTATAGGACTTGAAGTGTGTTAGTCCCATCACACACACAGAGCTATATTTTGTTCCCAGAAGCACCTATAGGACTTGAAGTGTGTTAGTCCCATCACACACACAGAGCTATATTTTGTTCCCAGAAGCACCTATAGGACTTGAAGTGTGTTAGTCCCATCACACACACAGAGCTATATTTTGTTCCCAGAAGCACCTGTAGGACTTGAAGTGTGTTAGTCCCATCACACACACAGAGCTATATTTTCTTCCCAGAAGCACCTATAGGACTTGAAGTGTGTTAGTCCCATCACACACACAGAGCTATATTTTGTTCCAGAGGCACCTATAGGACTTGAAGTGTGTTAGTCCCATTACACACACAGAGCTATATTTTGTTCCCAGAAGCACCTATAGGACTTGAAGTGTGTTAGTCCCATCACACACACAGAGCTATATTTTGTTCCAGAGGCACCTATAGGACTTGAAGTGTGTTAGTCCCATTACACACACAGAGCTATATTTTGTTCCCAGAAGCACCTATAGGACTTGAAGTGTGTTAGTCCCATCACACACACAGAGCTATATTTTGTTCCCAGAGGCACCTATAGGACTTGAAGTGTGTTAGTCCCATTACACACACAGAGCTATATTTTGTTCCAGAAGCACCTATAGGACTTGAAGTGTGTTAGTCCCATCACACACACAGAGCTATATTTTGTTCCCGGAAGCACCTATAGGACTTGAAGTGTGTTAGTCCCATCACACACACAGAGCTATATTTTGTTCCCGGAAGCACCTATAGGACTTGAAGTGTGTTAGTCCCATCACACACACAGAGCTATATTTTGTTCCCAGAAGCACCTATAGGACTTGAAGTGTGTTAGTCCCATCACACACACAGAGCTATATTTTCTTCCCAGAAGCACCTATAGGACTTGAAGTGTGTTAGTCCCATCACACACACAGAGCTATATTTTGTTCCCAGAAGCACCTATAGGACTTGAAGTGTGTTAGTCCCATCACACACACAGAGCTATATTTTCTTCCCAGAAGCACCTATAGGACTTGAAGTGTGTTAGTCCCATCACACACACAGAGCTATATTTTGTTCCAGAGGCACCTATAGGACTTGAAGTGTGTTAGTCCCATTACACACACAGAGCTATATATTTTCTTCCCAGAAGCACCTATAGGACTTGAAGTGTGTTAGTCCCATTACACACACAGAGCTATATTTTCTTCCCAGAAGCACCTATAGGACTTGAAGTGTGTTAGTCCCATCACACAGAGATCCTATATTTTGTTCCCAGAAGCAACTATAGGACTTGAAGTGTGTTAGTCCATCACACAGACCTTTATTTTCTTCCCAGAAGCACCTATAGGACTTGAAGTGTGTTAGTCCCATCACACAGAGCTCCTCTATTTTCTTTGCAGAAGCACCCATAGGACTTCTAGTGTGTTAGTGGCATCACACAGAGCTCCTATATATTCTTCTCAGCAGCACCCACAGGACTTCTAGTGTGTTAGTGGCATCACACAGAGCTCCTCTATTTTCTTTGCATAAGCACCCACAGGACTTCTAGTGTGTTAGTGGCATCACACAGAGCTCCTCTATTTTCTTTGCATAAGCACCCACAGGACTTCTAGTGTGTTAGTGGCATCACACAGAGCTCCTCTATTTTCTTTGCATAAGCACCCACAGGACTTCTAGTGTGTTAGTGGCATCACACAGAGCTCCTATATATTCTTCTCAGCAGCACCCACAGGACTTCTAGTGTGTTAGTGGCATCACACAGAGCTCCTCTATTTTCTTTGCATAAGCACCCACAGGACTTCTAGTGTGTTAGTGGCATCACACAGAGCTCCTCTATTTTCTTTGCATAAGCACCCACAGGACTTCTAGTGTGTTAGTGGCATCACACAGAGCTCCTCTATTTTCTTTGCAGAAGCACCCATAGGACTTCTAGTGTGTTAGTGGCATCACACAGAGCTCCTATATTTTCTTCTCAGCAGCACCCACAGGACTACCGACTACAATGGCTGGAAGACCGCCAAGGGGAGGCAGAGCGTGCAGAGCCAAGAACACAGGGCAGGCAGGCTCTGTTTCTAGTGGACGTGGCCGTGGACGTGGACGTGGTCGTGCATCGTGATCAGCAGCACGTGGCCATGGGACACGCGCGTCTTTGTTTTCGGCAGCTGGACATGTGGAGCCGCATCATGCTGAAGGCTTGGTAGAATGGATGACCAAGCCCTCCTCATCCTCCTCATCCTCTCTCACCCAGGCTCAGGGTACTGACAGAGCATCATCAGCCACCCCTTCCCTAGACCCACCATGTCCTCCTGAGGAGTCCCCCGAACTCTTTGAGCACAGTGTTGGGTACATGCTCCAGGAGGATGCCCAACGATTCGAAGGCTCGGATGACGATACCCAGCTTGAGGAATCTGGCAGTACAGTTCCACCAGCTGCAGCTTACTGCCAGGTTTGCTCTAGTGGTGAAGAGGGAGGGGATGATGAGGTCACTGACTCCACGTGGGTGCCTCAAGGGAGAGAGGATGAGGAGGAGGACGAGGAGGAGGAGGATGCGGCGTCACATGTCAGGTAGGCCAGGTAGAGGCCAGCACAGCAACTGTACAACACCGCAGAGCTCCGCCTGTGCAGGGCGCTGCCTCTGCACGTTATCAGAAAAGTTCTTTGGTGTGGGCCTTTTTTGAGACGAGTGCAGCAGATCGCACCACTGCTATTTGCAATATTTGTCTCAAGCGTATCTCGCGTGGCCAAAACATCAGCCGCTTGGGCACCACAAGCATGACCAGACATATGGCGACCTGCCATGCAGCTCGTTGGCAGGCACACATAAAAGACCCACACCAAAGAACTAAGCGGACCTCTCCTTGCTCCTCCTCAGCTGGGATCTCCATCCCCACTACACCTTCAGTCCTCTCTGAAAGCTGCTCTGAGAGGACTGAAGGTGTAGAATTCGGTGTGTCACAACCAAGTACTTGCAGTACACCGACGTCCGATTGCAGCTTGCAGTACACCGACGTCCGATTGCAGCAGGCAAATTTCCCTGCCCCAGCTGCTGGACCGTAGAAAGAAGTACACTCCCAGCCATCCACATGCCCAGCGGTTGAATGCTAGCCTTGCTAAATTGCTAGCACTTCAACTGCTGCCTTTTCAGTTGGTAGACTCGGCCCCCTTCCGTGAGTTTGTTCAATGTGCGGTTCCTCAGTGGCAGGTTCCCAAACGCCACTTTTTCTCGCGGAAGGCGATTCCGTCTCTCTACCGGCATGTGGAGGGCAATGTCCATGCCTCGCTGGACAGGGCGGTCAGCGGTAAGGTGCATATTACCGCTGACTCATGGTCCAGCAGGCATGGACAGGGACGGTACCTTTCTTTCACGGCCCATTGGGTCACTCTATTGGCAGCTGGGAGGGATGCAGGACAAGGTGCAGTAGTGTTGGAGGTTGTTCCGCCACCACGCCTCCAAAACGCGACTACTGCTACTGGTTGTGACACACCTCTCTCCTCCACCCCCTCCTCTTCTTCTTCCTCCAGTGCTCTGTCCTTGGAACCAGCGGTGCTCCGTAGGCGTACAAGGGGCTACGCAAGTACGCAGGCAAAAAGATGCCATGCCGTGCTTGCGCTGGTGTGTTTGGGGGACAGGAGCCACACTGGGCCAGAGGTTCTGGCAGCTCTGCAGGGGCAGGCCGAGAGGTGGTTGACGCCACGTCAGCTTAAGCCAGGAATGGTCGTTTCTGACAATGGCACCAACCTCCTCTCCGCCCTGCGACAGGGGCAGCTCACCCATGTGCCCTGCATGGCTCACGTCCTCAACCTGGTGGTGCAGCGGTTCTTGGGCAGGTTCCCAGGCTTACAGGATGTCCTGAGGCAGGCCAGGAAAGTCTGTGTGCATTTCCGCCGATCTTATAATGCCAGTGCTCGGCTGACTGAGCTGCAAAAGGAGCTGAACCTGCCCAAGAACCGCCTAATATCTGACATGCCCACCAGGTGGAACTCAACGTTGGCCATGCTGCAGCGACTGCACACGCAGCAGAGGGCCATCAATGAGTACCTTTGCGACTACGGCACCAGGACAGGGTCAGGGGAGCTTGGTTTTTTTTCCCCACGTCAGTGGAGCATGATCAGGGATGCATGCACTGTCCTCTCACCATTTGAGGAGGCCACGAGGATGGTGAGCAGTGACAGTGCATGCATCAGTGACACTGTCCCTCTTGTCCACCTGTTGGAGCATACGCTGCGTGGGATAATGGACAGGGCACTTGAGGCAGAACAGAGGCAGGAAGAGGAGGACTTCCTTGCCTCTCAAGGCCCCCTTTTATCCGGACAGTGTTCCTTCTGTCCCACCATCACACAGGAAGAGGATGAGGAGGAGGAGGAGGAGGAGGAGGATTGTGTGTGAGCATGGAGGTGGAGCCTGGCACTCAGCATCAGCAGCAGCAGTCTTTTAGGGATGATGTACAGTCCCAACAAGCCAGTGGACTTGTACGTGGCTGGGAGGAGGTGGCTGGCGATCATGTCATCCTCAGTGACCCAGAAGACTCCGGACCGAATGCCTCAGCTAACCTACGCTGCATGGCCTCCCTGATCCTGCAAAGCCTGCGGAAGGATCCTCGTGTTCTTCGGATCAAGGAGAGGGACCATTACTGGCTGGCCACTCTCCTTGATCCGCGGTACAAGGGTAAGGTTGCGGACCTTATCTTGCCGTCGCAGAGGGAGCAGAGGATGAGACATCTCAGGGAGGCCTTGCAGAAAGGTCTGTGCAATGCGTTCCCAGAAACTGGGAGGCTACAAACTCCTGGTCCTGGGCGACGAGTTGCTGAGGCTTCGGTCAGTGGCAGAAGGAGCGGTGGGGAAGGTGGACGTCTGACCGATGCGTTCAGACAATTTTTTAGTCCGCAGCCCCAAGGTATGATCGGTTCCAGCAACCATCGCCAGCGTCTGATATACATGGTGCAGGAATACCTTGGGGCAAGGTCAGACTTGGACACCTTTCCCACCGAAAATCCTCTGGCTTACTGGGTCCTGAGGATGGATCACTGGCCAGAGCTTGCACAGTATGCAATTGAGCTACTGGCCTGTCCTGCCTCCAGCGTTCTTTCCGAACGCACATTCAGTGCTGCTGGAGGATTTGTGACTGATCATAGGGTGCGCCTGTCCACCGCCTCGGTTGATCGACTGACATTCATCAAAATGAATCAGTCTTGGATCACCACCAGCTACCAGGCACCTGAGGCGGATATAACCGAATAATTTTTAATGTCACATCCCTTCAAGACTGCCTATGCTGATGCTGAGTGACTGTCCTCTTATGTTCACTGACTATCCTCTTCCTCCTCCTCAATGATCCATGCCACCACACCAGTGCCTAAGGCACAATTTTTCAGCCCCTGTTTAACAGGGGCGTGTACTTACAATTTTTTAAAAAAATGCTTCGCAACACGTGTGACTGCTGTGCTCCAAGTACAGTCTCTGTGAGGGCCGTGTTGCAGTGTGTGGCACCAGCACCAGTGCCTAAGGCACAATTTTTTCAGCCCCTGTTTAACAGGGGCGTGTACTTACAATTTTAAAAAAAAAATGCTTCGCAACACGTGTGACTGCTGTGCTCCAAGTACAGTATCTGTGAGGGCCGGGTTGCAGTGTTGTGGCACCAGCACCAGTGCCTAAGGCACAATTTTTCAGCCCCTGTTTAACAGGGGCGTGTACTTACAATTTTTAAAAAAAAAATGCTTCGCAACACGTGTGACTGCTGTGCTCCAAGTACAGTATCTGTGAGGGCCGGGTTGCAGTGTTGTGGCACCAGCACCAGTGCCTAAGGCACAATTTTTCAGCCCCTGTTTACAGGGGCGTGTACTTACAATTTTTTTAAAAAATGCTTCGCAACACGTGTGACTGCTGTGCTCCAAGTACAGTCTCTGTGAGGGGTGCAGTGTTGTGGCACCAGCACCAGTGCCAAGGCACAATTTTTCAGCCCCTGTTTAACAGGGGCGTGTAATTACAGATCTTGATCTAATAGTTCACAGCAGGGCCCATTCCTGCGCCCACCAAGAGTAACTATGAGGGCCTGCAGTCTTGTGGCAACACCGTCCACCACCACCGCAAAAGGCCCATTTTTTCTGCCCTGTTCAACAGGTGCTTGCAATTACAAATCTTGATCTAATAACTCACAGCAGGGCCCATTCCTGCGCCCACCAAGAGTAACTATGAGGGCCTACAGTCTTGTGGCAACACCGTCCACCACCACCGCCAAAGGCCCAATTTTTCTGCCCTGTTCATCAGGTGCTTGCAATTACAAATCTTGATCTAATAACTCACAGCAGGGCCCATTCCTGCGCCCACCAAGAGTAACTGTGAGAGCTTACAGTCTTGTGGCAAAACCGTCCACCACCACCACCACCACCCCAATTTTTCTGCCCTGTTCAACAGGTGCATGCAATTACAAATCTTGATCTATTAACTCACAGCAGGGCCCATTCCTGTGCCCACCAGTCTTGTGGCTACACCAACATCTAATAGGGCAAATTTCTGCAGAGTATATACGCCAGGCCCCTACTTTCAAACATCCAACTTACAAACGACTCCTACTTGCAAATGGAAAGAGAAAACAGGAAGTGAGAGGAAATCTACCCTAGGAAGGGAAATTCTATCCTGTTAGATTTAATTTGGAAAAAGGTATCTCCTCTCTACTGATACTTTATCACCAATCCTTGTTTCAATTAAAACCCCACTTTTCCAAAAACATTTGTCATTGGGACGGAAAGTGAGGTGACATGTTCTGAACAGATGTGCAAAGACAGCAAATGTTACAGGGGTGATAACCCCTCCCTATGTTCTCCAAAAAGCTTAAAAATAGATTTTTTTGGGATGGAGCTACACTTCATAATGTACCTGTTCAGATTCTACTTAAGATCAAACCTAAAGCCGCAAGTGGTTTTAAATGGCTTCTTTTTTTCCTTTACAAATGTCATTTTGTGCAAGGACAGTTCTAAACACGGAAACACATGCCACTTCACAGGCATACTTTAGACACCCCCCAGGTACCATATTTAAAGGAAAATTTCACTTTTTTTTTTTCACTTTATGCATCATTAAAATGACTGCTCCCGAAAAAACGTTAGTTTTTAAAAGTTCTTTTTGCATTGATATATGTCCCCTGGGGCAGGACCCGGGTCCCCAAACCTGTTTTATGACATTAACATGCATATTGATTTCGAACGTTCGCGTCCATTATAACGTATAGGGTTCGAAAATTCGCGCGAACTTTCGGTCCGTTCGAAGGTTCTGGTTCGAACCGAACCCGGGGGTGTTCGGCTCATCCCTAATGCCCACACTGGACCACCAGGGATGCCACCAGACCACCAGGGATGCCCACACCAGGTATGCCACCCTAGACCACCAGGGATGCCAGTCAGTGCCTACAATGGATGACAATCAGTGCCCACAATGGATACCAATCAGTGCACAATGGGCATCACTGATTGGCATGCATTATTGTTTGGCACTTATTGGCATCCATCAGTACAATACAATACAATGCTGCCTATCAGTGCCACCTATCCGTGCCACCTATCAGTGCCCATCCATGCCACCTATCAGTGCCCATCCATGCTCATCCGTGCCGCCTATCCTTTGCCCATCTGTGCCGCCTATCCATGCCCATTCATACCGCCTATCCATGCCAATGCATGCCAGCTATCAGTGCCAATTTGTGCCACCTATCAGTGCCCATCCGTGTTGCCCATCAGTGCCTCCTATCAGTGCCCATCAGGGCTGCCTATCAGTGCCACATATCAGTGTGCATCAATGCCACCTCATCAGTGCCCATCAGTGCTGCCTTATCAGTGCCTGTCAGTGCAGCCCCATAATTGCCCATCAGTGAAGGAGAAAACACACTTATTTACAAAGTTTTGAAACTGAAACAAAAAAAAAACATATTTTGTATACACTGGGTGAGAGTTGATTGGAGGAAAGGCACACACCCCCTCCACATAGGCAGAGGAACAAAGAAATGTGCAGAGCTGTGCTGTGAATAGACCAGCTCTCTGCTTATATGTCTCTAAGTTACCTCCCCAACACAAATTTCTAGCTGCTTTTAACTCATGTGTAGGAGAGCTTGTCAGAAGTTATCATGTTGAAAACCGAGGAACAGAGCAGCAGAAAGACAGGGCACTTAGGGCTTTGGCAAGAGATAAGTAAACACTACAGATATATGTGCCCTGGTCATATTTTAATGAATGGGATAAGCCAAGAAATGAGGGAAGGCTCTGTTTAAAGTGTTACTAAACCCAGGACCATACATTGATTTTATCTGGTCTCCCACAGTACACAGAATAGGGAAATGCAATTATTTTAGTAGATATAAACTGATAAATACCTTTTCTTATCAGCAGTACATAGCAGTCTTGTGACTTCTATCAGTGTCTGGTTAAAGCTTGTAGGAGGGGTTTTCATTCTCCTCTGACTGTCTTATGAGGCAGCAGGACTCCTGACCCGCTGCCAGGACAAGGCTGATTGGCCCTGTGCTGATCACATGCACCCTCCCAAGAAGATGGAGATTAGATGGATTGGGGACAGTGGAAGCAGGGGAGGATCAAAGAAGACAGGTTTTATTAGCCTTTTTTACACGATATGAAGGATTAACCCCTTAGGGTCAACAGTGAGTATAACAAGCATGCTTTACTGCATATACAGGCTGATTTTCCTGTTGTGGGTTTAGTAACACTTTAACTTGCTGTAGATTTTAATACACAATGTAAAACACTCAACATTTCTAGTCTTAGCAGGAGTTCAGATTTAATGAGCTAGTTTGATAAATGTTTTATACTGTATTTGTTAGTATATTTTTCAGACTGTTGCCATTGACACTATTTGGATACTGATCTAATTTAATATACTAACAATATCTTTCATGTATTAGTGCCTAGTGACTGCTTCTGCTGCACATTTATTCCAATGCAGTGCACTAATTCTTTATATTGGAAAACTTATTCAAATATGCTGAAGAGGATAAAACCATCACACACAGAAGCATTAGATGTATCAGTGTGCTTATTGTAGACACTAAGCCTCTTCAGCATAGCTGCTTGTAAGCATGGTCCACCGGCCAGAAGACGTCTGTAGCGGTGTGTTTGAAATTAAAATTATAATATACTTGCATTAAAACTTATGAATATTTAAAGCTGCCCAGAAAATGAATAGCTTCATGCAGAGATTAAAAGTGGACCTATATCCAAAATTTTAGCCAGCATTCTAAAAACTAGGCAGACAGCATGCATTGTGAACATTTGTTTAAAGTATCTTAACCACCTCAATACCGGGCATTTTCACCCCCTTCCTGCCAGGACAATTTTAAGCTTTCAGCGCTGTTGCACTTTGAATGACAATTGCGCGGTCACTCAACACTCTACCCAAATTAATTTTTAAGAATTTTCTTCACACAAACAGAGCTTTCTTTTGGTGGTAATTTAATCACTGCTGGGTTTTTTATTTTTTACAAAAAAAAAAAAAGACAGAGAATTTAGAAAAAACATGTTTTTCTTAGTTTCTGTCAGTAGATTTTGTAAATAAGTAATTTTTCTCCTTCACTGAGAAGGAGGCAGCACTGATGGGCACTGGTAGGCTGCACTGATGGGCACTGATGAGGTGGCACTTATGGGCACTGATGAGGCAGCACTTATGAGCACTGATTAGGTGGCCCTGATGAGAAGGCACTATTATGTGGCACTGATAGGTGGTGATGAGCGCCACTGGTGGGCACTAATGGGCGGTACTGATGGGCACTGTTGGGAATTGATGGGCAGCACTGATGAGAAGGCACTGATGGGCACTAAAAAGCAGCACTAACTGCCACCAGTAATGGGCACTGATTTGTGTCACTGATGGGCACTCATGGGCACTGATTGGTGGCACTCATGGGCATTGATTGGTGGCACTTTTGGGGCTTTACTGTGATCTGATGGGGATTGTGCTGCTGATCAGTGCCCTGATTACATGCCCTGTTCTCTCCTGCGAGGAGATGCCGCTGATTGGCTCTTCTCGCCGCACACTCTGTCAGTGTGAGGCGATGAGAGACGATTACCGGCACTTCCTGTATTTATATGTGACTGGCTGTGATTGGACAGATCAGATCACCCAAATAGCCACTCTTGTGCCCCCGTGTGGGCGTGCAACACTGCAATCGTAGCCGTGCCATGTTGTTATGAAAAGGCGCGGCCACAATTGCACTGCTGCATGCCCCCACGGGGGCACAAGAGTGGCTGTTTGGGTGGGCATCATATGAGGTCCACCCAGAACAATAGCCGCACCTTCCCTCTGTCATTTGACTGTGGGTGGGCGTCAAGTGGTTAACAGAGATATTTTCATCCTGACTTCCCTCCCGGTATGAACATTGGAGCATTTAAGTGGTGGATGGATAAGGGGTTATATAGCATCAGTCATTTTATCACTCATCGTGGCTTCTTCACCCTCTCCCACTGTACCTCAGTCTTAAGCCCCATACACAAGCGCGGATTATCCGAGGACCAGGTCCGTCGGACCATGTCCGTCATACTTTGTCTGATGTTGGTTTTGCGTACACACGGTCAGACAAAGTTGTCGGAAAATCCGATCATTCTGAACGTGGTGACGTTTGTTGCCTACGACGGGACTACGTAGAGGCTTATTGCCAATAGCTTTGGTCTTGTAATGTGATCTGAGCATGCGTAGCACTTTGTCCGGTCGGACAACCGTACACACGATCGGATTTGGTGTGATCGGACCGTGTTGTCGGCAAATCTATCCAGCAGGAGATAGGACTTTGTCCGTCGGACAATCCGACGTACACTGTCCGATGGTGCATACACACGGTCTGATTTTTCAACAACATTGTCCAATCGGACAGAATCCATGCAAAAATCCGACCGTGTGTATGGGGCTTTAGAGATGCCTATCTCAGAAAGATTACGTTTTTTTAAAACTGTTCATTTTTTACATTCGATTTGGCCGGCCGGAGAATCCCCTTCTCTGACAGCATACAAACAATGGTGCACTTTTCTCCTCCCTGTCCCCTATTGTCCCTTTTCTCATTCTTCAAAACTTCTAGCCACCTTCTCTCAAGGTTAAACTATGGTGATTTATTGTTATACTGTTGATGGTGACTAATTAAAATACGTGTGTTGTTCTTTTGTAAATGGCATCATAGTGTCACTATTTTAATAATCTTTTCATTGTAAACAATAAAAATGTATTGAATGTAAAAATAGATATTTTCCCATAATGAAAAATTGTGAAGCACTGTGAACTGTCATCTGAACGACTTTTTAGTATATATCACTTGGTTCATTGTGGGGCCCTGTTATCAGCAGTCTTCAGACAGCATCATTCAATCTCACATTTGCATGCAGAGATATTGTGTAGCTCTTCCATTAAAGTTATATCAAAGTTGCACCAAATTTGCACTCCAAAGTAGGCACAGTTTTGGAGTCATATATGTGTAAATGGAGCCTTAAGAGTCTGCTAACTACAGTTGGCCAGATCATATGACCTATTGGAAACAGATCATATGATGGGAACTGTAACACTTCAAGAGTCTTTAATAATAAAAAAAATGTGTTGTACAGTAGAGGTATGATTTTTAAACCAAAAACAAAAGTAATTTGACTTTTTCCATCTTTTCTCAGATTTAGCTGCACTCTGCTTGTGGTTATTGAGGTCATTTACTATTTACAAGCAATAAAATGCTGATACTAGTTTACGAGCCCAAACAGTACTTGGGGGGTGGGGCCAGATCTAGCCTGTCCAGTGTGAGAGTGCAGTAAAAAATATCAGGGGCAAAGGATGGGAGGACAGCAGGGCAGTGTACGGGGGGGTCAGCAGGGCAGAGGATAGGGTCAACAGTTTTTAGAGCAGTGTACAGAAGCTATTCGTTTGTAGGGAAGTACAAGGGTCAGTAGGGTGGAGCAAAGAGGTCAGCGGAGCAGAAAACAGGGGTCAGCAGGGCAGAGGACAGGGGTCACTGCTGGTAGGGCAGACCGCAGGAGTCACAGCTGGCAGGGCAGAGGACAGTGGTCACTGCTGGTAGGGTACTCAGGAGAGCTCCTTCTCCCATCCCTGTATTGTACACCAGCAGCAGAGCTCCTCTCTCCCACACAAAGCATAGCTGAGATCAGTACAGTGTCAGACATAGAAACTATAGTGTCAGGCTAGGGCAGTAAAGTGTCAGATTAGTGTAGCAAATTATCAGACTAATGCCCCGTACACACGGTCGGATGGAAAATGTCCTATCGGACAATGTTGTCGGAAATTCCGACCGTGTGTAGGCTCCAGACTTTTTCCGTCGGATTGTCAGACTAAGTAAAGTATCAGATCACGGAAGTATAATGGCAGATTAGGGTAGTATAGAGTCAGATCACAGCAATATAGTGCCATATTAGCAAGGTATAGTGTCAGATTAAGGTAGTATAGCGGCAGGTTAGGGTAGTATAGTGTCAGGTAAGGGCAGTATAGTGTCAGATTATGGTGGTATAGTATCAGATTAGAGTGGTATAGTGGCAGGTTAGGTTAGTATAGAAGCAGATTAGGGCATTATAGTGGCAGATTAGGGTAGTATAGTAGCAGGTCAGAGTAGTATAGTGGCAGGTCAAGGTAGTATAGAAGCAGATTAGGGTAGTATAGTGGCAGGTTAGGGTAGTATAGTGTCAGATTAAGGTAGTATAGTTGCAGCTGTATGTAGAGCATTTGTGGTGGAGGGCAGTTAGATTTGGGAGGGCATCGCCCACCCCAGCACCACCCTAGATCCAACCATGCTGGGGGGGGGGTGCAAAATATGGGGAGAGGCACTGGCCTCTGAGGCAAATATCTGCACAGGAGGGGGATTTAACATGGAGAGGGGCAATCTACTTGCCCCACCTTTGGGCCAAGTAGGTTGTAGTTCCTTCCTTGTTGGGCTACTAACAGTGTCCATTAAAGTCCTATCAGCGGTGAATATATAGTATATATATTTAACGCCACAGATTAGTACAGCAATCTTTTTTTTCAAGGACATGAGATATTTAACTTTCTTTAGCTAAGCCCTGAACACAGCCCCCCAACATAATTAGCCAGGTTGAAGAAAGACACAAGTCCATGTAGTTCAACCAAAAGAAAAAAAAATTCCATATACAGAATTCTATATCCACAGGTAATTTCAGAGAAAGACAAAACAGCATGGTCCAATATTCTCCAGCAAATTTTGTGAGGTGCAATTTCAGCCCAGTCAAAATGAATATGCTGAAATCGCACCACATAGAACTGCATGTGAATCACACAGGAACACACAGCGCAATCCTGTGCCTGTCCCCTTGTGTACTGGCTGAATGTAATTTATGTATTCAGCTTTAAAGAAGATTTTGTTGGAGATCTGAAGGAGAATAAGCCAATTTATCAAGGGTGCCTTAATAAACTACACTTTTGCTCATATTCATGTAGCGATACCCCCGTAGGAGCCACAGCCTTCTATAGGTTGTATATAAAAAAGACAGAGAGGATCCACTAGGTTATACAGCACCTCATCCCTTTTGGTATTTAAGTATAGAAAAAAGGGGGATAGTGGAATAGGGATTATAGCGGTGCGAGAAAGCAGTATAGAATGGTCAGGGTTGACTCACAGTTCAATGCTCAGAAAGCTTTTTTAGTACAAAATAATTTTATTACATGTAAATACAATCATATTATAAACAATACATAGAAAGGAGAAAAAAGATAAATATATGTAGAGCACTAGACAATACTGAATCTAATGAAATTGACAATAGTTAATTGGTCCTGAATGACGGCGGACCGTATTTTACAGAAGTCAATACAGGTTAATTAATCAGTTTGAAAATACCAATTAAGTTAAGGAGTAATTTGTGATTACTATGAGTAGGATAACCTGGAATAGGCTATACAGGCCTTAGTAGACAGTTCCGACATGTTTCGCCATAACAATGGCTTCCTCAGGGTGGGCCTACTGTATAGGGTAAGTATATCTAATGTGAAGAAAAATTGTCATGATTAGTAAGGATTTCTAATAAAATAAGTAAATACAGCCCCATCCCGGTTAGAGAGGAGTTTTTTTGGGGAAAGGCAGGGAGAGAGCCTGATGGGATAATCCCGAATGCACCCCCACTCCCTATACTATACTATAAACTATATTGTTTATAATATGATTGTATTTACATGTAATAAAATTATTTTGTACTAAAAAAGCTTTCTGAGCATTGAACTGTGAGTCAACCCTGACCATTCTATACTGCTTTCTCGCACCGCTATAATCCCTATTCCACTATCCCCCTTTTTTCTATACATCTATAGGTTGTCTTTTTATACTTTATTGCGTTCAGAACATGTAATAGGAGAGAGGTTAGGTTGAATAGTAGCAGGAATACATACTTCACTAGGCTAGGCATCTTTGAACAGTCTTTAGGCCTGGAACCAAAGGGAATAGTCAGAACTGAGAACCTGTAAGACTTGTCTCAGTGAGAGCTACCACTGGCACTTTACACCCCAAAAGTCAAACATTACACAGTCACCGGGATCTTGAGCTCAGGTCAGTCACAGGACAGCTAAACACTTCCTAGCTTCCACTAAATATCTCTATGTCAAGGGACAACTGTACATTTCTAGCCTCCTCCAGGCTCTCTTTTTCTACAGGATAGCCACTCACTCTAAGCTTCCACTGGACCCTCTTCAGTGAGGGAGAGGTTGATTCTCACAATGCCACGGGATACTACACACTTTCCAGCTTCCACCAGGCACACTTCAGTGAGCTGAACAGATGCTTAGCTGAAATCCTTTAGCTATCTCCAAAGATATTTAGGAATACCCCCTCCAGGTCTATCACAGCAGGGAACTCGATGAACATTGCCAAAGTGGGGGGGGGGCAGGTTCCCCTGAGTTTGTGGAACTTCTTCAGCAGGACAAGAACATGGCTGCCCCAGACCCAAGACTATTTATCTTCTCATCAGCCACCTACTTGGCACACCTGCCCAGGGATTGGCTGAAGTACAATATTGAAAATGCCTATTTGACTCCCCCAGACTTATGCTCTGAAAACTTACAAAAAGCAGTGGGAAACAATCAAACCCGCAACCTGTGAAATCTAGAACAGCCCAAATAAATCAATAGCCACTCCAATGATTACAGAGGAGCCAAAAACGAACTATATTTGCCTGACATCCTAGCAGCCTATTTAGGAGGGTGTTACTTTCCTTTCAGTGTTCTGGAAAATTAGGGATTCCGAAAGATCCCATGCAGTCATAGGCCTTTATCTGTTTCTTACCATTTTTAACATTTGTTTCTTTAAAACAAACTCTTTTACAAGGCACTGAGTGCATGCAACACTAAGAAACACTTTATATACTGCACAAAAAATATTATATATGTAGCAGACTGCAAGTTATGGTAATATAAAATCATACTACAAGTAAGACTGTTTTCACATATTATATATTTCACGGGGCTCATGCACACAGGGTGTCTACTTAGTTTTTCTAAACGAGCTTAAAAAACATGGTAAAAGCCACGTAATGCACACACGTTTATTCTCATTTATGCACGTTAGCACGTAAATTTATTTGTTCTGGTCATTTAGAATGTATTGTTCATAAAAAAAATTAAAATAAAGTCCAAAAAAGAGGAAAAAAATTAAGATGAATAAATGTAAGTGTCCAAAACCAAAAAAGTCCATACAGTGAAGAAAAGGTGTCCTTCATTGCAACACCCAGTGCTCCCCAATGGACAGACATGACAAATGTATCAACTTACCAGATAATTAGATCTATCAAGGTCTGTACAAGTATTACTAGACCTACTGATTACAAACAGTGCAGACTTGATCAAGGATGTAGAAATACAGGGCAATTTAGGAAACAGCAATCGCAGGTCAATTAGTTTCAGTATAAATCACACTAATAGGAAACATAAGGGAATACAAAGACACTGAATTTCAAAAGAGCTATATTCCCTAAACCACGAGCCTTGCTAGAAGATAAAAATTGGAATAAAATCTTAGGAACAAAGAACACAGAGGAGAAATGGGTATGCTTTAAGAGCACATTAAATAAGGACATTAGCTAGTGCATCCCAATGGGAAATAATAAAAGTCCTGGGTGGCTTAACTCCAACATAAAAATGCATAAAACAAAAGGAGAAGGCCTTCAAAAAATACAAGGCAGAGGGATCATAATCAGCATTCTGATTATGAATGGTACCAGCTGATTGGAGAAAAGCCAATGTAGCACCAATATTTAAAAAAGGGCCAAGATACACCCCTGAGAATTACAGACCAGTTAACCTAACATCAATTGTATGCAAACTCTTGGAGGGGATGATAAGGGACTATATACAAGATTTTAGCAATGACAACTGTAACATTAGCAGTAATCAGCATGGATTCATGAAGAATCATTCTTGCCAAACCAATCTACCTCCATGGGCGCCACAACATCTCCACTATTTCCTTGCCTTGTCTGATGTACGTTTCGTCTAAACAGACTTCTTCTGTGAGGCAGTAGGGGCTATATGAATTTTATTCAAAAAAATAATGCTGCGTTGGTGTTAATAAATGAATCCAAACACTTAAAGGGGATTATTTACTAAAGGCAAATCCACTTTGCACTGCAAGTGCACTTGAAAGTGCAATGAAAGTGCACTTGGAAGTAAAGTCGCTGTAGATCCGAGGGGATATGCAAGGAAAATAAAAAACAGCACTTTAGCTTGCACATGATTGGATGATAAAATCAGCAGAGCTTCAACTCATTTCACATCTACCCCTTAGATTTACAGTGACTGCACTTCCAAGTGCACTTTCAGTGAATTTCATAAATAACCCCCTTAGTGTCTCAATTCGCCTGTGCCAATTTAAGTGCCATCATAAACACATGTGAATAAACAATAATATAATACATTCATGTATATTTCTTCTTATAAAAATATAAATCCCATACTTAAGTGCAATTAAATAGTTAATTAATGAATAATCACACAGCTGGTGCACTGGAGCGCCTGTTAAACGTGAGTTCTATACACATTTTTTAATAAATTGAATATTGTTTAATAAGATATAAGCACTATTTGGAGCTCTTTGTCTCTCATATATATTGAGTCATAATGGAAGTTCATCAATGGAGCAACAAGGAGGAAAGCATGATCTGTTAGTCCAGGGTGACTAAAAAGCTTTATTTGATCAAACTTAAGTGTGAGGTCACACTCTGTGAGGTGAGCACATTTCTTATGGGGGAGCACTGAGGTAAATTGATACAAAGCACAGATTTTTGAGGATTTCTGAAGACTCAACAAGTTTTTTTATTATTCATTAATTAACTATTTAATTGCACTTAAGCACAGGATTTATGTTATTATAAGAAGAAATATACATGAATGTATTATATTATTGTTTATTCACATGGTATTATGATGGCACTCATATTGGCACAGGAGAATTGAGACACTAAGTGGTTGGATACATTTATTAACACCAGCGCAGCATGATTTGTTTTGAGTTTTATTTGAACATTTATATTGAGAGGGTGTTATTTGCTGCTTGCATATATTACACAGATTGTATTCTAGTTGCTGGCAAGACTACATATTATATTTATATGAATTTTATTTATCTTAATTTTATTAATCTTTTTTGGACTTTATTTCATTTATGAACACTCATTAATTGTGAAGATTAATGCACCATTATGTGACAGCGCAACATGTTTTATATATATTTCTGGTTATATTGCTGTGTACAATATCGTTAGTGCTGCTGTTGATTCCATATAATTAATCAATATGTTGTTTACACTAAGCACAGTTTTATCTCTATATACATTTAGAATGTATTAGTATGTCTAAACAGGTCCAGCGTTTATGCACATTTTTGTGCGTTTATGTGCATTCCTTGTTTTTTCTGCTCAAAAGCTCCTCTCTTGATCATGCCAGTGATATTTTTTTTTTCTATGCCTCTAATTGCCTATGTGTGCATGGACACATACACTAGGTAGGCTAACACAGAGGTGCTTTCACAGGCAGGAACCAAAAAAACATCAAATGCCTGTAAAAGTTTTAAGCTATGTGTGCATGAGGTCTTATTCTCAACAAAATCATTATTTATTTATTGAGAGGGACATGATTTCTTTACAACAATAATTATCTTGGAAACTAAGAAGTTCAATGTTAAGTGGAACAATATCAACATCAGCCGAGCCAACTCTGCTAGTTTTCAAATCTTCTAATGGAATGCCACTTTGTTTGATGTGGCTAAACTGTTTCAAGTCTACATGTGACGGGTCACAGATCAAAGTTTCATTTTTTTTTTTACTTTTTGTTCTGGCTGGTTGGCACCTATTCAATGACTTCATAGAAAGCCTGATACTAAAACCACTGTAGACAGTTAGAAAGTAGTTCTCCTGGCATTCTTTTTTTCTTTGTGAGCCTTTTCTGAAGTAAATGGCTTTCCATTGCAGCATTAATAGAATGCTCCAGAAGGGTACTGCTTGCATTTGTGACAGATGATTCCATGTTGTGCAGATTGCTCGTGTTTTCTGACACATGCATATACATGTATTTTTTCCAACTGGCAATGAATTTACTGCGTCTGTTAGTACTGAAAGCCTTACAAATTAAGCAAAACATTTCATGGGTTTCCACACAAAATTAAATCAGTTTACTTTGAACTGCACAAGTACCAGGCACAGAGCAAATAGACGTTATGCCCTTGGATAGGTGACACATTAGTAGTGTCTGATAATGGCCGGATAGGGTGTGCTTTCATAAAGTGTAATTTAGAAGTCATTCTGGAGCAAGGATCTGGAGCCACAAATGCCTTAAGCCCCATACACACGCTCGGATTATCCGAGGACCAGGTCCGTCGGATCATGTCCGTCATACTTTGTCCGATGTTGGTTTTGCGTACACACGGTCGGACAAAGTTGTCGGAAAATCCGATCATTCTGAACGTGGTGACGTTTGTTGCCTACGACGGGACTACGTAGAGGCTAGTAGCCAATAGCTTTGGTCTTGTAATGTGATCTGAGCATGCGTAGCACTTTGTCCGTCGGACAACGCTACACACGATCGGATTTGGTGTGATCGGACCGTGTTGTCAAAAAATCTATCCAGCAGGAGATAGGACTTTGTCCGTCGGACAATCCGACGTACACTGTCCGATGGTGCATACACACGGTCGGATTTTTCAACAACATTGTCCGATCGAACAGAATCCATGCGAAAATCCGACCGTGTGTATGGGGCTTTAGATATATCAGAACATAGAAAATGATTCTGCAAGGTAGAAAGCATTTTTGAAGGTAAGGCAACAGATTCTGAACTGTTCGGCACAGTAGTAGCAATGACCAACCAAAATTCTTCTTCCCTGTTGCTAGGGCGGGCATAGTCCTGGGCGGCAGCTGCTGCAATTCTGCAGCAAAACCTTTCTCCCTGCAGCTTTCATTGGCCCCGGGCGGAATTAAATGTTCTGCGCAGCAAGGGAGCAACAATCTGCTGGGCAGCTTAAAGGGGCCACAGTCAGCCAGCACCACATCAACCTCTGAAGGAATCTGTGTTTCATCATGCTTGTGACTGCTGACCTTGGAGTGACATTAGGAATGGGGCATTGCTGCTGGAGGACATCACTGTGTTACATCTAGCTTGCTGCCCATGGACTTGAGAATAGCATACAAAATGGGGCAATGCTGTTGGAGGACATAAGTGTGTTACATTTTGCTTGCTGCCCATTGACTTGGGAATGGCATAAGAAATGAAGCAATACTGCTGGAGGACATCACTGTGTTGCATCTTACTTGGTGGCTGGTGTCCTTGGGATGGCATCAGGAATGGGATATGTTGCTGGAACACACCATTATGTTACTGTGAACATGCAATTTTGCAAATGATCATTTAATTCTTTTGCAGCCAGCAGGTGAAGCTCCTTGTCACATCATGCTCTGTAGAGGATGCTCTCAACCAGGGTACACTGGATCACAAAGTATAGTTCTAGGTCCAGACCCACTTGGCACAGCCAAAGGAATGATAGCAATGATCTTTATAGCTGTCTCTAAAGGTGGCATTCTGGCCCTCCACTGTAAGAGGGGGCATTTTTCCCACTGATCACGAATGTAAAGGGTATTCTTCTAATGGCCCCTGATGAATTCATTTTAACAAGGGGTTCCATAATACTACACGGGTGCTGCTACAAGGGGGATGTGGGCTAACATCCCAATATTAGTCCTTGCGCTGCAAAAACTATGCAGAATGCAGGTGCAGCAGACAAGGAAGAGTGCTGTTGGGTCATGCGTGGGTCTCATAAATGCACTGAAAGGCAGCTGGCTAGTCAATCACAAAGTGCTATGGTAACACTGACCAACTTGAATGACAGCATGAGGGGGTGGGATGCTCAGGTGTAGAGAGGAAGATCAAATTATCTCTAGCTGTAAAAAAAAAAAAAAAACAATGAAAATTCCCAGCTCAACTCACCGAACAGCCTGCAAACAACCGAATTGTCCCGTCTAACAGTTTGCGTTAAGAACAGGCATTTAGTTTGCAAACATTTGAAAGTATATGCATAAGCTGCAGAGCCACTTCTTGGAACCCCAGTATTATCTGCAGTCCTAACACTATACATTTTTGAGAGTCTAAAATAGTGGAAGCACATGCATAATAATGGATAGATTGAGGGCAGGTATGCCTGGAGGGAGCCCACCCCTCCTTAAAGGCACAGGGGTTGCACTGGACACCCAGCATATAATACAATAGCAGCAAAGGTGTTTGGTGCATCCCCTCACCAGTATTCCAACAGTACAAAAAAATGGCCACTGCCCCACCTATAACAGGTCTTCACAGCAAGGAGCACATGGAAGGGCAACGCATGTCAAACAAAACCAAAGAAAATTCCCAGCTCAACTAACCAACCAGCCTGCAAACAACTGAATTTTCCTGTTTAACAGTATGTATTAAAAACAGGGGTTTCGTTTGCACACATTTGCAAATACATGCAGTCCTAACGTTATACATTTTGAGAGCCTTCACAGTGGAAGCAAATGCATAATAAGGTTTTCAAAAATGTATAGCGTTAGGACTGCAGATAATACCGGGGTGCCATGAATTGGCTCTGTAGCTTACGCATGTATTTGCAAATGTGTGCAAACTAAACCTCTGTTTTTAATGCAAACTATTAGACAGGACAGGATGTTAGCAGGCTGGTCGGTGAGTTGAGCTGGGTATTTTCTTTGGTTTTGTTTGACATGCATCACCTTTCTATGTGCTCTTCGCTGTGAAGGCCAGTTGCAAATGAACTCTAACTGACAGGCTGCCAATGACATCCCGACTCATCATTTTTAGTGATGTTTTTGCTGTATATACTCACGGGCCACCAGTGGTTTCCATAGTGCTCCAGTGGGCCAGTTTGAGTCTGGTGAGAGAAAATGTTCTAGACCTGCAAGAGGTTCAGCTTTCCTTGTGACATTACAAGGTTTTTTTACTGGCTTCTTTGTATATCAGGTAATATAATATGGTATTGGAGTCAATGTAATGTCAAAAGGAAATCTTGAAGTTTTTTCACCCCATTGTTCACCCCTTCTAGGCATTGGGAGTTCCAAAGCATCCATCATCAATTTGTGTTGGTGCTTGGGTGGGATACCCCTTTATTTGGGATCATTTTAAAGCACATTGAGATGTTAAAAGGCATGCAGGGTAGCATGAGCATATGAGAGAACTACATAGGGATGCTAGCCTGCATGAATGGTGTGCTGAACCACTAGCTTTGGAATGGTTGTTATTTAAAAGCATGCTAAAAGAAAAACATTACTCCTACCAGTGTCAATCCTGGGTTTTTAATTTGTTACAGAGGATAGTGTTGGAAAGTATTTTTTCCCACTTTATATCTACAATATTTCTTACAAACATTTTAAATTATGTACTGTCAACAATACAATCTTTATAAATAATACAAAGTGAAGTTTACAATGTACACAGAAGCTATTAACATTTAGAACTAACATTCAGTGAAAAGATTATTAGGGCCGCTGTTGGGTATGTGTCAAAGGCCAAATTGCTTGCATTCGATATCAGCTTGAGACGCTTATGAAATAAATCCAAATTCATTAATAGCTGCAGTTGACTTCGCCCAGACCTGCATTTCATCCACTTTAAGCTGATTTGGCATTACCATAAACTCGATTAGTGAGAAAATCAGCTATGTTTCCAAACAAAACCCATCGACATGGTTCCTTACAGATTTACATATTACAAATGTTTCCATGCATCATATCTAGGGAAGCCCATTAAAGCGGTAGAAAAATGTGGATGTGCCTTCAGACCCATAAGAAATTATTCAACACCTATTCTAAAGCTCACACTGTTTTGGTGCTTTATGCATAACCATGCATTAGTGGTATATGCATCACCATGCATTTAACTAGTTGCAGATTTTGGGCGTATTATACATGCCCAAAAAACATCATCATTGCACACAGGGCTTGTGTAGAACATACAGTTTCTCTGCCCTGCTTCTGAAAACCCCTCTCCATGCATGCCACAATTGTTGGTTGTGATTAATCAAAGTCATCATTACAGTATACTCAGAGAAGAAGTCAGTAGCTGTAGCTGTCAAAAAAAGCAGTCTGAATCCAGTGGCGGCCAGTGGTATTTTTTTACATTTTTTGGGGGCAGCAAACATTATCACCCCCCCCCCCACGGTGGCCGGTGGGTCGTTCAGTTGGCGGGGTGGGTCAGGTGCCCTTACCACATCTATGCAGCTCTTCACCGGTGGCTTCCCTTGCTCCTCGCTGGCGACAGCTCTTTCTTTCCCTGTTTTCCACGGGCATCGGCTGCTTCCATCTCCTTCCTCCTCCTCAGCGGCCAATTTGGACTCTTCTCTTTTTGGCCAATCGGAAAACAGGTCTCAGATTTGCTTCTGACTGGCCAGATTGAGGATCAGTGTTACAACAGTGAATATCCATTCGCTGTTGTAGCACCTGGGTGGGCTCATGGCGCAATGCTCTGCGCTCCGAGCCCACCCTATTTTGAAGCCTATTAGAACCTATAGCTCTAATCAGCTGCTTCAAAAAAACACCCCCGCCATTGTAATTCAGGTGCCCGACATCCTGAAAGGGGCCGGATGCCTGAATTGGGTGTGGCCGCGGTGGCCATGAATATAAATGCATGAATCTATCCATTATTCATATAGGGGGCAGTGTTGGTCATCTTACTTTAAAAAAGTAATTAGTTAAGTTAAAAATTACTTCTCCCAAAAAGTAATTGCGTTAGTAACTCAGTTACTACATTGGAAAAGTAATTAGTTACTCAGCAAAGTAACTATGACTTTTTTTTAATTTTCTCTATGTGTAACTAAGGGGCGGGTCTAGTATTACTGTAACCAAGGGGCGCATTTATTATTATTGTTATATATCGTGTAACCAAGGGGCTGCTCTGTTATTACTCTAACCAAGGGGCAGATCTGTTATAGCGTGTAAGCAAGGGGCGGGTCTATTATTATTATATTGTGTAAGGGGCGGATGGCTACAGAAGAGGGCGAATGTTAAATTAATGGGCAGAGCTCGATATATAACAATAATAATAAATGCGCCCCTTGGTTACAGTAAAACTAGACCCGCCCCTTACTTATACGATAGATGCCCCTTGCAGAGTAGCACGAGCATCGGGAGTGTGCGGCATCGCCTCGTACAATTACATGTTAACTGCACCACGCGGTGTAGAGTTCACTCAGAGCTGTTTAGGTTCGGCAATTTTCGGAAGCTCCGTAGTCCTTCGTACTGCGCAAGCCCTGCGCCTGCGCAGTACAGGGGGTCCTTATCCGGCGGGGGAACTTTTTCGCCAGGACACCGGAATTACATTACTGCCATCTAGTGGCGGTAGATGTAATTGGGGTAACTAAGCCAAAGTAATGGGAACTGAGTTACCATGAGGGGAAAAGTAATCAGTTAGATTACTCGTTACCCTCTAAAGTAACTGCGTTAGGTAACTCAGTTTATTTTAACTCAGTTACTTACATCACTGATAGGGGGTGGCGTGAAGAGAGGGGGCGGAGCCCGGGCACCCCTAATGGACAGGCCGCCACTGTCTGAATCAGTGTTTATAAACAACACTGCTCCAGACTATAAAAAGATTGCATCTTGGTGTTCATTCATTGCAGATCAAAGGCATTAACTTAAATCTGCAGATGATGTCAGTTAAAGCAAGCTGACGAGTAAAACTTTTTAGCCCCCTTTCATACCGGTGCAAATTGTCATGTGATTTGACAGGTCTAAATCACATGACAAGTCCCACCCTATTGTCGACGTTGGAACTGTTTAAATCGGTGCAATTCCAACTTTGTGGTGCCACATTGATTTGAAAAAAAGGTTCCTGCACTATTTTTTACGATATCAGGTGCGACTTTCACAGACGTCTGTCTGTGCATGAAGTCACACAGATGTCAGCCATGTCGCACCTAAAGTCACACTGACCTGCGGCTTTGAAATTGTGCAAGTGAAGTTGCACAATTTCAAAGTCATATTCAGTGTGAATGGGGGTGTCACCTTCTCTTTTCAACTATTATTTTCCTGCAGATTTTTTGTGTGTTTCTATTTTATTAACTACTTATTTTTATACTTTTTTGTTTTGTTAGTTAATATTTTACATATTTAAAGCAGAGCTACACTGCCCCTGACGTTTTTTTTTTCAAAGGTCCTTAATAAAGAATCTATTTGGTAATTGATTAACTCACCAGTCCGGTTTCTAGCACTTTAGCCTTTTGTTTTTTCTATTCAAAAATGACTTTATAAAAAGTCTCTTTGCTTTCTCCATCTTGCCGGTGGGCGAGTGAAACCTCCAGGCGTTCTCTTCCTGGATTTCACTGACGCCCATTCATTGAAATCTCGCGCATGCGCCATCAGCAGCTCCTGTTGCCATCACAACGGCCACGGCGTCGAAAGTCCCGCCCCGTTGTGATAGCAGAGAACGAACGTGACTGTCATGATGACGTCACGTTCGGTTTCAAGTCTCGCGCTATCTCGGGCCAGGCCGCCGCATTGACTCCTGGGAGCTATGACACAAGGTCTTAAAAACGGCTGCTGCTCCGCTTTAACATATATTTCCACATTTCCTAATTAAAAAAGTACAACATTGAAAAAATAAATAAATAAATAACACTTTATTTCATTTGTACTGCTTTGTACCAAAATTATAATTTTACTGTCATTTTAAACAGGACAAATTACAGAATAAAATATGCATATTTTATGTGCAGTAGCACTATTTATTTTTTTGTTTACCAACGATTTTATTGAATATGAAAATGAAAACCCTCAAGTTATAATGCAAAGTCATAGACATTGTAAATATAAACCATTATGATATAGTCCAGTACTACATACATATAAAGCGTAAATGGTTACAGTTAGTAAAAATAACATTATCAGTATTAATTTGACTACCCACATTTTGGAATCAAAACTTCCGTTAATCTTGGAATAAGAATATCTTAGGGGCGTCTCTAACTTGAGCACTATTTATTTTTAAACTAACACTGTTAAAAAAAAAAAAGAAGAAAAAGTGCGTTTGCCAAAAAAAAAAAATCATTGTTTGAAGACAATATCATGAAAAGAAAGCCTAGTTTGTGATATATATATTACTCTGTTATCTTTGGTAACTAATGACAAAGTTGTTGGCAAATAAAATGGTTCATAGCATAAATGTAAAAAGTGTGAAGCTGGCCTTGATAATTTAGGCCCATTTACACTTTTTTTGTGCGCATTTCTCACACTTTTCCGCATATTTTGTATAGGGCAGCCCATTCAAGCATGACAAATGGGGTAAAACAGTGGTGGCTGGTGCTCAAAATTTTTGGGGCGACGCAAACAAACTGAAAAATACTGAACAATAAAACCCCATCAAATGCTGCCATTGTGCCCATCAAATGCAGCCACTGTGCCATCAATTGCAGCCATTCTGCCCATCAATTGCAGCCACTATGGCATCAATTGCAGCCATTGCGCCCATCATATGCAGCCATTGTGCCTATCATATGCAGCCATTGTGCCCATTATATGCAGCAAATTGTGCCCATCATATGCAGCCACTTGTGCACCATAAAATTCAGCCAATTGTGCCCATAATATGCAGCCACTTGTGCCTATCAAATGCATCCACTTGTGCCCATCATATGCAGCCTCTTGTGCCCATCATATGCAGCCACTTGTGCCCATTATATGCATCCACTGTGCCCGTCATATGCAGCCACTTGTGTCCTTCATATGCAGCCACTTGTGCTCATCATATGCAGCCACTTGTGCCCATCATATGCAGCCACTTATGTCCATCAAATGCAGCCACTGTGACATCAATTGCAGCCATTGTGCCCATCAAATGCAGCCACTTGTGCCCCATCATATGCAGCCACTGTGCCATCAATTGCAGCCACTGTGCCCATCATATGCAGCCACTTGTGCCCATCATATGCAGCCCCTTGTGCCCCATCAAATGTAGCAACTGTGCCCATCTTATGCAGCTACTCTGCCCATCATATGCAACTACTGTGCCTATCATATGCAGCCACTTGTGCCCATCATATGCCACCACTTGTGCCTATCAAATGCATCCACTTGTGCCCATCATATGCAGCCTCTTGTGCCCATCATATGCAGCCACTTGTGCCCATCATATGCAGCCACTTGTGCCCATCATATGCAGCCACTTGTGCCCCATCAAATGCAGCAACTGTGCCCATCTTATGCAGCTACTCTGCCCATCATATGCAACTACTGTGCCTATCATATGCAGCCACTTGTGCCCATCATATGCCACCACTTGTGCCTATCAAATGCATCCACTTGTGCCCATCATATGCAGCCTCTTGTGCCCATCATATGCAGCCACTTGTGCCCATCATATGCAGCCACTTGTGCCATCATATGCAGCCACTTGTGCCCATCATATGCAGCCACTTGTGCCCATCATATGCAGCCACTATGCCATCAAATGCAGCCATTGTGCACATCATATGCAGCCATTGTGCCCATCATATGCAGCCACTTGTGCCCATCAAATGCAGCCACTTGTGCCCCATCATATGCAGCCACTGTGCCCATCATATGCAGCCACTGTGTCCATTATATGCAGCCACTTGTGCCCATCATATGCAGCCCCTTGTGCCCCATCAAATGCAGCAACTGTGCCCATCTTTTGCAGCTACTCTGCCCATCATATGCAACTACTGTGCCTATCATATGCAGCCACTTGTGCCCATCATATGCCACCACTCATGCCCATCATATGCAGCCACTTATGCCCATCAAATGCAGCCACTTGTGCTCATCATATGCAGCTACTTGTGCCCCATCAAATGCAGCTACTCGTGCCCAACAAACGCAGCCACTTGTGCCCAGAAAATGCCACCACTGTGACCCCCTTCCGCCCGCTGTCTGCCCGGCACTTACCCCATCTTAGTGGTGGGTCAGGGAGCAGGTGATGGCAGTGAGCTGTGGGACGACTCCTGTGTTCTCCATGCTTCCCGCTTCTTCGGTCTGCTAGGCGTCCAATCGGGGCACCTGTGCCTTCAGCCAATCAGGTGACGGGTATAAGACCTGCACTACCTGATTGGCGGAGAGGCGGTTCAGTGTTAGAAAAGCAAATGATCATTTGCTTTTCTAACACATTTGGGTGGACTGCGAGCGCAATGCTCTGCTCTCCAAGTCCACCTTTTTCCAAGCCTATTAGAGCCTATGGCTCTAATCAGGTGCTTCAAAAAAATACCCCTGACGCTGGAATTCAGGCGCCCGAAAAGGGGCCAGATGACTGAATAGGGGGTGGCAGCGGTGGCCATGGATAGATTCATGCTATTCATAAATCTATCCATTAGTCATAGAGGGGGTGACTGGAGAGAGGGGGCAGCTCCCGTGAGCACTTAATGGACGGGCCGCCCCTGGGGTAAAGAATCTCCAGAACCTTTTTGGGCACGTAGCATTGTAGGTTTTTTCAGTGCTCATTTGTAACACATTTTCTGCACGGCAAAACGCGCGTCTGCTAACCGCCTTTGGGGTGCCATTAACAATTAATGTCACCACAAGCGCAATGTTTTTCACACAATTCCAAGATGCACTGAAAAACGCATGTTTCCTATCATTTTGTCACACATTCAGGAAACACAGGAGGGAATGCGGCCTTTAAAAAGGATACACATTTTAAAAGCATGTATTCTACTGTAGATTTTAATGTTTTTTTGTTATCTTGTAAATACACTCGGTTTTTTATATTTTGTGATTTTTATGCACAGCGGCCCTTAGAGCTTGCTCAGAAAGGTGTGAAAAATAAAAAACACCCAGTGAGTGGCAGTTTTGTGAACAGAGATGCCTTGCTGATGAGAAAGGTCAGTGGAGAATGGCCAGACTGGTTCAAGCTGACAGAAAGACTACAGTAACTCAAATAATTGCTTTTTACAAGGGAGACTCAGAAAATCAAGAATGTTGTGTAAACGCTAGTGGCAGATTTCTATTTTGCCCATAGTTCTACTTAAGAAAATGTCTTTGTTTAACAAAGAATGTACAGTATATATAAAATAAAGCAGAATCTTAGTGAACAAAATCACATATTTTTCTTTTTTTTTTTTTTATTCTTTGCTATTGAGTTATTATAAACCAAATGATGAATTCATCTTTTTCTGATAACTTATCTGGTAATTGGACTTTAGATGGCAGTCTTGTGATCTGACCAATTTGGACACATTAGACACTGATTTAATGTCTATGGATTATTTGGGAAGTTATAGCAGACACGTTTAATTACCTTGTCTAGTCAATGCTGTATTTCTAGTAAATGTTGTATTTCAATGTCATATTTATGCCAGCACTAGGGGTGTCTGCAGCTCTGCTTTTTTGACTAATATGAAGATCTCATGCATACTTGGTGTTTACTCAGCTCTCCTAAACTCTTTTCTCCTAGCAAGAGAAATGCAGCGTCAAAAACACACCTAAATCCACGTTTTTGCAAACATCAAGTGCTTGGACATTTATGAATTTCATTAGCCAGAATATTAATTAATTTTGGCCATTAAAATTAGTATATGCTTAAGCACATTTAGACTCATTTACATACTTAGTAAAGGGGTAGAAGGTATGGTTTTAGTGGAGTGGGCCATCATTCCTCAAACAAAATAGACAGAGAGACTCCCCCAAAAGAATGGGTTTATGTGTGCCCACAATGTACAAAAGTGTGAAAAGATGTATTAAAAGCAATAATACAATTTTATTGACACAATAATGTTAAAAATAAAAGAAAGGCCTTGGTTGGGCCGGTATGGCAGCTAGAACGCCAATACAGGAATACCTTGGTTTTCCAGCATAATTCATTCCAGAAGCATGCTGGTAATCCAAAGCACTCTTATATCTCTTATATGCAAATTTTCCCATAAGAAATAATGGAAACTCAGATAATTCGTTCCACAACCATTTATTCATAAAAAAATTAGCAAAATATGAGCAAAAGATCATATTAATACTGTACAGTACTGTAGTATGAATACTGTACTGCTGTGTTGGAAAAAAAAGAAGAATCCATTTTAATGTAGAAAAAAAATAAATAGAAATAATTACACTCACGATGTTAAAGAGGCGAACAATTTTTTTTTTAAAGTCAGCAGCTACAAATACTTCAGCTGCTGACTTTTAAAATATGGACACTCACCTGTCCAGCGCGCCCGCGATGACGGCACCCGAATCCGTTCTGTCGATCGGCTCTCGGGTGCTGCCGTCGCCATCTTCGGTGTGGGAATCAGCAAGTGAAGCCTTGCGGCTATCTATGCCTGGAAGTGGGTGCAGATACCTGTATTATACAGGTATCTGTACCCCCCTGAAAGGTGCCAATTGTGGCACCGGAGGGGGGGAGGGGTCTGATGAGCGGAAGTTCCACTTTAGGATGGAGCTCTGCTAAGCCGCTGTGTATATTACAGTAAAGCCGCTGGTGTGCAGTATACAGCGCTAAATGTGGCCAGAGGTTTGGGGCGATGGTGGCTCCCAGCACTTCCTGGAGAACTCAGAGACACTTGGGAACTGTTGACATCACTTCCAGTTGCTCCAAACCCATGTTACACCGCCCCACCGAGCTGGGAGTGTCTCTGGGTGTCTCCGACAGCTTTACTGTACATATACACAGCGGCTGATTGATGAACACCAGACTCCTTAACATTGTGAGTGTAATTCTTTTGTTTTTACAGTAAAACTGCTGCTTGTATATCAAGACAGCGCTCGTATATCAAGACAAAATTAAAAAAAAATGTTGCTTGTCTTTCAAAATGCTCATATACCACGATCCTCGTAAACCAAGGTATTACTGTAGGACAATACATAGATACACAGGATTAACTAACAAAATATGGTTGGTTGTGCCCCGTAAAACGCCTCCATCCCCATACAATATTCAATATGCAATTTCACACCTATTATGGATTGATCTTTAAAACACTGTACCTGGCTACGGAATTAATATGTAAATATGGAATACTTCAGATACTGTATATATTGACCTATCTGCTTGACTATATGGCAATTATGTCACTGTTGATCTGTTGAAATTGTATTTACCAATACATCTTTACTTTATTGATCTTATTTTTTGAGTGTGTTGCACCTCATCTAAAGTCCCACAGGTAATTCATGTTTCTTTGTATAGATACACAGTACAGTACAATACTGTATATCTGGTTGGCCTCATAGTGAGTGAGGCATGGCTCCTACATGCACAAGATCCCAACGCGTTTCAGAATATTGATTCCTTCTTCAGGGATTAGTAACAATGAGATTGGCATATGTCCTAATGAGGCGAAAAAGTATCCATACAACAGCCAGGCAGATTAAAAACAGGAAAAATTCATTATGATGGGCAGGGAGATGGGGAGTCCCAGTAAGTAGGGAAGCAAGAGCAAGGACCACATATGCCCTGGGAGCACACATAAAGATAGTCAGCCTGAACCCCCAAGATCAGCAAAGAAGAGATATTGAGTACAGGCTGGGGGTGGCCTCCTCTGCTCTTTTCTAGGACAAATAGATGTCCATTTTCTTTTTCCAGGGGATAACCACCTTTAAGCCAGCCATACATAGGTCGAAAAGTGAATGATCTGTCAAATGAAAATTTAAATTTTTGTGCAAATTTTCATGCAAATGCCCCATCATTGATTTTGAAAATTGCCCAACAAAGCCAACATTTTCCCTTCATTTAGCCAGAATTAAGACACTTTAATTTGACCTTTTTAAAGACAATCCCATATTGTACACTTCTAAGTGTATATTAAACATGTTGTGCGAATGACAACATTATTCTTTCACACTGCACAGGACATGACAATGGACTGTAAGAGATACTGCAGCAAGAGGAAACTTGCCATCATGAAGCTTGGCATTGTGGCATTAGAGATGAAGAGAAGAAAAAAGTCAAGGAAAGGAAGTGTATGATCTAAAGATTGTCTTTTTTACTGAGGTATTTTTTCTCATATGAACCATTTGTCCAACCTAAAGGAGAACAACCCTGAAGATTGCAGGAACTGTTTGAGGATAACGCATCAGACATTTGAGCTCCTATTAAGCCTTGTTGGACCTCCTTGCTATTCAATTACCATCAAATGTAGATTACAAAGGAAGCAAGCGAATTAAATCTTAATAAAATAATATATTCCTTTATCAGTGCAGCACAGTTGCTAAGTGATTAGCACTTCTGCCTTGCAGCACTAGGGTCACCAGTTTGAATCCCAACCACGACACTACCTGCCTGGAGTTTGCATGTTCTCCCTGAGTCTGCATGGGGTACTTTTTCTCTGGGTACTCCGGTTTCCTCTCACACTCCAAAGACATTCTGGTAGGTTAATTGGCGCCTGTCTAGATTGGCCCCTAGTATGTGTATGTATGAATGTGAGTTAGGGACCTTAGATTGTCAGCTCCTTGAGGGCAGGGACTGATGTGAAATTACAATATATATGTAAAGTGCTGCATAAATTGACAGCGCTATATAAGTACCTGTAATAAATAAAATATATCTTTGTTTGAATATACCCTTTCCATGCTATTCATAATTGCATTGTGGCATAGAACCTTCTTTCCCTTCCTGGTCACAACTTTCCTGGCTCATGAGCATTTCTTTTTCAATTTTATTTTTCAAACAAATCTCCCATCAATAATTAGAAAGTCGTTTATTATCTCAAAAATTTCCAACATGCTCGATCACTCATTTTTGATGGCCGCATGAAAGTTGGCAATTTCTGTGGCCTCACTGATGCTTTGAAAATTGAACGATCGGTTTGACCACATTACTTTTTTGCAGTTTTGGACCCATGTATGGTCAGCTTTAGTCTTCCATAACTGTAGCACTCACGTATTACAATTTTTTTATTGTGTTTGGTTCATGTCACATTCACAAAATTATTCTGTTACATTGCAATTAGTTATTGAGCCAACATCAAAAGAACATCAAAGAGCATACAATTTCTTTCTATCGGTTAAAGGGAGCACTCTGCTGTATTCCAAGGGAGCATCTTGATCTTAGATTAAGAGCTCCTGAATGTTACTCTTATTATGTCTGCAATATATAAATGACAAACGGTGTTATCTAAGGTTACCTCTTCTACCCTTAGGAGTTTCCCTCCCTTTGCCCCTTTAAAATGCTGTTTGATTTCTAATTGAATTTCCCATGTTAGTCAGTAGCAGACTGTCTCTGGCTTATTTTTCTTCCAGAGCAGTTAGAATCATAAACCCTTAAGAAACAATTGTGAGAGATTAATTTGACCCTAAAAAGAGGAACTAATTTCACATGAAAACAACAAATTTCAGTAAAATATTTGTAGAAACAAATTAAAAATGAAGAAGAATCAGAGTATCCACAGCACACTAAGCATGTTTCTCTGATCCAGGAACAATTCCCTTTATCTTCTGCTCCTGACAGTTGGGTGCTCATCAATGTGACACCCTGACCAACCAGAAAGAAGCTCACTGCTCTCTAGTGGTGTCGCTGACACAAAGAAAATGGCAAGGAACAAGGTGGCTGACACCTGGCTGTCGGCAGTAAATGAGCAAGCACTGGCTTCAAGGCAATTCTATTTTCTGGAGTCTTTGTTGCATTCACATTTAAACCGAACACTTTAATTTTACAACAGGGTGCAGGGAACATATCCTTCACATACCACAATGACAGCTTGCCTTTTCATAAATACTTTTAAACATTTTTAGTAAAAAACAGTATGGTGTTAATTACATGGGAAGAAAAAGGCTATGTCTGTGGTATGTCTATTTTCCAGAAGTGTCTGTATCTGATTTATTTCTGCAATAAAAGAAATGTTCTGGGATTTTATAAAGGTATTTTAAAATAATATGATAAAATAAGAGCTATTATTGCTGACTTGTTTTTTAAAGATACAAAAAATAACTCTATAACTCTACCACTTTGCAAAACTCTGGTTCGACCATATCTTTAGTGTGCTGTCCAGTTCTGGTCACCAGTCCTCAGGAAGGATGTCCTGGAATTGGAGAGAGTCCAGAGAAGGGCAACAAAACTAATAAGGGAGCTGGAGGATCTCCGTTATGAAGACTACATACATTAACCACTTGACCAGGCCATTTTTTGCGAAGCGCCATTGAGTTACCTTAACTGATAATTGCGCAGGCAATGTACCCAAATAAGATGTATATCCCTTTTCCCCACAATTAGAGCTTTCTTTTGGTGGTATTTTATCACCTCTGTTTTGTTTTTTTTCGCAATAAACAAAAAAAGACCAACAATTTTGAAAAAAAAATATCATAATAATATAATATTTATATACAGTATCTCACAAAAGTGACTACACCCCTCACATTTTTGTAAATATTTTTTTATATCTTTTTATGTGACAATACTGAAGAAATTACACTTTGCTACAATGTAAAGTAGTGAGTGTACAGCTTGTATAACAGTGTAAATTAGCTGTCCCCTCAAAATAACTCAACACACAGCCATTAATGTCTAAACCGCTGTCAACAAAAGTGAGTAAACCCCTAAGTGAAAAGGTTGGGCCCAATTAGCCATTTTCCCTCCCTGGTGTCATGTGACTTGTTTGGTGTTATCGCTCTCACTCTCTCATACTGGTCACTGGAAGTTTAACATGGCACTTCATGGCAAAGAACTCTCTGAGGATCTGAAAAAAAGAATTGTTGCTCTACATAAAGATGGCCTAGGCTAGAAGAAGATTGCCAAGACCCTGAAACTGAGCTGCAGCACGGTGGCCAAGACCATATAGCGGTTTAACAGAACAGGTTCCACTCAGAACAGGCCTCGCCATGGTCAACCAAAGAAGTTGAGTGCACATGCTCAGTGTCATTTACAAAGGATGTCTTTGGGAAAAAGACGTATGAGTGCTGCCAGCATTGCTGCAAAGGTTGAAGGAGTGGGAGGTCAGCCTGTCAGTGTACAGACCATATGCCACACACTGCATCAAATTGGTCTGCATGGCTGTCGTCCCAGAAGGAAGTCTCTTCTAAAGATGATGCTCAAGAAAGCCCACAAACAGTTTGCTGAAGACAAGCAGACTAAGGACATGGATTACTGGAACCATGTCCTGTGGTCTGATGAGACCAAGATAAACTTATTTGGTTCAGATGGTGTCAAGCGTGTGTAGTAGCAAACAGGTGAGGAGTACAAAGACAAGTGTGTCTTGCCTACAGTCAGGCATGGTGGTGGGAGTGTCATGGTCTGAGGCTGCATAAGTGCTCCCGTCACTGGGGAGCTACAGTTCATTGAGGGAACCATGAATGCCAACATGTACTGTGACATACTGAAGCAGAGTCTGATCCCCTCCTTTCGTAGACTGGGCCGCAGGGCAGTATTCCAACATGATAACGACCCCAAACACACCCCCAAGACGACCACTGCCTTGCTAAAGAAGCTGAGGATAAAGGCGATGGACTGGCCAAGCATTTCTCCAGACCTAAACCCTATTGAGCATCCTCAAATGGAAGGTGGAAGAGTGCAAGGCCTCTAACATCCACCAGCTCCGTGATGTCATCATTGAGGAGTGGAAGAGGACTCCAGTGGCAACCTGTGAAGCTCTGGTGAACTCCATGCCCAAGAAGGTTAAGGCAGTGCTGGAAAATAATTGTGGCCACACAAAATATTGACACTTTGGGCCCAATTTGGATATTTTTACCTAGGAGTGTACTCACTTTTGTTGCCAGCGGTTTAGACATTAATGGCTGTATGTTGAGTTATTTTGAGGGGACAGGAAATTTACACTGTTATACAAACTGTACACTCACTACTTTACATTGTAGCAAAGTGTAATTTCTTCAGTGTTGTCACATGAAAAGATATAATCAAATATTTACAAAAATGTGAGGGGTGTACTCACTTCTGTGAGATACTGTATCATAATATTTTGATATCATAATATCAAAACATACTATATGCAATAAAAAAAATTCAAAAATCAAATGTCTTCATAAATTTAAGCTAATGTGTACTGTATTCTGTAACATATTTTTGGTAAAAAAAATCCCAAAAAGTGTATATTGATTGGTTTGCGCAAAAGTTATAGCGTCTACAAACTATGGGATATTTTTATTCATTTTTATTTATTTATATATTTATTTATTGCTAGTAATGGCGGCGAGCAGCGACTTATAGTGGGACTGCAATATTCTGGCGGACATTCTGACAGTGACATGTGCGCCCCCTACCCAGAAGAGCTGGATCGCGTATATATACATGATCCATAAAACTGCTATAGGGCGGACCTGAAGTAGTTAAACTTATTCTTCCTGGAGAAGGGACAATTAAGAGGAGATTTGGGAGAAAACTGTTCAGTCTTGGGTTCCTCAAGGGGATACGTGGCCACTCAATGAAGTTGGACAAGAAGTGTTTTAACCTTAAACTTTGTAAGGAGTTCTTTACTGTAAGAACGATAAAGATGTGGAACTCCCTTCCACAATGGTGGTGTCAGTGGGAAGTGTTAACAGTTTAAAAAAAAAACTCTTAGCTAGGCATCTTAGGGTAACCAACATACAGGGATATAAGAAGTATTGGATACATAAATGCATACACACACCCACATAGGTTTAACTGGATGGTCATCAACTAGGTGATGGTTACCAACTAGGTAACTATGTAAGTTTTAGGACTGTTATCCCAATTCTTTCTACATTACTATGTGAATTACAGACCTAGGGCAAGCATGTACTTTTAAAGTGTGCTATTTTTAAATGCTTGTTTGGGTCAGTGACTCCCCAAGGAGTGAAGGGTAAGGATGACAGCCAGGGAACTTGTCCCCTTAATACAAGTCCACAAAAGTACTTCCCATAGTTTTGTCCTAGTAGGATGGTTTCAAGTCACACAAAAGCCACCATTTTTGACAAATTGCTTTCGCAAGTGTCTATAACTCATTCCCTATAGCGTAATTGAATTTGTCACTTCCATAATAATATTGCTCCCCTCCTTAATTTATTTGTGGTTTCCCCATGCATTGCCCTTTCACACACTGGTCTGATTTTTATTTTTATCTCACTCTTATCTGTGCCTTTCATGGTATTTCATCCATGTCACTCCAGCATGACATATGACTTCAATAAGAGACTTATATATACAGCTCACAAAGACAAAAGCATTCGCTGGAGAATCAGATTATCAATATGACAACTCGTGTCCCCAGGAGAGCCCAATGGAAGACATTGTGCACCTTACGGATCTCAGTCCTCACAATTTCCTTCAGTTCTAATCAAAATATTGGACCCTATATTTGTATTTGTGAAGGAAAAGCTTTCATTAAATCACTGAGCCATGCCCTGGTTCCCAAGCAACAGCATATTTGGCAGGCATTCTTAAAGGTGAACTCCGTTAGTAGAGGTTAAAATAAACTTTTATAATAAAATTCTTCTTTCTCATCTGTCTTGTCATTTCATCTGGCATACAAGTCATCAATCAAAACATAATCTAGTTTGTTAACCCATTCCTTAAATGGCAATGAAAATCTGCAATGTTTTAGGGTAGAGAATATGCGCTCAATTATGGGACTAGTAGTTTAAAGTGAACCTGTGATTTTTCCGTGTAGGGAAAAGCAGCAGGTTGACTTAAAGTAGATGTAAACCCAATGTCATCCTTTCTAAACTACTGCCATAGGGGTTATCTATAAGGATATACATGCCTCCTGCATGTATCTTTACCTGTCAAATGTCTCCCCTCTATCCCTTATGAGACCCGAAAAACTGCAGATTCTGTGGGTAGGTCTGTTGTCTGGAGCTCGGGGGTGGAGTCGTGATGTCAGTAGACTCCCGCCCACCTCTACACTCCCCTTGTCAATATGCATTTTCTCATGTGTATTTCTTAAACTGAACTTCTGCTATGATCTCTAACATCCAGTGAAAAGACAAGAAAGTAACCACATGACTTCAGCATGCCCAATTATGCTGAGATGTGGAACATCCAATACTGGCAGAGCAGCAGAAGACAGGCGTGGGAGGGAATTAAAAAAGAATGCATGTCTCTTAGGCTAGTGCATGAGATATGTAAATCACTTGTCACTCACAGCCAGGGGGAGGATTTGACAAAGTTTTTCTCTGTTTGTCAAGATTTATCTCACTGAACAATAAAAGAGGATTGCTCAAAGCTGGATTAACTCTTTGTGGCAAGACTGGGCTCAAATTATAGGAAATATTATACTCTACATTATGACATAAAAAAAATCCTGATATGTGCCTGCTGTATCATGTACTTGTATGAGAAAGTATTCTGTTCTCTTTGTATTGCTTCCTTTGTGTGAAATCCCTGGTGTTCTTGCCAGTCCCTCTGTTTTCCTGTTAAAAACGAATCACACTAATCAGGAGAACACACCATGGTCAGTTCCCTAGCTTAGCTGGAAACTCAGGCTGCTCTCCTCCAGTGATCAGACTTGTCCTGATATGCCCCGTACCTTGCACAGCCTTTCACTGGGAAGATCAGTGTGCTGCTGCTTATCCTCCCCCAGCTCTTATGCAGCTGAGAACAGAGGGAATGTGATCACTTATAAAAAAAGGAAATAAAAGGTATTTATAATGTTTTTTTTAATATCTATACACAAATGTTTTGGCTTTCATTTCAATTTTAAACTGAATGGGTTGTTTTACAAGGTGATCATTTAAAATCACTTTAAATTGTTTGTAATTGTACCTTTTTCTGAAGAAAAAGGGTAAAAACAGTGTTTTCTAAAAATAAAAAAAGAACAATTCTTTATAATACACAGTACTTTAGTAAACTAAATTCATTAATTTGGGATTTAGATCAATATATATTAATGCCAATCACTAAATATTATTCTTATGCCCTGTACACACGAGTGGAATTTCCAAAAGAAAAAGTCAGACGGGAGCTTTTCATCGTATATTCCGATCGGGTGTATGCCCCATCGGACATTTTACGTCGAAAATTCTGACGGACCTAGAAAGAGAACTAAATTTTTCCAATGGAACCAATTCCTATCGGGAAAACCGCTCGTCTGTATGCTGTTCCAACAGACCAAAAACGAAGCATGCTCTGAAGCAAGTACGAGACGGAAGCTATTGGCTACTGGCTATTGCACTTCCTTTTTCTAGTCCCGTCGTATGTGTTGTACGTCACCGCGTTCTAGACGGTTGGACTTTGGTGTGACCGTGTGTAGGCAAGACTGCTTGAGCGGAATTCCGTCCGAATTCTGTCGGAGAAACCTTCAGAGTTTATTCCGACTGCAAAACCCGCGCGTGTGTACGCTGCATTACTCTCCAAAAATAATCAATATACATCCACTACTCAATGGCCCTGTAATCTGTTTATAATTAAATTGATCCCTGCTGTATTTTTCTGCCTCCTTCTAAAAACACCTTCCATGAGCTCCTGACCTTTTCGTTTCCCCCTCACTTCTGTTTGCTTGGAACAGGCAGTGCATGCATGGTAGTTGTGGTCATGTGCATTGCTTTAAAGCTCCCATAGTCTATAGTTTATAGTCTCTAGTCCATCTGAAGAGCTACCTTCCTACAGTGGGAGCATGGAGAACAATTGCAGCCACTCTATAACAGGAAGTTGAATGACAGCTGAAAAAAAAAAAAGTGCAATATAAGGTAATTTTAAGTTAAGAATACATTTATTTATTTTTTTAAACAGAGTTTAGTGTCCCTTTAATTCTTATTTAGAGAGGGATTTTAACCTGATAAAAAGCTACAGAAACCTGAGCTGAGCTGTGCTCCATGCGTCACTGGATATGGATGAATGCTGTAAGTATGGGTTTTTCCAAAAAAAATTGATTCCCACCTAGGTGGAGGCAGCATCGATCTGAACTGCTGCCTCGGCACTGAGAACTGAGTGATCACTCAGTTCTCCCCTCTGTTCTGAGCAGAGAGGCAGCTCTCTGCTCTGCCCCCCAGCACTCATTGGAGCGCTGGGCTGTGGAGGGGGTGTGAGCAGCTGGCTCAGTCTCCCAGTGGCTCGCTGAAAGGCTGGGCCAGCTGCCAGTCCAGGTATCTGGGTGGATCCTGACTGTAAAGTTGGGACTGATCCAGAGCCTGAACCGGCTGAGTGATGTCAGCTGACAGCTGACTTTAGCCCATTGTTCACTAAAAAAAGGAGTCACTGGAGTGCAGTTCTCCATAGGAGAAGTAGGGCCAAAATAACTTTGACCATACTTCTTTAAACAGATAGAAGTGGGATCTTAGAGGTTCAATTATTAATTTTATCTTACAAATAAAAAAAGATTTATTAAGAAAAAGTTTGAATGGAGTTGCAAACCATCTTACCCTGGGGTATAGTAACTAAATAAAGGGGATAGGGAACTGGATTCCCGTGTAAGTTAGAAAAAAACTTGAAACAGGATTCTCTTTATTAATGAACCTGAAATCAAATTGTATAAATTGGCTTATGTTTTTGTGATTTGCCAATTAAATATAAATACATATCATAAATCCTTGTAATTTTGTTCAGCTATTCTCTTTTTAGTTATCCATATGTAAAGTAAAGCCAAACTAAGAACGCTTTTTAAAGTGGCGGTGCTTTAAAGAACTGGTGGTGATTTTGACATATTGGAGGGAGAAGAAAAATAATGGGAAATCCATTGGAGGTGTGCAATCATAAAAAGATAAAGAACCCCAAGTTCTAAATTAACTCATCAATATAGGTAATTATGAAAAGTGTGCAGCATAATTTATTTGAGAAATCCCACATACTGAGTTAAGTACTGTATATATTTAAACTCAAGGTCATTACAAACAAAATCATGAGGTATAAATCTCTACACAGTAACAAACACTGGTTCAGCCTCGCCTTCAGTATACAGCTCAGCTTTGGTCACTAATCAACAGAAAGAATATGACACAACAAACAGAGTAAACTACATGGTAAAAATATGCAAACCTGAACACGGCAAAAAAAGCTCCATGAGCTACTTTGCCGCATTTGTCGCTTTTGTGTTGATTTCAATATGCTACACTATGCATGTTGCACAAAAAGCACAAAAAGCACAAAAAAGCATGTTTCTAAAACACTAGATGGGAATGGGCCTTAAAATGCGTACAATGTGCCCTCGTCTTCAATTTGATATATGCCTGTAAAATATTGAATTTCTCCTCATTTTCTGCCTCAGTGATAACCATCATCAGGTCATAAAATAGAGCTGAATTTCCCAACTGGCTACACAGCAATAAAAATAAAATAGAATTAAAAAATACAGTTTTCCCATTTCTTTTGGTAAAATGTGATCTAAACATAATTTTTACTGCAGTTATTATGGCAGAATGCGTTAGCATGTAATGGCATAGCTGCTTGTAGTCCAAACCAGGAACATGTAGGAAAAGGTGACAACACTACAGTTGAATCAAGCAAGTTCTGTCACCTTGGAAAAGAAAGCACCTGTTAAAACATTTTGCTAGTAGGATCACTAGGTTTAATTTAATGGAAAGCAGGGAATATAAAAAAGGATTTTAAAGGAATATTAAAGTATATGTGAACCTTCACCTTGTAAAACAACCCATTCAGTTTAAAATAGAAATGAAAGGCAAAATGTTTGTGTATACATATGTAGTCAGGTGCTGGCACAAGCGCCCTCTGGTGAAAATAATGGAGAGAATTATCATAGTTGGACAAAAAGTTCTGGCATACCCATTAGCTATGCCTCTATTGACACTGCAAGGTTTATTTACTAAAACTGGAGACTGCAAAATCTGGTGCAGCTGGACATGTTAGCCAATGAGCTTCTAACTTCAGCTTGTTCAATTAAGCTTTGACAAAAAAAAATAGAAGCTGGTTGGTTTCTATGCAGAGATGCATCAGATTTTGCACTCTCCAGTTTTATCAAATCAACCCCTATATGTCCTCCTCTGACTTGTCAACATTGGACTGTGATAAGGAGGGGTTGTTAAGAAAAAAACAGTCAAAGATGTAGTTTCACTAAGTAACAGATGTCACTGCATCACAGTGACAAGGAAACTACAGTTCCCAGGGAGCTATGACACTTAGGAGCAGGAATGGAGAGGAATTCATTGAGCTGCTTGGGACGGCTCGGGGCACTTGGCACCATACCGGGAAAGGAAGCAGATGTCCAGGCTAGAGTGCTGAGTCCACAGGCACTCACCTGCAAGTGTGGCCTGGGCAGCAACCTTTCCAGCCATTCAGAGCGGGTTCGCTGGTCTCCTGCATCTTCAACCATACAGAGCAGGTTCACCAGTCTCCTTCTGCACCTTCAGCCAGTGGGTTCACCAGAGTTCAAGTTATCAATCTATGAGGGGCCCCTTCTCCATTAGTATTCACAGCTGAATCGCAGGATTGGTGAGAGGGTTTCCACTACCCACTAAACACACCACTCAACGGGAAGTGAGATTTAGCCTAACATAGTTTCAGTTTGACCTCCAGTTTCTTAGACATTGCCGTACTCCTTCAACATACCACTGAGCAGGGCCATATCACCTGTCCAGAACTCATGAGCTCAGATACACTTCAGCTTCTCCCTGAACTGGTTGTATGTTCTTTATTCTCCATTAACACTTTCTTCAAGTTATCTCCATCAAAGCTCTTCAATCTCATGCCCTCTCGAACTGGGAGCCACTGAACATCACCATTAGTGTACAACCAAAAGGACTTCAACCTAGCCAGCACAAATAACTATTATTTTTCTCTTTTTCTGGAGACCAAACCATGTGATCTCATAGTGCTTACATAGTCTTTGTTTTTAACTTCCTGAAATAGTAAAGTCACTCCAGGGTTTATGGCAGTCTCTGGGGATTTATACTATCTGTTCCAGACTTCCCCTACGATACTCTAGGTGACACTGGGAGAGTTTAAGCTGATTGGTGATACCTGGGCCCAGTTACTATTGGTGCTGTTTCCTGTATACAAACTTGTTATAGAAGTGCTTTGTGTAGAATATGGCCTTACTTAACCAATATACTTTTAATACAGACAGTGTTAATCTAATCCGGTATTGCTAATTCTATTGAGAGGGGTGTCTCAGAGTGGTATGGGCAGTGTCCCATAGAAAAATGTCTAAATAATAAAACAAGTTTCAGAGGGTCCATTAAACCAGGGTTCTTTGGGAGCTGCGCTACACATATAAAACATACATTATAAATACAGTACCTTTTTCCCCTTTTTGATGAGTGATCTCATACCCTCTGCTGTTCACAGCTACATAAAGATCAAGGATTTTAGAGAGCTAAGGGACGAGCAGCAGAACACTGATCTTCCGAGTTAATGGCTGTGCGGGGGGGGGGGGGGGGGGGGGTAGGATAGGTGTCAGCAGAAATCTGATCATTGGAGGATAGCAAGCTGAGTTCCCAGCACAGCTAGACAACTGACCATGTACAGCAGGTACACATCAGAAATATGACATTTTGGATTGACATATTTTTTAAAGCAACATGTATAACATCATATTAGGGTTAAGTGTTTATGTTTAAAGTGGTTGTAAACTGTCCCCCACAACTTTGTCCCATGTAAATCAGCATAAAGAACCCGAATGAACACTGCTTGTAGATATCTCCTTACTTGCATAGTATTGTTGTAATCCTTTTTGTTCTTTAGAATGACTGAGCATGCCCATATCTCCCATGATTTATGGCACACTCTGTGTGCTTGTCTATCTATTATCAGGACTTCCTACGGCACAACACTGAAATCCCACGAGACTGCATAATCACTCAGAGCTTCCTACTACTCCCCATGTGACCATGTGACATCACATGGAGTGGAAAAAAAAGGCATCAGACAGCATTACTGCAGTCTTATCAGCTGAAGCTGAAAAGACTGACATATGCAAGCACTAGATAATCGGCACAAGTAAATACTATGAAATAAAACAAGTCAGCTATGAGCAGGGAAGCAGGGTTGCCATAGAAACGTTGGATTGAGAAGGAGGCTTGGTTAACAGTACAGGAAGTGCTCAATGTAAGGGCGGAAATACAGTCTACTGTGGACTCAGAAAACAATACTTAAGATGGTGCTGCCTTACCCCTGGAAACAAGTTTGTTTAAAGTTTCTTTAAACAGTAAGTAATATGCGATTTGGGCTGGATTACAGTGGCTATAGTTTGATAATTACTTATTATAATGGACTAAATGAAAAGAAGCATCAGAGTGGGAGAGTTTACTTCCTCTTTAAATGTACATAAGCGGTCATACCCACAATGGATAGACAAATAGGATCTCTGTGAACAGGGAAGGGGAAAACAAAGAATGGTCTCTTAATGTACACTATAAAGATTTATCAGAGAGGAAAATGTGTCAAAGTAACTCACTTTGTGTCGTTAAAAGACAGGCACATCAGAAATGTGACATTTCTGGTGGGATAGCATCAAGGCGTAGGGCATGATGGCATCACTGTGAGTGTAGGGCCGTGTTTCCAAGCATGCGCACTGAGGTTAACCTGTCAGGCGCGCTCCTTTCTCAAGCCATGTCTTTATAGTCTACACTTAGTGGCTTTTCTTTATTTTCTTCTTCCCTTACAGGTATCCTTTGGAGATTGTTTCAACTCTTTAAAGAGACTTGCCCTAAATGATGGACATCCAAGTGCTCATGTGATTTCATCTTCATCCCTGGATGGACTCTACCTACTAATTCATATGTACTTTTTTATATGGACTGTTTCATCATTTTATGATCAAAATATTTGCGCCTATATCCCATTATTATTCTCCATGAACACCAGATTCTTATGCTAATGCAGCCTGAGCACAGAGCCATCTCCAATAATGTACACTGAAGACTGATGACTTTATGCTTGTTATCCACAGCACGATGAATAATAGGCACATTAGTATGATTACAGTTAAATCAGATGTAGATATTGAAATCCATTGATAATCTTGCTAGTTTCAATTAAATGCATCAGCCAAATAGATCTCAGCTAAACTTATTTTTCAATTAAGTTTAACTGAGAATTTCAATTGTCTAATTAAGGAAGAAAAATGTTGAACTACTATATTTTACTCAGGCAAGGAATACATACTTTTGCCCTGTTAGATTAAACTTTTAATGAGCATGAATCATCAGTTCCGTAGAATAAAAACTCTGTGTTCTTTTACTGGTGCCATGACCATGAATGAAGCAGTTCTACTCCCTAGGGAAAATTAGCGATAAGGCTGCTGCCACATTCTCCCCAGTATTCTTTATTAAATATCTATCAAGCTAAGGAATTTGGACCTAATAAATAACATTTGATTATGTAAATAACGTATTCAGGTAGACTGCAACACTAACAGGCACTTTTAAAGTGATTCCATCACTAAAAAGTTACAATAAATCAGTCTGTAAAAGAAAAAAGAGTTAAAGTGCATCCAAACCCCCAAAAATGTAATATATTGCAGCTTACCAATGTTGTGACCTCACTGCTTTTTTTGTTTTTAGCTTTTTTCTTTTTTTTTCACCTGGTGATCTGGCAACATACTTCCTGTCTTAGGAAGGCTCCTCTCCCATAGAGAAGCAAGAGACACCGCCGGACAGCATCATTGTCTGAAAATGATAATGTTAGATTCACAAGCAGATTTAGTTGGACTGTTCTGTTTTAAAGCTGCTTTATGCATTGACATACCTTCTTAGATCCAGTCTATCCAGAAAATATCATTACCTGCTGACCTGGTACCATCCACAGGCAGCTTGACTCTTTTTTCTTTTGGGATAAAGGTTTTTACTAAAGGAACGAAAGGTGATCATTGTATGCACCCCTGTGTCATGTACTTGGTGGTAGAGTCTGATATGCAGAGGATGGCCTCTCTTACACCTCTGACTCAAGGCCCCTGGTAGAGCAGACAGGAGGCACAGGAGTGCAGAGTTGCACGAGTGCCTGGCAGGATCACTGACAGCAGAGCTGGACTGAAACTTCTAGCGGGGTCGTGGAGGAACACCAACACAGCAGAAGACCAGGAACATCGGCTAGCTGGAAGCTGGAACAGACTGATACTGGAACACCACAGGCTGAGAAACAGATGCAGCTGCAGGTGGGATGGATGCTCCCAGAGGGCTGCAGAGAAGGCAGGTACAGGCAGGCTGGGTCATACACAGGTGGGCAAGTCAGGAACTGATGCAGAGGCTGGAGTAGAGTCAGGGTACAGGCTGGATCGGTAACAGGCTGCCAGCGAAGTAGCAAAAGGAGCAGGCAGGTGTAGAGTCAGAGACAAGCCAGGGTTGGTTGCAGGCAGAAGGCAGGGAACGTCAGGAACAAGCCGGGTCAAACAACTGGAACAGGTATCAGGCAACCGATAGCAGGAACACATGGGGAATGCTGTAGAGCAGACAGCATTGAATCTGGGTGCTGACCCAGTTTAAATAGCCTATTTGGCTCTATGAACTGTCACAAGGTGTGTGCGCGGCATTCTCCTTACAGGAATTGAATGCTCAGGACATCTTCTGTGGCTACCATCTTGGTTGCTAGCATGCCCTTCCTGATACCCTGTAAGTGGCAAATGGTTTGTCTCAACCCTCTAACTGACACTTTTTCTGCAAAGTTTGGTCTGTTACAGTGTTACTAAACCCAGTAATATGAAACTAGTTCATCTGCCCCCCCCCCCCCTCACAGCTTATAAATCTTCTTTTAACATTAAAATACTGCCACTATATTCCTTTTTGGATGATCTGTATACCATGGTTACATGATAAACTGCACAGTTTCTCCAGTGCTGAGAGTTCAGGTAGGAGGAGATTTTCACCACAGCCTGTATACACGGCCACATGTGTGATGCCAATATCATGTGACCTGGCTATCTCTGAGAAGAAGTAAATGTTCTCTCCAGCATAAAAGACACAACTGAGCATATGCAGGTTGGTTACCCTGCCTGTGTTAGCTGGCTTTCCCCAGATAGACAGTGCAGGAGGGGGAGGATCTGTCCATTCACGATAGAACAGCCTTTTTACACAATGCAGAGGATTAATCCCTTAAGTTCCACAGTGAGTATAACAAGCATACTATGCTGCATATACAGACTGATTTTACTGTTGTGGGTTTAGTAACTAGGGATGAGCCCGATGTTCGAGCCGAACGTACGTTCGACACAAACATCGGGTGTTCGCCTGTTCACCGAACAGCAAACAATATGCAGTGTTCGCAGGAACACCGTTAAAGTCTAAAAGTGCTCATTTTAAAGGCTTATATGCAAGTTATTGTAATAAAAAGTGTTTGGGGAACTGGATCATGTCTCAGGGGACATGTACCAATGCACATTTTTTTTTTTTTTAAATGTCAGTTTTTTTCGGGAGCAGTGATGTTTTAATGCTTAAAGTGAAACAATAAAAATGAAATATTCCTTTAAATATTGTGCCTGAGGGGTGTCTATAGTATGCCTGTAAAGTGACGCATTTTCCCCGTGTTTAGAACAGTACCACAGCAAAATTACATTTCTAAAGGAAAATGGGGAACCGGGCTAGGGTTGTGGGGATGAGGCCCTTGTCCCCATCAACATGGGGACAGGGTGCTTTGGGGGGCTACCCAAAAGAACCCTTCCCATGTTGAGGGCATGTGGCTGGTACGGTTCAGGAGGGGGGCCACTCTCTCTCCCCCCCCCTCTTTTCCTGCGACCTGCCGGGTTGCGTGCTCGGATAAGGGTCTGGTATGGATTTTGGGGGGGGGGCCATACGCCATTTTTTTTAACATTTGGCGCAGGGTTGCCTTAATTTCCATATCAGACCCGAAGGGCCTGGTATGGATTTTAGGGAGACCCCCACACAATCCCCTAAAAATGTCGGGACAAGGTCACCTGTGCCCAGAGCAAACTTGGCAAACTTCACCCACCCTCCAGGTTAAGGAAGGGATGGGACAAATAGTGTCACTCACAGAAAAATGTATGTAATGTTTGTGGCATGCACTGAAATATTACCAATATTTGTGGTATACCACAGCACACTAAAAGAGTTTAAAATCCGTGCAAAAATATGGGACTAGCAATGGCAAAGGAAAAAAATGGCACTGCATAGCTGAAAGGAAAAATAATCTCATCATGGGTAATGTCAATAGAAAGAAAAATGTCCCAGCGTAGCTGGTGTGACTTGGAGGAAAAATGCCCCAACATTGGTGCTATTATCGGGAAAAAAATCTACCTCAACATCAGTGGTGTCACTGAAAGGAAATTTTATCGCTATATTTGCTAAGAGGAAAGTATCAGTAAATATTATGGTTTGGTGGAAGTTGGATAGTCAAAGGCACCACATCCCTATATATACATACATATGATAGGAAAGGAGAACTTTAACCACTTCAGCCTCGGAAGATTTGGCTGCTCAATGACCAGAGCACTTTTCACAATTTGGCACTGCGCTGCTTTAACTGGTAATTGCGCAGTCGTGCAATGTTATACCCAAACAAAATTTGCATGCTTTTTTCCAACAAATAGAGCTTTCTTTGATGGTATTTGATTACCTCTGCAATTTTTTTTTTTTGCGATATAAACGGAAAAAGATTGAATTTAAAAAAAAAATAAGATATTTTCTACTTTTTGTTATAAGAAAAATCCAATAAACTCAATTTTAGTCATACATTTAGGCCAAAATGTATTCAGCCACATGTCTTTGCTAAACATAATGTCAATAAGTGTATATTTATTGGTTTGGGCAAAAGTTATAGAGTCTACCAACTATGGTACATTTACGCAGCTTTTAGATTATGACTGCCTATCTCATTTATTGAGGTGCTTAAATGGCAGGGCAGTACAAACCCCCCCCCCCCCCCCCCCCCCCAAATGACCTCATTTTGGAAAGTAGACACCCCAAGGAAAATGCTGAGAGGCTTGTTGAGCCCATTGAATATTATTATTTTTTGTCACAAGTGAATGAATAATGACAAAAAATTAAAAATACACAAAGTTGTCACTAAATGATATATTACTCACACATGCCATGGTTATATGTGGAATTACACCCCAAAATACATTCTTCTGCTTCTGGGGATACCACATGTGTGAGACTTTTTGGGAGCCTAGCCGTGTACAGGACCCCGAAAACCATTTACTCTTTCAGTCTTTCTAAGGGCCTAAAATGGTGATTTTACTCCTCACTACCTATAACGGTTACAGAGGCCCTGAAATGTCCAGATAGCACAAAACCCCCTCAAATAACCCCATTTTGGAAAGTAGACACCCCAAGGTATTTACTAAGAGGCACGGTGAGTATTTTGCAGCTATAATTTGTTTTTGAAAATGAAGAAAGAAAAGAAAATTTTTATTTTAAAAGCGAGATCTGCAAAATACTCAACATGCCTCTCAAAAAATAGCTTGTCTAGTCTAATTTCCAAAATAGGGTCATTTCGGGGGGGTTTTGTGCTATATGGGCATTTCATGGCCTCCGAAACTGTGATAGGCAGTGAGGAGTGAAATCAAAAATTTACGCGCTTAGAAAGCATGAAGGCGTGATTGTTTTTTGGGGTCCTGTACACGGTTAGGCTCCCAAAAAGTCTCACATATGTGGTATCCCCGTACTCAGAATCAACATAATGTATTTTGGGGTGTAATTTCACATATGGCATGTTTGAGCAATATATCAATTAGTGACAATATATATATATATTTTCCCGAAATTTGTGGCGAAATATAAAATATTCCATGGACTGAACAGGCCTCTCAGCAAATAGCTTGAAGTTTCTTCTTTCCAAAATGGGGTCATTTGGGGGGGGGGGGGGTGAATTTGTGCTATCTTGACATCTCATGGTCTCCAAAACTGTGATAGGTAGTGAGGAAGTGAAATCACCAAAAACCTTTCAAAGCCTTTACAGGTTACCACTTTTACAGACTACTGCTAAAATTACTGCCTCGATCTTACCTTTGCGGTGATACCTCACATGCATGGTACAATTGCTGTTTACATATGACACCAGACCTACGCTTGCGTTCGCCTTTGCGCATAAGCACAGGGGGACAGGGGTGCTTTTTTTTATTTTATTATTATTTATTTTGCTTTTTTTTGTTTTATTTTTAAACTGTTCCTTTATTTATTTATTTTTAATATTTTTTATGTTATCTCAGGGAATGTAAATATCCTCTATGATAGCAATAGTTAGGCTGCTTTCACACTGGGGCGGTTTTCAGGCGGTACAGCGCTAAAAATAGCGCCTGTACACCGCCTGAAAAAACCGGCCCCATTCACTCCAGTGTGAAAGCCGGCGGGCTTTCACACTGGAGCGGTGCGCTAGCAGGACCGCAACAAAAGTCCTGCTAGCTGCATCTTTGGAGCGGTGAAGGAGCGGTGAATACATATACCGCTCCTTCCCATTGAAATCAATGGGAAACCGCGGGGATACCGCCCGCAAACCGCCGCTGCAGCGGCGCTTTGCGGAGGTTTTTAACCCTTTTGCGGCCGCTAGCGGGGGTTAAAACCACCCCGCTAGCGGCCGCATACCGCGGGTAAAACGATGGTAAAGCAGCGCTAAATATAGCGCTGTTTTACCGTCGCCGCCCCGCACCGCCCCAGTGTGAAAGCAGCCTTAGTGACAGGTACTCTTTTTTGAAAAAAATGGGGCCTCTCCTCTGCCCTCAAAGCATCTGACCACACCAAGATCGGTGTGATAAAATGCTTTCCCAATTTTTACAATGGCGCTGTTTATATGTATCAATATTGTGGTGATATGAGTGGAGGGAGCGAGCGTTGACAAACCAAGTCAATGGCTGTATCCAGTCAGGACAGTCTTTACATATCTAGAGCCTTTTGACTATCACGCGTGCACGGTGGATCATCCCGGGCATCCGCACCTCCAGCGGCGCCATTGGATGCAGAGGAGGTGGAGGGCATATAAAAGGTGGCAAAGAGGTTTTGCCTCCTTTACCTGCTTTAACCCTGAAAACGTTGACCCATAACATCACAACCAGGTGGATTGCACACGGTGGCAGGGCAGTTGCTGCACAGTGCCATTCACTTGATTGGGTTTCGTCTGGCATCGGTGCGGTTAAAATTTAGCCACAGCCACAAAGCATTGCAGCTGCAGCATGTATACCACCTAAGCGACTGCATCTCCTTTTTAAGGTTTGGTGGTAAAACTGCAGCTCAAATTGCTTTTAACACCCCATATGCCACATGACAAGGGGAGACAGGAAGAAGGGTAGTCTGCCCATTCCCTCAGCACCTGCTCTTTTTTGCCCAAAAGCAAGCTGATATTGGATGGAGAGAAGAGCACAATTCTCCCTGTGGTAGTTATCAGGTCTCTGATCCCTCTAAAAGGAGTAATGTTGCAGTAAATTCTGTCAGTGAGGTGCAGGAGTGCAGCCAAAGCTTCTTCTCTCCACATATTGTGGAAGTCCATGCAAAATCTAAAATCCCTGCATCGATAGACACCAGGGATCTAACACAAACCTCTCTATCCCTGTAAAGAAAAAATAAGTATACATACCTTTTATGGAAGCAGATCTAACCAGTTTCAACCGGATCCCATGCAGAACTGTCAGCCGCTGTTTCTATGTGTAGGCGGGTGCAGAGGAGGCGGAGGACAACGGAAGCCACATAGTAACTCTATTGCCGCGTACACACGTGCAGACTTTTGCCGCCGGACTTTCCAGCTGGGTCCGCTGGACTTTCCGAGCGTGTGGACTTGCACACACACGCACGGACTTCTCCGGCGGATAATCCGCCAGCCAAAGGTCCGCGGGACTTTTGAAAATGAACGGACTTGCCCACACACGGAGCAGTCCGTTCATTTAGAACGTAACTTCAGGTTACGTAGCTAGCGTAGGCAGTAAATGCCGCCGCGCTAGCTCCGTGACCTGGCATGGATTTAAAGGGACTCCCCACGCCGAAAAAACGACGTGGGGGTTCCCCCCAAATCCATGTCAGACCCTCATCCGAGCACGCAGCCCGGCAGGCCAGGAAAGGGGTGGGGACGAGCGAGCGCCCCCCCCCTCCTGAGCCGTACCAGGCCGCGTGCCCTCAACATGGGGGGTGCCCTGGGAAAGGGGGGCCGTGCGGCCCCCCCCACCCAAAGCACCTTGTCCCCATGTTGATGAGGACAAGGGCCTCTTCCCGACAACCCTGGTTGATAATTTTAAAACCAAACTTAAAACTTTGGCGCCAAAAAGTCCGCCGGACTTTGGCGCCAAAAAGTCAGCCGGCGCCTACACACGAGGGGATTATCCGCTGACCTCAGTCCAGAGGATAATCCCGCGGGATTGTCCCTTCGTGTGTACGCGGCCTATGGGTGACGTCACTTCATTTCACAGCCGTTGCCCTCCGTGTCCTCTGCAGAGCTTCTGGCGCTGGAGATAGGGTCAGAGCGGGTCAGATCGGCTTCCAAAAAGGTATGTATCTTTTCTTTACAGGGATAGAGAGGTTAGTGTTAGATCCCTGGTGTCTTTAGATGCAGGGATTTTAGATTTTGCATGGACTTCCACTTTAACACTGCGCTTAGGGTGCAATCCCTTCTGCCCCTCCCCCTTGTCCCATCCCTGTGCGATGCTCTACATTGGACAGCTTATTTATTCTGGCCTCTCACCACTCATGTGACAAAGCTTGGAGATATTGTCAGGACCAATAGGTGTCATGTGGAGGGCCATGAAACTTCCTGAGTCAATGCAAATGCTCGTAATAGAAATCAATCATTTTCACTATAACATATGGTGCCTTCTACACAGTATTGCTAGGTGCTTTGCTAATTGTTGGGTGGGAAGGTTTACCTTTAACAAGTGTGAACTGATTTAGGCCATGGTACAAAGGGCTATTCTGGTGATAACTATAGTAATTGGTGCTATCCCAGCTTCCAACAGTTGATTTCTTACTGAATGCAGGGGTTATTACTCAACAACAGCACTCTGTGTCATGGCTACTTTCAAATTTTAAGTCTTCCAAAGCTGGAAAACAAAGCTATATTACTTAGCCTTCTTGCAATGAAATCACAAATGGATAATCTACTTAGTCTACTAACACTTTGTATGACGCTTCAAAGTGACCCCTTGCATGACTCCTCTAATGTCATCTTTTCTGAGAAGAGAAGTTGTGTCTGAGTGTTTCATTATTTAGTTACTGCAGCTGCTCAAGAAAATAATGGAGAACCAAACTCAGTTTAATTTCACTTTGGGACTCATCACTTTTCCCTCTTATAAAGCATTAAGTAAATAAGCGTAGATTGCACTAAAAGAGTTATTTCCTCGCTAGGGAGAAAATGACAGTTTTTATAGTGCATGCAAGATACTTCAGTCAAACCAGAAATTTATATTATTTCTAACATATTGGATAACAGTGCTTACATAAAAAAAAAGAAATAGCAATAACCAATAAAAGAATAAATTGTCCTGCAATAAGTGTTATTTTCAACCCACAAAACATTCAAAATTTACATAGAAATACCATATAATACGCCTGATTAGTAATGAGCTTAACATATCTGAGTTTGTTCAGCCTGAACAATTTTCAAAGCACACACGTTCCTGTTATCCCCCGTACACACGAGCAAAAGTCAGATGAGAGCTTTTGGTCCAAAAATGCGACCGTGTCTATGCTCAATCGGACTTTTGCTGGCGGAATTCCAGCCAGCAAAAGATTGAGAGCATGTTCTCAATTTTTTGGTCAGAAAAAGTTCAGATCGGAAATTCGGATCGTCTGTACCTATTCTGACGCGCAAAATTGCTACACATGCTCGGAAACAATTTGACGCATGCTCGGAAGCATTGAACTTCATTTTCTCGACTCGTTGTAGTGTTGTACATCACCACGTTCTTGACAGTCGAAAGTTCAGCGAACTTTTGTGTGACCGTGTCTATGCAAGACACGCTTCAGCGGAATTCCGTCGGAAAAAAAAATACAAGATTTATCCAACAGAAAGTCCGCTCATGTGTACGCGGCATAAGGCTAGGTTCATACTGGTGCAGTGTAATTTTGATCCTTTCTAGGGCTGCTACAGTGTGACTTGATGCGATTTTGATTTACTGACTCATCACTGCTGTCAGCAGTAGGGATATGTCATTGGTTGTTAAGGAGCCAGCACCCGCTGACAGCAGAGTGCAAACAAAAGAGCCAACCTAAAAAAAAAAAATTTAAGAAAAATGGCATGTGGCTCTCTGGGCTAGTATAGATTTTAAGGGGAACCACATGCCAAAAATATGCTCCCCAAAATCAATACCAGACCCTTATCTGAACATGCAGCCTGGCAAGCCAGGAAAGGGGGAAGATGAGCGAGCACCCCCCCTTCTAAACGATACCAGGCTATATGTCCTCAAAATGGGGGGGGCTTGATGAGGACATGTTGATTATACAAGGACCTTTTCCCCACAACCCTGGCCCGGTGGTTGTGGAGGTGTGTGGGGGGGTGACTTTAACAAGGGGGCCCCCAGATCTCGCTCCCCCACCTATGGGAATGAGTATGGGGTACATAGTACTCCTACACATTTACCAAAAAAATTTTTTAAGGTAAATAAAAACACAAGACCGTTTTTGACAAGTTCTTTATTAAAAAAAAATAAAATCCCCCCTCCCCATGCAAATCCAACATCAATCACGATGAATGGCAGCCGCCATTCACGATGAATGGCAGCCGCCGACCTTTATAAAAAGAAATGCCGCCCACCGAACATGACCACTCCCATAGAACAATTTCTAACATGATCTGCACTTTCTAAAGGACGTAGAAAGCTTAAAACAGCAGATACATGTCCCCTGGGGCAGGACCCAGGTCCCCAAACACTTTTTATGACAATACCATGCATATAAGCCTTTAAAATGAGCACTTTTGATTTCACCCATAGACTTTTAAAGGGTGTTCTGCATCTTTCGAATTTGCCGCGAACACCCCAAATTGTTCGCTATTCGAACACCCGATGTTCGAGTTGAACATCGGGCTCATCCCTAGTGTGCATCAGCAATCTTCAACCAAGCTTCTCAAAACATGTCCTAGTAATGGAAACCTGATGCTGTCTCTGTCTGTGTCTGTTTGCCCCCTCAGCTCCTCTGAAGCCGGTGGCCATGTGCACCATTTTAATTTGCCTACATGAGATCCATACTTCATGTAAAGATTTAATGACGTAAACTGGAAACAAAATAGCAAAACATAATTAAATTAAAATCAGACAGTTAATGCCTCCCATGTGTCTCATATTTTTGCGGCTCTATTTTTGGCTACCATATTGGCCTATGTCCTCAAATGTGTCCCATCAGCTCATAAAGGCTACAATGGACACTTTCTATACCATATCGCAAAAATTAATCTCACCTCTAGAAGCTTATGTTATGCTGCCAATAGTGGGAAACTCCCAAAATTCCCCTGCCCTCCAGAACTCTTCCAGGACTCTTCTTTTGTTAGGGCAGAAGCATTTTGACTTATCCATTTTAGAATAAAAGACAGGACTAAAACTGCCCCAGAAATTGAACAAATAATAACTGCAATAATTAGCTGCGATCAAAAGGAAACAACCAGCTATATCCTAAAACCACATGAAGGCCTATGCGCTGAACAATGTCAGACACTCCCTTTGGCAAAATTATTATTTTTTCACAATGCCCTCTGATATCCTTCATTATCTAACACAATAGGAAAAAGGAACTTGTGTTGTACTTTTACAAAGGACCAGAGAGACTATATTATTTACTTTGCCCATAAGGCATCCATAGTCAGTAAGTTACAAGAAGCTGGATATAAAATATTAACTAGATGGCATATTGTACCGGCGAGACTTCATAAGCTTTGTCCTAATTCCTCCCCTGGTGATGGTGCTGTAAGAAAGCCATAGGCACATCGCTGCCTATCTTTTGAGAATTTTCAGCCTTGTGCCCTTTTCTGGGACAACATCTGATCAGTTGTTTTCAAAGCTCATTGATATTGATTTAGCTCAAGACACTACCAAATATCTTCCACACCATCATGATAACCCCATATAGTGTTGCTATTTATTAAAAGTGCCAAAGTCATGTAAAGCTTTGCTATGGAAGCAGTAACAACCTCCTACACTTACCTTATGGATAGCACAAATAAATAAAATCATAGATGTGGAGGATTTTAATCTCTCCCTTCAGAACTGACGTGAACAGTTTTGTAAAGTAAGGTTTTACTGATATGAATAAAAAACCTCAGCAGGATATCAAGTTGTACACCGGCCACACACTAAAACCCTGCTAGAAGCTCCCACAGGTATGACCTTTTGGCTGAAGTTCACTCAATCTTTTTTGCCTTCCCCTTTCCCCTATCTCACTTTTCTTCTCCGACCCCCTCTCTCCACCTACAACCTTCTTCTACATATTCATTCTTTCATTTCCTCCTCCTCCATAACCCTCTACACATCCCCTGTCCCCTATCTCTCTATCAATCAATCAATTAATTTCATCCTGTTTCTCCCTTCTGAATGAATGAATGACTTGTATAGCGCTACCTATGCGAACTGAATTGCCTCAGGGCACTTTTTTTACCACTGGTGTCCATCTGTGGTATAGTGCGGTCCTTGCCCTGTGGGGTCCTGACACGCTTACAAACACATACACATATTTGGCCAATTTTATCGACAGGATCTAATTAACCTACCAGCATGTCTTTGGAGTGTAGGAGGAAACCGGAGTACCCGGAGGAAACCCACACAGGCACAGGGAGAACATGCAAACTCCAGACAGAAGGTGTCGTGGTCGGGATTTGAACCAGCGACCCTATTACTGCTAGGTGAAAGTGCTAACCACTACACCACTGTGCTGCCCTTCTCATTCCCACTTTTCCCCCATCCCAAGTGCTGGGACAAGGTTATCTAAAGCCCAAGGCAAACATGCCAAACTGTGCCCCCCAAGATGTATGAGCATTATGTGTCAGCCAAAATCTCCCCCCAAAAACGAAAAATTGAGCACTAATGTGCATGCTTAAATAATACTAAAGCCCCCCTCCTCCCAGTACAAATCCACCCCCCTGTTGAGATCCCCCCCCCAAAAAAAATCACCCCTCCAAGTACAAATCCTTTATCCTACAAATCCCCCCTTTTAACACAACCCCCCCTATTTCCCCTACTAGCACAAACTCCCCCTATTCATCTCTACTAGAACAACCCCCCCCCCCCACAATGCCCTGTAGAGAATGTACCTTCAATTTATGTTCCATGTACACATTGCACTATGTTGGACAGTGTTTTACCCCTTCTATCCTATACTACCGTAAAACTTGTTAAATAAAAAAATGTATTAAAAAAAATGGCATGGATAACGCAAAACAGAGCATACTAAACTTTATACATTTTTTTTTAGAGCTTGGATACATCTATACTTAGAAAATGTTCATATGTCAAATCCATTACTTGAATAGATAGAAGACACAATTATTTGTAAACTGTATTTCGAATATTTCAAAGAGAAAAACAGTAAAGACACATGTAAGTTGAGAAACAAAAAATACGGTTAAAAAGTTACTAAACCCAGCAATATTAAAATAGTTCATCTGCCCCCCCCCCCCCCCCAGTGCCTACAGCGCCCACAGCTTATAAATCCTCTTTTTACATTAAAATATTGCCACTATATACCTTTTTGGATGATCTGTATACCACGGTTACATCATAAACTGCACAGTTTCTTCAGTGCTGAGAGTTCAGGTAGGAGGAGATTTTCTCACTGCAGCCTGTATACATGCCCACATGTGTGATGCCAATATCATGTGACCTGGCTATCTCTGATAACAAGTAAGAACATGTAACTGTTTACTCCAGCATAAAGGACACAAATGAGCATGTGCAGGTTGAGGTTGGCTACCTTGCCTGTTCTTTCCAAGATAGACATTGCTGGAGGGGAGGATCTATGCATACAGGATAATACTGAATTCTACACAATGCAGGGGATTAACCCCTAAAGTTCCACAGTGAGTATAACAAGCATGTTATTCTGCATATACAGACTGCTTTTACTGTTGTGAGTTTAGTAACACTTTAAACAGTATAGGTTTGTTTTTGACAGAACCAGATATAATAACTTCATATAATTGTCGTAATCAGAACAAAGATCACTGTTTATAAAAACTCACTTATTAGTAATTTACAACTAATTTGTTCTCTATTAATATGTTCTAAAAGATAACCCTGGTCTACTTAATTGTTGCTTTTGTTGTTTTACAAAGCCTATTTTGAGTGTACACTTATGCTACTTTTCTGCAAATTATATCAATTACTTGTCATTTACAGCAATGACAAAAGCAACCATTTTTATATTAAATTTAATGTAGGCATTATGTTTGTGATGTTCTTGTTTTTTTTTTTTTTTTTTTTCTTGTTTTTTCCTCTTTTATTGCACTTTTCTGACTGTTTCTAGAACTGATGCCATTTCCCTAAGCAATTCTTATTCTTTTGAGAAGCACTTGTACACATCCTTCAAATTCAGTCTCTAAAGGTGTGCAAAGGGACCAGCGCTTTTGATTTAACACCTTTGATTGTAAAATAAAGTTCTACTTTTATCTTGAAATAAAATGGTAAATGAAATATAGAGAACAGAAGCAGCAAAAGGTGATCCTGTCTCCCTCATATACTGTTAAGGACTGCGTTTTGCAAAAAAAAAAAAAAAGAAAGAATGTCAATGACTTGGGTGGAAGGCATCTGTAACAAGTGCAACTCTGTTCAAGGATAACTAGACTATTTTTATTCTTATTCTGATAAGGGTTTTTTATTTGACATGAAATACCAGGTATGGATGTAGGGTCATGTTTCCAATGGGTGTGCTGGAACTGTTAAGGTTTAGTATGGCTGTGAATGATGGCACTGACATCTTTGACACTGGTATGATATCAATCAATGATAACCAGTGTTGCTCATCTTACTTTAAAAAAGTAATTAGTTAAGTTACAAATTACTTCTCCCAAAAAGTAATTGCGTTAGTAACTCAGTTACTACATTGGAAAAGTAATTAGTTACGCAGCAAAGTAACTGACTTTTTTTTTAAATATTCTATACGTGTAACTAAGGGGCGGGTCTAGTATTACTGTAACCAAGGGGCGCATTTATTATTATTGTTATATATCGTGTAACCAAGGGGCTGCTCTATTATTACTCTAACCAAGGGGCAGATCTGTTATAGCGTGTAAGCAAGTGGCGGGTCTATTATTATTAAATCGTGTAAGGGGCGGATGGCTACAGAAGAGGGCCTTCATTAATCACATTGCATGGACATTATCATTAATTATACTGTATGGTGATCACCAGCATTAAGATATTTGCAGGACACTATTTATTAGACTTACTTTTTACACTTTGTGATATACTCGTATTGGTTCTATTTTCACACACCATTTTATCACCATTAGATTTCATTTTAAATATGTATGTATTGTTTGCTTATTAGTCACTGTGCACGATAATTGTACATATATTTATTCACTCATGATTATATGTTTATAACTAGTAATACTAGTGCCATGTCTTTAGCGCGAAATCATCTATTCTGTATTTTATTTGTGGTTTAGTGTTCACCATTAGAATTTGCTGCTATACACAGGAATTTCTTCAGTTTTTTTGGCACTTTTAGCATTTTTTTGAGATTTTACACTGTTTTACACGTGTCACCTTTTTTCTAGTTTTAAGAGCGCGAAGGTCACTTTTTTCACTACAGAAGAGGGCGAATGTTAAATTAATGGGCAGAGCTCGATATATAACAATAATAATAAATGCGCCCCTTGGTTACAGTAATACTAGACCCGCCCCTTACTTACACGATAGACGCCCCTTGCAGAGTAGCACGAGCATCAGGAGCGTGCGGCATTGCCTCGTACAATTACATGTTAACTGCACCTGCGCGGTGTAGAGTTCACTCAGAGCTGTTTAGGTTCGGCAATTTTCGGAAGCTCCGTAGTCCTTCGTACTGCGCAAGCCCTGTGCCTGTACAGTACAGAGGGTCCTTATCCGGCGGGGGAACTTTTTTGGCAGGACACCGGAATTACACTACTGCCATCTAGTGGCGGTAGATGTAATTGGGGTAACTAAGCCAAAGTAATGGGAACTGAGTTACCATGAGGGGAAAAGTAATCAGTTAGATTACTCGTTACCTTCTAAACTAACTGCGTTAGGTAACTCAGTTTATTTTAACTCAGTTACTTACATCACTGATGATAACCTTCCATAAGTACACCGGTTTTCTCCTTTTTACCTTTTGGTCTGTTAAATATACCAATGGTTTATCTGTTTGATAAGTGTATAATATACAGTGCCTTGAAAAAGTATTCATACCTCTTGAAAGTTTCCACATTTTGTCATGTTACAACCAAAAACATAAATGTATTTTATTGGGATTTTATGTGAAAGACCAACACAAAGTGGCACATAATTGTGAAGTGGAAGCAAAATTATAAATGTTTTTTTTATTACAAATCAATATCTAAAAAGTGTGGCGTGCATTTGTATTCAGCCCCCTTTACTCTGATACCCCTAACTAAAATCTAGTGGAACCAATTACCTTCAGAAGTCACCAAATTGGTAAATAGAGTACACCTGTGTGTAATTTAATCTCAGTATAAATACAACTGTTCTATGAAGCCCTCGGAGGTTTGTTAGAGAACCTTAGTGAACAAACAGCATCATGAAGGCCAAGGAACACACCAGACAGGTCAGGGATAGTTTTGGAGAAGTTTAAAGCAGGGATAGGTTATACAAAAATATCCCAAGCTTTGAACATCTCACGGAGCACTGTTCAATCCATCATCTGAAAATGGAGAGTACAGCACAACTGAAAACCTACCAAGACTTGGCCGTCCACCTAAACAGACAGGCTGGACAAGCAGAGCAAAAGCGGAGAAGCAGCCAAGAGGCCCATGGTAACTCTGGAGGAGCTGCAGAGATCCACAGCTCAAGTGGGAGAATCTGTCCACAGGACAACTATAAATTGTGCACTCCACAAATCTGGCCTTTATGGAAGAGTGGCAAGAAGAAAGCAATTGTTGAAAGAAGCCATAAGAAGTTCCATTTGCAGGTTACGAGAAGCCATGTGGGGGATAGAGCAAACATGTGGAAGAAGGTGCTCTGATCAGATGAGACCAAAATTTTACTTTTTGGCCTAAACGCAAACCACTATGTGTGGCGGAAAACTAACACTGGACATCACTCTGAACTCACCATCCCCCCGTGAAACATGGTGGTGGCAGCATCATGTTGTGTGAATACTCTTCTTCAGCAGGGGCAGGAAAGCTGGTCAGAGTTGATGGGAAGATGGATGGAGCCAAATACAGGGCAAAATTTTAGAAGTAAACCTGTTAGAGTCTGCAAAAGATTTGAGACTGGGGCAGAGGTTCACCTTTCAGCAGGGCAACGACCTTAAACATACAGCAAGAGCTACAATGTATTGTATTGTGGGGCTGAATAAAAATGCGTGCCTGTCATGAATCTGCAGTAATGTTTCATGCCCTGTCTGTCTGCTTACCTCTGGTCTGTGTATCAGGACTGCACTCTCCCACCTGCATGTTTAAGTAATCTTTTTTCAGAGTGGCTCCACCCTAGCCTCTAACAGGAAACACTATTTAACACTGTGCACTGCAAGCCTGCCTTGTTCGAGCAATTGTATGTTTCTTGCCCTGTGCTTTATGTTTGTCAATGTGTATCCACATTGGCTTGTTTCTTGACTATGCTTGTCTGCTTGTAGCTCCGACCATTGGCGTGTTTTCCTGTCCTTTCCTTGTTGCCCTGCACTGCTTCTTCTTCTTCTCCATTCACCAGAGCCTGCTGTGAGCTAGGAGACCCTGGGGGCCATGACCTGGAGTCAGCTGCAGCAAAGGCCATCCTCACCTACAAAGGCCCTGGGGAAAACCTGCTGGCTCTTAGACTCTGCGCCATGGGGAATCATATGGACTGTAGTACACAATGGATGTAATTTCCTGACATCATTGTTTACTATGTGTGATCTCCGTGATTGGTCACAGAGATCACATGGTACAGAGTCAATCACAACAGCCCTGTACATGATAATAGCTGTGGCCAATCAGTAGTTCTAAATGGTTGCAGTAATGGCTGTCATCACCTCACCAGTTATAGTGTCCCTGATCACTGGCACACCAGTCATATTGTCCCTGATCACTGCTTTACCAGTAAAAGTGTCCCTGATGACCACCACATCAGTTAGTGTCCCTGATCACTGCCATGCCAGTCATATTTTCTGTAATCACTGCCACACCAGTTACATTGTCCATGATCATGCCACACCAGTCATATTGTCCCTGATCACCGCCACACAAGTTAGGGTGTCCGCGATCACAGCCACACCAGTTACATTGCACCTGATCACTGCTACATCAGTCACAGTGTCGCCAGACCAGTGTATGCCACCAACAGTGTACCTAATCACTGCCACACCAGTCTCAGTATCACCCGACCAGTGTAAGTCAGCAGCAGTGTCCCTGATTGCTGCCACACTAGCCCCCAGTGTCACCAGACAAGTGTGAGCCAGCAAAAGTGTTTTTGATCACCACTACACAAGTCCCCTTTGCACCAGACCAGTGCAGCCAGCAACAGTGTTCCTGATCATCACTGGAACAGTGTAGTGTTGCCTTTACCTGCTGCCTGTACCAATCTTGGTCTGTTTATTGACCACATTTCTGCCCACTGCCTGGACTGATCCTTTGCCTGTTTGCTGACCCTGTCTCTGCCTGCGGCCTGAACTGACCCATCTGCACATCCTGCTGACTACGTTCCTGTGAAACATCACTCCTAGCCATCCCCTGTGGACAACCGCACTGCTGAGTCCACAGGAACTCTTTTGTTCTTCCTTTCTTCAGCCTCCTTCCTGGCCAGACTAGGCTTGCTTGGCTTATAGGAGCAGAGACTGCTATAGGTAACGCTATACTAAACTATATTCCCTGATCACTCGTACAGAGGTGAACATTGCAGTACAGGTTTTGACACAATTCCTTGATTTGTGTGATACACAAAATACAATGTTTGGTACATAATCAGTCCAGACGCTGAAAAAGTCTCACATATTTCATAATGCCATACTCAGAAAAAGTAGCAGATTGTGTTTTGGGATGTAATTCTAAGTATGCCCAAATTGACAAGTTTGTGTAGAAAAAAATACTTTCATTTTCTTTCCAAATTTTTCATTAACTTGTGGAAAAAATAAGTCTTCAAAAAATTTGCCATGCCTCTTAAAAATACTTTAGGGTGTTTAATCTCCAAAATGTGGTCTTTTGTGGGTGTTTCTACTGTCCTGGTGCGCCAGGGCCTCCAAAAGTGTCATAGGTAGCAAGCAGTGGTATTGCTATGGGGGTGCGGGGGTGTGGACTGCACCCGGGTGACACCCACCAGAGGGGTGAAACCCATAGACATGCGCACCCTGCACGCCAGCATACCTCCCAACCTGCATTTGCCACCACTTAGCTCCACTTATGTCCCAGGCAGATGCCCCTGCATCTCTTGGTTGACGGGGGACACTTCCCTGCATATGTTGACAATATAATGATGTGCGTTAGTGCACTTTTACTGCAGTATATTGGCATGCGTTAGTACACCTTTACTTCAGTATATTGACATACGTTAGTGCACCTTTACTGCAGTATATTGACAGGGGTTAGTGCTCATTTACTTCAGTATATTGAATTGGGTTAGTGCACATTTACTATAGTACATTGAGGTGTGTTAGTGCACATTTACTGCAGTATAATGACGTTTGTTAGTGCACGTTTACTGCAGTATATTGACCTGCTTTAGTGTAAGTTTACTGCAGTATATTGGTGTGCGTTAGTGTACGTTTACTGGAGTATTTTGAACTGTGCTAGTGCCAGTTTACTGCAGTATATTGAGGTGCATTAGTACACATTTACTGCAGTATATTGAGGTGCGTTAGTGCAGGTTTACTGCAGTATATTGAGGTGCGTTAGTGCAGGTTTACTGCAGTATATTGAGGTGTGTTTGTGTACATTTACTGCAGTATATTGAACTGTGTTAGTCCACGTTTACAGCACTATATTTATATGCTTTAGTTAACGTTTACTGCAGTATATTGACGTGTGTTAGTGCATGTTTAATGCAGTATATTGAACTGCATTAGTGCACGTTTACTGCGGTATATTGAGGTGCGTTAGTGCACGTTTACTGCAGTATATTGACAGGCGTTAGTGCATGTTCACTGCAGTATATTGACGTACGTTAGTGCACATTTACTACATTGAGGTGCGTTAGTGCACCTTTACTATAGTATATCGACGTGCATTAGTGCACCTTTACTGCAGTATATTGATGTGCATTAGTTCACCTTTCTGCAGTATATTGACGTGCGTTAGAGCACATTTACTGCAGTATATTGAACTGCGTTAGTGCAGTTTTACTGCAGTATATTGAAGTGCGTTAATGCAGTTTTACTGCAGTTAATTAAAGTGCCTCAATGCGTATATTGAAGTACATTAGTGCACTTTGACTGCAGTATATTGAACTGCGTTAGTCCACGTTTACTGCAATATATTGACGTGCATTAGTGCACGTTTACTGCAGTTTATTGAGGTGCGTTAGTGCACCTTTACTGTAGTATATTGACGTGCGTTAGTGCACCTTTACTGCAGTATATTAATGTGCGTTAGTGCACCTTTACTGGAGTATATTGACGTGCATTAGTGTGCATTTACTGCAGTATATTGAGGTGTGTTAGTGCACTTTTACGGCAGTATATTGAAGTGCATTAGTGCACTTTTATGGCAGTATATTGAAGTGTGTTAGTGCACTTTTATGGCAGTATATTGAAGTGTGTTAGTGCACTTTTACGGCAGTACATTAAACTGCATTAGTGTAGTTTTACTGCAGTACATTGAATTGCGTTAGTGCACTTTTACTGCAGTATATTGAATTGCACTAGTGGAGTTTTACTGCAGTATATTGAAGTGTATTAGTGCACTTTTACTGCAGTATATTGATGTGCATCAGTGCACTTTTACAGCAGTATATTGAAGTGCATTAGTGCACTTTTATGGCAGTATATTGAAGTGTGTTAGTGCACTTTTATGGCAGTATATTGAAGTGTGTTAGTGCACTTTTACGGCAGTATATTAAACTGCATTAGTGCCGTTTTACTGCAGTGTATTGAATTGTGTTATTTCACTTTTACTAGAGTATATTGAAGTGCCTTATTGCACTTTTACGGCAGTAATAAGCCCCCCCCCCCCCCATTATGTCTGGAAGGCCAACAAGGAGAGGCAGACGTTCCCAAGGCACTGTGAGGGGGCCAGCAGCATCTGTGTCCACAGACAAATGTGGAAGTGGTCTGTCCTCAGGCAGGGCACCATTTCCTTTGTTTAGTGATGTTGCGTGCTATTCAAGAACAGCATGCAGAGGAGGTGGTGGCAGACTGGCTTACTAAACCATTCTCCTCCTCCTCCTTCTCTGTCACCCAAGCAGAGTCTACCACAGCTGCCAGAGCAACTTATTCTGCCTCCTTTCCACAGCTACTCCTGCCATAGCCCCAGCATCATGCACAGAGGAATCAGCTGAGTTGTTTGAATACAGCATCAGCTGCTTTTGCCTTGACGATGTACAGGCATTACTCGATTCTGATGTTGGCTCTGAGGTTCAGGAAGGTAGGAACATGAACCTACAGAGAGGGGAGAACACTGGTAAACAAATTGGCAGTCATGTTCCCCCAGCCGCAGCATATTTATATCTACAACTACTGCTACCTGAAAAAAAGGCATTTTAAAACAGTATTGGAGCTGTTTCCAGTTTGACAAGCCTGTAACACCTCCACCAAGATTCTCCAAGACTTCCCATGTCAACTGGACATTTTCAGTTTAATGGTAAGTGTGTTTACCATCAGTCCAATACATTGTTTTCTTGATATAGATAATTCAACAGTGAACTGCTTTGTATGTAATGACAAGTTGAGTAAAATTGCATGCTATATATAAAAATATACAAATGAATTGACAGATGCTGTAAAATGTCTTGCACGTGGAGGTGAGAGAACATCTGACTGTTTTATGGCTTTCCTGTATGAATAAAATAACACTTTGTTATTTTTCTTTGTATTTGATGCTGTCTCTTGGCTTTAAGTTGACAATGGTTTTATTTTTCGTAGAATGTATTTCATTATATGTATTTCTTGCCATCAGATGATGAATCCAAAAATAAAATCTTCAGCATGTGTAACTTTCAGTGTCATATTGTTCATGTTGCCATGTTGTGATAATCTTTTGATGTCTTTTTTATTTCAAGTTGTAAAAACTGGAATATAAAAGGTTAGCCATTTGTTTTCTTGTTGACTATAGCTTGTGCATTTGTTCTGTGATCTGACTATATAAAGATATTGGGGATATAACTTTGTTTTCATCTGGAAGAACTTGCTCTACTGAACCAATACATTGGAGGCACCAATCCACAACAATGCAGACCACTAAATAACTGTTTATTTCTAAATGTTTTTACATAAAATTCACACAGCATTTACCCAATTGACTCACACATTTTCTAATTGGATTCAGTTGGAAAATGTATGAATCCTGGGGAAAAATGTGTGAAAGCATTTGAAACTATACCCCGACCAATGTTAAAACAAACTTACAGTATAATGTAAAATTATGAAAGTGTGAATTATGGAGGGGGCGGAGCCGGCGTGCAAGGAGTATGGCTACGTGAGACCCCAGCTCCCTGCCATACGGATATTTCAGATCGCTTTACAGCTACACAGGGCACAGAACAACGGTGACTCCACCCAAAAGGACCGGAGCAACCCTTGAGCATATCAAGGAAAAGGAGAGAGGGCAAAGCACCTGGTAACATAACAGATTTCTTCGGTCTTGCAGGCCGCCCAGAATGCCAAAATGGTGCCGGCGGCACACATCAAACACAACATGCAAGAGCCAGGCCACTAACTGACATTGGGATGCAGATAACAATCACACATCCTGGCCAAAGCCAATACAGACTGACTCTCAAACATCCTCCAGCACTAGCAGCCCAGTTAAGTCAAGGCAAAGAATGTCACAGCAGGCGTCTGCAGATGCTGCAGAAAGGGATACGGGCAGCACTCTGGATGATACACTGGAGTTTCAGGATGCCATAGCTGCCTTCCCCACAAACAATCAGCCTGTTATGGACTCCACACTAAAAGAAATGCTAATGTCCCTCAGAAGTGCCATCCATACAGACATGCTACAACTCATGAAACAGTGCAAGGCAGAAGAGACGGAAGTCAGTGACAGAGTAACCCACATAGAAAGCAAGATGGGGGAATTCACTTAAACATTTAATAACATGGTTGACGCATGTAATGAACATGAGAAAGACATTTTGTGGCTCAAAACAAAAGTTGCTGACCTTGAGGACTGTTCCAGAAGGAACAACATTAAAATAAGAGGCATACCTGAAACAGTTAAACAGCCTGAACTAATGGCCTTTTAACCAACATAATGAAAGAACTCCTGCCTGATTTGCCTTTGGAGGAGCTGGTCATAGACCGCATACACAGACTTCCAAAACCACAACACATCCCCGCTAAACTTCCTAAAGACACCATAGCCAGGATTCACTACTACAGAGTTAAAGAGAAAATTATGTATGCAACCAAAAAGACAGAACACCTTCCTGATTGTATGCAGGGATTGTCATTTTTTGCTGACCTCTACACACACACTATGCAAAGAAGATGCAACATCATGACTATAACAAAACCACTCAGGAACCATAATATCCCTTACTGATGGAACTACCCAGCCACCCTTATCATTTTCAAAGGGGAACAAGAATTCAAAGTGACCACTATAGAGGAGGGATTGCGTCTACTGGGTAAATGGCGAATCATAACCCCTGATCCAGAAAACCTCCAAAACATACAGGAACAACAGATGCCACCTAATACCTGAGTGCAAGCATTTATAAGCTAATTTAGCCTGTCAATATAGTTAAGACGAGCCTGATCTGGAAGATCCCACTGGCGTTCAAATTGTTTACTTTACAAACCCCCGGAGTTAGCAGGCCATAACCTGCTCAGATTTCATAGAAATCGCATAATTTTTGCAGTGCGCTTGGTTCTGCGCATTGCTTTTTTATGTTGTTTTTCTTTTAGTCATGTTCATGTTTACCTGTTCTTCAGTCTGTTAACTTCTATTTTCAGTTCCAACAAGCTTTCCTAATCTGAACATACTAACGCAAGCTTCCTCACTGCAAGCCACAGTGTTCCCTCAACCTACTCCACAGGCGAAAGGATCCACATCATAACTTCAACAAAATATCGCAGCCAGCAAGCATCAGCAGGGTAAGACTACTTTTGTTTACTTAAAGTCTAGCACACTCACCACACCCAATTTTAAGGACAGGCAAGTCAAGATGTCATTCAAAATAACTTCCTTAAATGTCAACGGCCTAAACAGCCCAAAAAAAGACATATGCTATGGAAAGAAGCGTGCACTCAAAACTGTGACATTTTATGTATCCAGGAGACCCACTTTAAAGAAAGACAACACCCAAGCTTGTCCCACAACCAGTTCCCTCATGCATTCTTCGCCAACACTCGAAAAAAAGAGGAGCTGCTATTCTAATCAAACATACAGTGACATTTAAATACATAGCAAGCCAATGTGATAAAGAAGGAAGATACATTATCCTAACATGTGAAATCAACAACGTAGTGTACACAATAGTCAATACATACGCTCCAAATTCCAAGCAGATACGCTTCCTAAATAAGCTATGGAAAAAAGTTAAAAAGTATTGCTCAGGTCACACGATAATGTGCGGCGACTTAAATGCCATTTTCGATCAACAACTGAAAATTTCAACTACAGGACACAAAAAAGGATGTAGAACATCTATGTCCAACTTTGCACAATCGGCCAACCTATATGATATATGGAGATGCCATCATTCCACAGAGAAGGACTTAAAATTTTATTCGCATGTCCACCTATCGTATTCTAGAATAGACATGTTCTTACTTGATAACATTTTATTACAGCAGACCTCCAAATCGGACATAGGTCACATTACATTACATTAACAATAATGATACCCCAGATGTAGACCATTTTGTACTATGGAATGCCCATAAGGCATTCATTAGGGGCCTTTTGATAAAAAAAGTGCAATGTTAATGAGGAAAAGGAGGCAGCGCATGGACAGTATCTTAAAAGACATTTCTGACTTAGAGACACAAAATAAACAATCTGCCTCAATTAATATAAGCAACAAACTAACAAAGGCATGGAATGAAGGCCTCTTGAGCCCCTTAGGGAAAGATAGCCTTGACTGATGGGGGTATGGCCAGGTGCAGGACAAGGTGGCTGAGTGGTCACCAAGGATTGGTTGTTAGTGGGGATGGGCTGGGCTTGAGATCTGTAAAAGTTATGCCCCTGGGAATTCTGGGTCTTTCAAGAAACGTGGTTGGAAGAGCTGCCCACCCTCCCGCCCTTTTTTTCCTATTGTATGTCACAGCTTGCTGCAGTTTCATGACCTTGCCAGCATAAAATGGCTGTAATGGACTATGCCCTTGATGGAAATCAGAAGTAGGCAGCCTGTCCAGCTCTTATGGTAAGGACAGGCCCCCTTTTGGAATTGTGTGCTCACAGTACAACTGTGACTGACACTGGTTGAAAAGTGTTCACAAGTTGTGTGTTGGATTTAATAAAGCTGTGGCCTTTCCCTTTCCAACCTAATGGTTGTAAGTGTGTTTATTTAATGGGGTGAGGGGGCAAGGGGGAAGGTTTTTCTATACATTTATGTTACAGTTAATTGTACCTGGGCTCATTGCACCTCAGCAGTCATGAACTTCGAACAGCCCTACTATCGCAACACTCACGTAAGATACACAAAATCAAAGCCAATTTTTACACACATGGAAATAAAGTAGGGAAATGACTGGCCAATCAAATCAAAGACAAAACATTTAAACAAAAAATTCCATATCTTTTCCACCCGATAAATGGCACTAAATTGTTTAACCCCAAAGAAATAGCTGACGTATTCAGTAGTTACTACGAAAGCCTATATAACATGAAAAATGACAAAGACACACCACAACCAACACCAGAACTGATAAAAACAATTTTTAACAAAAATTAAATCTACCGAACATACAATCAGTAGACCAGGACATGTTAAATGCTCCATTCTCTATTTCAGAAATACAAAAAAACATATCTAATTTACCAATCAACAAATCACCAGGTCCCGATGGTTATTCTGTGGAATATTACAAAAACTACACTGACATTCTAACCCCAATGTTACAAAGAGTGTTCCAAGCTGCTGCCTCCTCAGCCTCATTTCCCTCAGAAATGCTACAAGCTACTGTAATCACCCTGCCTAAACCAGGGAAGGAGCCAGATAGGGCACAGAATTTCAGACCAATATCACTCTTAAATGTTGATATAAAGGTATATGCTAAACTTTTAGCGAACAGGATAGAGCACCTACTCCCTTATCTGGTGAAATCTGACCAAGTGGGATTCGTGGCAGGTAGACAAGCCATGGACGCCACAAGGAGAATACTGAATTTAATACACTTGGCAGACAGTGATGGACAGCCTTCGGTGCTGCTGTCGCTGGATGCCGAGAAAGCCTTTGATAGGATACACTAATGCCGCGTACACACGAAGGGACAATCCCGCGGGATTATCCTCTGGACTGAAGTCCAGCGGATAATCCCCTCGTGTGTGGGCGCCGGCGGACTTTTTGGCGCCAAAGTCCGGCGGACCAAAGTTTTAAGTTTGGTTTTAAAATTATCCGCTGGACTTGGCAGTCCAGCGGACAATCCCGCCGTTAGTGGGCAAGTCCGCGGGACTTTTGAAATGAACGGACTTGCCGCTCATCGGCAAGTCCGTTCATTTAGCACGTGACTTCAGGTTACGTAGCTAGCGTAGGCAGTTACTGCCGCCGCGCTAGCTCCGTGACCTGGCATGGATTTAAAGGGACTCCCCACGCCGAAAAAACGTCGCGGGGGTTCCCCCCAAATCCAAGTCAGACCCTCATCCGAGCACGCAGCCTGGCAGGCCAGGAAAGGGGTGGGGACGAACGAGCGCCCCCCCCCCCTCCTGAGCCGTACCAGGCCGCGTGCCCTCAACATGGGGGGTGCCCTGGGGAAAGGGGGGCCGTGCGGCCCCCCCCACCCCAAAGCACCTTGTCCCCATGTTGATGAGGACAAGGGCCTCTTCCCGACAACCCTGGCCGTTGGTTGTCGGGGTCTGCGGGCGGGGGCTTATCGGAATCTGGGAGCCCCCTTTAATAAGGGGGCCCCCAGATACCGGCCCCCCACCCTATGTGAATGAGTATGGGGTACGTTGTACCCCTACCCATTCACCTAAGGTGTAAAATGTAAAGTACAAAAACACACACACTTTTGAAAAAATATTTTATTGCACTGCTCCGGGGTCTTCTTCCGTCTTGGGGGTCTTCTCGCCGGACTCCTCCGCTCTCTTCTGCTCTTTTACCTAGCTCTTTCACGAGCGGGGGAGTCCGGCTACCTTCTTCGTCGTCGCCGCCGTCGTCTGGGGGTCTCGATCCGCCTTCGGGGGTCTTCCGGGGGTCTCTTCTGTTCTTGCGGCGGTCGTCGTCTTCCGCGCCGCCGGCGCCGCCTTCTTCTTCTTGTCCTTCTTGTTCTTCTTCTTCTTCTTCCGATGTTGACCCGTCGCTGTCTCTGCCCGGAATGCCTGTGCCGCTCTGCGCTCGGACTTATATAGGGACATGGGGGACAGGGTCACATGTTCATGTCACATGGTGACCCCGCCCCCTTGCGATGTCACAGTCCCAGCATCCTCCGGGACTGTGACAACACAAGGGGGCGGGGTCACCATGTGACATGTGCATGTGACCCTGTCCCCATGCCCCTATATAAGTCCAAGCGCAGCGCGGCACAAGCATTCCGGGCATCACAAATGGGACAAGACAGGGGTGTCCATTATCACCCCTGATCTTTGCCCTCATGATGGAGCCTCTAGCTGAAAAAATTAGGACTCATCCTCAGATTAAAGGCATTCGTCTAGGTAAAGAAATGCATACCATAACTTTATTTGCTGATGATGTAATACTGTCTCTGGCTGAACCGGCTCTTTCCCTCACAGCAGTCCATGAGGTATTGGAATCATTTAACGCTGTATCCTACTACAAAGTAAATGCTTCCAAGTCCAGTATACTAAGCATAGCAATGGCCTCCGAAATGAAAGATCGAATACAAAAAAAAACTTCCATACAAGTGGACGGAGGGTTCGATTCAGTATCTAGGGGTCACATTAACCAATCCTCTTTCTCAACTATACAAACATAACTTTGAGCCTCTGGTAGCAAGTTTCGAACAAGAAATTAACAGAATTAAAAAAATATTATCTTTCTTGGTCAGGAAGACTAGCGGCCTATAAAATGTGTTTGCTTCCCAAACTCCTCTATTACTTTAGAGCCCTCCCAATCCAACTCCAAATCTCCTTCTACAACAACATGCAAAGATCTCTATCTAAATTCATATGGGAGGGGAAAAAGGCAAGATGTGCACATAGTATCCTAACTAAACACAAGAAAGTAGGGGGTATGGGACTAGCAGACATCAGAGACTACCACGTAGCAGCAATTTTGGACCAACTTAAAGTTTGGTTCAATTCCCCGGAACAAATACTTTGGCAGGAAGCAGAACAGGCCCAAGTTAAACAAGGTGAATTAAAAGATTTACTTCTCTCCACAGCCATAGCCAAACCAACACAGCATAAACAACATCCAACAATAGCAGCTACACTACATGCGTGGCAGTGGCGTTGCTAGGCAGGTGCGGGGGGTGCGGGCCACACCTGGGTGACACCCACCAGAGGGGTGACAACCTTGGGTAGCGGCACTGCTAACACCGCCCACTGCCCTGTGCCTCGCACTGTGGTTGTGTCCCTCAACGGAGCAGAACGAAGCCGCCTCCCCCTCCTCTCTTTTTACATCCACAGAGGAGCCTGAGCTAGAGAGACACACACTGCTGTGTGTATCTGCTGTTCTGAGGTCTGTATGGGGGGCATCTATACTGATGGGGGGCCTACACTGAGGGGAGGGGTGCCTGTACTGCTGGGGGGTTCTGCACTGAGGGGGGGTGTCTGTAATGCTGGGGGTGTCTGTACTGGGCGGTCTGCACTAGGGGGTCTGCACGGAGGGGGGTGCTGTACTGAGGGGGTGTCTGTACTAGGGAGGTCTGCACTGGGAGGGGGGTATCTGTACTGCTGGGGGTGTCTGTACTGGGAGGGGGTCTGCACTGGGGGTTCTGCACGGAGGGGGGTGTCTGTACTGGGGGGTCTGCACTGGGAGGGAGGTGTCTGCACTGGGGGGTTCTGCCCTGAGGGTCTGTACTGCTGGGGGTATCTGTACTGGGTGGGTCTGCACTGGGGGGTCTGCACGGAGGGGGTGTCTGTACTGAGGGGGGTCTGCAATGAGGGGGGTATCTGTACTGCTGGGGGTGTCTGTACTGGGGGTGTCTGCACTGGGAGGGGGTGTCTGCACTGGGGGGTCTGCACCGAGGGGGGGTGTCTGTACTGAGGGGGGTCTGCACTGGGGGGGTGTCTGCACTGGGGTGGTCTGTCTGTATTGAGGGGAGTCTGCACTGGGGGGGTGATTGTACTGCTGGGGGGGTCTGCACTGAGGGGGGTGTATGTACAACTGGGGGGCGGGGGGGTCTGCACTGAGGGGGTTTATGTACTGCTGGGGGGGTCTGCACTGAGGGGGGTGTCTGTACTGAGGGGGTCTGCACTGGGGGTGTCTGTACTGCTGGGGGGTCTGCACTGAGGGGGGTTTGTAACTGAGGGGGTTTGCACTGAGGGGGTGTTTCTGTACTGCTGGGGGTGGGTTTGCACTGGGGGGTCTGCACTGTGGTGGGGGTGTCTGTACTGATGGGGGTCTGCACTAAGGTGGAGGTGTCTGTACTGATGGAGGGTGGTCTGCACTGAGGTGGGGGTGTCTGTACCGATGAGGGTCTGCACTGCGGTGGGGGTGTCTGTACTGATGGGGGGTCCTGCACTGAGGTGGGGGTGTCTGTACTGATGGACTGGGGTCTGCACTGAGGTGGGGGTGTCTGTACCGATGGGGGCCTGCACCGAGGTGGGGGTGTCTGTACTGATGGAGGGTCTGCACTGAGAGGGTGTCTGTACTGAGGGCGAGGTTTATACTGAGGGAGGGGGTCTATATTGATGGAGGGTGGTCTGTACTTAGTGGGGGGGTCTGTACTGAGGGAGAGGGATCTATACTGCGGGAGGGGGGTCTGTACTGAGGGGGGACTATAGTTGGTGGCACCATTTTTTTTCGCACCGGGTGACACCAACCCTAGTGACGCCACTGCTCTGTCCCCTACCCCAGGATATAGTGTCATGGCCGCAAAAAGATGTACTGAAAATGGAGGGAGTTATGAGGAAAGGTTGCGAGCCCTGTGCCTCGCACTGTGGTTGTGTCCCTCAACGGAGCAGAACGAAGCCGCCTCCCCCTCCTCTCTTTTTACATCCACAGAGGAGCCTGAGCTAGAGAGACACACACTGCTGTGTGTATCTGCTGTTCTGAGGTCTGTATGGGGGGCATCTATACTGATGGGGGGCCTACACTGAGGGGAGGGGTGCCTGTACTGCTGGGGGGTTCTGCACTGAGGGGGGGTGTCTGTAATGCTGGGGGTGTCTGTACTGGGCGGTCTGCACTAGGGGGTCTGCACGGAGGGGGGTGCTGTACTGAGGGGGTGTCTGTACTAGGGAGGTCTGCACTGGGAGGGGGGTATCTGTACTGCTGGGGGTGTCTGTACTGGGAGGGGGTCTGCACTGGGGGTTCTGCACGGAGGGGGGTGTCTGTACTGGGGGGTCTGCACTGGGAGGGAGGTGTCTGCACTGGGGGGTTCTGCCCTGAGGGTCTGTACTGCTGGGGGTATCTGTACTGGGTGGGTCTGCACTGGGGGGTCTGCACGGAGGGGGTGTCTGTACTGAGGGGGGTCTGCAATGAGGGGGGTATCTGTACTGCTGGGGGTGTCTGTACTGGGGGTGTCTGCACTGGGAGGGGGTGTCTGCACTGGGGGGTCTGCACCGAGGGGGGGTGTCTGTACTGAGGGGGGTCTGCACTGGGGGGGTGTCTGCACTGGGGTGGTCTGTCTGTATTGAGGGGAGTCTGCACTGGGGGGGTGATTGTACTGCTGGGGGGGTCTGCACTGAGGGGGGTGTATGTACAACTGGGGGGCGGGGGGGTCTGCACTGAGGGGGTTTATGTACTGCTGGGGGGGTCTGCACTGAGGGGGGTGTCTGTACTGAGGGGGTCTGCACTGGGGGTGTCTGTACTGCTGGGGGGTCTGCACTGAGGGGGGTTTGTAACTGAGGGGGTTTGCACTGAGGGGGTGTTTCTGTACTGCTGGGGGTGGGTTTGCACTGGGGGGTCTGCACTGTGGTGGGGGTGTCTGTACTGATGGGGGTCTGCACTAAGGTGGAGGTGTCTGTACTGATGGAGGGTGGTCTGCACTGAGGTGGGGGTGTCTGTACCGATGAGGGTCTGCACTGCGGTGGGGGTGTCTGTACTGATGGGGGGTCCTGCACTGAGGTGGGGGTGTCTGTACTGATGGACTGGGGTCTGCACTGAGGTGGGGGTGTCTGTACCGATGGGGGCCTGCACCGAGGTGGGGGTGTCTGTACTGATGGAGGGTCTGCACTGAGAGGGTGTCTGTACTGAGGGCGAGGTTTATACTGAGGGAGGGGGTCTATATTGATGGAGGGTGGTCTGTACTTAGTGGGGGGGTCTGTACTGAGGGAGAGGGATCTATACTGCGGGAGGGGGGTCTGTACTGAGGGGGGACTATAGTTGGTGGCACCATTTTTTTTCGCACCGGGTGACACCAACCCTAGTGACGCCACTGCTCTGTCCCCTACCCCAGGATATAGTGTCATGGCCGCAAAAAGATGTACTGAAAATGGAGGGAGTTATGAGGAAAGGTTGCGAGCACTGAAGTTATTCTCTCTGGAGAAGAGATGCTTGAGAGGGGATATGATTTCAATATACAAATACCATACTGGTGACCCCACAATAGGGATAAAACTTTTTTGCAGAATGGAGTTTAACAAGACTCGTGGGCACTCATTAAAATTAGAAGAAAAGAGGTTTAACCTTAAACTACGTAGAGGGTTCTTTACTGTAAGAGCGGCAAGGATGTGGAATTCCCTTCCACAGGTGGTGGTCTCAGCGGGGGGCATTGGTAGTTTCAAGAAATTATTAGATAAGCATCTGAACAACTGCAATATACAGGGATATACAATGTAATACTGACATATAATCACACACATAGGTTGGACTTAATGGACTTGTGTCTTTTGTCAACCTCACTATGTAACTATGTAACTATGACACCAAGAAGGAGGATGTGGAGAAGCGGCGGTACAGATTGATTCTGTGGACTTTCGCTAACTGGCTGCAGACATTTTCCATTATGGCAAGCGTCATTGTGGAGAAGAGCCCGGAAACACTGTTCAGCATTCTTTTGTTACATGGACGCCACCGGCAAGGCTCACAGAGTCTACGGGGAATCAGTATGGCTATTATATGATGAGCAGTTCAGGCAGCGTAGGACCGTCCGTCTGTCTTTCTGCTGGGACCACCAAGACATTAGCCTCTGGATGCATCTGATGCCCTCGGCTCGGGCCCCAAATCAGTTTTTTTCCAGGGGGGGCGGTGGTGCATCTTCCCCAGGACAACCGTCAGGGAAATGGGGTTCCTGCTGGCAGTACAATGAAAGACCATGTAAGTTTGGGGGGGCATGCCATTTTAAACATGAGTGATGTGGAGGTTCTCATCCCATGTCCCGCTGCTTCAAAAAAGGCAAGGGCCATGCCGGAGAGTTTGCTAACAAGAGGAATGACGCCTGTGAGGGGGAAAGGATGCAACCTTTCCTAAATAGGTAACCGGACTGGAACGCGGCGAGGCTGTTGGGAGGCTGTTTAGATTCTTGGAGGGTTTTAGGATCCCATGTTCTTTGGCTGTCGTCCTATAGCGCCTATGGCGTAGAATTTGCATTCAGCATTGCAACATCCCGGCGTGGTCTCTGAAAAATTGGCTAAGGAAGTGGCACTGGGTCATATGGGCGGGCCTTTCTCGGTTAAACCTTTGCAGGACTTGGTGATTTCGCCTCTGGGGGTGGTGCCTTAAGCCCCATACACACGGTCGGATTTTCCGATGGATTCTGTCCTATCAGACAATGTTGTCGGAAATTCCGACCGTGTGTAGGCACCATCGGACAGTTTCCATCGGATTGTCCGACGGACAAAGTCCTATCTCCTGCTGGATAGATTTTTTGACAACAAAGTCCGATCACACCAAATCCGATCGTGTGTAGCGAATTCCGACGGACAAAGTGCTACGCATGCTCAGATCACATTACAAAACCAAAGCTATTGGCTACTAGCCTCTACGTAGTCCCGTCGTAGGCAACAAACGTCACCACGTTCAGAATGATCGGATTTTCCGACAACTTTGTCCGACCGTGTGTACGCAAAACCAACATCGGACAAAGTACGACAGACATGATCCGACGGACCTGGTCCTCGGATAATCCGAGCGTGTGTATGGGGCATAAGAAGGAGCTGCACAAGTTTTGCCTTATTCACCACCTGTCTTTCCCGAAGGGAGGTTCAGTCAACGATGCCATAGATCCTGAAGTGTGTATGGTGTCCTACATCTCTTTCGACACAGCGGATGGTTGGGTTTGCCGATATGGAAAGGGGGCACTGATGGTAAAATCCGACATTGAATCCGCTTTTCGCTTGCTTCCAGTTCATCTGGACAGTTTCTGACTGCTTGGGTGCTGCTGGCAAGAAGAATTTTATGTGGATCGATGCCTGCCCATGGGCTGCTCCATTTCCTGCACCTTGTTCGAGACATTCAGCTCCTTTGTTGAATGGGTGGTTCGTGATGTTTTGGGGCTGAATTCCGTCATTCATTATTTGGATGTTTTCTTTTGTGCGGGGCCACCTTCATCTAATGTGTGTGCGATACTTCTGTCCACATTTCAGGACATTGTGGGTAGATTCAGTATTCTATTGGCTGCGGATAAGATGGAGGGCCTGACTACCGTGCTCAGTTTCTTGGGCATAGTTTTCGACTCGGGCGATATGGAGTGTCGCCTGCCGGAGGATAAATTAGTGGCGCTTAAGAGGGAGACTCGTGGGACATTGGGACTGCGCAAGATTCAGCTTCGGAAGCTACAATCTCTGTTGGGTAAGTTTAATTTTGGATGTCGCATCATTGCCATGGGCAGGGTGTTTTGCCGACGGCTGTCAGCGGCTACTGCTGGGGTTAGGGCTCCCATTCATTTTATCCGTCTCAATAGGGAACATCGAGAGGACTTGAAGGTGTGGCACACGTTTTTGGAAACTTATAATGGTCATTCAGTTTATGTCAGAAACCATGAGATCTGGCCGAGACAGAAGTACAGTTAAATCACACTTGTTTAATAATAAAAGTAAAAGGAACAAACGTAGTCAAAACATAGCCAAAGTTCAGTAACCGTAGCAGATAGTCAGACAAGCCAAACATCAGGGATCAATGTAGTGGAACAGCAAGCAGGATCAGGAGCCAGAAGGGATGTCAGTAAAGCAAGTCTTAAACAGGATCGCAGGAGATAATTTCTGTGATGTTGACCAAGGTGAAGGCAGAGCTCCTCTGGACTGGACAGCTTAAGTAGGCAGGACTGACAAGCAGGATATCATCAACAGCTGAGTAATTGTGGAGAGATAAGAGCTGGCGATTAGCCGACAGCTGAGCGGCCAGCTCAGAAAAGGATGGGCTGAGCCCAGCCCTGACAGTAACCCCCTCCCCCTCAGAGGACCACCAAGCTTGAGGGGAAAATGTCTATGGAAATCACGGGGGAAGACAAGGGCATGTACGTCCGAGGATGAGACCCAAGAGCGTTCCTCTGGACCGTACCCTTTGCAATGCACAAGGTACTGTATGCGCCCACAGAACCTACAGGAGTCAACAATGGACTTTACTTCATACTCCTCATGGTTCTCAACCTGTACAAGATGAGGATAGGCGTCTGCGTCTGCGGTCAGCATGAAGTCTGTACCTATCGATAGCATGTCGCAAAGCCTCCTGAACTTGTGCCCAAGTGGAACGAAGACCACTGAGATGCTCCTCTAACGCAGAAATACTCTGCGGAACAGTCAGGCAACATGGAAGGTTGGAAACCGTAATTCGCCATAAATGGGGACAATCGGGAAGCATACTTCAAGGCACTGTTGTGAGCAAACTCTGCCCACGGTAATAGGTCTGACCAGTTGTTATGATGGTCAAAAATATAGCAATGTAGGAATTGCTCCAAGGACTGATTGGCTCGTTCTGTGGCCCCTTTAGACTGTGGGTGATACACAGAGGAGAAAGCAAGCTGAATTCCCAACTGTGCACAAAAGGCTCACCAGAACCGGGACACAAACTGACTACCCCTGTCTCGAGACAATCACCTTGGGTAGCCCATGTAAGCAAAAGATCTCCTGAGAAAAAATGGAAGCCAGTTCCTTAGAAGTGGGCAACTTCTTAAGTGGAATACAATGACACATCTTTGAGAACTGGTCAACCACCATAAGGATAACTGTGTTACCCTGGGAGTTGGGTAACTCTACAATGAAATCCATAGACAGGTGGGTCCAGGGCCTCTCTCCATTGGGTATGGGTTGTAGGATGCCCACTGAAAGGTGTCATGGAGTCTTACTCTGAGCACACACGGAACAGGCAGTTACATCAGCACATAGACTAGGCCACCAGAATTGTTGGGAAATGGCCCAAAAGAGTTTAATTTTTCACAGGGTGGCCAGCAGCCTTGGGAGAACAGTAAGTCTGGATCACTGTAGTACGGAGACTTTGTGGGACAAAGAAGTGGTCACAAGGTTTCTCAGGAGGATCATGGACCTGAGCAGCATGAATTTTGGCACCCAAAGGCGAAGTGAGACTGGTGTGAGCCGTAGCCAGAATATGATCAGGAGGAATCACAGGGACCGGATTCAACTCCAACTTGGAAGTGGAGGAAAATTGTTGTGACAAGGCGTCAGCTCTTACATTCTTAGTACTGGGTGAGAATGAGACAATGTAATTGAAACTTCACAAGAAAAGAGCACATCGCGCCCTTCTGGGAGAGAGGCATTTAGCCTCAGACAAGAATGTGAGATTCTGAGAATATGAGCCCTATACTGCATGAAGAGCCATTTGCTTATCTTTTTAAGATTGACGTGGAGCTGTGTGCAGGCAGCCTATATAAGTGAATAGAGCTGCAGCTGTACAGACTCAACCACACAGCTCAGTTTGTCAGGTATGGAAGGGTCTGTGTTTAGGGTCATGCATGCATCCCTGAGTACCTGTCAAACTCGGCTATGTGGGTGAATGTGTTCAGCCGTTCTGGCTCTATTCACTTATTTAAGCTGCCTGCATGCAGTCCCAAACTACTCCAAAAATATAAGCACATGGCTCTGCATGCTTTACAGGGCTCTACTCCCATGTGATTGAAGCCTAATAGTACATGGGGGCAGTCTGCAGACCACTATATGCAGCTTCACACAGATCACCCTGTTAAGCCAGTCTACATATATGTGCTAGGAATAGGTGGAGTGTTATGCTAAGGCTCTGCAAATAGATCTCTAGTAAACAAGACTAGAGAAAAAAACATTATTCAGTCCTACAATATTGCTAAAATATTTTACATTAGTAGGTTTCTATCAGTTGCTTTGAGTTAAAGTGGTTCTGCACTCATTTCATTTAGTAAATCTCTTTGCCTTCCAAATCAGGCAAAGAGTACTAAATGAAATGTTTTTTTTTTTTTTTTTTTTTTACTTACCTTGTAATTGAAGACTTCCGGTCTTCTCCCTCTGCGGCGGCGGGCGGGGTCTCTGCGTCGATCGTCGTCACGCCGCACTGTCTCCTGGGATCTGGTGTCATTGATCCCAGGAGTCAGTGCGGGCATCTTCCGAAATCTCGCGAGATTTCGGCCACATCTTCCGAAATCTCCCGAGATTTCGGCCGCATCTGCCGAAATCTTGTGAGATGTCGGCAGATGTGCCGTTACTGCGCACGCGCGAGTAACGGCGGTGCATGCTGGGCCATCAACAGTGCCTGTGGGGTTTCACATGCCCACAGGCAAGATGGCCCCCAGCACTAAAGAAGAAGACGAGGAACTTCAGCGGACGAAAACCGGCGGCGATCGAGATGGAAGATGGAACAGGTGAGTCCCCTAATAAAGGTAAGCATACTTTATATTACGTCCTTAAAAATTTTTTTTTTTTACAGAATGCAGAACCGCTTTAAGCTTTAATAATAATACTGTGACTTTGCATGCGAAAAATAATGTTGCAAGTGCGACACATTTGGGGGATACATTAATTTTATTTCTGAGGTTATTGTGCATATAGCTGTGTATTTGAACTTTCAGCATCTGAGGATTTGCGCCTATTATTTTCAGCAGGCTACTGAGCAATAGGAGTCATGGACCACTGAGAAATCCCTGATGGAAATGTCACCGATGGGGTCAGAACAGATATTCAGAATATGCATCAGGTCACAACAAACTCCAGTCTGACATCAAGTAATGCATCCCGGCTCCATTAAAATCATATGTTTAATACATGTAATATAGCTTGACTTGCAGGCTTCCTGTATATTTCATGGGAAATGAATATCTGATTATTATAAATAGATGTCAGTGCCACGGAATTACATTGATACATTCAGAGAGCATTATTCACAGAAAGGAATAATAAAGCAATGCGTCGACAAGGGAGAACATTTATGAATATGATTGCAAGCTACAGAAGACACATGGTAACATGTTACTCAAAGATGAGGGTATGTCCACACCACATAGCGTGCATTATTTTGTGCACATAAGTGAGTGCACGCTTTCATGTACGCATTCATGTTGCAGTGCTCGCTTTTTCCTTTTTTTTTTTCTATGAACACACCAACGCAGCACAATGATATGAACTGAAACCATGGGATATAAGGTAACTAACCTTGTCCTTTCATTGGCATTGCATTGCATAATGCTGCTTATCGCAACCCAGCACTGCTGGTGTGAACAAGCCCTAAGACAATTCCTTTCATTTGATAGAATTAGGCCATTTTGTATGTTTCAGTTGCTTTGCTGCACAGGTGCAGTGCATTTTTTTTAAATATGTCAGTGAGATTTCAGCTCCTTTTAATCACAAATGTGACTATTTGCTGTAGTTGTAAGGGTATTATATATCTTTTTTAGAGGAGTGAGTAATCGGTGAGGTTTGTGTCTGAATAAGCCAGTAAGGGTGAACGTGGTCAGGGATAAACTGTGTTGCTTTTATAGCTATTTAGCACTCTCCTAGGTAGGTGCTAGAGAGTGCATGTTTTTTGGGTTTCAGGGGGACTGTCAGGCAAATTTAGGTGCTCCCTGCCTAACAGGGAGCAGTGATCCATTGATAGGGTCTGCTCAGTGTGATCAGATGCTGCTCCTGTTGTCTGCCTGTTTCACACGGGTTCAATAGGAAGGGGCATATTGGACAGTGGAAGGGAACCTGACAAATGGGAGAATGGGTGTAGATACAGCCCTGGCCATTGGCAGAGGAAGGTGCCTCAAGGCATGCTGGGTGACTGTATTTATACCAAGAGATCACATGTGCACTGGATCTTTGGCTAGAGAGTGGGGTCCTGGAGGAAGGGGGGCTGCTGCCCCTCCTCTGTACAGGCTGCCATGCAGCCTTGGGTGGTCGACCTCAGGGCCATACCTACAGAAGCTACGACCCAGATGTCATGCAGAACTGACTGGGAGGCATACACACCTAGAAGAATCTGTTCCTGGCTACTGTGAGTACAGACCTACGTCTGAAAATCTGACAGAAAAAGCCCGCTAGAGCCCACACATGATTGGATTTTCCGACAACATAATCCAATCTGACTTTTTCCATCGGAATATCCGACCGTGTGTACGGGGCATTATTCTTAAAAATGCTGTATGGTTCAGCAGAGGGTCTGCTATTCAGACCCTGAGGCCAAGGTAGAGTTGTCGTAATCTGTGCATAGTTAAAGTTGGAGTATCCAAATAATCCCTTCTAATATCCAAGTTCTACCAATAATTACAAAAAAACAAATCCCCTAGACTTGTTATTGGATAACAAGCGGATGAGTGTGCACCTGGTCATGTAAAAGTACTCAAGCATCTGGCTGCAGCATAATTAGAGGGAATCCCAGAGAAATCAGCGACCCCCTATGGGGGTAGTGCTACAGCTAAATAAAAATTGACTGAGCCGAGTGATATCATCATTGTGTGGCTTCTTCTTTTTTTTGTATATTCATGGAGCACAGACAGGTTTCTTGGACTGGCACCCAATCAGATTTGTAGGTATGGAGAATGGTGACTCCTACATGACTCACTGACAGTAAGTAGTAAGTGATCATTGAAGTTTGGGATAGATTACTGGCCATGTGGGAATCTGTCCTTATTGGTGATTGGTGAGGCAGGCCTCTAGGTAGGACCTGGTTGGTTAGTGTTATATAAGTGTTCTGGAATACAAGAGTAAGCCCCCGTTCACACTGGTGCAACTTGTCATGCGATTTGACAGGTCCAAATCGCATGACAAGCTGCACCCTATTGTCGGCAATGGAACTGTTCAAATCGGTGCGGTCTGGTATGGATCTTGAGGGGGAACCCCATGCCAAAATGTAAAAAAAACATAGAGTGGGGATCCCCCACCCCAAAGCGTCTGGCCCCCATGTTGATGGGACCAAGGGCCTCTTCCCTACAACCCTGGGCTATGGTTGTGGGGGTCTGCGGGAAAGGGGCTTATCGGAACCTGGAAGCCCCCTTTAATATCCTGCCCACTCCTATGTGAATGAGTATAAGGTACATAGTAGTGTAGTGTAATAAAAAATGTTTTTGACAAGTCCTTTCATAAAAATGACTAATGTCCCCCTTGGTAGCTCCAACGTCAATCACAATGTCTTCCACCGCCGCCGACCAGCTGGAAAAAAAATACTTCTCCGACGCTGGCTCCCACCATTCTGTCAGCTCCAGTCTCTGATAGTTCTTACATAACTTTTTACGGCATGGCCATCTGGTGATGTAATCCGAGGACCTCATCCCCTTGTAATGTCACCGATCCATCATATCACAAGGGGGCAGGGTCTCCGTTTGATGTCAGCTCAGAAAAACATTGATTTTTACATAATGATAGGTGATACTGGGGTCAGGCGCTACCTGTATTGCGAGTAAAAGAGTAGAAATAAATATAAGTATAAGGTATATCACCTAGTAGGACATGGTGGTAGTAGGAGTCCAAATATAGTAATATATGAACCACTATAATGAACACCAGAATTCGCTCTGATTAGGTAATAAAGTGCCAATTGGGCCATAAAGTAATAAGTGGCCCAATATGGTTAGGCTCAATGGTTAATCTCTTGAGCAGAAAGCATGGAGAAACAGTATGTGTCAGTCCCCACATCCAGATCGTGAAAAAAATGAAAATAAAAAAAAAATTAAAATAGAAAAAAATTTAAAAAATTATTAAAAATAAAAAATAGTAAGTGAATAATATGATTGTTAGTGTCTACGTCAGAATGCACAGTGTATAACAATATGTTGACACAGTGCTGGGTGACGTGCACAATTAATGAAAAGATATTGTATTAACAGTGGTATTGCATAAATGAGTCACCATATATAAAGAGGGTGACCCACTCAGTTATACGTGACAAAAAATAGGAAAATATGTTCCTTTGTGACTTTAGTGGCAATCCAAATATATACTACTCAGTGTTATAAAAATCATAAACAGTATCCTTTTTAGGAATGAGCATAAGAGAAACCCATCAAGCGTCTAAATAAATATGCTTGGTGTAACCAAAAACCATAAACAGATGTGTCATAATGCAGCATAGAATTGTTATGTAAAACCTAAAGCATAAATGGTAGGGGTAGCAGAAAAATATATATCCTTATACTCCACGTATGATAAGTAATTTTAACCAGGTATGAGGAATACCATGTAAAACGAATCACAGATCCACAGCATATAAAGTGAGGAGTACAACACATGCACTAATGTAGTTTAAAAAGTTCAAGATTGGAATTCCCAACGAGAGGATTATATGGTGACTGGATTGTGCTCATAAGACAGTTCTTCACGTGACTTCGGTGCTCCCCCTCCGGGTTTCCCACTTCACCAGATGCCTGCACCCCTACAGGGGTAACAAACCTGTAGAACACACCGTACCGCAGTCAATCCTCGGTCAGATCTTGGATCCAAATCCTATTTCTCCTCTGCTGGGCTCGTGTGGGGGCACTCAAAAATAGTGCAACATAAGATAGATGTCCTTATAGAGGGAAAAGCAAAAAAAAACCCATAGTGCAGTTATTTTTCCAAATAAAAAAATTGATTTATTAAAAAATAATAATCGATAACAAAGTTTTTTACAGAAAAAATCGTGTGTATATATAAAAGAATAAAAAGTATATAAAAAGTGTAGCCAGTCAGCCCTATTGATTACCAAAATCAGGGGAGTATTGGGTAAATCAAAGTTCCTGTTTGGAGGGTTTGACGGCACAACACTAAACGTCCTGCGAAGGGAAGCTATCAGCTGTGATCGGAATGGCTTGCGCTCCACCTGCGTGTCAACAGCTCGTGCTTCCTAGGATAGGACGTGATGGCGTAGTTGCGTAGTTACGTCGTCTGCTTTAAGCCTGGTTCTTATCTCGGCTTGTGTTGACTACTCTATTATCTTAGTGACTTTACAGACCTGTCTCACCTCACAGGTGCCACCTGCTTGCAGACTCTGTTCATCTCATCAGCAGCATTCCTGGGCTTTCTGTAAGCAACTTCACAGATGTCCTGTGTTACTTTGTGCCCGACTTCTTCAGGGGAGTCCGGAACTTAGCTGCAAGGGAAGCCCTCTCTCCATTGGCCTCAAGCACCTGATAGGTGATACTTTCCTTGAAACTCTAAAGTTATACATGTAACACAAATCATCTGGTGTAGAGAGTTCCTCGATGTCATTAGGTATTTGATTACACTTGAAACATATAGGAAGAGGAATTCCTTCAGTTCCTTTTATATCTGAAATAACAAATTCTTCAGCAGGAGCATGTGTATAGGGTGAAGGACAGTAATTCTCCCCTAACATACACATCACAGAACTATAAAGTAAATCCTGACCTAGGGATGAGCCGAACACCCCCCGGTTCGGTTCGCACCAGAACTTGCGAACGGACCGAAAGTTTGCGCAAACTTTAGAACCCCGTTAACGTCTATGGGACTCGAACGTTCGAAATCAAAAGTGCTAATTTTAAAGGCTAATATGCAAGTTATTGTCCTAAAAAGGGTTTGGGGACTCGGGTCCTGCCCCACGGGACATTTCGGGAGCACTGATTTTAATGATTCTTAAAGTGGTAAAAAAAAGTGAAATATTCCTTTAAATATCGTACCTTAGAGGTGTCTATAGTATGCCTGTAAAGTGGCGCGTGTTTCCCGTGCTTAGAACAGTCCCTGCACAAAATGACTTTTTTAAAGGAATAAAAGTCATTTAAAAATGCTTGCGGCTTTAATGTAATGTCTGGTCCCGGCAATATGGATGAAAATCAGTGAGACAAACTGCATGGGTACCCCCCCCCCCCCCCCCAGTCCATTACCAGGCCCTTTGGGTCTTGTATGGATATTAAGGGGAACCCGGCACCCAAATTTAAAAAAGGAAAGGCGTGGGGCTCTGAACAGCATTATACAGGCGGTGTAAACAAGACAGGGACTGTAGGTTTGTTGTTAAGTAGAATCTGTTTGTAATTTTGAACTGGTACATTTTTAAAGTGTAGCTCCAGCCAAAAAATCTATTTTTAAGATTTTTGGAAAACATAGGGAAGGGTTATCACCCCTGTAACATTTGTTTTTCTGTCTGTGCACCTCTTCAGAAGATTTCACCTCACTTTCTGTCGTTATGACAATTTTTTTTTTTGAAAATTTTTGTGAAACAAGGATTGGTGATAAAGCATCAGTGGAGAGGAGACATGTTTTTTCCCATATCAACTCTTACAGGAGATAATTTCCCTTCCTAGGGGTAGATTTCATCTCACTTCCTGTTGTCTCCTTCTGTTTGCAAGTAGGAGTCGTTTGTAAGTTGGATGTTTCAAAGTAGGGGCCTGCACTATATGCTCTGCAGAAATTTGGGCCTAAGGTGTTGGTGTTGCCACAACACTGTATGCCCTCACAGTTACTCTTGGTGGGTGCTGGAACGCCCTGCTGTGAACTATTATATCAAGAATTGTAATTACATGCCATTGTTGAACAGTGGTAGAAAAATTGGCCCTTTGGTGGTGGTGGTGCTGGTGCCACAACACTGTAAGTCCTCACAGTTACTCTTTGTGGGCGCTGGAACGGGCCCTGCTGTGAAATATTATATCAAGAATTGTAATTACATGTCTCTGTTGAACAGGGGCAGACAAATTGGGCCTTAAGCACTGGTGCCACAACACTGCAACGCCTCACAGAAGCTATAGTTGGAACGCAGGAATAAGCCCTGCTGCAAAGTATTGCATCAAAAATTGCATCAGTAATGATCCCCCTCCTTGATCCGACGAATACGAGGAGCCTTCCGCAGGCTTTGCAGGATCAGGGAGGCCATGCAGCGTAGGTTAGCTGAGGCATTCGGTCCGGAGTCCTCTGGGTCACTTAGGACAACATGATCCGAAGCCACCTCCTCCCAGCCACGTACAAGTCCATGTGTTTCTTGGGACTGTAAATGATCCCATAAAGACTGCTGTTGATGCTGAGTGCCAGGCTCCACCTCCATGCTGACATAATCCTCCTCCTCTTCCTGTGTGATCAGCAGGAACACTGTCTGGATAAATTGGGCCTTAATAGTGAAGGAAGTCCTTCACTTGCTGCCTCAAGTTCCCTGTCCATTATTGAATGAATGAATGACTTGTATAGCGCTACCTATGCAAACTGAATCGCCTCAGGGCGCTTTTGCCACTGGTGTCCATCTGTGGTATAGTGCGGTCCTTGCCCTGTGGGGTCCCGACATGCTTACAAACACATACACATACAACATACACATATTTTGGCCAATTTTTTATTGACAGGATCTAATTAACCTACCAGCATGTCTTTGGAGTGTGGGAGGAAACCGGAGTACCCGGAGGAAACCCACGCAGGCACAGGGAGAACATGCAAACTCCAGGCAGAAGGTGTCGTGGTCAGGATTTGAACCAGCGACCCTATTACTGCTAGGTGAAAGTGCTAACCACTACACCACTGTGCTGCCCCGTGGCAGTGTGTGCTCCAACAGGTGGACAAGAGGGACAGTCTCACTGATGCATGCACTGTCACTGCTCCCCATCCTCGTGGCCTCCTCAAAGGGTAGTGCCATATTTGAAGGTACCCAAAGAAAGCAGTACAGGTGAATTCGTGCTTATCTCTAAGTTCGCCAAAGGGTAGTAGTGCCCTAGTCACCGGATTCACTAGGTGTTCATAGTGCAAAAGATTCTTCTGCAACCAAGGTGAGATCATCTGGTAGGCTAGACTATCGGATAGCTTAGGGTTGTAGAGAAAGGCTGTGACTAAGGAGGCCTCAGATTGAAGTGGGATGCTACGATTCAATTGTTTCCATATAGAACACAGCAAGTTCATAGTATGTAATAGGGAAGTGGAAGGGACATCAGCATTAGTGTTCCACAATAAGTTGTTCGGGTGGATGGGAGCTATCCATAATTTGTCTAATTGGGTCCAGCAGTAATAGGCCGGAAGGGTAACTCAGGATGCAATTGCTCTCAACTGGGCAGCATAATAGTAACGGAGGAGGTTTGGGAAAGCCAAACCCACCTTGTTCCAAGAGGCATAAAGTATTGATCGAGCTATGCGGTGTAGCTTATAGCTCCATGTGAAATTTAAAAGATCTGTATGAAGCTTTCTAAGCTGTACCAATGGGATGGGCACTGGGAGAGTCATAAAGCAATACAGTATTTTAGGCAGTATGGTAATTTCGATCGAGGCGATACATCCAAACCAAGATATTGGATAGTGTCTCCATTTAGACAGGAGAGACCGAATTTAAGCAAATAGGGGTCTAAAGTTGGCATCATATAAAGATTTGTATGGAGGAGTGAGGTATACTTCAAATACTTAAGGGTGGGGGTTTTCCATGCATAGGTAAAATTGTCAGAGAGATGATGCACTTCCAGTGGATGGATATTGATTGACAGGGCTTCTGATTTGGCAGAGTTTACTTTATATCCCGACAAGGACCCAAATTCCTCCAGGAGCCTATGAAGATTAGGAAGGGTCGTGCGTGGTCGCGTTAGAGTCAGGATTATGTCATCTGCAAATACTGAAACTCGTGTCCCCTAACCATAATTCCACTAATGTTGGGGTCCTGTCTGATCTGGGCCACCAGGGGTTTGATGCACAGGGTAAAGAGCAATGGAGAGAGCGGGCATCCCTGTGTAGTCCCATTAGAGATGGGAAAGGGAAGAGATGCCACAAAAGGTGTTTTGATAGAGGCAGATGGGGTTGCATAGAGATGTCTAATCGCACGGAGGAACGCCCCCTGAAGCCCAGATATTTAAGGGTTGAGAACATGAATGGCCAGCTGAGCCTATCAAAGGCTTTCTCAGCGTCTAAACTGAGCAGGAGCACTTCAGTATTTTATCTGTTGATGATATCTATTAAGTTGATGACTCTCCTAGTGTTATCTCCCGCCTGATGTCCTGGGACAAAGCCCACCTGAATTTTGTGGATCAAGGAGGGAAGGACTAAATTTAAATGAAGGGAGAGCAATTTTGTGAAAAAGTCTGAATTCAACAGAGCTATGGGTCTATAGTTCCCACACAATGTGTGGTCTTTATCAGGTTTTGGTATTAATGTCAAATGGGAGGCCTGCATGTCCCTCGGAATGTCGTCTCTCTGCTCGGAATTCCGTTAAACAAGCGAGTCATATGTGGGAGTAGGCTGGGTAGGAAGGTCTTGTAATATTCGTACGGAAGACCATCAGGGCCTGGGGTCTTACTGTTTTGCAGGAGTTTCAAAGTCTCAGAAATCTCTTTTTTTATCGGAGAGTTGAGAGACTGTAAAGCTTCCGCAGGGAGGGTGGTCACTTTTCCACAGGTAGGCTTGAACGCGGTCTGTGAAGTTGTCTGGGGTTGGGATGTGTGGTATGGAGGTGTTATTGTAAAGATCTGAGAAATAGTCGCTGAGTAATTGAGCTAATTGGTCAGGGTGGCAGTGTAGGGTTCCAGTAGGATCCCACAGGGCCTGAGGGGCCGACGCATGGGTTTGCTCTCAGAATTTACGGGCCAGGAGGGTATGTTTTTTTTTGCCCTTATAATAATAATAAAGCTGACGCAGTTTTTGAAGGGCTTTTTCGACCCTACCAATGTCTATGCTCTTAAGGACCGCCCGAAGGTGTATATTTTCTCTGAGGTGACGGATGGAGGATGAAGATGTAAGTCTGGATTCTAAAGCCACGTACACACAAACAAATTTTCAGAAGGGAATTGTGTGATGACAGACTGCCTAAAATCCAACCATTGGTAAGCTCCATCAGACAATTGTTGGCTTACGGAGAGCTCGTCGGGTACCTGGGCCAGGTTATTATCTGGCTACATTAGGTACATTGACGACATCTTCGTCGTGTGGGGAGGCTTAGAGGATGCTCTTCTTGAATTCTTTGACCTATTAAACAATAACAGTTTTAATTTGAAATTTACAATGAATTATAAAACTAAATCAGTTACCTTCTTGGACGTTAAGGTGGAGTCAAACCAATTAGGTTACTTAACCAGCACCCTATATCGGAAAGACACCACAGGGAATACGGTGTTGCATGCCGACAGCTTCCACCCTCTCCCTTTAAAAAATTCTATACCCTACGGGCAGTACTTACGTTTAGGAAGAAACTGTTCAGACGATACTTATTTTAAAAAAGAAGCAGGTAATTTGCAAAACCGTTTACTTACCCGAGGATATAGCCGCAGTTGCTTACGGAGGGCATATAATCGGACTTTTGGGCAAACTAGAGACTCTCTATTACACAAAATTCACCCTAAGACCAATAAAAAAGAGGAAACAACACGTATAATTATGCGATTTTCCTCACAAAGTAAAGTAATAGGCCAAATCCTCAAACGGCATTGGCCTATTCTAAGTGATGACGAACAGCTCAGACATTTTGTATCTCCATTCCCCTCAATCACTTATAAACGGGCTACATCCCTATGTGATAGTCTAGTTAGAAGTGAATATATAAAATCCAATAAAAAGCACTGCCTAGCACTCGGTACCTTTCCATGTGGAAATTGCACGCATTGCTTTCTAATACGTAAAGATAAAACGTTTATTTTACCTAACGGACACACTTTCCGACCGAAACATTATGTAAACTGCCAAACACGAGGGGTGGTATATTTAATGACATGCCAATGCGGCGCATTTTATGTAGGAAAAACAAAACAAAAATTTTGGAACAGAACTTCCAAACATGCTTACAGCATGTCAATAGGAAACATTTATCTTCCTTTGGGTAGACATGCTGCAATTCAACACAATTATAACATGCCAACTATAGCATTCGCCGCTCTCGATCGGGTACACGAGCAAAAATGGATATACACACTCCAAGCAACCACTTATCCAGGACTGAATGAATCAATCTCCTTCGCACCCTTTTTGAAGGGGTATGTCTCAGGGAAAACTAGTTAGAGTGCGACATGGTGCGTTGATGGATATGAGCAATCAGCAGTGAGTCACTATTTAGACCTGTCATATTGAACTATATAGCATACCAATAACTATATTATTAAAATAACAAATAACCCTAACACAATGTAATATAGAATAAAAAGTGAAATTTATTATATACATATAGGATCAATTTACTATTATCCATAATGAACACAATGACAATGTTGAATGGATGAACTTAGTGCACAGTCTGCTCAGTTCCATGGATGCACATATGTCGCACTCTTACTAAGATTATTTGCATTTTTCATGCATGTCACAAATTTACCCAAAAATCTATCCAATTGTTAGTAAATACCATGTACTTCCCCGTTGTTTAAAATAACATAAAATACAAAATCAAACTACAACAGCTTTCATAGTGACATATTTCCTTTATTTCCATTGTCCCCCTTTTAGGCCGTTCCCAATTCTATAAACAAAGCCATTAGAGTTATACAAATAGTACCAGTGAAATAGATTAAGGATATATCTGTAGGCAATGAAATAATAACCCAACTATGTTCCGGTTTGTTTTTATTCTCCTGGATCTAAAGGGCGCCGCTGCATATCTGATTCCCCTGTAGAATTTCCATCATAATGGTCACCTACTTCACGGCAAGGGGAGAGAGGGGAGAAGTTTACAATAGTCTCCCCTTCCAAATGTCAGCGCCAATCAAATTTTGGATGTGGCGCAAGACAAATCCCCTTGCCGGCAGCGTCCAGTGATCGCCGCCTAACACCGTGTATTGGGGTTCTGCGCATTCGCGGAGCGCCGTCTCAGGCGCATGCGCACCAACGCCGACCACGTGACGTCACGCAAATTGCGACGGAAGTGACGGGAGTCCCGGAGCAGTGATGCTCTCCTGAATGCCGAGAGTCTGACAGAGAAGCCATTATGCAACCTCCAATGTAAGTTGAGGGATTAATTACGCTGAGGGTGGGATTGCACACCTGAATTAAGGTAAGGTAAATCAGCTCACTATATTAGCATCCTGCCCTAATACAAGAGTCTCATTTGACTACTGGCAGACGGCATAGCCACATACAGAGGAGATAGGTAAGGAGCACTCACTAATGGAGTCCCTTTATTTTATGTACCCCTACGCTTTTCTATTCCATTTACATTTTAATGAACAACAATTATATCTTGGTTGCAGCTATTTTTTGCACTGCTTATAAATTTGGCTAATACACAAAGATGAATATCATTAACTAGTAACTGGAGAAAACCTGTGCAGTACTAACAGCCTGATAAGCAACAAAAAGGTAATTAATTCATTATTTCACTCATTCCAATGTTTATTCACCTTTTAGAATTTTTATTTATTTTTAGTATATTGTATCAACCACTTCCAGCACATTATTTCTGTCTATCAGGGGGATATCCCCCTTCTCTTTTACTTTTACTTTCAGCACTTCCCATCTCCCAGTCTACACACCCCACTCACCATAATCCTAATCAATCACCAACTACACCAACAGTCACATCTATCCCATCCAATTCAACACCCTAGTCCATCACTTATTTATTTTCAAGTATTTTTCCTCATAACTAATTTTTTACTTTTATATATAATTTATTTTTATTTTTTTATATACAAGGCTTTATTGATTGATCTTCAGTTTTTATATATATTATTTTTTTTTTTTAAATAGTTTTTTTCCACCACCATTAGTATTTGCACGCCTCACCAATTACTCACATGCACTAATTAGACACACACATAGATTTCATCATACACTCTTTTGTTCTCAATTTTATTTTATTTTCCAAGACCTTTAGCACTTTCTCAGTTAAATAACATGGAGCTGATTATTTAATACACATATATTTTTACTTATTTGTATTTAAATTTACACATCCCTCCGGCCTATATGACCATGAGGGGATAGTTATATGCCTCTATACACCACTACTCACATAATTCAGATAGGTTATATATTTATATTTATATTCCAATATAACATATTCTAAAATAATTACCAATATAAACAAGAAAGCTTCTAAATAAATATATCTAATAAAGTGGGAAAGGTAGTACCTTTTACCAATAATTATAGATATTAATATTATGATACATCTTATTAATGGAAAAAAAATCAAATGAAATAAAAAATAAAAATAATTTATTAATTTCAGGTGTGGCCACCATAATAGTGATATCCCCAATTCCATTTGAGGGGCATTGAAAAATCTGTCATTCTCTGTAAGTTCGTGACCAAATAACCTCTCAAGAGAGGAGAGGGTGGGGGGGCCTTTCCCTCTCCTACTCAGTAGGAGGCCAGGTGAGCAGTACAATAGCAGCGGCACCCAGGACGATTCTGAATGAATAACTTTTCGGTTTTTAGAAACTAATCTCTGGTTAAGAACGCAAATATCCGGTGGAGAGGTAAATATACTGTGTAAAAAATCAAATATGAATAAATTAATACTGGTACAATGTAGTACACTTATCTAATGTTAAAAAGTTTTTTCTTCCTCCTTGCAGAAACGCTACAAGTCGCCCTTCTATTCTGTATTCCCTTCCCCCCTGAAGAAGACCTTTACTCATTTTTTTATGGTCTAAATGCATTGGGGTAATGGGGTATTTCATACTGAATGAACAAAGCACTGTAAATTTATGAATATTGTTACATTGTGACTTTTTTCCTCTAATATGTTCCAAAGATATATTACCTGTATCCGGATTTGACAAAGCCGTTCTTGTATTGTAAACCAGAGCTTGAATTTTAATCAATTAATTGTACTTGTTTTTTCTACTTTTTTGATAAAATAAACAAAATTTGGGTTCTTACAAACTAAAAGTATTCTTTCTTTTGCTGCCTAAAAACCCCATGGGGAACCTATATTTTCTTTTTGATTGTTGGCTCACTTTCCACTAACAAATGTTGGATGGCTGGCTAATAAATTTTTGCCAGACATTTTCCTATCTCCGTCACACAAAAGTTGAAAGCACAAACACACATGCTCAGAATTAATGCTCACCAAACACGACATTAACAGAAGGTGCCCAACGGGTTGCACTCAAGAGCTGAAATTCCTCGTAGTTCGTCACTACGTTCGTATTTATTGGCAGCTAATTGTGTGCCGTTAGTATGCAAGACAAAATCCAGGCACACGCCCTTCAGACAAAAGTCTGATGCTTTGTCTGCCAACAATCCGATCGTGTGTATGAGGCTTAAGTCTCAAAGTCTTTGTACTGTCTGCTGTCTCATTTGTTTAATATTCTTTTTCCAGGCAGTCGAGATAGCTATACAATGTCCACGTATTACCATCTTGTGTACCTCCCAGAGAATTCCTTTGGAAATCTCTGGGGCACTGTTCTCGACAAAGTACCGTTTCAGAGCAGTTTCTAAGTCCATCCTGGCTGCGTTGTGTTTCAGAAGGAAATCATTAAGCCGCCAGTGGCATTGTTTAACCTTAGAGGTGTCTAGTTTGAGCTTCAAAAGTATTGGGGCATGATCCGACCACGACATAGGTAAGATGTCTATGTCTATGTCTATGTTAGCAAGCGCCCGTAGGGAGGGAGCGTTTATAAAGAAATAGTCTAACCACACATGTGTGCGAAATGGGTGTGAGTAATTGGAATATTGACGCTCTGTCTGATGGGCTACGCGCCATGCTTTAAACAGGGAAAACTTGCGAGTGATCTGACGAAACTGTTGGGATTGTATGGACAAGAGAGGTGCTTTTTTAGTGAGTGACATTCTGTCCCATACTGGGGAGAATAGGAGGTTGAAGTCCCCACCCACGACTAGGAAGGAGTGATTTGTGCGAAATAGGCAGTTGTAAACCTTGGTTACAAAGGACATCCGGTTTGCATTTGGGGCATAAATGTTACAAAAAGTCATGTCAGATTGTTGCCATTTGCCTCTGAAACCGACCCTGGGGATCAGAATAGGTAGACATGGGTGTGAATGGGGAGCCCCTTTTGATCAGAATAGCTACCCCCACATTTGAGTTGAGGCCGTTAACATTATGTGTGTAAACCTGTATCATGAGAGGGCCGAGGTGTGAGCAGAAAATATAGTGTAGACATATGTTGAGGTGTATCATACTTATCTAGGCCTGGAGCCCAAAGAAGTCTCGGTGTCACGGGTGGAATTCATCATATGTGTATTGAATCATGGACCAAGGAGTGACGAGTCATGGAAAAGAAGAAAAAAAGAAGAGAAACAAGGAAAGATAAATCACATATCTTAGAACAAGTAATTGAGGGCCAACAGTGGACCAACAGTTCTGTATTAGTTTAACAGTTTATTAACAGTTCTGGGGGACTATACTAGTCAAATACAAAACAGGCATATATGAGTAGTAACGCATATGGCAAAATGCCATAGTCAGGGGGGGTACCCGCATCCGGGCCGATCGGCCAGGGGATTAATCAACCGGGCCATGCAGCCCGAGCCACGGCAGAACCCTAAAAGAACAGCCAATCGGGGGGCACGATCCGCCCCCATGGGAGAGGAACTACAACCCGGGGAGAAAAACAGGTCAGCCAATAGGAACAGCAATTTCAACTTTAGTTCGATGGTGAAGGTAAAATGTTCTCCTGTAGTCAGGTCTACCGACTGTATGAACAAAAGGAGCAAAAAGGGCATTATCAGTCATGAAAGTTCCTCAGGCTGGTCGTTGCTTGGGATTCTTGCGGGGGGGATTCAGGAGGCCGCCCCTTCTTCTTTACAGGAACCCTCTGCCAACCCATGGACAGGGGAGGAGGAGGTGGGAGGATGATATCCCAACCTGGAAGGTCTGGAATGGGGATGTCCAAAGTCTCACAAAAGAAGCAGATATCCTCAGGGACCTGAAGGGTTGCTGTCTTCCCATTATGCGTGGCCGTCTGGCTAAAGGGAAAGCCCCAGCGATAGGTGATGTTGTTGTCTTGCAAAGAGTAAAGGAGCCGTTGAAGCAGTCTGCGCTTCTGGAGGGTAATTCAGGATAGATCAGAAAATAGTTGAATTGACGTGCCATCGACAAGAATCAGTTTAATTACCCATGCTTTGCGCATAATGTCATCTTTTAAAGTGAATGATCGCTCTCTGCAGGTGACACCTCTAGGTTTGGACGCTTGATCTTTTGGTTTCAAGGCTCTGTGGGTCCTGTCCATTTCAATATGTGTGGACGCAGGGACACCCAGCAAGTTGTTAAAAATAGTCTGGAGGACCAATCTCAGATCGTCCGGTCAATTGGATTCCGGGAGGCCCGGAACCCTGATATTGTTGCGACGGTTGCGATTGTCAAGGTCCTCAAGATGGCATTGCATGTCACGAAGCATAAAGCGATCGTCTGTTGAGACTAAACGCAGTGTACAGCAAGCTTAGTAATTTGGAGGTCTTCTTCCAGGTCCTCCACCTGAGTAGCTAGATTAAGAAAGTCCGCTTGCAGTGTTTTGATCTCACTGCAGCAGGCCTCTTTAACCTCCGAAATCAGGAGCTTGAAGTCTTCCTTGGTAGGCAAAGAGTGGAGTTGCTCCCACCAGGAGACCAGTTCATCAGGGGTGAGTATGGATGGTATTCAGGGCAGAGGCTGATGTGGGCCTTAGCCTGTGAGCAGGAGGCCCATGGTTCAAACCACTCTCTCTGCTCTTGGGTAGACTGCACGCGGTAGCAGATGGGGTACCTGTGAGGTACCAGGGGAGGGTGAGGGCACCGGATGGTCTGCTATGAGGCTTGTGATGCTGGGGTCATGGGAGCAGAGCGGCCTCTGTGGCTTCGGAGAGCCTGGGCAGAAGATGGGGTCTGGAGAGGAGGAGAGGTAGGCTGCAGCCGCGGAAAAGATTGCGAGCAGCCTGAATGGGAAGGGGGGGAGTCCCCAGTGCCGGAATGCCATTAAAGTGCCCCGCAGAGAGAGGGAGTCCAGGACTGGGCCCTTTGTAGGAGAACAGGTAAGAGAGGGACTCACCTAAGGGGTGAATGGAGCCGCCCCCAGAGTGTCCCACAAGATGGTGGCTGCTCCACGTGGAGAGACGGAGGCAGGCCATGCGGGGATGATGGAGCCGAGGCTATCCGCCATCAGAGGTGTTATCCGTGGAGTCCTCTGGTGTCATCCACAGCGAGCCCGGGTTCTCAGGAGGAGAAGATGCCTGCGTGGCGCACAGCAGGGCTATGTTATCTGCTTCCAGCATGGCAGTCCTGGTTGGCAGCGTTAAGTAGGACTGGATCGGGGGGACCCAGCAGATGAGGCTGTCCCAAGGTTCCCCCCCTGTTTCTGCGAGCAGGTAGTGTAGTTTCTGGCCATCTGCTTGAAGCTGTGTCCCCGTGTGAAGCTAGCTAGCAGCAGGTCCGTGGATAGAAGGGAGCTCAGGCTTCCATCTCGCTCAGTGTCCAGGCACGCCCCCCCTCTTTCAGCTTTTTTATATACCAGGCTTGTTTGATTTTTGTCTGGACAGTCTCATAAAAAGGTAAGCTATGGTGTCATACTAATGTAATCACTACCTGCAATTAAAAATGCCCCTTTTCTGTTTTGTTAAGCATGTCTCCTAAAGCAGAAATAACCCCATTAGGAAACAGATAAAACTTTATACAGAACATGGAACCCCAAGGTTATTTAAAATACTGGATGGATAGATATATGTTTTTCTTGTAGAAAACACCACACTTTTCTGGAAGCTCTAGTATAACCTAAAATAAAGAATCCGCAGTAAAATGATATCCATTTTCCCTAGTGCACCTTATCACCTTCTATAATTATCTATATACTAATATTGTCAGGTCAGCAAAAGTCTCTTCAGGAGACATTACCTGGTGAGTAGTTAATGCCACAAGAAGAGATTGTGTGACATGTCAGTGTCCCTAAAGCTGTACTTATTATAGAAATGATAAAAACGCTGTTCTCTACTGAAATCACACTTAATGTCACTGAAATATATGCAAACAGTACTGTCATATGGATATACCTGTACTTTAAAGTGTAGAATTTTTATATTATAGGTATAAAACCCTGTGAACACAAAAATGAAATGCTCATTTAAAACCCAGTACTATACTGGCAGGGGCTGATTGGGGTAGTTGTACATGCAATGTACAAAGTACATGAGTTGTGGTGCAAATTTTTTTGGGTTAGCACTTTGGGGTCTACAGTATTTATAAAAAAAATGTTCTGCAAATGTCAGTTTCTATTTGTTGCCTTTCTCAGGACAAATGTAAAATCCCAAGCATTTGCTTCTAAGAGAATATAACATTAAAGTGCAACTAAAGTTTAAAATAAAGAATAAACTGTGAGCAGACAGGCTTTTTATTGCAGAGGAGACATGCAAGAAGCTTATATGCAAGAAGAGTGTCTGTGTGCCAGGACAGCACACTCCTATGCATGCACAGGAGTGATGTCACCCTGTACCAGCTAATCAAAATGGCCGAAGACTGACAACCAGAAGAAGCCAGGGAAAAGATGCTGATGAGTAGAGTTGAGCGGAAACCTGGATGTTCGGGTTGGGCGGGTTCGGCCGAACTTTGGAAAAAAGTCCGGGTTCGGGACCGAACTTGACCCGAAATTGACCCCGAACTCCGAACCTCGTTGAAGTCAATAGGGACCCGAACTTTTCAAGACTAAAATGGCTGTAAAAAAGTAATGGAAAGGGCTAGAGGGCTGCAAATGGCAACATAATGTTGTTAAGAGCATGGCAAGTGCTCTGCAAACAAATGTGGATAGGGAAATAACTTAATATAAAATAAAAAAAATTTAAAAATTAAAATAATATGCTGGAGGCCCCCTTCTCAGCAGAAGAGGTACAGGAAGTCATTAAGAACCTCAGAAACTCAACGGCACGATGCCGCACATATGATGGGAATGCCCCAGAATACGCACTTTCTGGAAAAAAAAATATTCAATTTAATGGATAGGATAGTGGGAAAATAAAATACTTGGAAATTAAAAAAATAAAAAAAATTATAATCTTGACCTAGGAGGACGAGGTCCATATGGAGTAGGAGGTTGAGGTGGCGGTGGATGTGGTGGTGTAGGTGGAAGCAGTGGTGGAGGAGGACGAGGTAGCCAACACTGGTTCAAAAATACAACAATGGCTGGGTAAGGCTAGTGGTGATGTGTCGAATTCTGTACCCCATCGCATAGTGTCCGCCCTGTACTGCGCTTGCTCAGTACGTAGCACAAGGGGATTTCGAAACTCTCCGAAGACGATGCGCGGTGACTCCAGGTTCAAGCCACATCATCCGAGGTTGAAGCCTAGCCAAGCAAGCCCGTGAGGGGCCCTGTTACTATGTGCTACTGTATGTCCACTTGGATGGTGGGGCTTGAACCTGCACTCACGGCGCAGGCGCCGTTCAACTTTGGAGATTTTGTGAATCTCCTTGTCCTCCGTACTGTGCAAGCACTTCGCCTGCGCAGTAAGTGGCCGGACACTATCCGATGGCCAGACAGTTTTTGTCAGAACACCGGTATACGTGTCTATTCTGCACAAGGTACAGACAAGTCCTGTGGGATCCATGCCTGGTTCATTTTAATGAACGTGAGCTTGTCCACATTGGCTCTGGACAGGCGGCTGCGCTTGTCTGTGATAACGCTGTGTGTGTCTGTGATAACGCCCCCTGCAGTGCTAAATACACGTTCAGATAATACACTGGCTGCAGGGCAGGCCAGCACCTCCAAGGCGTAAAGGGCAAGCTCAGGCCATGTGCCCAATTTGGAGACCCAGAAGTTGAAGGGGGCAGACCCTTCATTCAGTACGCACACATACTGCTCCACCATGTTGGTGAAATGCTGCCTAATGCTAAGACGTTCCAACCCTGCCTTCCGAGGTGCTGCCGGTGCCCGGCTGCGTTGGCGACCTCTTCCTCCTCCTCTGCCTTCGCCTTGTGCTTCCACTGTACCCCCGCTGTCAAGTGGGAATGCCACCAGCAGCGCGTCTACCAGCGTGCGCTTGTACTCGCGCATCTTACCATCACGCTCCAGTGAGGTAATTAAGGACGGCACATTGTCCTTGTAACGGGGATCCAGCAGGGTGGCCACCCAGTAATCAGCACCAGTTAAAATGTGGGAAACTCGGCAGTCGTTGCGGAGACACTGCAGCATGTAATCGCTCATGTGTGCCAGGCTGCCCAGAGGCAACGAAAAGCTGTCCTTTGTGGTGTATCGTCTGTGTCCTCTGTATCCCCCCAGCCACGCACCAGTGATGGACATGAGCTGGTCTGGGTGCCACCCTGCTGTGAACATGGTTCCTCCTCCTCCATCTCCTCCTCATCCTCCACCTCGTCATCCTCCAGAACTGTGCCCTTGCTGCCGGACAATTGTGCACCTGGTGCTTGTTGGTGCAGGAACCCACCCTCGTAAACACTTGTAAATGACTGCCCTGAAAGCCTTGGAAATGATCCCTCTTTCTCCTCCTCCTCCTGTGCCACATCCTCTTCCATCATCGCCTGAAGCGTTTTTTGAAGGAGGCATAGAACTGGGATAGTAAAGCTGAGAACGGCGTTATCGGCACTGGCCATGTTTCTGGAGTACTCTAAACAGCGCAACAAGGCACACAGGTCTCGCATGGAGGCCCAGTTATTGGTGGTGAAGTGTTGCTGTTCCACAGAGCGACTCACGCGTGCATGCTGCAGCTGAGCCTCCACTATGGCCTGCTGCTGCTCGCACAGTCTGGCCAGCATGTGCAAGGTGGAGTTTCACCTTGTGGGCACATCACATATGAGACGGTGAGCGAGAAGGCCGACGTTACGCTGCAACGCTGACAGGCGAGCAGCAGCAGGGTGAGAACGCCGAAAGTGCGCACAGACGGCCCGCACTTTCTGCAGCAGCTCTGGCATATCGGGGTAATTCTTAAGGGACCTCTGGACCACCAAGTTCAGCACATGCGCCAGGCAAGGGATGTGCGTCAAACCGGCTAGGCCCAGAGCTGCTACGAGATTTTGCCCATTATCGCACACCACCAGGCCGGGCTTGAGGCTCAATGCCACCAACCACTCATCGGTCTGTTTTTCCATGTCCCTCCACAACTCCTGCGCGGTGTGGGGTTTTTCCCCCAAACAGGAAAGTTTTAAAACTGCCTGCTGTAGTTTACCCCTGGCTGTGCTGAAGTTGGTGGTGAAGGTGTTACGCTGACCGGATGAGGAGGCGGTAGAGGATGAGGAGGCGGAGTGGGAGGAGTTAGCAACAGGAGGGAAACTGAAGCGCCCTGCAATCCTCGGTGGTGGAAGGACATGTGCCAAACTGCTATCCGCCTCAGGCCCAGCCGCCACTACATTTACCCAGTGTGCTGTTAGGGAGATATAACGTCCTTGACCGTGCTTACTGGTCCGCGCAACCGTAGTTAGGTGGACCTTGCCACAGATGGCATTGCGCAGTGCACACCTGATTTTGTCCCCCACTTGGTTGTGCAGGGAAGGGATAGCTCGCCTGTAAAAGTAGTGGCGGCTGGGCACGACGTACTGTGGGACAGCCAATGACATCAGCCTTTTAAAACTCTGCGTCTCCACCAGACGGAATGACAGTGTAACGAGCCCCTGCTCTTTCTCCTGGTGTAGTTACCAGCCGCTGGGGAGGTATCTTGCAGGGACTATCTCCCTGACTCTCCATCTCTTTTTCTGATGCTGGGCAGAGACCAACAGTGCTCTGCCCCGTAGCCAGCGCTTCTGCTGGGGGGACATATGCAAAGGTAGAGTTCAGCCGCTGGAGAGGGGGAAGTGTTTTTTCCCCTCCTGGTTCTGTGACCAGCTGCTGGGGCGACTTCTGACAGGGGCCATCTCCCAAACCCTCCAAAAACATACTGAGGGCTGGGCAGGGGCCAGCGGCACTCTGCCCCATAGCCAGCGCTTCTGCTGGGGGGATAAACACTGGGGTCGTGTCCAAGTGCTGGGAGGGATAATTGGTTCCTCCACTCCCGGAGGGGATATCTGCTGCTGGGGAAACAGCTCAATGAGGTCATCCCTCAAATTCCCTGGATCTAACTCTGAGGGTGGGCAGAGGCCAGCGGCGCTCTGCCCCGTCGCCAGCGCTTCTGCTGGGGATATAAACACTGGGGTAGGGTCCAAGTGCTTGGCAGGGAGAATTGCTTTCTCCACTCCCGGTGGGAATATCTGCTGCTGGGGAAACAGCTCAATGAGGTCATCCCTCGGACTCCCTGGATCTAACTCTGAGGGTGAGCAGAGGCCAGCAGCTCTCTGCCTCGTAGCCAGCGCTTCTGCTGGGGCACCAGATGCGATACTCTGGACTTGCTGCTGATCACCATCTGCCAGCCTTCCAGCGCCCGTCTCAACTCCCTCTTCTGAGACTTTTATGCTATTAGCTTGTCTCGCTGCCTGGGGAACCTCCAATGCTTTCCTGCATTCTAGCACTCGTAGTGCCCTCTGTATCATTGCCGCTTCGTCCATTGTGGTTAGAACGAGAAAACGTAGTGGCACCCCTGGCCCCATTTGCTCCGCATCTTCCCGACTGTCCGCTTTTTCTCCCGGACAGTCCCAGGCAACGGGAGCCATGCCGGGCTGCTGATCACCGTCAAACAGCCGCTTGTAGGCAATCTCGGGCTCCCATTCCTGCTCAACCAGGAACTCCAATTCCTCCAGGTCACATGCCTCTTCTGGAAGGTCCAGCACCTCATCTCGGAAGTCCAGAATGTCTTCCAGCCGCCACTCCTTGATGCTCCCAAAGTCTGGGTCTCTGTACATTTTTTGATGGAGCAGCCCCACGCTGCTGTAGCCAACGCCTTCTGTCGGGCTGCCACCTGCTGTACCTGGCCACAGTTGAGCCGCAAACCACCGGAGGGCTCTGTAGCTGGCGTCCAGCCTCATCTCCTCCCGGACCAATCTTCCGAGCTCCATCTTCCACTCATCTCGTGGTTGTTCCCTCAGGAACACCTCTCGCGAATGGTACTGCGCCCAGTACATCTCTGTAGAGGAGGGAAGGATCTTCCCCTGATGGTGCCTCTCATGGCTTAGCGTCTCTTGCCAGAGTTGCCGGCGGATCACATCCTCCCAGCCGAGCAAGGTGTGCTCTGTCGCTGGTCCCCGATGTTGCTTCCGCATGCCTTGCAGCCTCCTCCCGAACTCCGCTCTCATGCTGGCTGCATAGCTGGTCATTCACTGTGGTGGTTTGGAGTGTCCCAGTAACTGGAGAGCAACCCACCGCTGCCAACCAATGTAACGAGCCCCTGCTCGCTCGGTTTCACTCTCCCGACACTCCTCTGCGGCTATGGAATCAGATTGCAGATCGCAACATCTGATAGTTCGGTCATGCGATGCTCCGGGATTCGATCTACAGCTATGTGCTGTTCGAATCCAGTTGTGATAGCTCAGAACAAACACCAGGCAGGCTGTATGTAAGTTCAAACAGGAATCTCCTTTTATTGGATACACAACACACTTTTATACACATCAGTTTGAACACCCCGCCCCCAACAACCACTTTCCTATTGGTCAATTGTAAAGTAGTCTGTAGTCCTCAATTAGGTCCTCTATAATCCATGCAAATTAGGACTTGAAACAGGATCAGCAGGGATTGGTCTGATAGCTTGAATGGGAGGACTGATAGGTGTAATGACACAGAGAAGCCCCAGGAGGTAATAAAAGTACATAAACAAATGGTCAAACACAGAACAATGCATTCCTTCCAGACCACAGAGCCGTCTGGAGGGGGTTAGCCTTAAGACATTGCAGAAGATCCCCCCCCCCCCCACTGTGTAATAGAATCAAAGGAGAAATACTTCAGTGTTTCAAGGTTCATGACAACACTCCCCCCTGGGAAACAGTCCAACAGCCACAGTGGGGCCCCGAACAGGTCAACTCGAGGATGTTGGAAAAGAAAAGTAGTCTTAAGGTTCCAGGTCTGTCTGCCGAGATAACCCATCCGTATTCACCCGGTTCAGATGAACTGGCGAATCTCCAAATCTCAGGTTCTCTGCTGGGCCATAGTCTGTGGGTAGGAGGCGAGCCCACAGCCCCCTCCAAAACACACAGTGACAGTGGGTTCTGTCACAGACAGCATTTCAAAGGCGAGGAATTTTGAAATGCTGGCATTCAGGGCCAGGGATCGCGGGTGGCTAGGGGGGGTACTTTCTCTTCCGCTCTAGTTTTTGAGAGATAGAGAGCTGAACGCTTCCATGGGACATTGTGGAGATGGTTGGTGACCCAGGTGGTAGTGTTGCTGGCAGATCCTCTGTTTGCGGGTTTGGCAGGTGCCACTGTCACTACAGAGGTGGATGAAGAGGCCGAGACTGCAGCAGAAGAGAAAGCAGGAGGAGCCAGAGACCTTTCTTGGTTTTTGAGGTGTCTACTCCACTGCATCTCGTGCTTTGCACTTAGATGCCTGGTCATGCAGGTTGTGCTCAGGTTGAGAACGTTTATATCTCGCTTCAGGCTCTGATTGCACAGCGTGCAAACCACTCGTGTCTTGTCATCAGCACATTGTCTGAAGAACTGCCACGCTAGGGAATTCCTTGGACCTGGCTTTGGTGTGCTCGGTCCCTTGCTGCGTTGGGCAGTAGCAGACGTACTGTCTAGGGGACGGACGCTCCGCTTTTGCACCCTGCTCCCTCTTCTGCTGTGCTGGTGGCTCTGTGCGACCACCGCCTCTTCCTCCAAACTACACTGGTCACCTGCATGACGTTGATTCCATGTGGGGTCAAGGACCTCATCGTCCTCCACATCATCTTCCACCCAGTCTTCACCCCTGCCCTCCTTGTCGGTCTGCACAATGGCAAAAGCAGCAGCAGTTGGCACCTGTGTTTCATCATCATCCGAGACGTGCTGCGATGGTCCTCCCATGTAATCATTATGAAACATAAGTGGTTGGGCATCGGTGCACACAATCTCTTCCACTTCTGGGGCAGGGCTAGGTGGATGGCCCTGGGAAACCCTGGTCATCAAAAAGCAGAAGAGACTGCTGCATGATTTGGGGCTCAGACTGATTGGCTGATTTGCAAGGGGGTGAGGTGAAAGACTGATGGACATCGGCTGCAGGTGCCAACTCTGAACTTTCATCAGGAGACAATGTGAAGGAACTGGAGGCACTGTCAGCAACCCAATCTACTATCACCTGTACTTGTCCTGGCCTCAACAATCGTACAGCCTCATTAGGCACGCCGAAATACCGCTGCAGGCTCTGTCGCCTACCCTAAATGGGTGTTTTTGCAATAGCAGAATACACCCACAGTGTGTACAGCATGTATCTCAAAAACTGCTAAACTGCAGAAAATGCTATGGAAAAAAAAAAAATGTCACTACAATTTTTTTTTGGGATAGCACAATAGAAGAAATATCGATTGTATGTCACACTCCTGCACACATGCAGAAAACACTGAAAGATTTTATTTTTTTGCAATAGCAGAATACACCCACAGTGTGTAAAGCGTGTATGAAAATGCAGAAAATGCTATGGGAAAAAAAAATATTTCACTACAATTTTTTTTTTGGGATAGCACAATAGAAGAAATATCGATCGATTGTATGTCACACTCCTGCACACATGCATAAAACACTGAAAGATTTTATTTTTTTGCAATAGCAGAATACACCCACAGTGTGTAAAGCGTGTATCAAACTGCAGAAAATGCTATGGGGGAAAATAAATTTCACTACAATTTTTTTTTGTGATAGCACAATAGAAGAAAAATCGATCGATTTGTATGTCACACTCCTGCACACATGCAGAAAACACAGCAAAATTTTTTTTTTTTGCAATAGCAGAATACACCCAGAGTATGGTGTATCTCTTAGTAAAATATGCAGTGATGGTGCACTGAGCTTGCAGATAAAAGTTATATTTTGTCTGGCACTGGCCTCATGGCACTGTTAAAAGACTGTGCACTGCACCCCAGCCAGGGTACAATTGATTTAGGAATCTGGTGAATAATTCTCTCTCCCTCTTTCCCTCAATAAAGACACTCTCTAGTCTCTCTAGCTATGTAGATCGCTCACTGACTATTACTAATTTGAAGATATTTCAGAATACACCCAGAGTATGGTGTATCTCTTAGTAAAATATGCAGTGATGGTGCACTGAGCTTGCAGATAAAAGTTATATTTTGTCTGGCACTGGCCTCATGGCACTGTTAAAAGACTGTGCGCTGCACCCCAGCCAGGATACAATTGATTTAGGAATCTGGTGAATAATTCTCGCTCCCTCTTTCCCTCAATAAAGACACTCTCTAGTCTCTCTAGCTATGTAGATCGCTCACTGACTATCACTAATTTGAAGATATTTCAGGAATGTGGACTGACTAACTCCTATCCGACTAACTCCTATAATGAAATTCTCTCTTAGCAGCCAGGAACCTGTCTACAGCAGAGTGACGTGTTGTGCTGTGTGCCTGTACCTTATATAGAGGCTGGGTCACATGCTGCACTGGCCAATCACAGCCATGCCATTAGTAGGCATGGCTGTGATGGCTTCTAAGGGCACACTAGTGAAACTAACGTGGATTGGCTGCCCTGCAGCTTGTAAAAGGCGCCAATACATCGCCGAACACCGGACCCGAACCCGAACATACAGTCAATAGTTCGGGTTCAGGTCCGGGACCCGGACACCCAAAAGTCTTTTTAAATCAAAGATGTTTTTATTGAACAAATACAAAACCAAAGAAATACAGAATGAACATTAAGTACAATTTTTTCAGCACCAAACTCAGACAGGTTCATAGTCACAGATCCAAAGGGTACGTACATTTCTGCAGGAAGACTCATCAATAATTCAGCTTCGTTATTCCCCCATCTCCCATACTCATACATTTGTTGGTACAGAACACCTTCTATCATCATCTCTGGGCCGCCCCATCCCGCACATATCCAGTAATTATTTCCCAAGCGGTTCTCTAGCTCACCTATTCTTTCTACAGTAATCGGTCTAATATCAAATCAATCGACGACAGTCCTGGTGTGTCCAACCAGGGAGCCCATAGACTCTCGTATTTCTCTGGGCAACCCCTGTGTTGAAAGATATACTTCTCCATCCTAATAGTATCCCCCATTTGTTTTATCCATTCTCCCAGGGCCGGGGGCTCTGAGTCCTTCCAGTGCCTGAGAATCATTTTTCGTGCCTGAAACAAGGCCCTGGCGACCGCCTGCCTGTTCTTAGGTGTCATAGGTATGTCGTCTAGTATCCCGAGTATACAGGGTTTAGGGTCAGTTGGTATGTTAAGCCGATATGCTCCATTAATCGTGGCCACCACTCCTGTCCAGAACAAGTGAAGCTTGGGGCATCTCCATAGTAGGGGGATCAGGTCCCCATGATCCCTTGCACACCTAGGGCATTTATCGTCCTGTCGTATCCCCATCCTGTGAAGTCTAGCGGGCGTAAGGTGAACTCTGAGTAACAGGTAAAGTTGGGACAGTCTCTGAGCCACATTGAGCGAACATGATTGGACCGCCTGGAGAGCCTCCTCCCATTGCTCACTTTCAAACGTGCCTACGTCCTCCTCCCATTTCGCATAAGCTGTCTGTGGGAACCCCTCAAGGTGAGTGTGTAAAACCAGCGAGTAAATCCTTGATATGAACCCCCGAAACTGCACAACATCCCCCATCATTCTGAAAATGGGGGTCGGTGAAAGAGTCCACGGTGCACCACCGAACTGCGTCCGCACCGCATGCTGTAATTGTAAGTAGTAGAAAAGCATCGTCTGAGGGAGCTGAAACCTCTCCCTCAGCACCACAAATGGTATCAGGCTACCCGCCTCAAAAATATGTCTCAGGTGTGTAACCCCGTGTCTCTTCCACCGCTCCCCAGAGTCCAGTGAAAGCAATTCCTCAAAATATTTATTGTCCCATATTGGGCTGTATTCAGTATACCCCTCCACCCCCTGTATCTGTCTAAGCTTGTTCCAAACTTTCTGCATTAATGTATAAGTGGGGTATCGCTTATTTGATTTAGCATACGCTAGGGCCTCCATGCCCTCGGGAATCTCAGCATGACCAGAGGCCAGACACATCAGTTCCCTGGTGGGGTCGGGCTGAGGGGGTGGGGTCACCCCCTCATCTATAGTCCCCATGGCTCTGGCAATGTGCTGCGCCTGGGCAGCTAGGTAGTACACCCAAGGGTTGGGGAGGGCAAGGCCTCCTGCCTCCTTGGGCTTTTGAAGTTGTTCCAGTTTTATCCGTGGGGGTTTGTCCAACCATATAAAACCTCTAAATAGCGAATTAATGATTCTAAACAGCTTGAGGGGGATCACCATAGGGGTGTTGTGAAGGATATACAGGAGCTGAGGCATGAGAATCATCTTTATTAAGTTAATCCTGCCCACTAGTGACATTTTAAGTTTTGACCATATTTTGATCCTATCCCGGAATTTATTCAACAGCGGGGTCAGGTTGAGTATGATGTACTCAAGCGGGTCCCGCGTTACTCGTATGCCCAGGTACTTCACCCCAGTAGAGACTGGTATATCATGAAGCGTCCGCTTAGTTGTATCTGAGGTGTCATCAAGCAGCAGCAGTGCTGATTTCGACCAGTTAATGGTCAGGCCCGAATAGATGCCAAAGTTCCGGATTATGTCCATGGCCCCCCTGAGAGAGTCCGCGGTATCTCCCAGTAGGAGCATGGCATCGTCCGCATAGAGCATGACTTTTTCCTGAATGGTTCCATATTGGAACCCCCTGACCACCGGACTCGCTCTAATCAGGGCCGCCATGGGCTCGATGGCGATGGCGAAGAGGAGAGGGGATAGGGGGCAGCCTTGACGGGTGCCTCTGTGCAGGGGGAAAGTATCGGAGATACGTCCCGCCTCTCGAATGGTTGCCCGGGGCGAGCAGTACAACAGCTTCACCCAGGACAGAAACTCCTCGCCAAAGCCAAACTTACCCATGACAGCCCAGAGATAATCCCACTCCACGCTATCAAACGCCTTTTGGGCGTCCAGTGAAAGCAAGGCTCTATCCCCCATATTTGACAAGGTTTGCATATTTAGGTATAGCCTACGTAAATTAATGGCCGTGGATTTTTGGGGCATAAAACCTGCCTGATCCGGGTGTATAATGGTGGAAATGACACCATTAAGTCTGACTGCCAGAACCTTGGCCAATATTTTGATATCGCTCTGCAGGAGCGATATTGGTCTGTAGGAACCTGGGTCTAAAGGGTCTTTCCCCGGTTTTAAAATGAGGACGATACTGGCTCTGGTCATGGATTCGGGTAGTCTCTGGGTTTCCCTTGCATGATTGAGCACTATTAGGAGGCGAGGTAGAACTACCTCTGCATACTGTTTAAATACTTCCATTGGGAGCCCGTCGTCTCCCGGTGCTTTGGAATTAGGAAAGAGGCTAAGGGCGCCCTGTAATTCTTCCAGACTTATAGGGGAGTCCAGGAGTTTGCGCTGAGAGTCGGACAGTCCAGGCAGTCCAATGTCCCCCAGGTATGTCTCTAGGTCGGTTGAAGTGTAGGTCGCCCTAGATCGGTAAAGTTCTGAGTAAAATCTCACCAGTTCTGTCATGATCTGTGACTGTCCGTTTACCACTCTCCCACCCTCTGTGCGTAGGGCCCCAATGGACGGGGACATCTGAGAGGCCTGTGCTATTTTGGCCAACAGGCGGCCTGTCTGTTCACCCTCCTCATAGAAGGCCTGTCTATTAAAGAATCTTTTCCGGTCGGCTGTTTCCCCTGAGATACGAGTAACCGCCTCTTGAGCAGCCACCCATGCGTCTCTGGCCGCGTCTGAGGGGTCAGCAATGTATTCTGCTTCTAATCGGCTCGCCAGGCGGTCTGCCTGCTCTCGTATGGCATGTGTTCTGTCTTTAATGGTTGTCACTTCTGTAATCATAATGCCCCTGAGAAACGCTTTAAACGTTTCCCAGGTCAGTATGGGATCAGGATGGTCAGCATGGCGTCTCCAGAAATCCGAGATTTCATCCGCCACCCGTTCATGGGAGGGAAACAAGTTAAGCCAAAATGCATTGAGCTTCCATGGCGCCCTTTGTAGTGATACCGCCTGCCCAGCAAGCAGGGAGACCAACAGCGGTGAGTGGTCCGACACCCCCCTCACCAGATAAGCAATGTCCCCCAGCACGCGCTCTGTCTGTGGCGTGCAGAGGCACACATCAATCCGGGAGAGGGAGAGGTAGGATTTTGAGAAACACGAAAATTGTTTCTGGAGGGGATTGCGGCTGCGCCACGGATCCACCCATCCAAACTCTTCCACGAACTTCCGCAATGCCGTTCGGGCCCTGGTGCGGGAATCCGGGGGAGGCGGATGTTTGTCTAAGACAGGATCCATAAAGCAGTTCAGATCGCCCACCAGAATAAACGGGACCCCTGGATGCTCCAGCTGGAACTCCAGTAGTACCCGTAGAACATCTGTGGAAAAGGGGGGGGTATGTACACAGCAGCAATTATACACTGTAGTTGATAGACCTTGCATAGTAATAGCACATAACGTCCCTCCACATCAATCAGTTTATCCAACAGCTGGAAGGGTACGGCCCGGTGCACCAGTACGCTCACCCCCCTTGAAAAGGAGGTGTGAGTGGAATGGTACGCGCTCGCCACCCACGAGAAGCCCAGACAGGAGGCCGTCTCCGGAGTGAGGTGAGTCTCCTGGAGAGCATATATGGCAGGGGTGTGTTTTTTAAGAATAGTGGTTACCATTGTGCGCTTCAGGGGGCTCTGAAGTCCCCTAATATTCCAAGACATTACATACACAGTACCCATTTATCAAAACATATCACAATATTCACAGGGTGTAATGTCATGTGTACCCTAGGCGCCGTAGGGAGTGTAAGGCTGCAATGCGCCAAGTGTGACAAAAAAAAAAAAGGAAACCAGGTACCTGTACTCCGAGAGTAATACCTGAGTGTGTCCCGGGAGATGGGGTTATGTACGTCCCAGTCCTTCCTGTTCACGTGACCTGGTCCGTCCGAGGTTGAGCTGTGGTGCAAATAAGGTAAAAGAAAAAGGAAAAGAAAGTGCACCACAAGTGAACGTACCCAGGGGGCACTCCCATCACGGCTGCCATCTAGGGAGCGGAGGCCCCAACGTGGGGAGGAGAGCGCCCCCTTCTTCATCTGAAGGAGGATACAGTCATCTAGTTGAACATAACATGGGGGAGGCATAGTAAGAACATAAAGCATTGGAGTGTTCAATTACTCTGGCCTCCCAACTGCCGCCCAAACTGCGGCTTGAACTTGTATAGTAGTGCAAAGTAGTAGTTCACTGAACTGTGTTGTAAAGTTATTTCACTTGCTCTCATCTCTTGTCGAATGTATAGGATAGTGGCTTCCCAGCCAAGGGGGTTTCAAACCTGAATGGGCCTTGGCCCCGGTGTGAGGACAGGGAGTCAGTCCCCGGGTGCTGCGTCCCTGCCCATCTGTCTAACAGAGTGCTCGTTGGCGTCCAGCCACGCAGAGGCCTCTGCGGCTCCTTCAAAAAAGTGGGCCTGGCCCCCCGCCGTGATCCGGAGTTTTGCCGGGTACAGCATAGCGTATTTGGCCCCCAGCCTCTGAAGCCTTTTCTTGACATCAGCAAATCTGGCCCTCCGTTTTTGTACTTCAGCTGAGTAATCAGGGTAGAATGAGATCCGGGCTCCATTATACTGTATATTACGTTGCTCTCTTGCCTGGCGCAGGACGATCTCTTTATCTTTGTAGTTAAAAATCCTGGCTATCATGGTGCGTGGTGGGTGGCCTGGTGGAAGGGGCCGGGACGGCACCCTATGTGCGCGTTCCACCGAGTATAGCGGGGTAAATACCTCCTTGCCAAATGCTTGTATCAGCCATTGCTCAACAAAGTCTGTGGGGTCCCTGCCCTCCAACTTCTCGGGGAGCCCCACTATACGGATGTTGTTTCTCCTCAAACGGTTTTCAATTTCGTCTGTTTTAATTTCGTTTGCTTTAGTAATCCTGGCTGTGATTTGGGCCTCTCTCATTAGGGGTGTCAGCCTGTCTTCTATCGCACTGATGCGGCCTTCAGCAGCAGTGGTGCGTTCCCTTGTCTTCTGTAAATCATGTCTGATAAACCCCAGCTCCTCCTTTAGTCCTCCAAATTTATCTTGCAATATGTGCACCGAGGCTGTGCACTTTTGCACTGCCCTCAGTATGTCAGCTAGTGACGGCTGTGCTATCTCCTCGTCCTCCTCCTCTGCTTCTGGGAGACTCTGGCTGGGAGAGGGTGTCGGGCCTAGTGACTGTGTCTCATCCTCCTGTTGCGTGTGGAACGCTGCAGGGGTGGCCGTCATATCTTCCCCCTTATCCTGGGCTACTGGGGCTGTCAGCTTCTGGGTAAAGTACAGCATGTCCCTGGGGGGCTCTTTGGCAGCACCTTTGGGGGTTTTAGGAGGCTTACCCTGTTCCTTGGGCTTCTCCCATCCGCGTGTGCGCTGTGAAGATGGCGCGGCGGCGCCATGTTGAAAATCCGGCGGCCCGGTCTCCGCGGCCTTGCGGGTCTGCATACCCGTGGATTCGGCGGGTGAGAGGTCCGGGGGGTGCTGGAGGTGTCCCCGAGTTTAGCTGTGCCCCGTGCAGGGCGAAGTTTCTGGCTGGGAAGAGGATCTTTGCAGGATCTGAGCGGGAGCTCCGTGATGCACGTCTTCTCACATGCCGCTCTCGGCCACGCCCCCGACACCCAAAAGTCTGGTACGGACCCAAACTTTACAGTTCGGGTTCGCTCAACCCTACTGATGAGTTCCAACTGTTGAAGCAGAGGTAAGGATTGCGGACTTAAGTTCTGCTTTAAGAACATGCAACCAGAAGCTGTAAAGAACATTTGAGCAACATAGAAAATAGTCTAACACTATAGGCTAAGAATATTGGGCCAGAGGAAAGAGACCCTACTATGCTGATACATACTGTTCAGCATTGCAGAAAATGGTTTGAGACGATTCCATTGAGACTGTCATGGCACAGGTACATAGACAACATCCACGTGCTCTTGGATGGCCCCAGGAAACTGCTTGGTACCTTTATTTCAGCACTAAATAGCAATGATTTCAATCTATAATTCACTATGACATGTAGTCAGGACAAAATGTCTTTCCTTGATGTTGAAATATTCATCAAAGCTAAGCAGACATTGGGAACAACTCTATTTCGCAAACCCACAGCCAGTAAGACCATCTTAAGAGCGAACACTGGACACCCAACCAACTTAGTCAAATCCATCCCCTATGGACAGTATTTGCGCGTCAAGCGCAACTGCTCTTCACAGGAGCATTTCCAAGGTAAAGCCAATGAACTCAGGGACAGGTTACTTACCCGGGGCTACTCTAAATTTTTTTTGAAAAAAGCATACCAAAGGGTTGAAGGAAGGAACAGAAGTAAATTTTTCAGACAAACAAACAAAATACAACTGATTCAATTGGCACAACAAAACTAATCATGAGATACTCGAGAGAACAACATCAGATCAAACACATTATCGAAAAATATTGGTATTTGCTTACAGCTTTACTTGGGGTAAGTGGTCACTTTGGGCGGTTATACAGATGCAACATTATATGTGATGCAGGATGGGGGGGGGGGGGGGGGGATTTGTTCCCTTAACATAGGAATGGTGATATGATGCATTGCATTCCCTGTTGCTGTTATAAAGTATACACAGTAACATTGATTATGGCTGATACTTATCGAAAGTGGGCATAGCTTGTAAACACAGGGATCCCACATTATCACTTAAGCCCTCAATTCCCTAATGCTCACTAATTAACCCATTGTGCACCAATGTGTACAATATGGTTATGCACCTTGTCATTCCATATGGTATCACAATGTCTTTATGAATTTTTTGTGTATCATTGTCCAGGATGAGGTACCGGACGTACATTGTCCATTATCTGAGGGTCTTTTACTGACGCCTTCCTCCCAATTTTCTATTTTCCTATCAATTTGGGTGGCAAACACCTTGGGGAGCTCCTATTGTTCAGCCTTTTTTTGGTCTGTCTGTTTTGTCTTATTGTTTTATTTGTATCTCTCTGCTTCCGTTCCATTTGGGAAACATTTATCTTTAGGACCATAGACATTGGTAAGGCCTACACCATGACTGACTACCAAGGTACCTATTGGTAAAACTAATGTCCAAACTGCAGACACAGAACATTGAGGATCATAAAGCAGATGTGGACAGTAATGCATTTTTCTTTAACCTTCAGAGATTATTAGAAATAAGGGAATACCAAACACTGGCACATTTTTTATCTAGAAAAATATCTGGCTGAGAATATCAGTCCTATAGGACTGAGAGTGCAAATTTTCCCTAACCTAAAGACACTATCGGATGACTTCAAAACCAGATGGGAAAACGATCTAAATGTTCACAGGGCATGATGCACCTCTTGATTGAGGAATATAACAAAGGCATCACACAAATTGATACAGAAATTAATGCACTCTGCCAATAAGGACATCACTTCTTATATCGCTTTTTCTAGCAATGACAGTGATTTAGAAATCCACATAGGGAAATTTAATGTTAAGATTATACAGGACAATGAAAAAAGCTATTCAAGGATAGGATTGCTTTTCAAAGCCAACAGGCCTTTAAGTGGTCCTCACATAATAACCGATCTGGAAATAGAAAAATTTGTGAAAATGTTGTAACTGATGATGACGATGTGGTTTCTGATGCATCTTCTCATACCTCTGTCTCTTCTCGAGCCCCGCAAAGATACGCCCATTTGAAAAATCCGCCCCCACAAGCATCGGGAGCGTGCGGCAGCGCGTGAAAGAATGTACTGTTAAGTGCACACGCACCGTGTAGAGCTGATGAACAGCTGTTCATCTTTGGACACTTTCCGCATCTCCTGTGTTCTCCGTACTGCGCAAGCGCTGCGTCTGCGCACTACAGGGCAGACACTATCCGATGGGGGGACCTTTCTAGTCAGAACACGGGCTCCCAGCAATACAAATTTAACAAAATGAAAAAAATGGCGTAGGGTCGCCCCCCCCCCCCCCTCCAGTTCATACCAGGCCCTTTGGGTCTGGTATGGATTTTAAGGGGAACAAAATAAACAAAATGGCGTGGGGTCCCCCCCAAAATATATACCAGACCCTTATCTGAGCATGCAGCCTGAAGGTCAGGAAAAAGGGGGGGTCGAGTGAGTGCTCCCCCCCGAATCATACCAGGCCAAATGCCCTCAACATGGGAGGTTGACCCCGACAACACTGGGTTGTCTGGAAGAGGTCCTTGTGCCCTCAACATAGGCACAAGGGCTTCTTCCTCGCAACCCTGAGCTGTGGATATGTGCTGATGAGACGGCACTGGTGGGCACTGATAGGCTGCACTGGCGGGCACTGATAGGCACAGTTAAGGTGGCACTGACAGGCACAGAAAGGCAGCACTGATAGGGACAGATAAGGCGGTACTGATGGCCACTGATAAGATGGCACTGTTGGGCCCTGATGGATGGCACTGATGGGTGGCATGGATGGGTGGCACTGATAGGCACTGATAGGTGGCACTGATGGGCGGCACTGATGGGCACTGGTAGGTGACACTGATGGGCACTGATAGGTGGCACTGATGTGCAGCACTGTTGTTGAGGCACTGATGGGTGGCACTGTGGGCACTGATGGGTGGCACTGGTGGGCACTGGTAGGCGGAACTGTAGCCTACTGCTAGGTGGCACTGGCAGGGGGCACAGGTGGGCTCTGAGGATCTGGCGGCAGCTCGCCGCAATCGGGACTGATGTCCCTCTCACAGTGACCGGCGATCGGCTTTTTTCTTCTCCTCACGCTGTCAGCACGAGGAGAAAAAATAGCCGATTACCGGCTCTGTTGACATCACATGATCAGCTGTCATTGGCTGACAGCTGATCAAGGGGTAAGGGGTCCGGATCGACTCATAGACTCGCTGATCACAGAGCGCCACGCCTGCGCCCTGCAGGGGGCGCACAGGCCGCTTGGGCACAGGAGGACATCAATAGACATACTCCCGGCAAAGTAGGTCCGTGCTGTGGCGGTCATTCGGTTTTGCTTGGATCTGAAGTAGTTAAACTAGAGCGAAAATTTTGAAATTTTCTATTATAACGTTTTTCAAATAATTCGTTTTTGTTCATACAATTGGGCCAAAATCTATACTGCTACATATCTTTGGTTAAAATAACCCAAATTAGTGGATATTATTTAGTCTGTGTGAAAGTTATAGCGTCTACAAGCTATGGTGCAAATCATAAAAAATTGATCACACCTGATGTATGATAGACTGTCTCATTTTTTGAGGCCCTGAAATGTCAGGACAGTACAAACACACCCCAAATGACCCCTTTTTGAAGAGTAGACAATCCCAGGTATTTAGTAAGAGGCATGGTGAGTTTTTTGAAGTTGTAAGTTTTTCCCCACAATTCTTGGGAAAATTAAGATTTATTTTTTTTACACAAAAACTGTCAATTGTCATTGTCAAGTTATTTCTCACACACACAGCATACGCATACTTCCAATTACACCCCAAAATACATTCTGCTACTCCTCCTGAGTATGGTGATACCATATGTGTGAGACTTTTTCACAGCCTGACCACATAGAGAGTCCCAACATTCAGGGAGCACCATCAGGCATTCTAGGAGCATAAATCACACATCTAATTTCATTCCTATCTATCTCACACTTTTGAAGGCCCTGGAGCACCAGGACAGTGGAATTACCCACAAAATTACCCCATTTTGGAAAGAAAACACTCCAACGTATATATTCTGTGAGGCAAGGGCTGCATATAGGTACTCGGGTACTCTGATGGGCTGCAGATAGGTACTTGCGTAGTCTAATGGGCTGCAAACAGGTACTCGGGTACTCTGATGGTCTGCAGCAGGGAGAGAGTATTCCTGCTTTTGTCTTTTTCCAATGCGCCAGTATGCTGTTTTTTCCCCAATTTTTTTATTTCTTTTTTTTACAATTATTTTGTTACATTTAGCTTTCAGAGGGGAAGCCTTAACAACCTATTGACTGTGCGCTTGGCCCAGGGCGCCCAGAAGGTTCAGGGGTTAGGCGAGTACCTGAATGGGCGATGTTCAGGCCAAACTTATGCTCGGCCCAAACCGTTCGCCCATCCCCAGTGGTGCCTGAACACTGTAACCCCTCACAGTTACTCTTGCTGGGCACAGAAATGGGCCCTGCTGTTAAAAGAAAATTGAAATTACATGCACCTGTCCAACAGGTGCAGAAAAATTGGGCCCTGAGTGTTGGTGGTTCCTGAACACTGTAAACCCTTACAGTTGCATTGCGAGATCGCAGTGCATTACGGGGCGCTCGGTGGCGGGCGAACTTCCTGCCGAGCACCCGTTTGTTTGTTTGTTCAGAAAACAGCAGGCCCAACAGTAGTGTAGCACCCTGGGTTTTAGTCAGGGAGCTCCTCACAAATTTACTTGCCAGGAGTCATTATCTTGGTCGATTGATAGAAATCTATTGATTTCTCAATAAGTTTGGCCTTGTTGCACTTTTCTCTTCTACCACTAGGTGTCCTGGTACTTGGTGGTACTAGATGTGAGAAGTGCAATCCAAGGTCAGGTTATGGGTATATGGGGTATCTCAGCCAATGGGCAGGGGTTATCTTGAATCCCTTGGCGTGCTGGGAACACCTATATATTTGGGTGGAGTCAGGTGATCTGTGTTCTGTGCGACCTGGACGGCTGTCTGGGTGGATGTGTGTCATATGCCCCGGGCTGCTAGGCCGGAGATTGGGCCTATCCCTAGGGCATCTGGCTGCTAGGTTGTCTGAGGACCTGTCCAGAAGCAAAGAGAGCAGCGCAGGGTTGGGATTGCGGCTTGCAATCCAACCAAAAGTGATGGTTCTGCCAGCCAAAGAACCTGTTACTGGTCGGAGTTAGATAGGAAGCTGTCACCACAAAGGGACCAACCACCTTTACCAGGGACCACAGTGAGTAACTGAGGCAAGTACCGGAACCACATTCTCACCGAGTGGGATCGGTAGAGAATTGGTAAACTTCAGGCGGTGATCAAGTCAGGGACCCAACCCGCGGAGGAGACGCTTGCAGAGCAGCCTTGTGAGTCAAGCCAGGGACCTCGCCGGTTAGCAGGTGTGAAGCTTGAGAAGTATCTGGAGTGCCAAGCTAGGGACCCAGCAGGGGAGCGTGGGTGACGCTTGAGGGGATGCCATCACAAACCTTGGAGGAGCGCAAGGGATTCAGAGTCAGTGAATCAGTGGGTCTAGTGAAAGACCGGGAGCTCAGTGTTGAAGAACTACAAGAGGCAGTTGTAGTGAAGCTGAAAGGCCTGTTAAGTTTGAGTTAGGAACTGTTAAAGACTGTTACCATAGGAGACGGCAATCCTGCATGTGCAGATGTGGCTTCTTGCTGGGGCCTTTCCCTGCACGGCTGTCCTCCGATTGAAGTCTTGGAGTCTGTCAATTGAATTTGCAACTACCTAAGGGTGTCCTGGCCCTAACCCTCTTTCCCCCAAAAATAAAAAAGGACTGTCAAAAGAAATAAAACCTCTTTTACATCCAAAAAGTGCCTGGAGCCCAATGACTTTCACCATCTTTGCACTCTCTATGCCTCACAACCCACCACATATTGAAGGATGTCAGCTAGCTTTGGCCTGGAAAGTTCTCATTAGACTGGACAAGGCTGGAGACCTTGCTACACTAAAGTTTCTATTAATCCAAACTAAAAAAGGTTTGGGCTTTTTATATAGTTAAGGCAAGATTTCCATAACAAATTATTTCATATTGAATGTTTTACAGTCCGTTTCACACCACTAGATCTTTTGATGGAAAAGTCCTTCAGACCCAACACTGTACCTACTTTTTTGCTAAAATACAAGAAGAGATTCAAATCATTCAAGTCCCTATGGTCCATACCATCTCCATAAAACAATGTTTTTGTAGCACCCCCTTGCCAAAGAGAGTTTCCTACGGACAGGGTGGGCTAGCATTTCACCTCAGGATGTAGTCTTCAGCAATAGCGAAGCAGTGTGTACCGATAGGTGCCAGCATATTTAGATGCAGAACAATAGGAGTTTAACTCTAAACTCAATACTCCAGGGGGGGGGGGGTTAGGGGCACAAACCAATTGATTAGAAGACTCCAGAAAAGAGGAATAAAGTACACACAATCTTCACAGATGGAGAACCTTGAAGCTGAGCCAGCACTTTGTAAAATGTAGCTCCTGACTGCAAAGCACTTGCCAGTTAAGCTGCCAACACCATCAGGAAAAGACACCATATTCCAGTGAGGCACAAGATTCACATCCCAGCTTTTCCAGCCTCTCAAGACATCTGGAGTTCTTCCATGGCACCTCAATTTTCATGTTACACATACTAGGCCTCAAACTCAGGCCTTTGCACAGCCACATGGTCATCCTCCTCAGGCAGCAGGCCTGAGTGGATTCAACAGTCAAACACATCCCTCTCCTAGGCAGGGGGCCCAGGGGAGAAATTACTTCCCATGGTCACACCCTGAATATTTATTCTTTCTTCCAGCCTGCACCAGTGGCAATTAAAGTAATACTAAAGTCTTGTTTTTTTTTTTTTTTGTTAAAAAATAACAAACCTGTCATACTTACCTCCTCTGTGCAGTGGCTTTGCACAGAGCAGCCCAGATCCTCCTCTTCTCGGGTCCCTTACCAGCGATCCTGGCCCCTCCCTCCTGCCGAGTGCCCCCACAGCAAGCAGCTTGCTATAGATGCACCTGAGCCAAGCCACTGCTCTGTGTGGCCATTCAGACACAGAGCTGCAGCTCAGCCCCGCCCCCTCTCTCTCCTCATTGGATCACTGACTTTGATTGACAGCAGTGAGAACAAACGGCGCCCCACTGCTATCTCAGCCAATGAAGAGGAAGAAGACAGGACAGCCGATACTCTCATACAGCTTTGCTGGATCGAGATGGGGCTCAGGCTAAGGGGGGCTGCTGCACACAGATATTTTTTTTATCTTAATGCATAGAATGCATTAAGATAAAAAACCTTCTGCCTTTAGAACCACTTTAAGCTCCTAGTGGTTGGTCAGGGAGAGAGAAATATCTTAGCTCTGATTAGTGCAGTCTCTCATAATACTGCCAGAAACACCAGTGACACCTACTGGCAACAGACAGTAACAACACCATAGAAGAAACCAAGGAAAGTTTAACTATAACTTCCGCTAAGCTGATGACAGCATAGCAACACTAAAATGAAATAGACACACATGCTTAGGGCATAGTGACTACATTTATTTGTAGCTAAACCAAACACAGCTACATGACATTCATGTAATTTCTGGAGTCAGGGTAGGCTTGAACTGCCTTTATCCAGGCTTTTGCTGTCAGGTTTTAACTTATAGACTTTCGCAATAAAGTATTTTGTAAATGTCCTGTATTTGGATTCAGCTGGTTGAATTACTCACCTGCCCATACAGTTGTCTGCACTGGGATAAAATACCTGCAGGAAAGCTAGGAGAAGATTTGTGTGTAGCGCTACCCCCGCAGGAGCTGCTGGTGAATGGAATCCCCCACCCTCCACAGCCAGGCACACTGCATCTTCCACAGCACACAGAGTTAGGAAACAGTCCGAACAGCTTTAGTTTTGTTTTATTAGGGGATTTAAACTTAGATGGGGATGGGGAATATGTGATGCCCACTTGATCAGTGCAGTAAAGTCTTCAGGGACAACTATATATACACAGTATATACACTCCTCTGCCTCCTACACAAAATTTGCTTGCAGATCTCCTTCAACTCCTCCAGCACAACTCTTGCTCATGAAACTACAACTCCCAGGACCAGCTGGCACTCTGGTTTTGAAGCAACTGCCCTTTAAAGACAGGGACTGTGCCCCCCCCCCCCCCCTTGGTTTAGAAAAGTTCTAGTGCTCAGCTGTCCTATCTGTGGCTACTGCTTCCAGTACCACATTTTCAGGCACTGCCAGCCCACCTGGCTGCAGCTGCCCTTTTTTTCCTGCCCATTCCACCACAGTCCTCCTTACTGACTCTGCATCCATCCCAGACTGCTCTCACCCAGTCCTCTCAGGCTGCCACTCAGTCCTCCAGATTGTGTGTTACTCATCAGCCCACCTGGTTGTCTTCCTCCCTGGAGATTTGCCTGGCAGTGTCCTCCTGCTGTCCTTCTCCTTTCTCCCGTGCCTCCTGGTCAGAATCCCCCTGTGTGTCTTGGAGAGGGGTCCCTTCTGCTCTTGAGGCCAGGCCAGAGTTCACCCCCCCCCCCCCAATCTAGGGGTTCACTCTCAAAGGCCTTGGACAGCTAAAAATCCATCTCCACCTTCCATCCAAACTCCAGTCCTTCACAGATGGGCTGACTGAATAACTGAGGGGGCCTCCCCCCTGCCAACCTATCTGTTGGGGATAGGTCAGGGCCCTCAGAATACTCCAGGGAACTCCTCCTTATCTTCCCTCCCATTCTTCTGGAAGTTTCTACTAAGTTTGAGAAGTGGGGGGGAGGTCACAGTGATGCTGCCTGCGAGTTATCCATCCCTCCCTGGATCTCTGCCCAACCCAGGAAAAACAGACAGGCTTGGCTACTTGCCAGGCCTAAACAAATTTACCTACACTATACATAAAAAGTTATCTCTTAGCACACTAGCTGGAGGGTGCAACAGTACATGTGTTTGTTCCCAGTCAGGACTTTGGAACCTGGGGGAAGACAGGTCTCTTTATCCCAAGTACCTCCACTTTCTCCATTGTACTTCCAAACCATACGATATATATGTAATATCTTGGATCAGAAATTTACAGTATAACCACTCGCCTTTTCATGCAGCACCAAACAGACAGGGAATTCCTCCATTCCCTTGCAACTCCACAGCATGTGACCTGGCACATTTTCTAATGCAGTGAGTTTCAAATAGCAAAATGGGGACACAATCTTTCCTCTTCTGGGCACTTCTGTAATAAGCAGAGGTCCAAATTAGAAAGTGGTGTACTATAAGAATGCAAGAGGGTACATGAGCTGTAACAGTGCCCCTTTCTTGGATTTGTTGCTGTTCCCCGCCCTTTTTTTATTGTTTCTACTTACCTGTATTCAAGTCTGATTCATGGATCTGCAGGCACAGACAGAACTTTCTAAAGGGCCCCCGCAACCTATAAAATAAGATTAAGGAGATGGCCATGGTACCAGTCTGCTGTCTACACCCTAAGAAGCACCTAGCTTTTACTTTGTCGAGATCATTGTTATGCCTTATGTACACACGATCGGACTTTCCAGCAGACTTGGTCCGACGGACAGGAATCCGTCGGACAATTAGATTGCGTGTGGGCTCCAACAGACTTTTCTTTCCCAAAAGTCCGACAGACCAAGAAATAAAACATGTTTCAAATCTTTCCGACAGACTCGAGTCCGGTCGAAAAATCCGGTTGTGGATGTGTGTTGTATTGTCCAGGCTGCTAGACTGTCTGAGGGCCTATCCAGAAGCAAGAGAGCAGCATATGGTTGGGACTGTGGCTTGTCGTCCAACCAGAAGTGACGCTTCTGCCGGCCGGAGAACCTGTGGTGGTCGGAGGAAGAGGGGAAGCTGTCGCCACTAAGGGACCAACCACCTTATTACCAGTAGCTGAAGCAAGTACCAAAGTACCGAAGCAATAAAAATTCCTGAACTTCTCTTTTAAAATAAAAATTCCAGGCTAGTGCAAACACCCCCAAAAAGTACCCCTTGTAGAAAACCCAAAGTGATCTAATATTATGCTACAATTTTTGGGAAATGAAGACACATGCTGGTATTGAGGGGGTTAACATTTGAGATAAATGATGATGAACTATGTACAAGCACATATAGGTCATACACAGAGGGAGGAGATAAGGAAGGGGTTGATGTACAAGTTATATACAGTGGGAAAATGGAGATGAAGAGTTGTTAGTTGATGTCCAGGATAAGGGAAGTGAAGGAGTTAATATACAGGTCACATATAGACAGGCTGGGGATCAGTAGTATAGGAAGAGGAGGTAAAGGGATTAACTTTTTATTTGCAATTTCTTGCGCCGTGATGTGTGCACTGCTCAGAAACTAATGGATGAGTCATTCATTCATCAGTTTCTGGTTCTTCCCATTCCTTTGTTGTAAGAGGAAGCAGTGGGCCCACAGATGTAAATGCTACATTGTTTACATCTATGATTGCTGTAATTTTTATTCCATGCCCAATCACAGCAATCCCAAGGTACAGAGCTACTCAGATCAGCTCTGTACCAAGCGTCTGTGAACTGAGCCATTCTAAAATAGCTCGGCTCACAGGCATTAACGTGCGGAACGCCACCCAACAGTACTTTGATTCATTACTATTTATAAAGGGCACTGGGTAAATTACAATCCACCACTTTGCTTTATTTGGACATACAGTAGTAGTAAAGTGGTTAAGGAGTTTAAAGACACTGAGCTGGAAGGAATAAAACACTGTCCTTGCACTTTCCGAAATTGATATGTTTCTGTGTAATTATTTGACAGCGTATGTGTTTTAAAGAATGCTATTGCATACATTTCTAAGTAGTGATGTTAATTCATTCCGAAACCCTGCTGAGTATGGAGGTAGAGGAATGTACATTTTTTTCTCTCCTTGCAATTAAAAAAGGAAGTAGGTGAGAATTCCTTCATACCTTAGGCACCCTACAGATAATAAAAGGCTGCCACCTCTACATGCACAGCTGTGGATATGTTTTTGGTGAACATGCTTGTTTGTGCCTATAATGGAGGGAGGGGAAGCACTACGCAGACATATCCGACAACCTACTATCCAGAGGAAAATAACGTTGAGCCACTATATTCTAAACCAGCTAACCAAATCTTTGAGAAGACTGCCTATGACTATCTTTGATGAAACTTTTCCTAATTCAACCTTGAAAGACTAAATTGGACAAATGTTTTCTTATGTTTGAAGGCACCTTTCTTATGCATACATTTTTAATCTTTGGATACACTTCCATATTCACAGCAGTACCTGACAAGTACTTTGCAAAACCTTGCTAGGCATGTATGAGCCCATTAAAAATCATCTCTGAAAGGTTTTCGTTAACAAAAGAATAATAGGACACCCGTTTAAATGAGAGGCAAAGACACAAAGTTTTTTTTGTTTCACTACTACAGATAATTCTTCATAAGTGAAATCACACACTGTTTTCATTATTCTATATAGGCAATTTGAATATGTTTGTTTAATATTTGGGCTTTATTGGTATATTTTAAGAGCCTTCAGATTTTATAATGGGCAGCTTTTAATGATTTAAAGCAGAACCCTATCCAAAAATAACTAAAGTAAAAATACATATAACACTGAAAGTTAAAATTTAAAAAAATGTGTTTGCTACAGAATTCATCTTAAATACAATTCCCCATACAGTGCTCTTTTTCTGCAACTAGATGTCCTCAGTCTGATGATTGGAGATTGAAAGGAGAAGCAACACAGTGATGACTATCTCCTCCTATGAGCATGCTTCGTATTTCTTGTCAGCACATGTAATGATTTGCCCCTTTTTCTGCGTCTTCCTTCCACACCCAAGCCCTGCAAGAGGCTCAAACCTACAATAGAAGCTTATACTGGATCACATTCAAGTACTTACTGTAGCACCCTTCTAGTGTAGTGTAGGCTGCTATGTAAATTTACTGTAGCTAGCGCCTCTGTTATCAGTGGAGCAAGGGTTGATTGGTTAGGGATGTTTAGTGTTTCACAGGCTGCTGCTCTTCCCCCTGTATTCTACAGGGTTATGGAAATACAGTGGGGGGGGGGGGGTAGTATCAGAGTAGGCATGAATATTTATGAGACTCCAGACATTTCCTGGGGATGTGTGCCCAGTAGGTAGTTGGAGAGCCAATAAATAGTCTGAGGCCTGAGGCAGCCGTGCAGTGTTCCTGGGTCCAGTCCTGCTAGAGAAGATTCCTGTGCAAGGGCTCTGTCCCTGGGGCAGGAGAGCTAGAGAAAGCTTTGTGAAGACATCAAGGTCCCAGCTAGGCTTAGCTGGGGGGCCTATTCGCTAGTTCAAGTCCAGGGGTCAAGTTGGGTCTGGAGAAGCTCACTGGAGAGGGCCAGGAGGTAGTTAGGGGAAAGAGTCCAGCTGTCCTGTGGTGGTGGGAGTCTGTCTGCATCTTTCTCACTAGGAAGAGCCTTGTGGATATCAGCAGGAGGCAACTGATGATCCTGTGACTACGTTAGTAGATGACCCCAGTGCTGAAGAGAAGTGACTGTGTAGTGTTTAACTCTGGGATTAGTACAGGTCACCAACAGCACAGAGATTCAGGGGGATATTCAGTTTTGTGCAACACAGCCAGAAGTGAGGAGTTACATAGTTACATAGTAGTCCATCAATTTCAACCTATGTGTGTGGTTATATGTCAGTATTACATTGTATATCCCTGTATGTTGCGGTCGTTCAGGTGCTTATCTAATAGTTTCTTGAAACTATCAATGCCCCCCGCTGAGACCACCGCCTGTGGAAGGGAATTCCACATCCTTGTCGCTCTTACAGTAAAGAACCCTCTATGTAGTTTAAGGTTAAACCTCTTTTCTTCTAATTTAAGTTTTGAGTCCTCAAGCTGTTCAGGTCTACAGTTTACTGGGGCATCCCATGCTCTCTATCCAAGTTCATTGTTCCCAATAAAAAACAAACAAAAAGAATCCTCTAGACTGTTCTTTGGAATCAGTGGAGGAGTGTGCATGGCTGTGTGTGCTCTGAGGAGAAATAGGACCAAAAGTACACCAGCGGCTCCTTAGGGGGTGTGCTACATTACACTGCTTGTATTTATAAAATACTTTTAGTGATGTATTAATTAATTGCAATGTTGTATTAATGTGTGTCTTTTACATCTGCCTAAAGTTCAACTTAAACAATAAAGCGGAGCTCCAGGCTTATTCAGAAAAAAATTTAAGTCAGCATCTACAAATACTGTAACTGCTGACTTTTAATATTAGGACACTTACCTGTCCTCAAATCTAGCGGTGTCTGCACCCGAGGTGATTTTTAAATCGGCTCTAGGGTGCTGCTGCCTCCATCTCAGGTAAGGAAGTGAGAGCTGGTACCTGTCAAAACCAGGTACCCGCTCCCTCCACAAAAGGTGCCAAATGTGGCATTGGATGGAGGAAGGGGGCAAATAAGCAGAGCTTTCCTTTTTATGTGGTGCTCCACTTTAGGTTTAAGATAAAGTGTAAAGTATGTTATATTAGCTAGTGAAGTTGGATAGTGCTACAGAAGTGTTGTTATTTAATTGGGTTGTGATGTGAAAGCCATGTGAAATCTAAAGTTGTGATGTGAAAGCCATTTAATTTAAACTTGCTGTGAAAGAAAGAATAAGGGGGCATTGTTGATTGTCTGGCTGTATGACATGCTTAGTCAGGTGCTTTTGTCTACTTATCACTACCAAGTACTGAAGCACTATACCTGGAGCAAGTACCCTCAGAGTTCTTTGGCATAGCGTGAATACCGTCAGTATGAACCGCATGTCTGTGTGTTCCCTGGATGCCAACACATCCTGCCTCTCTCAGTGCTGCATCTATAGGTGTCAGCCGCCATCTTCACTTTATTGGTGAATAATAGGAGACAAAGGGTGTCTGTGGTAATAATGAATTTCACCTACAGGAATGCCCAGCCTTTTGAAGAGCGATGGCCACTTAAGTGACTTGGTAACCGGTCGAGGGTCAGACAAGCCTTAGCATTATTGTGGAAAAAATGATCTGCACTCCGGTTGTTGTTCTTAAAATTTCTTAATTTTATTGAATAGCCACAGTGAACAAACGCAGATTAAGTCAGTTGACACGTTTCAGCCTATAAGGCCTTAGTCATAAACACATTACAGACATAAAACTTTGAAATAAATAGTAGCTCTAAAGATCACAGGCTCCACCCATTAATTGTCTTAATTGACTGCAGGCAATTATGCAAAAAAGAGAATCAGCTGCAATACATATAGGGTGATCGATGTGTATGCCACAAATTTTCACACACCTTGTGGGGATAATATGCACACACACGCATGTACACACGTGCATACATTCATACACGTATACACATATGCATAAGAAAACACACTATAAAATTCAAAAAACTTTAAATAAAAAAGTTGACAATGATAATCCAGGTATGTAAAAAAAGACCCAGAAGAGAAAAAGGAAAAGAGGAAAGAAAAAGGAGAGAGGAGGCTCTGGGGAGAGGCATTCTTAATGTAAGTGCAAGTCCAGATCCCACCCCAGGTTTAACCTCTGAGGTGATCTAGTTTTTAATCAAAAAATCCACCATTCTTCTCTCCCCAGTAGCCTTCTCTCCCTATCACCTCCTCTGGGTGAGCGAGACAACTGTTCTATTCCTCTGAAGCGAAATGAGGAAAGATCGCCCTAATGACATTCTCTAAAGTGACATGATGCATTGACATATTAATAGCATTTGGGTTATTTGTGTCACAGTAATGTTCCCCTATACGGGCTCTCAAAGGACATGTGGTACAACCTACATATTGAAGGCTGCATGTAATACACGTGATCAGGTAAATAGTTTATGCCACAGTTAATGTATTGCTGTATAATGAACTCTTCATCTGTGGCTGTGTCAACAAACATTTTACCCAAAAGACACAAATTACAGTACCTACAGGTTTTCGTATTACAAGGGTAACTTCCAGGATAACTTCCAGGATAGGAGAGCCAGGTGGGTTGGCATTGTTTCGATGAGAAAAGACTAGGTGATAGTGCAGTCCCTAATGTGGGCGCACGTCAGCTAGAAAAATGGCAACCTACTTGCAATATCACATTTAAATCTTTATCTGTATACAGTATTGGAAGATATTATTCTGACTATTTGATGATATTCTTGGGAAAATGTAGTTACAAACGTAATAGGTTTGCCTGTTCTTCTATTTTTAGAGTTGTAAGGTTTATAAGGTTTATTCTTATTTTTATACTCTCTCTTGGTTTTATGCCGCATACACACGATTGGAAATTCCACCAGCAAAAGTCCCATGAGAGCTTTTGGTCAGAAAATGCGACCGTGTGTATCAGACTTTTGCTGGCGGAATTCCAGCCAGCAAAAGATTGAGAGCAGGTTCTTAATTTTTCGGTCGGAAAAAGTTTAGATCGGAAATTCCGATCGTCTGTACCAATTTCGACGCGCAAAATTCCTACGCATGCTCGGAACAATTCGATGCATGCTCGGAAGCATTGAACTTCATTTTCCTGGCTTGTCGTAGGGATGTATGTCACCGCGTTCTTTTGTGTGACTGTGTGTATGCAAACTAAGCTTAAGCGGAATTCCGTCGGAAAAACCATCCAAGATTTTCAGACGGAAAATGTGTACGCGGCATTAGGCTTATCTGACAGTAATTCCTCTCTGTCCATTATCAAAACCCTTTCCAGTCCTTTGTATATAACAGATTCATTATAACCTCGGTCCAATAAGCGCTGATGAATGACCTTACATTCTAGCTCAAAGGCTGAGTCTGTTGAACAGTTTTGTTTGGCTCTAATAAACTCCCCATAAGGGATGGGACTATGTAGTGTTACCAGAGCATGGTTTCCTATAGGTGCATGTTGAAACATCACCCGTAGTTGTATCGCCCTTTAGGGTCATGTCTTAAAAGTTGATACTGAAAAAATGCAAATTTAACTGTTTGTTATTAAGGCATTTCCAAAATTCATGCAATCCTATAGTGTCACCACCCCACACCATCACAAGGTCATCGATATAACGACCATACCATACAATCTGCATAGCAAAGAGGTTGCTGGGAGAGAACAAAAATTGTTCTTCCCACCAACCCATGTAGAGATTCGCCATGGACGGTAAGAAACTAGCACCCATCGACACCCCACAGCGCTGGGCATAATACACGCCATCGAATAAAAAATAATTGTGTTTAATAAGAGCTCAATGATTAACAAATTGAACTCCTATAGCTCCTGAGAATAGGAGCTGTAGCGTTGAAGATGATATTGGATGGCCTGCAGTCCAGCGCTGTGGGGGATCGACAAATAAAGTGCCCTCACGTCCAGTGTAGCCCACACATAGGTAGATGTCCATTTGACAGATGTAATATGGGATAGGACTGTGCTCGTATCTCTAAAGTAGCCAGGCAATCTGTGTATCAAAGGCTGTAGGTGCTGGTCTACCCATTCTCCCAAACGCTCCAATAAGGAACAAATTCCGGTCACAATTGGTGGGATGGTGACACTATAGGATTACACCTATAGGAAACCATGCTCTGGTAACACTGCACTTTTTGCACAGTTGTCATCCATCCCACACCATCAATGCCACCCCTTATGGGGAGTTTATTCGAGCCAAACAAAACTGTTCAACAGACTCAGCCTTTGAGCTGGAATGCAAGGTCATTCATCAGCGCATATTGGATCGAGGTTATAACAAATCTGTTCTATACCAAGGACTGGAAAGGGTTTTGATAATGGACAGAGAGGAATTACTGTCAGATAAGCCTAAAACCAAGAGAGAGTATAAAAATAAGAATAAACCTTATAAACCTTACAACTCTAGAAATTGAAGAATGGGAAAACCTATTACGTTTGTAACTACATTTTCCCAAGAATATCATCAAATAGTCAGAATAATAAAAAAGAATCTGCCAATACTATATACAGATAAAGATTTAAATGGCATATTGCAAGCAGGTTGACATTTTTCTAGCCGACGTGCGCCCACATTAGGGACTGCACTATCACCTAGTCTTTTCTCATCTAAACAATGCCAACCCACCAGGCTCTCCTATCCTGGAAGTTAACCTTTGTAAAACAAACACCTGTAGGTACTGTAATTTCTGACTTTTGGGGTAAAACGTTTGTTGCCACAGATGAAGAGTTCATTATACAGCAATACATCAACTGTGGCACAAACTATGTAATTTACCTGATCACGTGTATTTCATGCAGCCTTCAATATCTAGGTTGTACCACACGTCCTTTGAGAGCCCGTATAGGGGAACATTACTGTGACACAAATAACCCAAATGCTAGAAATATTTTGAAGCAACATGTCACTTTAGAGAATGTCATCAGGGCGATCTTTCCTCATTTCACTTCAGAGGAATAAAATGGTTGTCTCACTCACCAAGAGGAGGTGATAGGGAAAAAAGGCTACTGGGGAGAGAAGCATGGTGGATTGTTAGATTAAAAACTAGATCACCTTAGGGCTTAAACCTGAGGTGGGATCTGGACTTGCACTTACATTAAGAATGCCTCTCCCCAGAGCCTCCTCTCTCCTTTTTCTTTCCTCTTTTCCTTTCTCTCTTCTGGGGTCTTTTTTCACATACCTGGATTATTTTTTTCAACTTTTTTATTTAATGTTTTTTGAATTTTATGGTGTGTTTTCTTATGCATATGTGTATATGTGTATGAATGTATGCACATGTGTGTACATTCGTGCGTGTGCATATTATCACTACAATGTGTGTGAAAATTAGTGGCATACACATGGATCACCCTATATGTATTGCAGATGATTTTCTTTTTTAGGATAATTGCCTGCAGTCAATTAAGACAATTAATGGGTGGAGCCTGTAATCTTTGGAGCTACTATTTATTTCAAGGTTTTACGCCTGTAATGTGGTTATGACTAAGGCCTTACAGGCTGAAACGCGTCAACTGACTTAGTCTGCGTTTGTTCACTGTGGCTATTCAATAAAATGAAGAAATTTTAAGAGCAACAACCAGAGTGCGGATCATTTTTTCCACATTACTCTACTCAGCCAGTGACTGTGGATTGAGCACCTGGGAGCTCTGCTGTCTATATGTTGTATGGGTAGTAGAACTGACTTTTCTGTTTATACTTAGTATTAGTGAACCAAGGGTTAACATAGGATCCTTAAAGGGTTGTAAAGTCAGAAGGCTTTTTATCTTAATGCATTCTATGTATTAAGATAAAAAGCCTTTTGTGTGCAGCAGCCACCCCCAACCCCCTAATGCTTACCTGAGCCCCCTCTCTGTGCAGCGATATTCACGAGTGACTCTGCTGTCCGGAATTCTCCCTCCTAATTGGCTGCGACACAGCAGTGGCGCCATTGGCTCCCACTATTGGCAATCAAAGTATGTTAGCCAATCAGAAGAGGGGCGGGGCTGAACCGGGGCTCCATGTCTTAATGAACACAGGGAGTCGTGACTCAGCCCGGGTAGCCCCCATAGCAAGCTGCTTACTGTGGGGGCACTCGGCAGGAGGGAAGGGCAAGGAGAGCCAAGGATTGATCCAAGAAAAGGAGGATCTGGGCTGCTCTGTGCAAATCCACTGCACAGAGCAGGTGAGTATAACATGTTTGTTATTTTTTTGGAAAAAAAATTAGACTTTACAATCACTTTAACTCAAATCTGTACTCGGGCACCTGGATGCCTCCCTCCAGTTTTGGGCAGACAATTCCTCAATAAATCTTCAAGATTGGATCCCCAGTGAAACCCCTCTTTTAGCTTCAGGGATTTTAGAAGAATAGGCCCCTAGCTCTGCCACAGCTGGGACCTTGATGGGCACAAGTATAATTTTAAGCTGGGCTGCGTAGAAGGGCAGCATCCCTTTGGGCTGGGAACTTCTCCTCCTGGACAAGAACCGGGCGGCCTCAGGCCCCAGACTATTTTCTGAATTTCTGTATACACTCTCCAACTACCTACTGGGCACCTCCCCCAGAGATTGGCTGGAACCACATAAATATTCAGGCTGCCTTTTGACTCTCCCAAACCACTATTTTCTGGAATCCTTCAGAAAACAGGCAAAGAAATCAGACCTGCAGCCTTTGGAGCCCAGAACAGCTCAAAGCAAACATAAGATGCTTAGCTGAGTGCAGAAGAAGCTACAGGAAACTAAGTTTACCTATCTTAAAGTGGAACTAAACTGTATCCGAGCATCACAAACTAAAAACACTAGTTAATTAATTTCTCATGTTCAAAGCAAACTCACCCATCCATCCATGTCGCCATGCTTAATTTTTCTGAGAAATTACTTTAAAGAACACCCCCCTAGCATCTCTGGCTGTTGCAAACTCAGAAAAAGGGGAGATGATTCATGTAGCATTTACTTTGTAGAATTCATCTGCCCTTAGCTCAGGCATGCAAGCAGGAAGGTGTGCTTAACTGAGAAAGCCCCCCCCCCCCCCCTGAAAACTCCTGGGATGTATGACATAATTTGCCTAGGCCTGTAAACAAGGAAGTAAAGAAATGTAAAAAAAAAAAAAAGTTTAAAACAAGTAAATATGATATACCTTCCTATCTATTTAACTAGGATTAGCAGTATAAGGAATAAAAAGCTGGTAATGTTGATTGAGAGAGTGAAGTTCTGCTTTACCTAGCAACCTATCTAGGAGGGTGCTACATAAAGCAAGTTCATGCAGGTGCTCAAACATCACCAAGAGTCCCCTAAGAACTGCATTCCTGATTTCTGGAACAGGGGCAATGATTACTTCAAATGATTTTCTATGAGGCACAGCAGGCATATGCTGCTATGTGCCAGTGGCAAAGAAGTGGCTTTTCTTTGTATATTGGGATCATACATTTTTTCCATTAATAGCAGCAATAATCATTTAACGTGCCACTAGAAATTCTATTCAAGTAGGTATTCTTAACTCAAAAAAGTACCTTCTGCTCTCACACTACTCTAAATCTGCAGATTCCTTTTTGTTTGCTGCAGTGATCTGACTTACTATTAGAGGGTGGCCTACTTCTTTCTCTATGGATTAAGAGCTTAATCGTTCCAGAAGAATGCTTGTAATCCAAAGCACTCGTATATCAAAGCGAGTTTCCCCATAGGAGTCAATGAAAACTCAGATAATTAGTTTCACAGTGACTTCTATGGTACTGCATGTGGCCAGAGGTGGGGGGTGCCGGAGACACTCTGAAACACTCGGAAGCCGCTCGGATGCAATCGGAAACACTTCGATCAGTTCCCAAGTGTTTCCGAGTGGCTCCGAGTGCATCCAAGTGCATCCGAGCGACTCTGAATGTCATTGGCGCCCCCAAATCTACGGTCAAATGCGGTACTGCACAACGCAGTATTTTGCAACTTGCTCGTTTTGCGAGACAACGCTCGCAAACCGCGTCAGGATTTAAAAAAAAACAATAGCTTGTATTTACGAAAAAGCTTGTTAACTGCGTTACTCGCAATCCGAGGTATTACTGTATGTAGTTTGCTTGCTCTTGTGGTGGACTATGGACTAGGGGCTATGGGATTTGAAGGGTACATAGAGCATGTGTATGACCGCATTTAACTAACACTGCTCATTCCAAACATATGCCACGGTACTAGAAAGCATTGGCATGGAGTGCTATAAGTCTATGAAACAATAATAACATTTAGGGCCTTATAACCATGAGCAACCCAATCTTATACATGTGTAACAGCACAAGGGTGCAAGTCCATACAGGTCAAGCACTCTGCAATATATTGGTGTTCTTAGCTAAACTGCATATGCACACTGTCTGTGCTTAGCATAATATAGAATATATGCAAGCTGAATACACATATTAATATATACAAACAACATCTGTTAGTAGCAAACGCTAGGTTGCATCATTGAGAAACATGCAGTTTGCTATTAGCAGGTATCCAATACCACCTCTATGCTGATGACACCCAAACGTATCTGTCAGGAAAAAAGAAATATGCCCAGGCACATAGTTATGTGAAAACAGACAAATCCACAGATAGAGAAAACCTATTAGCCAAACCCATGGACAGAGAATTACCGTTATTCTGACCTGTGCGCCAGCACGCCGGTGTGCGCATTCACCACCAAGTGGTGCCAAGTGGGCTATATAAACACCTCTGCTGCACTAGGACTTTGCCTTATGGTCTACAGCATTCTGCTACTTGCTACCTGTTTCTTGTGTTTGATCCTGTTGCCGCTCTAATCCGTCTGACCATGATTGTACTCTACCTGAACAGACCCCTGGCTTGCTCTTGGACCATGTCTCTGCTTGATCCCTCTGTCTGTCTGCCGCTGCCAACTCCAGCCTGAACCTGACTACTCTGCTGCCTACTGCTCTGTTCCTGAAGTGCCTGCTAGTGACCGACCCGGCTTGCCTGACCCTGCTCCATGCACAGCCATCCTTATACCTGCTGTCTGCTACCTGACAGCCTACCAAGTACCTGCTGCCTGTGACCTGCCAGCCTGCCAAGCACCTGCTGCCTGTAACCTGCCAGCCTGCCTAGTACCTGCTGTCTGCCAACTGCCAGCCTGCCAAGTACCTGCTGCCCTGCGTCACAATCCATCCTGCATCCAAGTATACACAGACTTCTCAGTTGCAGCCTTCACCATCCGAACTTCTAGGCACTTGTGCCACTCCAGGCTTCTGTGCCTCCTGTTTTCTTTATCAGGGGTACCAGGCTGGAGGTGTAAGGGATCACCTTCCTCTCCACGTCAGGCTCCATCACCAGGTATGTGACACTATCTCTCTACTCCTCACCTCTGCAGTTTCCACTTTCATTAGTAACTTACTACCTGACATATCAGTATGGTTGTCACAGCACTTATCCAAAATTAAATCTTTCTAAAATTGATCTCAAATTATTCCCCCTCTTCGTGTCCCCTCCCTGACTTATCAATCAAGATCAATAATACTATCAGCCCCTCCGCTTAGGCCAGGGTGTTATGTGTAATCCCAGACCTGTCCTTTCAGCCCCAAATTCAATCATTGTCCAAATCTTGTAGACCACTTCTGTAACATTTCCAAAATATGCCCCTTCTTAATCAATGACACCAACAAGCTACCGATTCACTCCTGTGTTCTCTCTCGCCTTGACTATTGAAACTCCCTCCTCATTGGCCTACCTCTACACAGGCTGTCCCCCCTTCAGTCCATCATGAATGCTGCTGCTAGACTCATGCACCTTACCCACTGTTTAGCGTCTGCTACCCCTCTCTGCCAATCCCTCCACTGGCTTCTGATTGTTTAATGACTGCTCAACAAATACAATTCACAATACTAACAGCATACAAAGCCATTTACAACTCTGCCCCCAGCTACATAACCAACCTTGTCTTAATATATCACCCAAACCGCCCTCTCTGCTCCTCCCAAGACCTCCTGCTCTCTAACTCCCTTGTCTCCTCTTCCCATGCTCACCTCAAGAACTTCTCTAGAACCTCTCTGTCTTCTGGAAACCCCTACCCAAATCTGTCCAGCTACTGTATCTCCTACTTTGTCCAGCTGTAGGCAATTCCTTGAAAACTCATCTCTTCAGGGAAGCCTACCCCACTTCCATCAACTATTCCTTCTCACCGTTATTACCTTCTGTACCACTTGCCCCTCCCTATTAGATTGTAAGCTCTCAGGAACAGGTCCCTCCTAACCCTCTTGTACTGAATTCTATTGTAACTGTCTCCCTTTGTATTGTAAAGCACTGAGCAAACTGTTGTCGCTATATAAATCCTGTATAATAATAATAGTACCTTTTAATAAGGGCTAGTAATACTCGAGACAAGATCGTAGCACAGTGCCTAACGATGGACCCCTTTCCTTCATTACATGCTTTTTCTTTGCCCCTCCAGAAATAATGGGCTCAGGAGCATAAGAGACAACTACTATTCAAAAAGAACATTTAATATAGAAGAAGTTTAGACCAAACAGCTGTTAAGCATCATTGTGATGGAAATGGTGAGAACAAAAATGTTAAATTATCATAGCGCCAATCAGCATGATTGGATTATGTGGTCAATTTCAGATCTAGATATTTATGTAGCAGTTGTATGATTGCTCAAAGTAAGTGTTATCTCTTGCCTATAAAAAAAAAAAAAAAAAAAAAAAAAAAAATCTATCGCTCTCTTTCATTCTCAGCATTTCTTTGTACATAAAATAGTGTGCAACAGCACTGGATTATTTATTCACCAATATAGCTTTTATAAATCCACCTTAGCTAGTTTTTTTCTATTGAAATTATTTGTTTAGGAAGCTTTGATTGGGGAAGAGTTAATTTCATCATTTAATGAAGGTTGTATTTTCAGAGCCAATCTTATTTCTATGGGTTATCTAGCTCTCAGAAAGCTTACAAGTATGATTATACTGACCTCTAGTGGTCACTTTAGAGCAGGGGACTGATCACCTATCTGTCATCTTGGTGATTTGCAGCCATATCTTGGAGTGAGCCTTACAGACTTGAGCGCAGGTGGAACAAATGACTGGCTCATAGGCATGGTTAGATTAGACCCTGGAGACCCTGAGAAGTGATGCTCTACTACACTGATATTTGTCTCACCATCACACGATTGAACATACTGCCTTTTCCTAGTCCTATGAGCAGTGTTACAGCTGAAAATAGACAGTAAACAGCCATTTATTGTAATACAGCAACTGCTGTTGCCATTATCATTATGCATTTTTTCAACACATATATTTTTTCATTCTTCTTCATGACATCAGGAAAAGAAGAGCATGTCTGATAGGAAATCGCACAAAATGTGATATATATTTATACACACGCTGAACACATCTATACATCCATATACATACTATATGTATCTCTGTTACGGCAGGTATACTTAGTTGTAAATATAAGAATATATATATATGTGTGTATATATATATATATATATATATATATATATATATATATATATATATATATATATATATATATATATATATATATATATATATATATATATATATATATATTCAAAAGTATTGGGACGCCTGCCTTACAAGCACATGAACTTTAATGGCATCCCAGTCTTAGTCCGTAGGGTTCAATATTGAGTTGGCTCACCCTTTGCAGCTAGAACAGCTTCAACTCTTCTGGGAAGGCTATCCACAAGGTTTAGGAGTGTGTCTATGGAAATGTTTGACCATTCTTCCAGAAGTGCATTTTTTAGGTCAGGCACTGATGTTGGACAAAAAGGCCTGGCTCACAGTCTCTGCTCTATTTTATCCCAACGATATTCTAACAGGTTGAGGTCAGGACTCTCTGCAGACCAGTCAAGTTCCTCCACCCTGAACTCACTCATCCATGTCCTTATGGACCTTCCTTTGTGCACTGGTCCAAATCATTTGGTGGAGGGGGGATTATGGTGTGGAGTTGTTTTTCAGGGGTTGGGATTGGCCCCTTAGTTCCAGTGAAGGTAACTCTTAAGGCCCCAGCATATAAAGACATTCTGGACAATTTCATGCACCTAACTTTGTGGGAACAGTTTGGGGATGGCCCCTTCTTGTTCCAACATGACTGCGCACCAGTGCACGGAGCAAGGTCCATAAAGACATGGATGAGTGAATTTGGGGTGGAGTAACTTGACTGGCCTGCACAGAGTCCTGACCTCAACTTGACAGAACACCTTTGGGGTGAATTAGAGAGGAGACTGGGAGCCAGGCCTTCTTGTCCAACATCAATGCCTGACCTCACAAATGCACTTCTGGAAGAATGGTCAAATATTCCCATAGACACACTCCTAAACCTTGTGGACAGCCTTCTTAGAAGAGTTGAAGCTGTTATAGCTGCAAAGGGTGGGCCAACTCAATATTGAACCCTACGGACTAAGATTGGGATGCCATTAAAGTTCATGTGCGTGTAAAGGCATGTGTCCGAATACTTTTGACAATAGAGGGTATAGTTAAAGGAAAAGTAGGACCAAAGCTCTTTTGTCCCACTTAAACTGTGGGTAACAGGAGTGCACTTAGTTCTGCTCTCCTGTAACCCATTTTCAGCCAACGGACTAAAATCCAGTGTCAGTTGTTGTCACTCAGCTGGTCAAGGCTCTGGAAAGATCCAGACTTTAACATTGGGATCCACCCAGATGCCTGGAACAGAAGCTGGCTCAGCCTTTCAGCGAGTGGCTGGGAGACTGAGCCAGCCGCTCCTGCCCCCTCCACAGCCCAGCGCTCATGTGAGCGATGAAGGGGCAGAGTACAGAGCTGGTGACTGACAGTCACCATCTCTCTGCTCACAAAATCACTGCTCTTTGATCGCTCAGTTCTCAGTCTTAAAAGTGGCATGGGACAGATATAGCTGGGAGCGGTGCTGTATCCACCTAGTTGAGAATAAAGAAGGCTTTTAAAAATATATATTTTAATTGTTTATTTTTATCAATTTACAAAATACAAAATCTAAATAAAAACAATATTTGGTGTGACTACCCTTTGGCTTCCAGCCAGCATCAATTATTACACTTGCACACTTTGTACACTTGCATAAAGTCAGGGATTTGGTAGGATTAGAGTCAATTATACCAAGCAGGTGCTAATGATCATCAATTTCATATGTAGGTTGAAACACATTTTTGGTGTAGCAGGGGGCAGTTTGATCAACGAAGGGTTGGAGAGCAGTACACTTATGAGTGTCTGCTGGCAACAGTGAAGCATGTTGAAGGTTTGGGGTTGCATTTCTGCAAATTGAGATGGAGATTTTCTCAGGATCACTGGTGTCCTCAATACTGACAAATACAGGCAGATACTTATATATCATGCCATACCATCAGGGAGGAGTGTGATCAACCCGAAATGTATCCTGCAGCAGGACTATGACCCCAAACAAACAGGAAATGTCATTAAGAACTATATTCAGCATAAAGAAGGAGCCATGGAAGTGATGGTTTGGCCCCCCACAGAGCCCTGATCTCAACATCATCAAATCTCTCTCAGATTACACAAGAAGACATTAGGATTTGAAGAGACAGTAGGATTTTAAGAGACATTAGGATTTGAGGCAGCCTACATCCACAGAAGATATGTGGTTAGTTCTTCAAGATCTTTGGAAAAAAACTACCTGCCGAGTTCCTTCAAAAACTGTGTCAAGTGCACCTAAAATAATTGAAGCTGTTTTAAGGGCAAGGGGTGGTTACATTAAATATTGATTTGGATTTCTCTTCTGTTCATTTACTTTCCATTTTGCTAATTGATAAATAGAATTAAACATTTTAGACTATGTGTTACCTTTTGTATTGATTCCTTTAGCTAGCCTGTAGTGCTTTGGGGAACCTTTTTCATGTATTAAATATAAGAAACTTCATCTGTATATTTAAACAAAATGTATAAAAGAATAGTTGAAAAACAAATATAGCCACTCTGTCCTAAGCAGAGGTGACAATTCAATATTAGTCTGCTGAGCTGTAAGAGACTCAAGTTGATGTGTAGTCTTTACTCATTCAATCTTTCTCCTAAGCTCATTACTGCTGTCACTTCTGTCTTCTTCTAGGTGGTGTGACTGGTAACTCTGACATTGGAATCACAGGCCACAGTAATACTGGCTTATTAATATTTATCCTCTGACCAACCCACTGGGAGGTTTATTGCTAGTGGTGAATGCTGTGAGAGAGCATAAATATTTTAGGGCTGACCTTATGAAACTCTCTTCCCCTCAGGCTTCAGCCTGGGGAGGTGTGCTCTCTGTAGTCTGAGCTGTTAGGCTTGTAGCCTGTATGGGCCCCAACATTTGCTTTGTGCAGAGCACTAGATTAAGGCTACAGAAGCTGTTCTGCCTGGTTGAGGGAGAATCTGAACCAAGGTAAAGAACCAGAAGGAGAATCCTGCCACAAGCTGGATCCTCATAGGGACCTGGCAGCTTTTTTGGGAAGATGCACGGATATCTGGGTGGATGCATAGAGGCAATGGAGGATGCACAGCTAGTAAGCTGCAGTGTTCTATTTGAAGTGTTTTTTTAGTGTCGGATTGAGGGTCCTTTACACTGTACAAGTTTGAAGTGGATCTTGAGTCTGTGTGGGGGAGATTTACTAAAACTGGTGCACACAGAATCTGATGCAGCTTTACGTAGTAACCAATCAGATTTTATTGTCACAGTTTAATTGAACAAGCTGAAGTTAGAAGCTGATTGGTTACTATGCACAGCTGCAACAGATTTTGCATGCACCAGTTTTAGTAAATCTAACTTTTAGTAAAAGTTTTTTTTGGGGTATTTGTGGCTCTTAACCCTCTCTCTAGAGTTGGGTGAACAGGTCGACCTGAACAAAAGTTTGGCCCGAACATCGCCTGTTTTCCCTTTTAGCAAACACCTGAATTTGCACGAGGCATTCGGCGGCAGCACGCAGTGCATAATGCACTGCGTGCTGCACAGTGTATTCTAAGCCCTGATTGGACAAAGCTTTGTTTAATCAGGGCACAGTGAATAGCAGGTTGTTAACCACTTCAGCCCCGGACCAATTTGCAGCCAAAGGACCAGGCCCCTTTTTGCGATTCGGCACTGTGTTGATTTAACTGACAATTGCGCGGTCGTGCGACGTGGCTCCCAAACAAAATTGGCGTCCTTTTTTTCCCACAAATAGATGTTTCTTTTGGTGGTATTTGATCGCCCCGTTTTTTCTTTTTTGCGCTATAAACAAAAATAGAGCGACAATTTTGAAAAAAATGCAATATTTTTACATTTTTGCTATAATAAATATCCCCAAAAAATATATAAAAAAATTTTTTTCCTCAGTTTTCTACATATTCTACATATTTTTGGTAAAAAAAATCGCAATTAGCGATTATTGATTTGTTTGTGCAAAAGTTATAGCGTTTACAAAATAGGGGATAGTTTTATAGCATTTTTATTAATATTTTTTTTTACTAGTAATGGCGGCGATCAGCAATTTTTATTGTGACTGCGACATTATGGCGGACACATCGGACATTTTTGACACATTTTTGGGACCATTGTCATTTATATAGAAATCAGTGCTATTTAAATGCACTGATTCCTATGTAAATGACACTGGCAGTGAAGGAGTTAACTACTAGGGGGCAGGGAGGGGCTAAGTGTGATGTGTTGTGGTTTTTTTTTACAGTAGGGGGGCGTGGCTGTACTTCTGACGTCATTGATCGGCTTTCCCGATGACAGGGAACAGCCGATCAATGACAGGCAGTGTAGGAAGCGCGGGGAGAGGTTTGTTTACACAGACCTCTCCCCGTTCTTCAACTCTGTGACCTGATCGCGGGACACCAGCGGCGATCGGGTCCGCTGGTCCCGCAGCCGTGGTCACGGAGCTCCCGACCGGGCCTTGCCATTCTGCCGATGTATATGTGCAGGAGGCGGTCGGGAAGCGGTGAAGGAATGGGCCAGGAAGCCAGCTGCTGCGTCCTTAACCATGAATGAGTCATCAGCTGTGAACGGGCTTCTTTGCTGACAGCTGAATGGAAAAAAAAAGAATTTCCGGCATTCGAAAAAAGTTTTAACAAAACAGCAGGGGGGTCGTGTGTGTCCATTCCCCACCCCCCACCACGCCCGATGGAGTCACCATGTGATGTCACCAGTTGGGCCTGCCTCTTACCTATTTAAGAACTGTCAGCAGGAAGAGCAGGCATTCGGTGGAGAGTTTTTTTTTTCTTCTTCGGGTCCGACATGGCATCATTATTGACAACGGATCTACATCTGGGGACATTGATTTTTTAATAAAGGAATTGTCAAAAACTGCCTCCTGTCTTTATTTATTTTTGACACTTTTTTGGTGAATGGGTAGGGGTCAGTCACATAGAGGTGGGTGGGATCTGGTGGCCCCCTTGTTAAAAGATTCCAAATTCCAATAAGCCCCCTGCCCAGAGACCCCACAACCACTTCCCAGGGTTGTCAGGAAGAGACCCTTAAACATGGGGACAAGGTACCCCAAAGCACCCCCCCCCCCCGTGTTGAGGTCATGTGACCTGGTATAAAAGAAAAAATTGTGGAGCAAGGGGAGGGTAAACATTGGGACTTTAAATGAGGCCATGGCCTGGTGAGGTCATGTGCCTCCATCCCTGACAATGATATTGTTAAAATTAGGAGCAAGAGGGTGGGACTTGAACGAAGCATGTGGTTGAAATTAATACTGTTGCGGAAATTTTATGGACTCATGTGGACATTTTGTTCTAGGATGTGTGTTTTATAGATTGTCATCTGTCTCCCTGTGTATGATTTAACTGAGGAGCGCTCTAGCTGAGCGCACTTGGGTTGAATCGGGACCAACGGTAAAACCATCAGTATGAAAACCTTCTCATGGGCTTGGAGACGTGTTCTCTGTGTGTGTGTGGGCGTTTGCGGGTTTGTAAGTATCAAGCGCAATGTGCTGGGCTTCTTGCCTTCAAATGTCTATGCCCATTAGAGAAGTGAAGTCCGCATAAGGAGAGAAACATATTATATCTCTGTTGTGGCTACGCTATACCTTTTTTGGATACATATCTGCTTTTATAAGAGGGCATTGATATCTGCCTTGTTGGTATACTCGTACCGTATATTGACAACAGCAGTAGCAATGTGCCCGCAGATCTTCTCAAGCCTGTAAGAGCAAGTAGAATGATCTTACTAGATACTGGTTACTTTGAGCAGTATTTAATGGGCTCTATGCTGACCAAGATGGTGGATGTGCATGTATGTGGCTGGGCGGGGGCAATGCACATGCCTCAAGTGGGTGGGACATGTGCACTCCCCCCCACTCCTGTGGATGCCCTCCCCTTTACTGTTGTCATTTCTTGTGTTGTCATTTCCTGTGTTGTCATTTTGCAATCACTTCCTGTTTGTCATTCCTTTTGTTGCCGATAAATAAAAATGAAGGGTTGTGCTCGCGAGGGCAGATAGTTGAGCTGTGGAGCTAAGGATGTAAGAATGGTGGTCATGTCTGTGTTACTTGGGAAGATACGGGAAACAGGGTCGTACAAAAATGCATTATACCAAAAGGCTGAAAGTGACATAGATTTGCAGCGTATAGCGAAATTTCCACGTCAATACAATGGTGGAAATTGAGATATTTAATATTCCGTAAAAAACAAGATTACACACATAATTTCTATATACATACAAATAGAAATACACACTAAACCTGGCGTCAATTCCTAAAACAGCGGTAACTGGTAATAACATGGTTAAAAATGGGTAACATGATAGAGTTACAGAGTCCACCATATGCCACACTTGGGTACAAGAATGTTGCAAGGTAACATCTGCATGGCCTATGACCTTACTAGTCGCTGTCACATAATGTAATGGTACGAATATATAATCATTAGAAGCTGTTAGAGCTGTAGTATACTGGTACATGGCAATTGTTAGCTAGACAAGTTCCGCGGCTTGGTGCCGCCAGTGTTGCCAACCTATCAGATTCAAATTTACTGACACGACACCCAAAATTTACTGAAAAGTTACAAAATTTAAATTTTAAGTGCAAATTATAGTATTTAGGCTACAAACATATACAATATGCAATTAGCAATATGATTTAAAGTAGATAATAAGGTAAAAAACATATTTATTATTTTATTTTCGATATAGTAAGTAGCTCAGGGACAGGACTCGGGAGGGCAAGAAATTAGAATGGGCGGCACACACACATAAAATTGACTCTCACAGTGACACTGACAGCAGTGTGCAGCAGCACAGATAAGGATGAGACCTCACTGTCACAACGCGTCCTCTCCCGAGTCACAGTGACAGTCTCTCTCCAAGCCTAGTGGTCCCTTCAGTCCACTCCATTCTAATCAGCCCATACCACAGACCCGCATATGAGGCTCTGGCCGCTCTGCTTGGCTCCATTGCACCACCTCCGCTACCGCCTCCGCCACAGCCGCCCGATCACACTGTAGAAGGCACTCGGATGGTCTCAATTGGCTCCGGACCAAGCCGAGGGTCACAGCCATATTTTTTACTGTCAACTATTATACTCAAAGTTGGCAACACTGGGTGGCGCACATCAGGAGCAAGCACGTGGAGTATCTGCAAATGGGAGATGAACAACTAGATAAATAATCTTGTATCAGTAGAGGGTTGATGAATGGGGATGGAACACCCCCCCCCCCCCCATAGATCACTTACAAGTTTATATGCAGCTGGAGGCGTAAAGTCAGGGACCACGGACCACCCAGAGGCATCATTGTCAGGAGCTGGGGGGGGCTGCTCCAATGGCGACACACAACACGGGCGGTAACCCGGGCGTACCCGGTCACACAGGGCATACCTAAGGTGAACACGTGACAATAAGAGTAGGAGGTGATTAGGTCAAATGAATGTAGTGAAAAATTGGTGTGAAAGGGGGAGTGATGACAGTGAGATCTATGTCGTGTGGTGGGACTAATGTATACAGGGGAAAGGGAAATGGTTCATGTCTTGCCAGGCTGCATGCTTAGATAAGGGTCTGGTATGGAATTTGCCCACGCCGTTTTATTTATTTATTTATTTTGGCCTAGGGTTCCCATTAAAATCCATACCAGACCCAAAGGGTCACTTTTTTCTATTGCTGGCAATTGTATTGTAGTGATGGCAATTACATTTTTTATTTCTTTTTTACTTTAGAAATGTCAGTTTTGCTGCAGCAGGTTCTATACACTGTACAATGCACCACTTTACAGGCAGACTAAGGGGACCCCCCAGGCACTCTAGTTAAAGGAATTTTTCATTATTATTGTTTCACTTTAAGCATCATTAACCACTTCAGCCCCAGAAGGATTTGCCCCCTTAATGACCAGGCCATTTTTTGCGATACGGCACTGCATCATTGACACTGACAATTGCGTGCAACATTGTACCCAAACAAAATTCCATGTCCTTTTTTTCACACAAATAGAGCTTTCTGTTGGTGGCGTTTGATAAACAAAAAAAAGCGACAATTTTGAAAAAAAACTAATTTATTTACTTTCTGCTATAGTACACATCGAAAAAAAAAATTTTGGGGACATTTTTAAAAAAAAAACGATTTCTTCATCAGTTTAGGCCAATATGTATTCTGCTACATATTTTTAGTACGTATTTTTGGTTTGCTCAAAAGTTATAGCGTCTACAAAATAGGGAATAGATTTAGATTTACTTTTTTTCCTTTATTGTTTTTACTGGTAATGGCGGTGATCTGTGGTTTTTAGCGGGACTGTGGCGTTGTGGCAGACAAATCTAATCCTGAGTAAAACTTTTTGGGGGCCAGTGACACCAATACGGTGATCAGTGCTAAAAAGAATGCACTGATCAATGTAGAAATTACACTGGCAGGGAAGGGGTTAACATTAGGGGGCGATCAAGGGGTTAACTGTGTTCCTTGGGTAGGTTCTAACTGTGTGGGGGCTGGGCTCACTGGTACAACACAGAGATCATTGTTCCTGATGACTAGGAACAGCAGATCATCATGTTGTCCCCTGTCAGAACTAGGATCCGTCTTGTTTACATCTCTGTTCTTCCTCTCTGTACCGTGATCGCGGGTGGCCGGCGTGCCCACACTGCCCAAACGTTGGTTTGCGCAGCAAAGTCGCCTTGCCACAGTATATATGCGGAAGGCGGTCAGCAAGTGGTTAAAATCACTGCTCCTGTAAAAACAATCTTTTATTTTATTTTTTTATATTTTGCTTTGATACATGTTCCCCAGGGCAGTACCCAGGCCCCCATACCCTTTTTACGGCCAATAACTGGCATATAAGCCTTCAAAATGGGCACTTTTGATTTTTCTAGTTTGGGTCCCATAAACTTCAATGGGGTTCGGGTCTCAACTTTTGCAATGTTCGAGAGTACTGGCGTGAATGGAACCGAGGGGGTGTTCGGCCCAACTTTACCTCTCTCCCTATGTTTGAGCAATAAAATCTCAACAAAAGACAATAAAGTGACTGGCACCCAATGTTTCTCAATCCCCAATAATAGCTATGTACTCATACATGGGGTAAATGTTAACCCACTGTGCTACATGCCTTTGAGGGGGGATGCTACACAACTATAATAAAATCAGCCCAAACCAATAATAGCTTACTGTTGTGTATACAGTAGAACCTTGGTTTGAGAGTAACTTGATTTGAGAGCGTTTTGCAAGACAAGCAACATTCTTTAATACATTTTCACTTGATATACAATATGGTTGCATTTGATGAAGGTACAACATTTAGCAACTTACATGGTTGATGATTAAAACAGGCACATCTGATTATGCAGGTATCCAGGGTAAAGCTGTTCACATAGACCGCCCTCCTCACCGCCATCCCTTCTACGCTGCGCTCCACGAGCGATTCAGCCTCGCTTTCAGATCGCAATACTGCAGAGTAGTCTTCCAGGTCATGATTGCTGACTGACAGCGGTGAGAGCCAGCGGTTCGGAGGATGGTCTATGTGGACAGCTTTAACCCGGATGCTTGCATACTTAGATGTGTCTCTTTTAAATATCAACCATATGAGTTGCTAAATGTTATACCTTTATAAATGTAACCATATTGCTACACTTAGAGGCTACTCTCTTCTCTTTTATACTCTGTACCTCCTGCTGGATTTTGCATTTAATCCCCTTGTGGAGGCTGCCATTTGTGGATGGACATTTTATGGTTACACAACCGATCACATTGCTATAATCTTTTTATATGGACTATAAACTGAAAGACCTATGAAAAAATGGTTGTGGAACGAATCATCTGAGTTTCCATTATTTTTTATGGTGAACTTTGCTTTGATATACAAGTGCTTTGAATTACAAGCATGTTTCCGGAACGAATTATGCTTGCAATCCAAGGTTTTACTGTACTTCAGAAAAGTAGCATGCACATCCATTCTTAGCAATCAGAAAACTGTGTCGTCAGAGGACTTCTAACTATAAGGATATTATACTGGTTCCAGCTTCCAACACTGATGCCTTTGGGTGGTCCGTGGTCCTTGACATTACGCCTTCAGCTGCATATATACTTGTAAGTGATCTATTGGGGGGGGGGGGGGGTCTCCATCTTTAGTCTCCTCCCCTCTATTGATACAAGATTATTTATCTAGTTGTTCATCTCCCATTTGCAGATACACCATGTGCTTGCTCCTGATGAGCGGCACCAAGCCGTGAAACGCATCAAGCTAACAACTTCCGTGTACCAGTATACTACAGCTCTAACAGTTTCTATTATTTATATATTCGTACCATCACATTATGTGACAGGGACCAGTAAGGTCATAGGCCATGCAGATGTTACCTTGCAACATTTTTGTACCCCACTGTGATATATGTTGGACTCTGTAACTCTATCATGCTACCCATTTTTAACCATGTTATTACCAGTTACCATTGAGGTAAACACTTAGCATGCAGTGTTCAGATCGGCACAGCGAGACACAATGCCTTTACTGAGCTCTTCAGCTTGGCACACTGTTTTCTATCTGGTGCTCTGCAGGCACTCAGTGGGCACTGAAAATACATGTTTATCTTTCCCTTTTACCACCTGTCTGAACTTAATACAAACCAGTTTATGTAAAAGAGTAGTAAAATAAACATTCACAGGTAGCTGCAACCTGTATCTATGAGTTTGGGAACTCTTGTAGGGAAGAAACATGATGACATGGATAGTAAAAATCTAAGGCAAAGCAGAAATGTGGGCACAGTGAATACATGCAGTGGGACCAGGGGAGACACGGTAATTTGTTTCCAGCTCATGTTAAATGACTCTCACCAAATAAACCTGGGGGCCATCTAGTGGCCAAATGCAGTAATTTCTGTTTTACATCAATAAACAAATACATCAATAAACAAATTCAACAAGCACAGGAGATAGACTAAAAACATTGTTTTGGTTTATTGTTTCGTTTTTTCTCGATTTGCACAGAACAAATGTACATGCGCTTTCACTGGCCGAATTGCTATGCACATTTTTTAAACACATTCCATACTGTCAGTGCAAGTTTGCTTAGGCAGGACTTTCTTTCCTTTTGCTCCTTGTATCTGCCACATATTATTATTAATATTTGTATTATTATTATTATACAGGATTTATATATGATATAAATGATATATTAAAAAAAAAGATATATATATATATAATATATATATATATATATATATATATATATATATATATATATATTTACACAGCCTTTTACAATACAAAGGGGGACAGTACAATTACAATACAGTTCAATACAGAAGGAATAGGGGGGCCCTGCTCATAGAGCTTACAATCTAAAGGGAGAAGGAGGTAGTACAAAAGGTAATGGCTGCAGGGCATGATCTGATGGAGGGGACTCAAGTACAGTTCTTAGGTGGAGGTAGGCTTCCCTGAATAAGTGAGTTTTCAAGGATCGCCTAAAGGTGGACAGGGTAGGGGCTGATCGGACATACTGGGGCCGGGAGTTCCAGAGGATGGGAGAGGCTCCAGAGAAGTCCTGTAGGCGAGCATGGGAGAAGGATATCTGCAGATGAGATTGGTAATTTAGCAGGGGGCGATGTTGTGGATGGCCTTGTATGTTGGGGTTAGTATTTTGAATTGTATATGGTGGGGTAGGGGAAGCCAGTGGAGAGATTGGCAGAGAGGGGCAGCAGTCACAGATCGGTTAGTATTAGGTATATTAGTCTGGCAGCAACATTTATGATAGACTGACAGTGTTCCAAGTTATGAGGCAGCGCAGTGTAAAGTGGCTTTTTATTGGTAGTTGCAGCCTTAATTGATGTTCTATAGTTCAGGTAACCTGGGAGCTTCTTCCTTAGAGGTCAGTGTTCATTCAGTAATCAGTAGGAGGCCAGCAACACAATGCTACTCTTTAATAGGAGGTTGCAATTGCAATCATACCTCCTGACAGGCTCTGAAGAAGGGGGCATGCCCCTGCCCCAGCCATTATCCCTGCCATACATGTGGACCAATCTTTGGTGGTGTGTGTGCACGTGTGGGGGCTGTAATTCTGGAGCTGTTTTATGAATATGTGGTCCAGTTTTAGTAATGAACAGTTACATTCAGTGATCTTGTGAGTACCTGTCTATTTCTTTTTGACCTAATAAAAGCTTACCAGACGAGCACAAGGTGCTTTGTTCCTTTTTTATTTATGTGCTACAGACTTTAATGTTTTGTCTTTTAATGTAAGCTGCCTCTGCATAGTGGTAAGGTCTTGCAATCTTTATGTTAGTACAATACAATTCATGAAGACTCGACTAGCCCCAATTAGCGCAGAAGGCACTGGATTTGGACTTTACACTATACATGCACCTCGACCATCCAAATAGTTGCCGCTGGACTTATGTGCAGCAAAACGGTGGTCTGGTTTTCCTTTTCCAGTTTTTGCTACAAAGTCCAGCAATATCAACTTGGGGTGGTCGTGTCGCCTGGGTAGTATGGGTAAGATTACAACGCACTGCACTTCATGCATTAAGTATTCCTGATCTCTGCTCTCTTTGTGTTATTTATCTCTGATCTCTGCATTCTGTGTGTTACTTACTCCAGGCCCCTTCAATCTGTGCATTACTTACTCCTGGCCCCTTCAATCTGTGCATTACTTACTCCTGGCCCCTTCAATCTGTGCAGTACTTACTCCTAACCCCTGCGCTCCATGCGTTACATACTCCCGACCTCTGCTTTCCATGCAGTACTTACTATTGAACCCTGCAGTCTAAGCATTACTTACTCCTAACCTATGTCCTTTGTCTGTTACTTGCTGTGCTACTTACTCCTGACCTCTGCTCTCTTTGCAATACTTACTCCTGATCAGTGATGTAAGTAACTGAGTTAAAATAAACGGAGTTACTTAACGCAGTTACTTTAGAGGGTAACGAGTAACCTAACTGATTACTTTTCCCCTCATGGTAACGCAGTTCCCATTACTTGGGCGGCGTTACCCCAATTACATTTACCGCCACTAGATGGTAGTACTGTAATTCCGGTGTCCTGCCGAAAAAGTTCCCCCGCCAGATAAGGACCCCCTGTACTGTGCAGGCGCAGCGCTTGCGCAGGCGCAGCGCTTGCGCAGTACGAAGCACTACGGAGCTTACGAAAATTGCCGAACCTAAACAGCTCTGAGTAAACTCTACACCGCGCAGGCGCAGTTAACATGTAATTGTACGAGGCGATGCTGCATGCCTCTGATGCTCGTGCTACTCTGCAAGGGGCCTCTATCGTGTAACTAAGGGGCGGGTCTAGTATTACTGTAACCAAGGGGCGCATTTATTATTATTGTTATATATCGAGCTCTGCCCATTAATTTAACATTCGCCCTCTTCTGTAGCCTTCCGCCCCTTACACGATATAATAATAATAGACCCGTCCCTTGCTTACACGTATAACAGATCGGCCCCTTGGTTAGAGTAATAATAGAGCAGCCCCTTGGTTACACGATATATAACAATAATAATAAATGCGCCCCTTGCTTACAGTAATACTAGACCCGCCCCTTAGTTACACGCATAGAATATTAAAAAAAAAGTCACAGTTACTTTGCTGCGTAACTAATTACTTTTCTAATGTAGTAACTGAGTTACTAACGCAATTACTTTTTGGGAGAAGTAATTTGTAACTTAACTAATTACTTTTTTAATGTAAGATGACCAACACTGCTCCTGATCCATGCACTCCTTATATTATTTACTCCTGACCCCTGTACTCTGTTCATTATACATTTCTGTCCAATGCACTTCATGCATGACATGCTCTTGACATAGTAGAGGAAGATTTTATTTAACTATACACCTTTAAGCCCTTACAAAAATTTGCCATGGGAAATTTGTGAGTTCTTTGAATTTCTGTCTTGTCGTACTTTTTCTTTTTCATTTACGCCCTGCCTGTGTGCTCAGGTATGTGCACCCAAAAATCCTTTAAGGACTAATAACCACCCACAACAACTGGTCGATAGCTACACTATATTTGATATTGAAAGAAAGGAAAATAAATTTGGGACTTTATATGAGGCCAAATAAATGTACCTCCATCCCCGATATATAGAAATATAAAAACAGGGTTTGGAACTTTATATGAAACATGCAGCCAGGGAGACATCTCAGCATAATACTGCGATAGTGTCTGGTGAGTAAACCAACGATTGTGATCATGTATCTAAACATGATAACATTATAACCAATCATAGTAAAATAGGAAAACTTTATTCCTCAACATAGTACATATTAACATGATAACATAATGGCATAGTAACACAATAGTAGCATAATAAAAACACACCAGACTGATTGCTGCATATCTCCACAATAAAACATAATATAAATTGGTATGATCCAATGAAACATAGTAATGGTAACAGTTGTAAGTTGTATAGCAGAGGGGAGCATCTAATAACTTGACGCGTTTCGTAGCTATAATGCAACTCTTCAGGAGAAGAAGCAGGAGAGATGTCTATAAAATGTTGAAAAATTTTGATCGATCAAAAATGTTTACGATTAATCGAGGAATTCATCTTTAATTTCCACAGCCCTAATATATATATATATATAATGTAGCACTTCCCCAAAGGAGTTGCAGGTGACACTGCTGCTGCACAGCCAGGCAAACAACATTTTCAGCTTTCATCATTTCATTTCACAGCGAACAGTCCTTGAGTTTTGTTTTTTGTTTTTATTAGGGGGTAATAACTTGGGCATCCCATAATTCCTATCCCTATCCAACTTGATAGTGACAAAACCAGTGACAACTTTCCTATATACAGCTCCACTTGATCCTCTGTACAGCTCCATTTGATTCCTCCGTACGGCTAGCAGTCTCTGTTATATCAGCAACAGCCCCTTACAGGCTAGAAGCTCTCAGTCCTTTCAGAAAGTAGCACAATGTGTTGTGAACTGCATCCTGGAGTACCTCCAACTCCTCTGTAGACACTTGTCCCAGCTCTACCACTGCAGGGAAAGTTAGCCCACCTGGCTGCCTCTTCACCAGCCCACATGGCTGCTGCTCTTCTATCCAACTAACTCTCTGGAGATCTCCCAGGGCAAGGTTTAACCACTTTACGCAAAATTACATACCTGTACATCATTTTATTGAAGTGGTTGTACCGGGGTGATGCCTGCAGCCAGAGGCATCACACTGGTACCATTTTTTATAGCTGGCGGTCAGCTTTCTCATGATTACAACCGATGCGGCTATTGAGTCGCTTGGTCATTATCACAAGCTCCCCCGTGTGTTTGCGCGGCAAAGAAAACATATATGTACATCACGCCTGCAAATCTAAACGGCGTTCAAATCACACATATGAGGTATCGCCGCAATCATTAGAGCGAGAGCAATAATTCTAGCAAAAGACCTCCTTTGTAACTCTAAACTGGAAATTGTTAAAATATTTAACCAAAGGGTATTTTTAAGTACCATACTTTGTCGTCATTCCACGAGTGTGCGCAATTTTAAATCATAACATTTTAGGTATCTATTTACTCGGCATAACATCCTATTTTACAATATGCAAAAAAATTGTGCTAACTTTACTGTTTTCTTATTTTTTTATTCAAAAAAGTGTATTTTTTCCAAATAAATTGCGTTTGAAAAACAGCTGCACAAATACCGTGTGACATAAAGTATTGCAACAACTGCCATGGTATTCTCTAGGGCAGGGGTCTCAAACTGGTGGCCCTCCAGCTGTTGTGGAACTACAAGTCCCATCATGCCTCTGCCTGAGGGAGTCATGCTTGTAACTGTCAGCCTTGCAATGCCTCATGGGACTTGTAGTTTTGCAACAGCTGGAGGGCCGCCAGTTTGAGACCCCTGCTCTAGGGTTTTTGCTAAAAAAAAATTATAGATTGTTTGGGGGTTCTAATTAATTTTCTAGCAAAAAATACTGATTTTAACTTGTAAACAACAAGTTTTAGAAATAGGCTTGGTCTTGAAGTGGTTAAAGACTAAAGCACACTGTTGTCTTCAAGAGAGAACTGCTACATGTGGCAGTCTGTCCCCTTGTAAGTCCCTGCACTGTGTTGTAGTACTTACACTGTCCTCCTTACTCCCGATGCCTGTCAGGAAGGACTCCCTTCAAGCTTTTCCTGTTGTCAGTATCCTCAGGCCAGCACCCAAGCCCCAGCTGGAGGCAAAGCATCCCCCCAGACCAGGGAGTTTGCCTCAAAAGTGAGGCCTCACCGACAGCCTCCTCAGCACTACATCTCCATCTTCCATCCGATTCCTTGCCAGCATGATTCATTCATATTTAGTCCCCTGCCAGCTCCACCACCTCAATATTGGCTAAGCTCCCCTAATTATACAGAACAACCCTCCTAGCCTCCGCCCTCCAGCTTCCAGAACATTCTCCAACACTCCAGAACCAGGGGAAGGCACCAGAGAGTGCTGTTAGAGACTGCTGTATGAGTCATGCTTCCCTGAACTCTAATAACCCTGACCCAGATTCAAAGACTCACAGGGTTTAGACATGTGTCAGAATATATTTGATCTACTCTGACACTGGTAGCACACTAGAGGGTGCTACACATATATATACATATACACATATATATTTATATTACTCGCAATGGAGGCGGCATGCACCCGACAGCTGATGAAAACATCAGCTGCGGTGCCGACATTGCTGGACTCCAGGACAGGTGAGTGTCCGATTATTAAAAGTCAGCAGCTGCAGTATGTGCAGCTGCTGGCTTTTAGTTTTTGTAGCAGTAGGCGGACCTCTGCTTTAATTTGCTTGGATATTCTCTCACTTCCAGTTTGGCTATGGGACGGGAAGTGAAGGGATATCTTCAAAATGGGACACAGGTGGTGAAAAAAATCTGACAGGGGTTATAACCCTCCCTCACTATCCAAAATGAAAAAAAAATGTACCTATAGTTCTACTTTTAAGCATTAAAATGGGTATGAAATGTTTTTGTATGACACCAGAAAAAACACTTTACACTTGGCTCCAGGGCTCTTAAAGCTTTATTTACACCTCTGCTCACTTGTACTCCAAACTTGAGATAACAGTAATCAGTGTTCCTCAAAGCATCGGGACCTGTACCACTGGCAGTAATCTGCCTCACTGTATGTGTTAAAAAACAAGGTGCAACGTTTATGTACAGAACAGATATGCGAAAGAACAAATTCAGCTTAGGGATGTCAGCCAGTAGCTAGCGGAACCATATTAATGTAAAATGTGGAACCAAAAAGGTTGTTTCTATAAGCTTAAGTATCCAATACTGGCTGTCTAGAAGGTTGGAGAAGACAGTGTCACATAAGGCATAATAAACTGGTATTTCAGGGCCTCATAGGTCCCCTCCTCACTTTGTTGCCTCAGTAAAGGGACCCTGCAAGGCACAGAAACAATTAAATTCATATGCCTTTTGTGATTCTGTCTTCACAATGAACACATGAAATGCATTTATGTTGAGTGCTGGTGACTTTTCATCTGTGCACCTAACTAAGTTGCTTACATGCGTCATCTCTACCTCCTATATTGTGGCCTAACCAAGCTGCTTACATACTTTCCAGACACTGAACACTAAACAGTATTTGAGGATATTGTCGTTCAGATAAGATGCTCCAATCTTTTTTTTTTTTCTTTTGCAAGATTGAAAAAACTGCTTTATCTCTTTCATTTTGCTGCCTATTCAAGTGTTCGTCTGTAAGAACCAAGATTGTCTACCTAAAACTCCACATATTGATAGATTTGCATAGATTTATGTACACATGGGCAGTGTTGTACAGTTCATGTATAAATAAGAAAGTTAATTTTATTTTTATTTTTTTACCTAAAATGCCTTATTTCTAGGGACTGCATCAGCAGTTGAGAAATAGGCACATTTTGCAGTTCAAAATCACAAACATATTACAAAACTATTGCTTACCACACAACTCGAGATAGGCAAGCTATTTTACATTTTCATTTCAGTTTTATTGACTTTAATGGTTTAATATTACGTTTTAGGCTCTGTCATTTTTCACAGTGTTGTTCACAATCAGTGTAGAAATTGCTTCAAGTTTATAATATAATAAACGCAAGAGATGCTGTTTATTTTATAGGATGGATGACATTTTCCAACACAAAGTTGAGCTAAAAACTCTACTGAGATTATTTTTTTTTTTTTTAATTGCATATGATTGCAAAAAACAAAAACTGTTCATATACAGTAGGGTGAAGGCCATAAACAAACAGGTATATGGGTAGGAAGATGAGGAGCGATGGATGCATCATCGGGTGAGAGCTGGTTGTACATCCTACAGAATGAGCTCATTTCAATTATTAATACAGTAATACCTTGGATTGTGAGCATAATTTGTTTCCGGAAAAATGCTTTTAATCCAAAGCACTCTTATATCAAAGCGAATTTCCCCATAAGAAATAATGGAAACTCAGATGATTCATTCCACAACTATTTATTGATAAGTCCTTCCGCTTATAGTCCATATAAAAAGATTACAGTAATGTGATCACTTGTGTAACCATAAAATGTCCATCCATAAATGGCAGCCTCCACAAGGGGATTGGAAGCAAAATCCAGCAGGCGCTACAGAGTATAAAAGAGAAGAGAGGCGCCTCTAATTGTAGCAATATGGTTACATTTAATGAAGATACAACATTTAGCAACTCACCTGGTTGATGATTAAAACAGGCACATCTAAGTATGCAGGTATCCGGGGGAAAAGAAGTTCACATAGACCATTCTCTGCATCGCCGGCTCTTACCACTGTCAGTCTGCAATCGTGACCGGGAAGACTACCCTGCAGTAGAGCGATCTGAAAGGCAGGCTCATGGATCGCAGCGTGGAAGGGATGACGTCAATGGGGGTGCGGGGGATGGTCTATGTGGACAGCTTTACCCCGGATGCCTGCATACTTAGATGTGCCTGTTTTAATCATCAACCATGTGAGTTGCTAAATGTTGTACCTTCATTAACCACTTCAGCCCCGGACCAATTGGCAGCCAAAGGACCAGGCCCCTTTTTGCAATTCGGTACTGCGTCGCTTTAACTAACAATTGCGCGGTCATGCGACGTGGCTCCAAAACAAAATTGGCGTCCTTTTTTTCCCACAAATAGAGCTTTCTTTTGGTGGTATTTGATCGCCCCTGCGGTTTTTATTTTTTGCGCTATAAACAAAAATAGAGCGACAATTTTGAAAAAAATGCAATATTTTTTACTTTTTGCTATAATAAATATCCCCAAAAAATATATAAAAAAATTTTTTTTTCCTCAGTTTAGGCCGATACGTATTCTTCTACATATTTTTGGTAAAAAAAATCGCAATTAGCGATTATTGATTAGTTTGCGCAAAAGTTATAGCGTTTACAAAATAGGGGATAGTTTTATAGCATTTTTATTAATATTTTTTTTTTTATTAGTAATGGCGGCGATCAGCGATTTTTATTGTGACTGCGACATTTTGGCGGACACATCGGACATTTTTGACACATTTTTGGGACATTTGTCATTTATACAGCAATCACTGCTATTTAAATAGCACTGATTCCTATGTAAATGACAGTTGTAGTTAGGGGGTTAACCACTAGGGGGCGGGGAGGAGTCAGTGTGACGTGTTGTGTTTTTTTTTACAGTAGGGGGGCGTGGCTGTACGTCTGACGTCATTGATCGGCGTTCCCGATGACAGGGAACCGCCGATCACTGACAGTCAGTGTAGGAAGCGCGGGGAGAGGTTTGTTTACATAGACCTCTCCCCGTTCTTCAGCTCCGTAACCCGATCGCGGGATACCAGCGGCGATCGGGTCCGCTGGTCCCGCGGCCGGGGTCACGGAGCTTCCGACCGGGTCGCGAGCGCGCCGCTAGCGGCGCGCGCGCGACCCACGGGCAGGCACATGCACGATCACGTACAGGTACGTGATTCTGCCTGCCCGTGCCATTCTGCTGACGTATATATGCAGTGGCCGGTCGGGAAGCGGTTAAATGTAACCATATTGCTACACTTAGAGGCGCCTCTCTTCTCTTTTATACTCAGTTGTGACAAGATGCTACTCTCATATCAAGACTTTGCTTGTTTATCAAGTCAAAATTTATTAAAAAATTGTGCTTGTCTTGTACAACGCTCTCAAACCAAGTTACTCTCAAACCAAGGTTTTACTGTATACATAAAACTTTTCATGGAAAGATACCTTGTGTATCCCTTAGATGAGAGAGACAGTCAGTTTGTAACCATGAAAAAATAAATAAAAGGGGCTGCGCAATAAGTCAGGGCTCAGGAAACAGTGGTAAGGATAGAGAGGGCTGCTTCAAATATGACAAATGAGGCTGCCCTGGGAAGATTAGTGCTGCACCAGAGATCTTTAGAGCTCTTGGCAATAAGTGATGAGGGATCAAGGGGCCAGATTACATAACAAGGAGAGATACACCTGCCTAAAAGTGTTTCTGAGGGCTAAGGAGTTAGAAAAGCTCATAGAGAACAAGAAGAACAAAGCCTGTGGAATTGAGAGCACTGCAGTGTTCCTTTTTTGCCATTGTTTCTTTCAGGTCTGTCAAGTGAATGTATTCTCTGCAAAGTGCAGTTCCAGGGACAAGGATTTTTTTTGTCCTTGCAAATCTCCCTGTACACTATTGAAGAGATGAGGGAACATCTTGCTTTTGCTGCGTATATCGCTGTCTACATTGTCAGTAATGTCGTTCAAGGTTTTTTTTTAACATCAGCTCTGACCCTGTTCCTTTTTTCCGGGTTCTGAAAGCTGGAAACACCATACTGCACTGAGGTGTAATAGGTCTCCATACTGAGCATAATATATGTGACAGTTTTCATGACTACAACTTTCTATAGCTTTTCTGTCCACATATTTAATTATTAGGTTATGCATATACAGTATCTCACAAAAGTGAGTACACCCCTCACATTTCTGTAAATATTTTATTATACCTTTTCATTTGACAACACTGAAGAAATGACACTTTGCTACAATGTAAAGTAGTGAGTGTACAGCTTGTATAACAGTGTCAATTCGCTGTCCCCTCAAAATAACTCAACACACAGCCATTAATATCTTAACCGCTGGCAACAAAAGTGAGTACACCCCTAAGTGAAAATGTCCAAATTGGGCCCAATTAGCCATTTCCCTCCTGGTGTCACGTGACTCGTTAGTGTTACAAGGTCTCAGGTGTATTAAATGTGGTGTTATCTCATACTGGTCACTGGAAGTTCAACATGGCACCTCATGGCAAAGAACTCTCTGAGGATCTGTAAAAAAGAATTGTTGCTCTACATAAAGATGGCCTAGGCTATAAGAAGATTGCCAAGACCCTGAAACTGAAGCAAGCTGTACGCTCACTACTTTACATTGTAGCAAAGTGTAATTTCGTCAGTGTTGTCACATGAAAAGATATAATAAAATATTTACAAAAATATTAGGAGTGTACTCACTTTTGTGAGATAGGGGGGGTTATTTACGAAAGGCAAATCCACTTTGCACTACAAGTGCAAACTACAAGTGTAAAGTGCACTTGAAATTGCACTGAAAGTGCACTTGGAAGTGCCGTCGCTTTAGATCCAAGGGGGACATGCAAGGAAAATAAAAAACAGTATTTTAGCTTGCACATGATTGGATGATAAAATCAGCAGAGCTTCCCCTCATTTCAGATCTACCCCTCAGATTTACAGCAACTGCACTTCCAAGTGCACTTTCAGTGCAATTTCAAGTGCACTTTGCACTTGTAGTTTGCACTTGTAGTGCAAAGTGGATTTGCCTTTTCGTAAATAACCCCCAATGTATAAATATTATTGGGAGAGTTAAAATCCAAGGATCTTATGGTGTCTTGTACTGTATGTTATGTCTGCTATTATAAAAACAGACTGTTGGAGTGTATTTTTGGCATCTTTGCCTTAATGATAGAGGACCTCATCCCATCATCCCAGTGCTGCTCAGCTCATTGGCGGTGGGGGGCATAAACGGCTCAATCTATGCAACTGATGCTCCAAACAAAAGGAGGACTTGAGATGATTTGATTTGGCCCTTGTAAATTTTCCTAGGAGGAGGTAATGAGCATTTCCATCTGTCAGAATTGCTCATTATTTCACACATTTTGAAGTGTGAATCTCGGTACAAGCAAGTGCTGATTGTCCACTTTGAAAAAAAGAAACAAAAATATCATCATATGCACATCTGTAGCACATGACAGCCAAGATTGCGGCATTTCCCCACTCTCTGAAGTTTGATTTTGGGCACATGTCTCACTGCCTGTGATTGTTAGACATTATTCCAGGGTTTTTCTACTATCAAATGCTATAGGGTAAGATGCTATAGGATCACATAAAGACAAAAACAGATACAAAATAATCAAAAACAGGTCTTTGTAATGCTTTTTATGACCAAGAACTGCAGTTGCCTAAAATGTACCAACAAATGGATGCAGCTGCTTCCAGTTCCCGGATTCTGCACACACAACTAAAATCTACATGTTAAAAAAAAATCCAAACTGTAGCGAGCCTAAGAATATATTTACATTTGGGATATGTGTTGGATTATAGGGGTTTATGTCCCTGAAGAGCAGCTCTACTTCAGGTTCATATAATTGGACATCATAAAACAAGATGCAGGTCTTGCGGGACGTGGTTTGAAGCCAGTGATTAATTTCTCTTAAATGACATTTTCAAGAAGTATTAGAAGATTTAGCAGAGGTTGCACCTATACATTCTCAGCGGAAACAAGATGTTGTATAATTATAAAGATAAATATCTATTTTTGCATATAAAATATGGGTATATTAAATTTAGGGAAAACAAGTCATTGCGGATTTAATAGTGTTCTAGAAAGGCAGAAAAGTTAAAACATGCTGCCATCTAGTTTTTCTTGACTGTCTGCAGCAATTTTCCTGGGCTGCTCACTTACATTGAAAGTCCACGTATATTCCTGTGGTGTTTTATGCTTTTCATTTAGTGAGTGAACATAATTATTGCAATTAAAATATTGTACATGCTATTGTAAAGCAAAAGGATACTTGTGGTAGTAGATAAGCATTGACATTTTTGCATTTATATGAGTAAAATTGTGATGTTTTCCAGCAGAGATGTAACTATTTGTGTATAACATCCTGCAATAAGGAGCAAAGAATTGTGGCAAGCAGGACCACTTACACTATCCCCCTACACAATTTGACAGTGCTGGGTGAAGCCAATAACTAAGCTTTAGCATTGTCACATGGGAGGAAGGAAAACGAGTCACATGCTTGTCATACCTGGAAGTATTGGGTACACATAAGACTGCTTTCATGCTGAGGAGTTTTTCAAGTGCTTTTGTGTTAGAAAAGCGCCTGAAAAGCTCAATGAATGTCTTCAGACTGCGTGGTGTGCTTCCGTTGTGGTGAATAAAAAATCCTGCTTGCAGCGTTTTTGGAGCATGTTTGGGAAGATAAAAAAACGCACCAAATGCACAACTTCTGATTAAAAGCAATGACAAACTAGGTAGAAACATGACAAAAATGCATTTCTGGTGTGGTTTTTGAGTCACATATCTTTTACAAAAAGCACCACAAACACGGTAAAATCGCAGTTTGCTTTTTGTAGCGGATCAGTGTGAAAACAGCCTCCCGATAACAAAATGAAGCGACAAAAAAGTGAATAAGAAAAAAAATAAACAATGTGATGCTGAGGAATGAGGCAGTTGAGGGAACCTGTTGCTTTCCAAAAAAGGTAATTGCGTCACTGAAGTCCATTATGGGCTATTTGTGGATATAGCACAGTGTCTAACAAGCAGGTACTAACTTTAAGGTCATTTCACAATGTGTAGGTTGACCCAAACTGGTTAAATCAAACACAAACAACTGTGTAGAGTGGCTAAAACTGAGCAAGGGGGTGGCCATACTACAAAAGGTGAGGACATGGTAGATTAAATTAATAACCCTCAAATTTCACTCCAACTTCATTTGTTGAAAAAAGGAAGCAAGCATGGCTACTAAGGTGAAATATTGCAGCAGACAGGTGTTTTCACATATCTCATCTACAGATGTATCAGCAACACAGTGGGGTTGATTTACTGAAGGCAAATAGACTTTGCACTTTGCAAAGAGCAGTTGCACACTGCAAGTGCAGTTGCTCCAGAGCTTGTAAATGACCAGAAGCTCTGCTGACTTCCACCATCCAATTACGTGCAAGCAAAAATGCTGTTTTTTTTATTTTCCTGGCACGTGATTGGATATTCTTTGCAAAGTGGAGCTTTACCTCATTTACACAATTCTGGAGAAACTGCACTCACAGAGTGCAATTACACTTTGCAAAGTGCACAGTCTATTTGGCTTTAGTTAATCAACCCCAGTGGTCAGTCACAGAAACTGAATGCAGCAGAGAATAAATGCATCAAAGTTACTTCCTTTCAAAACCAGGAGCTGTCCAGCACTTCTATCAGCTAAGGAATGAGAACTGGGAATCCACTGGGACCCCTATACATCTCCCTAAAGTATGGAAACGTTTTATCACAAGTGGTCTTAAAAAAAGAGCGGTGACTAGAAATCCACTCCTCTGTGGTGAAAAAAGGCAAACAGCTCATCTACATGCAAAAACACAAGTATTGGCATCCAAAAAAATGGCAGCAGCTGATTTAGACTGATGAGTCAAAATTTTAAATTGTGCTTTAAAGCCCAGTTGTACCATATTTTCTTAATCTGTAGGTGGACAAGGTGATGATTTAGAGAAGTCTTTAAATGCCTTTGCTAAAATTTCAAGGGGATAAAATATCTGTTGAGCTGCCAGTAATTCTTTCGGCTCCTAATTCTGTGGTGGAATGACAACTCACAACATCTTTGTGGCCTGAGTGGTATCAGCCCTATCCAATATTATTTGATAAACTGCTCAACCACTCCCACTGTCTTTTTAGCCACAGCATCCAGGAGCCAGGGGTTCTGCATACAGCCACCCATAGAGATCAAAAGCTTTAAATGGTTGTGCACAGGCATACATTGGTAAATGTGTGCATTCATACAATGCATGACATTGTCTGTGTCCAGGGTACACATACATGAGCAAGTACCATTATATACCTGTGTACAGCCATGTATTGCCATTGATTTCTATGAGAGGCTGCATACTGTAGCCGTGGCTCCTGGGCAGAGAAATATGCCCAAATTTTACATTGCATAGCCCCAAGTGCCCATAAAAATGAGGCCTAAAGCACAATGGAGGTTCCCTGCATATTGGGAACTACATTTCTGCAAACAGAGTTATTAATTTGGTTCAAACTGATCGCCTCTTACTGCTGTGAATGCAAACAGATTACATTGACCACAAACACATGGCCAAAATAATGCAGATCTATCTGTGGATCAAGGAATTGTGCAATAGATGGTATGGCCCCCACATCATCAACATCATCAAGCCAGAGACAAAAGGAAGTAGGACAGCCATAGTCTGCAGGGAAATGGTGGCAAATTTTATAGGACACTTTGAACAAACTACCACATGAGTACCTTACACAACTGCATGCAAGTGAACCCAAGAGATCTGCTGCTGTGTTAACAGCAAAATATGGTCACATCAAATATTGATCCAATGTGTGTTTTTTTCTGTTTACTGCACTTTCTAGGATGTTCATTGATTATTAAAACTCTTCATGGCATTCCTGCGTTATAGTATTTTTCACCTAAGCTTCACAGAATTGTATAAAAATATATGCACAGAACGTGGATGAAACAGGCAACTGACAAGCAAAAAGTGGTGTTTAGTGATACACTCTGTGTAGATCAGTCTTTAAGAATACATTTCCAAAGAATACCAAGAGCAAGGGCTGACATATTGGCGATTTCAAAATACCATCAGCTACATTAAAATAGTGTTTTAGTGGCCTGTTGGAGATAAATGGTGTCTTGCTTGGTTCACATCAGTGGCATTATCCTGGCCAGATAGCATGTCAATAGAGCACTAAACACTGATGCGAGGATGCACTAAAAATAGCAATTTTAAGAAGAATCATTTCCGTTCTCGTAATAAAGTTATCATTGGACATAAATGGGGGAATGAACTGGCAGACCACATAACAAAATTGGTCCCTAGAGGAAATGGTCTAGTATACAATTGGTAGATCTCTTAAATAAATATATATTCTCTGAATATTGAAGAATTGACTATGTAGTTGATACAGACTTGGAAAACTATTCTTCGACAAGCCGTGGACATCTTTTTAGTTCCATACTTAACAGAATAATTTATTGTGTATCTCTGCTAATGTAGGCAATACCTCTTATTGAGTTAAATTCAGTGAAAGCCCATTCATGGGTGTCCGGCATTAATCTTGCCTGTTATTTGTCATTTTCATGTCCCTATTTGATCATTCTTTTTTCCCTTTTATGTTATTTACAAATCGATAATGTTTTTCTGAAATCTGTTTAAAGAACATTCAGAGAAGAGAAATACAGTATAAGAGAACTAGTAATATGATTAGCGGGATGAATGGAATCTCAGATTAAAGAGTAATGTATCTAATATTCTACATCTCTTGGAACACAAAGAAAGCACAACAAACTCTAATCGCTTCTTTCCTGTGGACACTGAAAGTAAATTAACTCTAAAAGACTCCCTGTTAACCTTGATGTGTACTTTTCTTTTGGCATTGCGGGTCTATTATTTGGAGTATTATGGATAAACCTTTCAATAACCCCAACAGTTCCTGTTTGCTTCACAAAATTCAATACAGTTAGATGAGGACTGATCATGTGCGCTTTTCTAGTGAATCTGTTAAAGTACCAATAGGTGACCACATTTCTCACAGAGGACAACAGGTGGTGAGACATATGACTGTCTTCAACCTTGCTGGGAGCCAATGCAACATACCTTGCAACTCATCTATGACTTAATGCATTAATAAGTAATTTAAACCTTCCATTCTTTTCTTTACAGAAAAGGAAATCATCAGCACCTGCTGGCGTAACAACTTTTGAACAAGATTGGCTCATTGTCATTACCTAGAAAAGCCTACTTTTACCCAATTTACAGCCAATCATTGCAGCTACTGGTCTCCTTCTGTTAAGGGATAAATAAACCCAAGAACAAAAATGTAATATTGAGCAGCTTTTTAGTCTTGAGCTGTTATCCTTCTTCTGTAAGCTACATAACCCTTCCTCCATGTAATGGAGATGAAGAAAGACAGACATGTTTGCAGTCCAGTCTGGGGAGCAATCACATATATAGTGAAGGGTTTAGCCACCCATGAACAGGAAGCGCATTTTATAGGAGAACATACAGTAAGCTGCGCCAAATAACCACATGAACACTGGTAGAAACTAGACTATATAAAAAAGGTTAAACTATATGGCAAAGTCCTTGGCTGAGAAAATAGATAAATACAGCCACAGTCCACACTGGTTATTCTTCTATTAACACCTTGGTGACTCCACACATATACACAAAAGTGCCCGACCACCGAGATAAGATTGTGCTTACCAGATGGTAAAGCATAAAGCGTGTTTGGCTATAACCCAGCCGCAGCCGTGAGGATGCTGGGACAGTGACATCATAAGGGGGCGGGGTCACCATGTGACATGAGAAGGTGACCCGCCCCTTGTCCCTATATAACTGGTGGCGCAACACGTCGGAGCCATTACAAGAGTATACGGTGACGAGTCAACATCGGAAGAAGAAAGAAGAACAAGAAGCAGAAGAAGCAGTAGGCGGCGTCGGCGACAGTGACGGCGACGGCAACACAACAAGCCCGGGCCATTGCTCATAAAAGAGCTGGAAGAAGAAAGCGGAGGCCCGGCAAGAAGAACAGAAGAGACCCCCGGAGTCAGAACAAGACCCCTAGATGGCGGCGACGAAGAAGAAAGCCAGGCTCCTCCGCTAGTGAAAGAGCTAGTAAAAGAACAGAAGATATCGGAGGAGTCCGGCGAGAAGAGCCCCCAAGACAGAAGAAGACCCCCGGAGCTGTGCAATAAAGTATTTTAAAAAATGGTGTCTTTTTTTTATTTACACTTTTTTCCTTAGGTGAATGGGTAGGGCTCCAGGATTCCGATAATCCCCCTGCCCGCAGACCCCCACAACCAATGGCCAGGGTTGTGGGGATGAGGCCCTTGTCCTCATCAACATGGGGACAAGGTGCTTTGGGGGGGACCCCAAAGCATCCTCCCAATGTTGAGGGCATGTGGCCTGGTACGGTTCAGGAGGGGGGGGCGCTCTCTAGTCCCCCCTCTTTTCCTGCGGCCTGCCAGGTTGCGTGCTCGGATAAGGGTCTGGTATGCATTTTGAGGGGGACCCCCACGCCATTTTTTTTTGGGGCGCGGGGTTCCCCTTAATATCCATACCAGACCTGAAGGGCCTGGTATGGAATTTCAGGGGACCCCCACGCATTTTTTTTCTTAATTTTTTTAATTTCTTAATGCTAACATGACCTGTGTTCAAATAGCCTTTAAAAAACCCATAGGAGTGAACCAGCGCAAAAAAAAAGTTGAGATGTGTGCCCGTTCAACTTATGCAAATGAACCTACGTGGCTTGACATTTACTAAGATTTTGCCGGCGCAGTGAAACAGAGCACATGAACGGGCGTAAATGCCGCTCGCGCATGCGCAGTACATAATTTGACCTCACGTAGTTAGAAGTGGATTTGCAGGCGCAGTAAGCCTGCTCAGATAAAGTTTGTTTTCCGTTTTATTTTAGGCATATTTGTTAGTTGGACAGTCATATCTATACTTCCTCACATCACTCACATCACCCCCATTCTTTTATTTTCTGAGTTGAAGATGCCGTGCGCCAGGTCTATAGTGGCGCACAGATCGCGCCGGCAACATTATAGTAAATGGAGAATTGCGCTTGAGTTACAGGTGCAAATGCTTTGTAAATAGGAAAACGGCCGTTGCTCAAGGCGCAAATGCTTGGTAAATCAGACCCAAAGTTTTAATCCCTTTTCACTGCAATGAGCGGTTTAGGGTTGGGTATTGTTTGTAGCCTAATAGAGCCTGGAACCCTTGCTGTAGTAGTGCTTGGCCATAGGGAATAGCATATGCATTTCTTTGTTAACCTCTGGAAATGAAAATTACACGCTCTGTCCTCTGGGTCAGTTCAAATGTAAAATTTCAGTTCAACCACAGTGTGCCTTTAACTAAAGCAAAAGCAGCTACTGACATAAAACTATTTTTTCAAAAGTTAGCAAGGAAACAAGCATGTCTCTTAAATAAGCATATCTTTTTTTAATTAAAGGGAAAAAAGTTAATGGCCGCTTTTCTAGTCTAGCCTACATCTCAAATGGTACATCAAATTGTGCGGCAACAGCATTCTGTGCCTGCACATACCTTATTACCTACACTGTGCCCAATGGAAGGCTATGTATTATTCTTTAGTTCCTGACCTCTTCTCAATCTAAAGCCTCTGCATTGTAATTGACAAGGCAAGCAGCATCCTGCTGTCCTGATATCAATTGCTATGGGATTTTATTTCACTGGCTGTTCCCATAATTGTATTTATGTTATGTGCAAAGGAATCAGAAATACAATCCCTAATGGTCCCTTTTATACATCTGCTATAAATCATAGCTAAAACATCCAATCCATGATCTGGAGATGCAAATTGCACAATAACAAACACACAAAATATACTTATAGACACACAAACCCTAATTACTTATTTAAAAATGCTGTGTAGTTTTTTTTTTTATTATTATTATTGTGGATATAAGAAACAAGACTTAGTACAAAATTCATTATAAATAAATCGAATTAAACTTAGCTAATGCTGCCAGCAGAGTCACACTTTATACAACGAAGGACATCCCCTGACTGAGAAGCCAATGCAACCCCTGTGAATTGTCAAACACTTTTAATTATTTTATGTATTTTCTTTATTTGCTGATATCCAAGAAGCACCTTGTTTCTGTGTGAATGGGACACCGGTGCATATATTCGTAATCAGAGATTTTGATAACTGGGAGCTGGATCAGGATCCTGTGGATATCAGATGATAATAATAATTTTAGTCATTTGACCTTTAGAATATGAAATGCAGTTGTTCTAGTCTGTCCTTTGGACGGTGGTGGAGCATGATTCACTGGGTAAAGGAATGGAGAAGACGTTTTTTTGGCACTTACACAATGAATGCAGTGAATTTTGTCACATCACATAAGGACTTTGTTTCTATTTGTCTAGGCACACGTAGAGTAGATGTGGGGAATGTTAACATATCACACAAATACTTTATATTGGTTTATGAACTGAAGGTGTTTTTGTGCATGTATCAAGCTTCAGGAGTTTGTTTCCTGTGTTTCCTGTATTTGAGCTTGCTGCTTTTGGAGTTCAAGGCATACCTGGAAAGTATTGGTTAGTTTTTATATACTGCATGATTAGCATTTTTATTGTATATTATACAGAGCAGCTCCTTATTTTTTTATTTTTTTTATTCATACATATTTTTATTCATTTTAAGAATAGGAATTATAACAATGTATACAATTTATACAATAAATAACATTTAAAAAAATATAGGAATAAAGTAACAGTTAAAAAGAAAGATAAAAAGGGGGGGGAAGAGGAATTGGGGGGTGAATGGGAGGAAAATATCAGAATGATAAAAATTCATCAGCAAATGTACAAGAGTTTGTAAGAGTACATCATAGGTGTAAAAGGGAGCTATCAAAATTTTGAGGTAAGAAGGATGTAACCCGGGGGGGGGGGGGGGGGGGGGGGGGGAACCATATATTTCTCGAATTTGTTTAAATCATCATAAAGAATAGCTGCAAGTTTTTCGTTAGACATATACCAATTCATTATATTTTTAACTGATGATGAATTCGGAGCAGAAGACCACCAAGCCTTTGCCAAGTTTGTTTGGCAGCAGTGAATAAGAATGTTAAGAGGCGGAAGTGAATATTTGTGAAATCTTTTGGTTTGAGATTTAGTAAGATTCTAGTGGGTTCTTGGAAAGCGGTTTTCCAAACATGGTAAAAATTGTTTGGTATATGTCAGTCTAAAATTGCTTTATTCTAGGAAAATCCCACCATATATGTAAGAGGGTACTAGTACTCAAGGAACTTCTAAAGCATTTATCAGAGACTGTTGGTTTAAATTTGGCTAAGCGTTGGGGAACTAAATACCATCTAATGAGCAATTTATAATTGGATTCTACTGCTGCTGTGTTGATAGAACAGTGGGACGTAGTGTACCACATTTATTTACAATCTTTTACTGTTAGAGATTCACCCATTTTGTCAGGTATGAATGAGACAGAGGTGTCTGTTTTTCAAGTATAGATGAATATATAATTGAGAGAAGCCCTTTAGTAGCAGGATCATGTTTACAGAAAAAGGTTTTTAGACTTGAAGATGATCCTATAGTTTGGATTACCAATTGTTTAATTTAAAGGTACCTAGAAATTTCTTGTTGCAGTAAGTTGTGTATTTGTTTCATGGAGGAAAAACTCAATACTCCAGTGGAAGATATTATCATATAATTTATAAATATATTTAGAAGTCAACCATTTGAATTGGAGAGGTTCATGGAATCCTGGCAGAAACATTGGGTTACATATAATTGGTAATAGGGGAGCATAAGTGGACACCTCTAATTTTGTATTTATACCATATTGATAATGAATGTTTGACAATGGGGTTATCAATAGATTTCTGAAATTTTTTAGAAATCCAAAGAACAGCATCAACGCATATAGGGTCCAGCTGGGAGGTCTCTAAGGAAACCCAGAGGCGAAAGTATGAATAGTTATGGTAACCTGTAAGTTCTGCAATTTGAGCTGCTGAGTAATAAGCAGAAATATTTGGAACAGCCAGACCTAAATTCTTTTTTGTCTGGAAAAGTGTTTCTCTATTTATTCAAGGTTTATGATTTTGCCATATAAAAGAAAATATCAAATTTTGAATCAATCTTAGAATATGGGAAGGAATTTTAATAGCACATACCCTAAATAAGTAAAGAAATTTAGGTAAAAAAAAAAACATTTTGATTGACGATATGCGCCCCAACCACAAAAATTTTTTTTTTTTCCCATGTTTCAAGAAGGGATTTTAAGTGACTTATAATGGACGGATAATTGGCTTTATAAAGTGAATCGTAAGAGGAGGTAAGTTTAATACCTAAATAAGATAAGGAAATGTCTTCCCAGGGGAAAGGAAAATTTGCTTTAATATGAGCAATATTGGTAACCGACTGTCAGAAACCATGAATCAGACTGAGACAGTAGTACAGTTAAATCACACTTGTTTAATAATAATAAAAAAAACGTAAACAGGGTAAATGTAGTCAAAACATAGCCAGAGTTCAGGAACCGGAATGGATAGTCAGACAAGCCAAAACGTCAGGGAGCCAGAGATGAGCGTAGTAGAACAGCAAGCAGGATCTGGAGCCAGAAGGAATGTCGGCCAAGCAAATATTTAACAGGAACACAGGAGAGCGTCTCTAGAGATGTGACCAAGGCGAAGGCTTAAGTAGGCAGGACTGACGAGCAGGATATCATCAACAGGTGAGTCACTGTGTAGAGATAGGAGCTGGCACTTACCTGACAGCTGAGTGGCCAGCTTCGAGAAGGAAAGGCTGAGCCCAGACCTGACACCGACATAATTATATTAAGGGCTTTAGATTTAATATTGTTAACATAAAGTCCAGAAATATTTTGAAAGGCATCAAGTTCTTCATTTAAATTGGGTAAGGTGGTTAAGGGTTGTGTTACAAACAAGAAGACATCATCAGCAAAAATATTTGCAATGTCCAAACCTTTAATATTAATGTTATTTTTAATTGATATTGCAAGAGGTTCAATTGCTAGTAGAAATAACAGCAGGGATAAAGGGCATTCTTGTCTAGTGCCTCCTTGAATATCAAAAGGGGTGTGATCGAAATCCGGCATATTGTTCAAAAGCTCATGGATTATCATAAAGTGATTTAACCCAACTGCAAAAGTGAGGGCCGAAGCCCCATTATTTAAGGAGAAAGTTTAAAGTGGTGTTTCCCTCTAAAAAAAATAAAAATGCTTAAATTTCCTAAAAAAATATGTTTTTACTTACCTCTAAATGCCTGTTGCTAGGGGGTCCCTCATAGTCTGCCTCCTTCGGTGCCTGGGCTGGTGACATCACTTCCCCTCGGCGCAGGAAGGGCTCCCCAGTCATCTGGGACCTGTCACGTGTCCCAGATGACTGTGCGGCCAATCACCGCACCCGGGTGCCCCCACAGATTTGTTCTAGTTTTGGCTAAAATAATAAGTTGAAGAATTCTGCGTATGTTATTCCAGTGTTTAAAAGAGTCACTAAAATTTTAGCAAGGATTTTAGCATCATAATTGAGAAGTGAAATAGGGCAAAAATTATTTAGTACAATTTAGTTTTGGTATCATGCATATAGAAGCAAGGAGTGTATCAGAATTTAAATTATAACCTTGTAATATAGCATTATAATAGTTTGACAGGGGCTAAAAAATCTGCAATTTTTTTATAATATAGAGCAGATAGTCCATCTGGACCTGTTTTTTTTTACGTGTTTTGAGAGATTTAATGGGTAAAAGAATTTCAGGAAGAGATATACTATTTTCTAATAGTTTAAAAGGAGGTTTCGGAATTGTAGGTAAGTGCACTGAAGAAAAGTATTTTTCGGCTAGTTTATTATGTGGGTGGGGCTTGATAAAGTTTCGACAATTGATCATGAAAGAATTCTAGAATTTTATAAGGATTACTCGTTAATGAGTGTGTCTTAAGACGGATAGGTTTAAATTTATGGTCGGTTTTACACAATTTATTAGCCAAAGGAGTATGTGGTTTATTATTATACATATAGAATTTATTCTTTGTCCGATTAATATAATTTTCAGATTGTGTTGATAAAAATAGGTTTGGTTGTGTCTGAACAGTGGATAAACTAGTGAGCAAGGATTCAGAGGTATTTTTTTTTTTTATGTGGGCTATTTAGAGAATTAAATTCTTTCTTTAGTAGTTCATTTTTTTCAGTGCGTTTATTTTTTTATTTTTTAATTTTTTTTAAGTAAACTTACGATTTCTGGGAATTTACCACATATAACCGCCTTATGTGGACTTCATAAAGTGCTGTGAGATATATTAGGAGATGTATCGAGATTAAAATATTCTTGTAGGGAAATTTGGATGTCAGAGAGAATATTAGGTTTATTTAGAAGAGAGTCATTTAATAACCTAAATTCTTTTGGTTTGGTATAAAGTGATTTAAAACAGGTTAAAGTTGCATCATGGTCAGACCTGTAAATAGGAAGAATATCACATGACTGGATCAATGGTAAAGAATATAATGGAATAAAAACCTGGTCAATTCTTGAATATATTTTATGTGGATTAGAATAAAAGGTAAAATCTTTTTTTAGGGGATGCAGTTCCCCCCAGGTATCTAATAATGAGTATTGAGAAAGGAGATGGGTTAAATTACAGGAGGAGGGATTCAAGTCAAAAGATTTAGTGACTTTAATTGAAGGTGATTCACCAAATTGTGGAATAAGAACTGTATTAGAATCACCTGCAATTATCGTTGTTCCCTGCATGTTTTTGAATTGCTGACAAAAAATGTGAGAAAAAGGGTACTTGTTTACTATTAGGGGCATAATAGGTTACAAAGGTTTTAGTAGTGTCATCCAAAAACCCCCGTACTTATAAATATCTACCTTCAGGGTGTATATAAATCTCAATGAGTAATTTTCAATGAATATCTATGTAGGCACTATTTTGCAATTTTTTGGATGACTTCAAGCAAAATATATTTAAACAATATATATTCATAACACCTATAGTAAATGAATATAATTAACTGTTTGACACTGTAAAAAAAATAGTTTTATGTTTAGTTGTGTTGCATGCATTGGGTTTTTCTTATAGAGGAACTTCACCCTTTCTAAAAAAGACCAGGCCTTTTTCTGACACTTGTTGCTTACAAGATAAAATCAGTATTTTTTGCTAGGAAGTTACTTATAACAAACATTATATATATTTTTAGAAGAGACCCTAGAGATTTGTGCAGTGGTCTTTCAAAAGCAATTTTTTGGAAAGTAAAACACTTTTTTACAAAACAGTAAAGTTAGCCCAATTTTTTTGTACAAGGTGAAAGGTGATGTTATGCCAAGTAAATAAATACCTAACATGTCACGCTTTAAAATTGCACACACTCGTGGAATGGCAACAAACTACAGTAATTAAAAATCTCCATAGGCAACCGTTAGTAGTTAAAAAGGAGGTCTGATGCTAAAATTATTCCTCTCGCTCTAATGATGGTGGCGATACCTCACATGTGTGGTTTGAACACTGTTTACATTTGCGGTCGTGAATTACATATGCATTCACTTCTGCGCATGAGCACGGAGGGATGGGGCGCTTTCAATTTTTTTTGTTTTTATATATCATTCTTTTTTTTTTTACACTGTTTTTATGATCACTTTTATTGCTGTCACAAGGAATGTAAACATCCCTTGTGACAGCAATAGTCACGTGTCAGGTATTTTTTTGGAGGGATCTGAGGTCTATAAGACCCCAAATCCCTCCTTTGCACTTAAAAGCTGTTTGGCTGTTTTGAATACTGACATGTTTTTAAATCTGGCACCTTTAGGCTCCAGTAAACTGAAAGTGACGTTGTGGCGTCGCTTCTGGGTTACTAACTCCAAGAACCGATCAAAGTAAATTATGGCTTTGTTTGGGTGTCCGGACAGCTGGCGAATATGCCGGCTGGTTGCTCGACCTCCCGGTGGGACTGGAAAGCTTGAATGGAGCAGCGGGAGGGGGGGCTTGTGATAACAATTGAGCGGCATCAGTTATTATCACAAGAAAGCCGACTGTCGGCTCTAAAAAACAGTACTGGGGTGATGCCTTCATCTGCAGGCATTACCCCAGTACAACCACTTGAAGCAGAATGACATACAGGTATGTGATTTTGCGCACATGTCATTGCATCTAGTATGACACTATTCTCTCTGTCCCCTGTAGTGCAGTTATCCTCTCAGGTGAACTGTGTGGTGGGGCTTCAACACCCAGTCTCCATGACACTGCAGGACCTACCTCATTTGCACCATCTAAGGGTAAACATAGATCTATGTAGGTTGTTGTGGTGGAAAGTGTGCCCCCAGTGGCCATTTACCATAATACGTGACATAGTATAGGAGCCTGGGATAAACAGAACATTGAACTGTGACCTCTTGTAGCTCTTCTGTATATGTGGAAGTACCTGCAAAGCTGGAGATCTGTCCTTGTAGCTGGCGTGGGCAACCTCTCCAGGTATCCAGAAATGTGTGTGTGTTGCCATAAGGTGCAAATAAATTGGCTTTAGTACTGAGCTTGTGAGAATGGCATCTCATAAGGCAGTGTAAGAGGGGTAGTGCAGAAGTGTGGTTTGCTGCCCAGATCAGTTTGTGAAGCATTTTTTATTGGATGTGGAATGCAGCATTTAAATACTGAACCAGAACTTATAGAACAGTATGGACTACAAGCCTTTCAGGCTGCAGAAGGGCTCCATGTTTTCCAATGGTGGATTTTTCTTCCACTGATCAATAACACCTGACTTGTTTTCTACCACTGACCAATGATGAGGCATATTTCCTCCTGTGGACCATTATTGCCAGGCATTTTCCTCCTACTAATCACAAACAGCGGAGCATTACATTTTTCTACTACTGACCAATTGGGCATTTTTTCTCCCACTGACCGCCAACAGCCAGGGCATTTTTTCCTTTCCAATGACTAGCAATGTAAGCCTGCAATCTTATTTCATGCTGTATGTTACATACTCCTGATCAAAGTGTTTGTTGTTTTAGCAGTTGCTGGTTAGGGTACTAAGCAGTAGTATTACAAGACTATGGCTAATGTGTGCAGTCTATACTGTGCGTAGACTCAGAGGGGTTGATTTACTAAATCTGGAAAGTGCAAAATCTGGTGCAGCTGTGTATGGTAGCCAATCAGCTTCAAACTTCAGCTTGTTCAATTAAGCTTTGACAAAAAAAAAAAAAATGGAGGTTGATTGGTTACCATGCACAGCTGCATGGTTACCATGGGTTACCATTGCCATTGGTTACCATGCACAGCTGCAGAGTTTGCACTCTTCAGTTTTAGTAAATCAACCCCAAATTGTATTTACCTGTAAATCACGGCCAGTATTCCGTGTTATGTAGCCACACCCACTTTTTTGCCACGGTGTGCCCTGCATGCATTCCATTCCTCCAGGTTGTCCCTCTTTATGACATTCTGAAGTTGGGAGGTGTGTGTATTGTGTATCTGCTGTGTGCAAAACTGGTGTATCAGGCCAATGCCTATACAAACAATAGACATACATTATTAAGGATTATTTTTAAGAGTTTTCTTGTGGCAGCACACACACTTGAATTCATAAATACACACATTGCTATATACCACCAATTAGGCTGAAATCAGGACTCATACATATGATGCATTAAACACATAAAAGACTCATACCTTAAGCAATATACATTCCTTGCATCTCTTATACTCTAGGCTACTTTCCTGATTTGTTTGGGACCTTTATGTTTTGTACACCAGCATGTGGTATTTTATGTAGTATTTATGAATTATAGAACACAATAAAATATTTAATGCTGCGGTGAAAAATATGACACATGCAGGGACATGAAGATTGCACAGACAATGATTTTAGAGATATCAAACTTAAAGGAAAAGTACTCTCAGTGCATGCAGAGTTCAAGTCATATCAGTGTTTATATTACATAATTTATAAATATTATTTTCACATTTTATAAAAGCTTGCTTTTGTATCAAATATTGGGATAATTAGATTAACCACTAGAGGGAGCATTCAGAAGCTCAGTCCAAATACTTTTTGTATCTTTTAATGAAGTGACCCTGTCATGAAAGACGTAAGCTAGTGCTGGCCTTTTTTGAGAAAATGCTTGTTACCTGGCTCTGTCTGGTGTAAACACATTTTAGGTTACAAACCTGAAAAATTCATTACATTAGTGAGTGTCAGAAAACTGTAAAAATGTTATACCGTGGTGTGAAAAAGTGTTTGCCCCCTTCCTCATTTCCTGTTCCTTTGCATGTTTGTCACACTTAAGTGTTTCGGAACATCAAACCAATTTAAACAATAGTCAAGGACAACACAAAGTAAACACAAAATGCAATTTGTAAATGAAGGTGTTTATTATTAAAGGTGAAAAAAAATCCAAACCATCATGGCCCTGTGTGAAAAAGTGATTGCCCCTTAAACCTAATAACTGGTTGGGCCACCCTTAGCAGCAACAACTGCAACCAAGCGTTTGCGATAACGTGCAATGAGGCTTTTACAGCGTCCTGGAGGAATTTTGGCCCACTCATCTTTGCAGAATTTTCCTAATTCAGTTACATTAGAGGGTTTTCGAGCATGAACGGCCTTTTTAAGGTCATACCACAACATCTCAATAGGATTCAGGTCAGGACTTTGGCTAGGCCACTCCAAAGTCTTCATTTTGTTTTTCTTCAGCCATTCGGTGGTGGACTTGCTGGTGTGTTTAGGATCATTGTCCTGCTGCAGAACCCAAGTTCGTTTCAGCTTGAGTACACGAACAGATGGTCGGACATTCTCCTTCAGGATCTCTTGGTAGACAGCAGAATTCATAGTTCCTTTTATCACGGCAAGTCTTCCAGGTCCTGAAGCAGCAAAACAGCCCCAGACCATCACACTACCACCACCATATTTTACTGTTGGTATAATGTTCTTTTTCTGAAATGCAGTGTTCCTTCTACGCCAGATATACTTGGACAAACACCTTCCAAAGAGTTCCACTTTTGTCTCATCGGTCCACAGAATGTTGTCCCAAAAGTCTTGGGGATCATCAAGATGTGTTGTGGAGAAATTGAGACGAGCTTTGATGTTCTTTTTGCTCAGCAGTGGTTTTCTCCTTGGAACTCTGCCATGCAGGCCATTTTTGCCCAGTCTTTTCCTGATGGTGGAGGCATGAACGCTGACCTTAACTGAGGCAAGTGAGGCCTGCAGTTCCTTGGACGTTGTTGTGGGGTCTTTTGTGACCTCTTGGATGAGTCGTCGCTGCGCTCTTGGGGTAATTTTGGGCGGCCGGCCACTCCTGGGAAGGTTCACCACTGTTCCATGTCTTCGCCATTTGTGGATAATGGCTCTCACTGTGGTTCGCTGGATTCCCAAAGCTTTGGAAATGGCTTTATAACCCTTTCCAGACTGATAGATCTCAATTACTTTCTTTCTCAATTGTTCCTGAATTTCTTTGGGTCTCGGTATGATGTGTAGCTTTTAAGGATCTTCTGGTGGACCTTACTGTGTCAAGCAGCTCCTATTTAAGTGATGCCTTGATTGTGAACAGGTGTGGCAATAATCAGGCCTGGGTGTGGCTAGAGAAATTGAACTCAGGTGTGGACAACCACAGTTATAGTATGTTTTAACAAGGGGGGCAATCACTTTTTCACACAGGGCCATGATGGTTTGGATTTTTTTTCACCTTTAATAATAAACACCTTCATTTACAAATTGCATTTTGTGTTTACTTGTGTTGTCCTTGACTATTGTTTAAATTGGTTTGATGTTCCGAAACACTTAAGTGTGACAAACATGCAAAGGAACAGGAAATGAGGAAGGGGGCAAACACTTTTTCACACCACTGTACTTGTTCCAGGTCTATGACTTAGGTAGGGTTGAAGCAAAATGATACCCCAGCTCTACTGCCATTATGATGATCTATGAACTGTGGACCGGTGCTCTAGCCAGGACATTCAGGCCCCAAAATGCAGTACTTGAATCAGAAAAGGGCTGGCGACTCGGATGCTCTTAAATCAAAGTACCTTATTTCGTTACATGGGTACAGGCTACACTGACGCATTTCGGCTAAGAAGTCAGTGTAGCCTGTACCCGTGTACCCATGTAACGAAATAAAGGACTTTTATTCAAGAGCATCCGAGTCGCCAGCCCTTTTCTGATTCAGGGTTGAAGCTAGTGTACCAACATGACAACCAGGCAGCTACCATTTTCAGAAGAGATAGTCAGCAATGGCAGCCTCCACGATTCTCTCAGAACAAGTTTCCTTTGAACTGTTGATATAAGATATCAACGGCACAGGGATTGGATTGTTTTAGCAAATACTGTGAAACTGTGGGCACCCATATTCACCAATAAAATGCAAGAAAAATCTTTTTTTTTTTTTTTCTTGCAGGTAATTGGGTGCTTCAAAAGGGCTGCATATTCTCAAAACTGCGCCTAATGGTTTATTCAGGCCAATAAACTCCAGAAAGAGAGGGTTAGGGCACAGGACACCCAAAAGAACAATACACAGACTCCAAAAACCTACTTATTATTGATAAAGAGAAAGGACTCTTAAGCCAAACCAGCACTCTGCATTTTTCTGACTGTAAAGCAATAGCAGCACTCAACTCCCTGAATGAGCCATCAGTCTTTTTGCAAGGTCCAAACTTTTACCTAGCTATTCTGAGCTCTCCTCTTGCAGCAGAAGTTTACCGCTGGTGTTTCTATCCAGGATCCAGCTTCACCGTTCCCTGGTAAATCCAGTAAGAAAGCAGTGCAAGCTTATAGACCCCAAACTCATGCTTTCCTTCTTCTAACACATGTCCTGCCCAGGCACCAGACCTGGAAGATCCGGTGGAGCTACGCACAAGTCTCACTTGGGCAAAGCCTGGGAAGCAGAAGAGCTACCAGAAGGTTCTCCCCAATATTTATACCCTACCCCAGGATGCTCCACTGACAATAAACCATCTAGTAGTTGGCCAAGAAGATATAAATATTCAGATTTATTAAGCTGATAGATCTTCCCATACTCCAGCCAATGACACCTCTAGCAGCATGCAGAACTAAACAACAATCTGAATTTGGGGGAAACCATGTAGAAAGCAGAACGACCGATTAAGGCTGAGGCTGTCTACAGCTCAGCACCACTACATTTAATACAAGGACACCACTGCTTGTGGCAAGGTCCCTGCATGAAGAAAAGAGAGCGATTGCTGATCATTTGTAGACATTTTCTAAGCAGTTGGAGCCATGAAAAACTCTACATGCTCATAAGTACTGTACTTGCATATATGGGACAGTGCTCTTTGAAGAGCAATGTGTCTTTTCATAAAAGAAGAATTTCTTTTCTAAAGAATCTCAATTTTTGTTCCAATTTGTGTTACTCCTGAAGAAAAACCCCAACTGTGTGGAAGAGATATAAACCACAAATGTGCTTAATTAGGATTTGTTACTTGATCCTTTTTTTGGGACATTTTGAACTTCTCCTGAAGGCTAAGGATGAACCTGAGCACAAGGTGTTATGTAGTCAGTGATACATACCAAATAAGAGACGACAAAGGGACTCATGTATGAAGCTGCCAAAAAAATCGAAGAAATTGAGCTTAAGAAGTAAAGCTGGATTTCTGGTAAAAAAAAAGAAAAAAGTTACATTTTGTTTATAGCTGTTAAAGTATTTTTTTGTTTCACTTCGTTAAAGGAACACTGTCACAATAGAAGTGTTGAGGTTGCTGACCTCCTTGCTAAAATGATGGTTCTCTCACTGTCATGTGACCTTCCTTCAGTACGTTCAGTAACCTGTAACAACTATGCAGATTCAAAGTTCTGACTTATGTTGCTACATGTTGTACTTGTTTCATGGACAAACATACAACTAGCATTTTAGCATAAAGGTCAGCAACGGCAGTCTTTGGACTTGTCTCAGGACAGGTTTTCTTTAAGGCTCCATGAACACTGAAGCTCATAAACGGAAGTTTTTGGGGGTTTGGGCGTTTTTTTAACAGCACATAAACTCCCCTCTATGTTATCCCACACATGGACGTTTTTGGATGTTTATCAGCAGTGGAGTTTATGGGCTGTTTTCTGGCCATAAAAAAACGTCAAACGCTCATAAATGCTGATAAACGTCGATAAACGCTCAAAAAAGTGTCTCGTCAGGTTTTTTTTTATGTTTTTGATACATTGAAAAAAGAAACATAAAAAAAACAATAAAAAACGCTAACGCGGAAAAACGCTATTGCAAAAACTTTAAAAAAGTTTTTTAACGTTATTTTAACGTCCAGTGTGCATGGAGCCTAAAAGCAGTAGTTCCGGGTTGTGACTTATAGGCCCATGCAGAGCAAAGTAACAGGTTCAATTTAACGACAGCCTCAAAAGCAGCATATAATCATCTTATCTCTACTAACTCGCTGCTCTGTTCGGCCAATGAGAGCAAAGAGAAGTACACATTACACGTGTATTACACATAAATGTGAAATGGCAAAAGCCTTCAGTATGTCAATTTTTCCACAGGGGATTCTTTAAAAGCCTTTTCAGTTTGTCATTTTAGAGTTATCTACGATATATGAGTTGGGGAGTTGCCATCTAGATAAAGGAAGGCCCGTAGATGTGGTGTTTCTGGATTTTGCAAAAGCATTTGACACAGTTCCCCATAAACTTTTACTGTACAAAATAAGGTCCGTTGGCATGGGACATAGGGGGAGTACAGGGATTGGGGGGAACAGTTCAATCTCAGAGCATGGGGTAAACAGTTCAATCTCTGTATTTGTGGACGATACTAAGCTAAGCAGCGCAATAACTTCTCTGCAGGATGTGGAAACCTTGCAAAAAGATCTGAACAAATGAATGGTGTGGGCAACTACATGGCAAATGAGGTTCAATGTAGAAAAATTTAAAATAATGCATTTGGGTGTCAAAAATATGAATGCAATCTATACACTGGGCGGAGAACCTCTGGGGGAATTTAGGATGGAAAAGGACCTGGGGGTCCTAGTAGATGATAGGCTCAGCAATGGCATGCAAAAGCTGCTACTAACAAAGCAAACAGAATATTGGCATGCATTAAAAAGGGGATCAACTCCAGAGATAAAACGATAATTCTCCCGCTCTACAAGACTCTGGTCCGGCCGCACCTGGAGTATGCTGTCCAGTTCTGGGCACCAGTCCTCAGGAAGAATGTACTGGAAACGGAGCAAGTACAAAGAACGGCAACAAAGCTAATAAAGGGTCTGGAGGATATTAGTTATAAGGAAAGGTTGCGGCGAGCACTGAGCTTATTCTCTCTGGAGAAGAGACGCTTGAGAGTGGTGTTGTTTCAATTTACAAATACCATACTGGTGACCCCACAATAGGGATAAAACTTTTTTGCAGAAGGGAGTTTAACAAGACATGTGGTCACTCATTAAAATTAGAAGAAAAGAGGTTTAACCTTAAACTACGTAGAGGATTCTTTACTCTAAGAGCCGCAAGGATGTGGAATTCCCTTCCACAAGCGGTGGTCTCAGCGGGGAGCATCAATAGTTTCAAAAAACTATTAGATAAGCACCTGAACGGCCACAACATACAGGGATATACAATGTAATACTGACATAAAATCACACACATAGGTTGGACTTGATAGACTTGTGTCTTTTTTCAACTTCACCTACTATGTAACTCTGTAACTATATGGCACTAGAATTATTGTGGAGATACCTCACATGTGACGCAATCACTGTTTACATACATGTAAGTCTTACACAAGCGTTTACATTTATGGGTATGTGTTTTATTAAACTGTAATATTTATAACACTTTTTTGTTCATTTAACTTTATTTATATTACAAGGGAGCTAACAAGCCTCCTATGTGATAGCATGGGCAAGTGACAGATCTTGTTTATGGATACCTCATGGTCTATTAGACCTCCAATGTCTCCCTTGCCCTCCACTGCAGCTAATCAAGCACAGATTATGCCTGATTAGCTGCCTTTGTCATAAAAAGTATAAATGACACAAAAATAAAAGTGATCACGAAATAAAATAATAGAAAATTAAAGCAATGTGGGGTACAGAAATGATGGCCCGATGCGTTTCGACTCTAAGGGTCTTCAACAGGGGCATGCTATTTTTGTGTCATTTATACTTTTTATGACATATCCCAATAAACCTATTGGTTTTTGACCTGCACCATCCGGAGCCCCTCTGTTTTTTCTCTTTTATATCTTCACCATGAGCTTTTGAATAGCTTGTCCTGGATATACTCATTTCTGAGCGCATGCTTCCTTGGAGTCCGCAGACTAAGAATCAAGGACCCCACATCAGGACCCATCCAACCATCGCTCACATACAGCACCTGATTGGGATCAATCAGGATTTCAAGCCTTACTGACTCACTGTCGTATGACATGTGTGTCCAACTCTATCTGTAAGAGTACCCATCTTCTTATCCATGAAAAGGTTTTTTTTAAGTGACTTCAGACAACTTTTGCCATCTCTGCCATTTTTGTTGCCCTGCATAGTTTTCCTTTTGTTTGGCGTCCTCCCATAGGAAGACTTCCATCTGCACATTTGTGTTCATGTGGACTGCTTTGCTATATGATATATTGGAGTTCTTTCCTCTAGTTTTGGACTATATACACTCAGCTTTCCCCTTGGGTTCAGTACACCTATGCAAAATTTTTTTATATAATATTAATACATTTATATATTTTTATGCTTTGTATCATTTTATATTGTGTGTTCAGCTACACCTTTTCACATTTTTTTTCACACTATTTATCGCTACACTAATTACCCACCATTTTGCTCAGCTTTGTTTGTTTGAGTGTTACATATCACATCCAGTTTTAGCGCAGTGTTTTCCCCTTCTTTTCACAAAACCTAAATTTAACCTAGCAACCTAACTAGAGAAGGGCACTACCTTAATATACTGTATTATTGAAAGTTTTTTGGATATATTTGTTCGATAGGTAGTCCAGAGGAGAGAGACTCTACTTGAACTGCATTTCCCAGAGAGAGTTTGCCAGGAGGAGAGAGAAGAGCTGCATTTTCCCAGGCTGTACAGAACACAGCTTCCTCTTTCTGTAAAGGAGACAGGAGAGTGCACATTGCTGTCAAGTGTGCACCACCACTGCTGCAGAACGGTGGTCTGAGCAGGATCCAGAGTGCTGAGTGTGGAAGTGCTGACAGCCAGAGTGGGTGCAGACCAGAGGGTGGACTGGTATGGTAAGCTGCTGGTATGAGTATTTACTATCCTCTGCTAGAGAAAAAGCTGAGCCCTTTAGGAACTGACCATACAGTCATCTAGTAGCCTTATTGCTGCCTGCAGACTTGACTGGGACTTTTCCATACCTCCCAATCTTTTGAGATAGGAACGAGGGACACCTATTAGCAAAAGTATGTAGACATAGGACACGCCCTCCTTCAAAGAGAATTATAAAAAAAATAGTACTTTTTTTTAACCACTATTCCTTTATACTGACTTGTGACATTTACAGATGCAGCAATTTAGAAATTGGATGAAAGGTTTAGCACTGGTAAACACTTTGAAAGATAAATAGTGCATTTTATAAACAACTATATAGAGAAGACCAAAATGAGGGACAAATGAGAAGGAAAGAGGGACAGAGAGACTTTGTTCCAAACCAGGGACAGTCCCTCCAAATTAGGGACAGTTGGGAGCTATGCTATTCTTAGGTGCACCAATGATACAACTGGGCCTCAACACTAAATTGGCTGAAGAGTTAGGACTAAAGACTGGCGATTAACAGCTGCTACACAGGAACTTTACCTATTGCTTATGCTAAGTGGTATCTCTGAGGGTACATTGCACTATATCCTAGCCATTCTCCTAGAGTGCACGCTAGACTAACTTTAGTACTATTATTCACATTGCAGTTAATGCTTATATGCACTTTTTTTGCTGACTTTGCTGATCTATGTGCTGATTCCAGTCTAGTGGTTCAGGAATCTATTCTAAGCTCCTGTCTAGCAGACTGTGTCTAAACCTTCTGAATACATTCTAGCTAGTACCGATACATGGAGTTAATGTACCACCAAATGGTCTATTTCCTGGTAGTAAGTCACAGCCGAGTTATCTAGGTATCTATACTTGTGTTCTTATAAGTTCTTGTAGTGACTTTTCATTCAACCAGGTGTGTCAGAGGGGCTGAGGTTCTTGGAGTCGAGCCGCAGAACAGAAAACCTAAATTACCAAGTGTCTTTTTTGGAGGTAGCGCTACAGATACATAAACTCGAATGAGTTATTTTCACAATTTTTTCATCCCTTACAATCCTTCAAGAGGTTAATTTGCTAAAGGCACAGGTTTCACAGTGGCAAATATTTGAGTGTATTTCCATTCATGGTAATGAATTCTTTAATCAGAGGATTTTCTTGCTGTGCTCTAAATCTGTTATACACATTCTCTAAAAGTCTATATAAGACTTAACGTTCCATCATTAGATTTACTTGTTTAAATCCAGAACAAGGCAAGCCATAATCTTCTTTTTTTAATGATGTACTTCCCTTATCAGTCCTGGGTGATAAATGACAGGGAAGGATTGCAACTCCCATCATTGCCTGGCCCTAGGCAGACTTAACATACTAGAGAATGACATTCTTCTAATGATTGCCTATCGCTTGTTTGAAAAGACATCAGATGTGATGGAAATTAGAACTCATGTTGTTTAGAGGAAAATTATTGATCCAATTACTGATGATGAGAAGCTTTGTCTGTCATCCACAAAGAACAAGCTGCATGAGCCTCATCCTTCAAGTGTAACCTGATTGTGTTTAGAAATAAATCTAAGAGGAAGCAGATTATGCTGGATCAACACACAGTAAGAAATTAAGGAGTTGTGAGCAGTGTATATAAAGCCAACCACAAGATACACAGATATATCAACAGATGGCACTTCTACCAATATACACCCTGCTGTGGAAGGCATAGCACAATGCGTATTCTGTAGTCCTGGATCCCATTATCGCATAGTTTAAAGTTTTTCTAAAAACTTATAGGCAAAACTTTTTTTCATCTTGGAGAAAGTAAGGGAGGGTTATAACTCCAACTCAGATTTTTTTTTTTCACCATCTGTGTCCCATTGTGAAGGATTCCCTTCACTTCCTGTCCCATAGCAAAACGGGAAGTGAGAGGAAATCACTGCAAATTAAGGGAATTCCTTGGGGACCCCCAGGTCTCCAGAACTAGTGTCCCTATTGGAGGATTCCCCCTCGATTACTTTTCTTGGGGCAACCCAAAATTTGGGATTTTCTTTTATGTTCACTTTCAATGATAATGGTAAACAGGACAAATAGAGAGGGTGAATATCCTTAATTGGTGCACAGACAGCAATAAAAACTAACAGGTGTTCTAATCCCTCTGCACTCTATTCAAAACTAAACAAAAAAAAAAGTTTTGCCTTTAGTTTCTAGGTTTTTTACCTTAGTGCATTCTTTGTATTAAGGTAAAAAAACTTTGTGCCACAGGATCCTCCCCAGCCCCCTATATTTACCTGAGCCAATTCTCAATCCAGCAATGTGCCTGGGAGCAGCGGCTCCCTTTGCTCTCTCCCTCTTGACATGGCAGATTGATAGAAGCGGGAGCCATTGAATCCTGCTGCTGTCAATCAAATCCTGTGATGAGAGCAGGGAGCAATTGGTGGGGCAGAGGCATGCAGTCTGTAACTGTAGAGACAGGCAGTGCGGGTCTCGATCGAGCCAGCATGAGTGCCCCCATAGGAAGCTGCTTTTTATGGGGGCAATACATGTATTCCCCAGCACACTATGGATCTTCAATTGCAGTCCAAAACTTTTATTGCAGAGATCATATCACAAAAGAATAACTGCAATGTTTTGGAGCCACGCAGGACCCCTTTGTCAGGGTCTTGCGTGGCTCTAAAACATTGCAGTTATTCTTTTATGATGTGATCTCTGTGCAATAAACGTTTTGGACTGCAACTGAAGATCCATAGTGTGCTGGTAAATATGTGTATTGATGTGTGATATATCCAGTGTCCAGCTGGTAATCGCTACAGCATCCGCTACAGAAGAGCCTGTGATCCAGGAATGTGTTCAATGGGAAAATAGACAAGAAAGTTTTTATGGGGGCACTCTCCGAAGGGGTGGAGCCAAGAGTGCTGACAGGGGACCCCAGAGGAGGAGATTTGGGGCTCCTCTGTGGAAAACCATTGCACAGAGCTTACAATCACTTCAATTTCACATTTAAGTACCAAACTAGTTCATTTTGGTAAACAGCTTTATCAAACTAATGTGCCCTTTTTTTCCAAAGTGGAAAGTCTCCTTCAGACATCTTGTAAATTTATGTCACTAAGGTTATCAAGTAGGGATGAGGATGGGGTTCGCCAATACCATGGGTTTGAGATGAATCCCGTGGGTTCAAAATTTGAAGTACCAGCAAATTAATGTATATAGTCGGCCTGGAGAAAAAGCCCCTTTGTCCAAGTGAAATAAATCAGATTGGGGTGCTGCTGCTGTATGTAAGCCAAGCTAATTGTAAAAGACATACAGTGGTGTGAAAAAGTGTTTGCCCCCTTCCTCATTTCCTGTTCCTTTGCATGTTTGTCACACTTAAGTGTTTCGGAACATCAAACCAATTTAAACAATAGTCAAGGACAACACAAAGTAAACACAAAATGCAATTTGTAAATGAAGGTGTTTATTATTAAAGGTGAAAAAAAATCCAAACCATCATGGCCCTGTGTGAAAAAGTGATTGCCCCCTAAACCTAATAACTGGTTGGGCCACCCTTAGCAGCAACAACTGCAACCAAGCGTTTGCGATAACGTGCAATGAGGCTTTTACAGCGTCCTGGAGGAATTTTGGCCCACTCATCTTTGCAGAATTGTCCTAATTCAGTTACATTAGAGGGTTTTCGAGCATGAATGGCCTTTTTAAGGTCATACCACAACATCTCAATAGGATTCAGGTCAGGACTTTGGCTAGGCCACTCCAAAGTCTTCATTTTGTTTTTCTTCAGCCATTCGGTGGTGGACTTGCTGGTGTGTTTAGGATCATTGTCCTGCTGCAGAACCCAAGTTCGTTTCAGCTTGAGTACACGAACAGATGGTCGGACATTCTCCTTCAGGATCTCTTGGTAGACAGCAGAATTCATAGTTCCTTTTATCACGGCAAGTCTTCCAGGTCCTGAAGCAGCAAAACAGCCCCAGACCATCACACTACCACCACCATATTTTACTGTTGGTATAATGTTCTTTTTCTGAAATGCAGTGTTCCTTCTACGCCAGATATACTTGGACACACACCTTCCAAAGAGTTCCACTTTTGTCTCATCGGTCCACAGAATGTTGTCCCAAAAGTCTTGGGGATCATCAAGATGTGTTGTGGAGAAATTGAGACGAGCTTTGATGTTCTTTTTGCTCAGCAGTGGTTTTCTCCTTGGAACTCTGCCATGCAGGCCATTTTTGCCCAGTCTTTTCCTGATGGTGGAGGCATGAACGCTGACCTTAACTGAGGCAAGTGAGGCCTGCAGTTCCTTGGACGTTGTTGTGGGGTCTTTTGTGACCTCTTGGATGAGTCGTCGCTGCGCTCTTGGGGTAATTTTGGGCGGCCGGCCACTCCTGGGAAGGTTCACCACTGTTCCATGTCTTCGCCATTTGTGGATAATGGCTCTCACTGTGGTTCGCTGGATTCCCAAAGCTTTGGAAATGGCTTTATAACCCTTTCCAGACTGATAGATCTCAATTACTTTCTTTCTCAATTGTTCCTGAATTTCTTTGGGTCTCGGCATGATGTGTAGCTTTTAAGGATCTTCTGGTGGACCTTACTGTGTCAAGCAGCTCCTATTTAAGTGATGCCTTGATTGTGAACAGGTGTGGCAATAATCAGGCCTGGGTGTGGCTAGAGAAATTGAACTCAGGTGTGGACAACCACAGTTATAGTATGTTTTAACAAGGGGGGCAATCACTTTTTCACACAGGGCCATGATGGTTTGGATTTTTTTTCACCTTTAATAATAAACACCTTCATTTACAAATTGCATTTTGTGTTTACTTGTGTTGTCCTTGACTATTGTTTAAATTGGTTTGATGTTCCGAAACACTTAAGTGTGACAAACATGCAAAGGAACAGGAAATGAGGAAGGGGGCAAACACTTTTTCACACCACTGTAAATCAATTACACAGCTAAATATACGCACCAGTGTACACTGTTTCTGAAACTGTCCATAAAAACTGTACTGCTTCATAACACCTCCTCTACAGATTTAAGGCAACACAAAAGAATATTATTTAAATGATTTTTGTATTTTCAATGTTTCCCTTAAAGCTGCATGAAAAGACCCTCTCCTTACATTATGATATGTTTAAAAAACATTTTTGCATTGGTTCATATCCTCCCTGGAAGTAAACAGCTTTCCATGTCTTTTTTGGACAGTAGTTTGCCTATTAACCTTAAAATTACCCCATAGGTTTTAATGGGATTGACCTTTGGGATTCACTCACCACTATAAGTAAGTCAACTCCAGTTGGAGGTGAACAGGGCTGGCAAAAGTTACAATCCAGCCCTGTCCTAAACTTTGGCATGCAAATGGTAGCCTTGGCTTTTCAGCAGAGCTTCAGGTATCACTCTTTGAAGTGCTTTTGTTGTGTATTTTATGGACCAACCACTGAAAAGCACGTGACTGCTAAATCATTTCCTTTCTAGTGCATTCTCAATAATAATACGGGGAAAGAAGCTTCTGAAGATGCCCAGTGGGAGGGGCGAAACACGTCAAGCAGGGACCAGATACACGAGATTCAGTGACGGCTGGCAGCAAGCCAAGGCGTCAATTTTTACTTGTATGCCTTTCTTTGATGTAAGTGCATTTATTTTGTGAGTTTATTAATTAATTTTAGCAATATTACGCTATGTGCATCTGTCTCTTCATTGGTATATGTATTGTCCATACCACTGCAATGGAGACCTAACAATGGAGTAATAGGAAGGATATAACTTGGCCATGGAGGTGGATCATAATCTTGGAGTCCTTTATAATCAGTAGTGGAAGTAGATATCCTGATCGTTGTTGTAGGATAAAGACCTTGCATGTTTACAGCTTACTGCTGGTAAATCGGGACCCAGGGTGGGAGCACTGGAATCCTCACAAGCAGAAGTCTACATGTTTATTTGTATTAAAAGGACTTTATGCAGTTTTGCACTTTTATTGCACTTTATGTATTTGCACTGCACTTTAGTTGAATTTATATTATTGTTTATTACGTGTATTGGGTACTTTGGAGCAGCGCTGAGTATAATCATTTTTGCATCATACAGCCAGAGCTACAATGGAATGGTTTAGATCAAAGCATATTCATGTGTTAGAATGGCCCAGTCAAAATCCAGATCTAAATCCGGTTGAGAATCTGTGGCAAGACTTGAAAATTGCTGTTCACAGATGCTCTCCATCCAATCTGACAGAGATTGAGCTATTTTGCAAAGAAGAATGGGCAAAAATGTCACTCTCTAGATGTGCAAAGCTGGCTCTACAAAGTATTGACTCAGGGGCTGAATACAAATGCACGTCACACTTTTCAGATATTTATTTGTAAAAATGTTTGAAAATCATTTATCATTTTCTTTCCACTTCACAATTATGTGCCACTTTGTGTTGGTCTATCACATAAAATCCCAATAAAATACATTTACGTATTTGGTTGTAACCAGACAAAATGTAGAAAATTTCAAAGGGTATGAATACTTTTTCAGGGCACTGTATGTGTATGCGTGTGTGTATCCATATAGATCCATAATAAGGCCATTAGTGCTTAGTGGTGCTGCTCTAGGCTGAGGTATAGGGCCCCCGCTGGCACTCAGGATAGCAGGAGTGCCAGCATAAGAAAAACTCATCCAGTGAGCAATGAACATTTAAGCATGAAACCACCAATCACGATAGCCGATCCTAGTGTTGATACATATGAAAGCTTCAGTCAATGCTGCTCCTCAGGCCATGCCCTCTGACATGTTTTGCCCTGTCCACCAGGGCTTTATCATAGAGGTGTAGTGCTACCCCGTGAGGGCCTCTTAAATATGCTTGACCCCAGTAGTTGCCGACCTTAAAGGTCTCCCAACCCCTGTTTCACTCTGGTTTCAAGCATTTATGAGTGTAAGTGCAGACACCAGATAATGCAGTCAGCAAATAATTATTTACTTAATATTCTGCAATTAGAAAACCAACAGGGTATAGCATAGGCACACATAAAATTATTAAATTTAGTACAATAAGCAGAATCATTCTGGGCATATGATATCAAAGAGGAAAAGCAGCAGCAACTTGTAATCTGAATTGGACCTATGACCACAGGTAAGGAAAAGGGAAGGAGAATGACCAGCTTGATGTCAGAGGACTCCCTTTTGACCCTGGTGCCACAACCCCACAGTAAACACATATGTTTAAAATGCTTCACCAGTTGTTCTCAAACGTTAACACTGGTCCCTAAAAGAAAGAGTATCTTAAAGATATTCACAAATTGGTGCACAATGTCCCTTTGGTGCTGTCTAGACTGCAGTACCAACTCGCATCCTCTGACCACCTCGGTCACTGCTTCCCGGATGAAGGCTTAAGTCCTAAGAGAGTGATCAGTACGAACACAGGCTATATATCACCTCTCCCAGCATTCTGTTCTCACCTTCCAACCTGCTGGAACTTGTAATCCATAGCAGTCAGACTTCAGTGCAAAACCTGCCTCTTCGGACTACACATCCCAAGATTCTTTGCTCCAATCTCAGGTCTTATTCACTCTGAGTTCAGGATGAGACAACTTAAAGTCCTGGCTGGGCACTAGGGGGAGAAACCCCACTGCAACAAGTGCTGCAGAGTGTCTCTTGATAACGCAGGCCATTTAGCTAGCTCCTGGCTACTGAGGCACCCTTATGATTAAGCCCTGGTGGGTGGGGCAAAACATGTCAGCGGCCATGGCCATGGCCCGAGCAATGGCATTGACTGAGGCTTTCACGTGTATACATCCACACTAGGGTCGGCTATGGTAAGTGGCGGTTTCATTCTTAAATAAGTATATATCCATTGTACAATCTTAAAGGGGCAACTTCACGTGCACCACCTTACAGAACGGCCCAAACGATAGCTGGCTAATATTGACAATTAAATGCCATGTACTTTATAGTCACCATCAGGGGTACCCCTTGTCATAAACGCATACACCCACCCACTTTTAGGGCTGTATGGTTAGCGTGAAGTTGAGGACATTTATTTTTGGATTAGTTAATGCTGATACTTTTAGCCCTGTTTTCATCAGTTAAAAGTTTAGTTAGTTGCCATCATATGTGTAGCGCTACCCCCGAATAGGCCGCTGGAAATTTGCCCAGGTTCTTTTCCCAGTAGTTTGTGTGCCTGGCTGTGGGGAAAACACTGTTACTCTTTTCCTCAATAACCTGTCTAGGGGTGTTATTTTTTGTTGTGAGCACAGTGAGCCAGTACTAGATCTAACTAATCCTAGCACTTATCTAGGAGGGTGCTACACATGGGTCAGTGGTCACATTATAAAGTAAAGCATTGTTAAACGTGTTCAGTTACCTGTTTACTGATGCAAGCATTGTTTAACTGCCTTTCCATAATACATCTTTTTAATCTACCATTCAGTTGCTTGTGACCTATTTTCTGCATACTATTACAGGTATCATACTAATACTTAAGTTACACAAGTGTGAGTGGCTTTCAATCTATAACCAGGTGTTTCAATGAGGACCGAGCAGCTTAAACAGTCAATGCAGAACAGAGAATCCATCATCTCAAGCTGTTCCTGCAGGGGTAGGCACTACACCAGATTTTTGAAAAATAAAAGTAAAATTAACAAAAAAAAAAAAAAGGGAAATTGCCCCTGTGTTAGAGCGAGAGCAATAATTCTAGCCCTAGACTTCCTCTGTAACTCAAAACATGTAACCAGTAAAAAAAATTAAAGCGTCGCCTATGGGGATTTTTAAGTAATGAAGTTTGGCACCATTCCACGAGCGTGTGCATTTTTGAAGCGTGACATGTTAGGTATCTATTTACCCGATGTAACATCATCTTTCACATTATGCAAAAAAATTGGGCTAACTTTACTGTTTTTTTTTTTTTTTTAAGGCATGAAACCGTTTTTTTTCCCCAAAATTTTTTTAGAAAAATTGCTGCACAAATACTGTGCGAGATAAAAAGTTGCAACGAATGCCATTTTATTCTCTAGGGTGTCTGCTAAAAAAAACTTGTATAATGTTTTGGGGTTCTATGTAATTTTCTAGCAAGAAAATTATGATTTTTACATGTAGGAGAGAAATGTCAGAATTGGCCTTGGTGGCAATGTATTATTATTACCATCAACGGAGGGCGAGCAAATGCCCCAATTATTGTCAGAAAAGCACGAACAGTTGGAATTTGATGGAAACCCATACTCAACCTGAATCCGAAAACCATCCCTAAATATGAATTTCTAACTTGTATTTATCATGTGTATGGCCTCACAAGTGGTAATTACAACTTGGAAAATGTGCTTATGAAGGGTAAAGGGACGGGAAGTGGGTAAAGGGCAGTTTCAGTCACTCCACTGATTTTTGTTTTTAGCCCCACTTAGCTGTTATGAATCAATGTCCTGGAGTCAGATACTGACCTACCCAGCAGATCCAGCATTCCTGCTGCAATCCGCTCATCAAGTGCAACAGCCTGGGTCTTGCGCCACCATCTTGGTCTTTCTTGGAAGACAGCTACCTCTCCCGGATTCAGGCAGCCAGCCTCTGATGAGATCCACAGCTCTGCCCACCGATTGCTGCGAGTCCTACTACTTCAGCGTCTCGTGATATGTGACATGAAATCCCAAGAGGCTAAGGCAGCAGGGGCACGTCGTTAATACCTAGGTGAAAATGGCAGCAGATGGACAGTTTAAAGTTAAATGATAATAAAAAAAGACAATAAAAAAGAGTCAATTTATATTGTGGAGGGTCGCAGCAGTGCACAGAGCCTTAGTTCATCTGGGGGTTGAAGGTCCTCTTTAAGGCAGCTGAGCCAACAGTTTTACAAGGATCATGTGGTATGGTTTCTCTTGCAACAAGTCCACTAGTAAAAGAATTTCCCCTTTCATTTTGAAAGTCAACAAAAAGCTAGAAAAAGAACAAGTAATGTTTTTACAGAGTGCAAAGTTTAATCTAATTCCATGGAGTGCAGAATGTAATCTAATTATAAAACAAACTGGTTAAGTTTAGTGTTAAAAAAGTCATTTATTTTAGTGCACAGTTAAGGGTGAAGCGACTTAATCCTAAAATTGTAATTTCAAGAGCCCAATGCGTCAAAATATAGTCCGTCCATTACTGGCTTTTAATTTCCTAGTCCAGTGTGGACCTTCAGATCTCAGCATGTGCTGTCGTTTTCCTAGCTAGAGTATATTGTATAGTGAGAAATCATTCCAGCTAAAAACATCTGATGATACAAACTTCCCCTATCATTTATATAAACTGTTCATGACTCATCAATACAACCCAGTAGTGATACAATGCGATTCCGGTAATGGGTCTTTGTCCCTGCGTGTCAGCTTACAATGTACCCCTGTGATGGTTTCTTGAAGTAGCAACTGTTTGAGTTATTCTGAAAATAAGTGTCAGGACAAGCTCAGTAAAAGGAATTTGGTTTCATGGCGAGGCTGTACTTCTAAAATGCTGGTAATCATCCCTGTGTGACAACTATTCCTGTCATTTTGGATAGGTGTCATCATTTAGCACTTATTTAATTTGCGTCTCTAACGTGATAACATATATCATTGAGATTTCACCTTCACAACTTGTATTTTGAAGAAATATTAGAAAAAACATATATTCCATGGGCAGAGTAGAGCTGTTATTTTAAAATAAAGTACTACCCTCCCTGACCCCAACTTTGAAATGTGCACTGCATTTTTATTTTCTTTCCATCTCTTGCAATTACACAATGCACACAGAAGTCCGACACTCACAAAGAAAAATAGCTAGCGCTCACATAACTGACTTTAGTCTGCAACATGCATAATATAATATATTTTGCTGCTGTCTACCATGCATGTAAATCATTTAGTTTGCTTTCAGTTCATGTTATTAAAAGCAATGTGAAGTATTTTCTGTGTTTTTTTTTTAGAGATACAGTATGTGGGGTAGAGATCAGCTATGGCAACATTTTAAAACATTTTTGGTTTGTTTAGATCAGTGTGCAGGTAGGTGAAGGTTCCTTTAAGGGGAGCTCATTGTCAAGGGTGGAGTGGTGATGTAGAGGAAAAAAGAGGCAGAGAAAGCCTGTTGATACAGAAGAGTAGAGAAAGTAGTTGTGAGGTCTTCTTGTGCTCTCCCCTATGGGAAAGGGGCTGTGGATAACGTAACCCCTTCACGCCTAAGGGTAAAACAAATTGAAATGCCTAAGCCCAATTTTGCAAATTTGATGTGTTAGTAAAACCGTACATATCATCTACTTTGTGCATCCAGGTGGATTATACTGAACAAATTGTGCTTTCATTTGGTGGTAAATGGTAATGGATATCTCCTGATTTTTTTTTATTATCAAAGGAAAACTGGCCCAAAATAGTAAAAAAAATCATATGTTTTCAATTTAACTGTATATTTCTAGCTACTATCAAAACCTACCACCAAAGAACAAGCCAAAAATAAATTCTCCTCCTCCTAACAATCGCAGCGATACCACATATGTGTATGTTAGTTGTTTTGTGTACCCGTAGTACAGCCTAGAAACCATTTTGCACATTTTGCTTTTTTTTTTTTTAATCCTACCTAAAGCACACTGACACTAACTAATACTAATTTAAAAGAGAGCACAGAGGGGCTGAAGAGCACAGATGTGCCGGAGAGCACAAAAGAGCCAGAGAGCACAGAGGGGCCGGATAGCACAGAGAGGCTCGAGAGCACTAGTGGTGCCGGAGAGCACTGGGGGTGTTGGAGAGCACAGGGGGGCGAAGAGCATGGGGTGGAGAGCACTAGGGGAAGCCGGAGAGCACAGGGGGCTGGAGAGCACTGGGGGGCAGGGAGCTAGGGGGCTGGAGAGCACAGAGGGGCTAGAGAGCACAGAGGGGCCGGAGAGCACAGAGGGGCTGGAGAGCACAGAGGGGCCAGAGAGCACAGAGGCCCTACCACTGTAGTAGTGGGAATCAAGGTAAGATGGGGGTCTCACACATGTGAGGGGCTCCAGAGTAGTGGCTCCTAGTGGATAAAATCAAGTTTTTTTTTTTTTTTTTCCAGGCTTTGCAATTCCCAGAACAGGGTCTGTAGTCTGTAAGCTTTGAAGAGCTTTGCGTGGGAAGAAGCCTCTGAGTCCAGGTCTTACCTAACCAAGGCCCTAAGCCTAATGTTTCTGCTTGCTGTCGGGACCAATCCTTTGGCTATTTTGCTGACCACATCTGACCATGACCTGTTAATCAACCATGCCTCTGCCTGCCTCCTGAACTGACCCTGGCCTGTTAAACAACCACGCCTCTGCCTGCCACCTGAACTGACCCTGGCCTGTTTATCGACCATGCCTCTGCCTGCTACCTGTACTGAACATGGCCTGTTTATGGTCCATCTTCCTGCCTGCTGCCTGGATTGATACTTTGGCATTTGCTGACCTCGTCTGTGCTTGCTGGACCAGGTTCCTGCCTGCTGCCTGGATGTCAGCCTACTGCCTGTACTGACCCTGGCCCGTTTTATGGACCATGTTCCTGTCTGCTGTCTGGACAGAAACAAAAATAAATGTTTATTTTTCAAAATTTAAAAACATTTTTTTTATATATATATTTACATATAAAAAATACAGTGGTGATTAAATATCAACAAAAGAAAGCTGTATGTGTCTCAAAAAATTATAACAATTTAATTTTGGTACAGCGAGTGAGTAATTGTCATTCAAAGTGTGACAACAATGAAATCAGAAAATTGACCTGGGCAGGAATAGGGTGAATGTGTTTGGTACTAAAGTGGTTAAAATATTATTTTACAAATAGTAAAGTACATTTTAAACTACTGGGATGTGGCCTACATGGGCCAGTTAATGTAAAAGATGAATGTAGCCTTTAAAAGTGAAATGAAACAGACACATACTTCGCTTAGTGGTAATTGTAAGATGGGTTAAAAATACTTTTCTACTGGTTTTGAAGCTTTTTTAAATTCTCTAAAAAAATTATAGAACTCAGAAGACTTCCATAGTCAAAACAAAAGGTGAACTCATGTTATTTTATTGTCCAAAAAACCCCCCAAAAAAACATAATTGCATCTCTCTGAAATCCTTGCACAAAGGCTAGATATCACTTGTTCTATTCTCTGCTGGCAACATGGCTAAAGATTCTGAATATCTTTGCAATAGCAAAGCTACTTTAACTCAGCAACACATCGAAAGAGTCAAACCAATAAAATACAACGTGCTTTCAGTAGCTTTGGTCCTCTTGGCAAAAAGCCAACTCTGAGCTTTGATTTTCAGCCTCTGCTTCCATTAACATCGAGCAGGTACTTAGGCAGACAGTGTGCAGGTAAGATCAGCAAGCCTGCACACTGGTTGTTTACATTAAAACTGCGCCAGCGCAGCAACGTGGTCAGCGCCGGGACCAATTAAGGCTTTTGTTTACCTGGCGCTCAACATTCGGCAGGCACCACTAGTTTAGAAGGTCATGTTTTGTGCTCTGGATTAGTGTGGCAATAAGAAATAGTGTACTTTAGAGTTTTAAACAATCCTTTTGCAAAAAGTAAAGCAATACATAATGGACCATTTTCCAGTTAAAGATCTGTAAAGCATATAGCATATTGTTTAATTGGGGAAATATAACTAACGGTATTAGGTGTAATTGAACACAACTCCCCCCCCCCCCCCCCACCCCTTGCTAAGGGCAGCTGTTCCCTCAATCTGCTGCTGAGGAGAGTTGTCCCCCTTTAATCCATGTTCAGGAAACTTTTTCATCCTGATCCCTACTGAGCAAATTTGTTCCCCCACTGCCAACACCAATGTCCTTTTTTTTTTTTCCCCACTGACCCCCACTGACCATTTTCATGGCATTGTTTTCCCTTTGGATGGTGATGCCACAAAATTAGTTTCTACCACTGTCTATCAACACTGGGCATTTTTTAATCCCACTGACCACTGACACTGAGCATTTTTCACTTCCACTTCCTCAGCCATTATTTTATTTCCCTCTCATCCCAAGTCATTTCTCTTCCATTGACCACTGACTGGGCATTTTTTGCCGCCCCCAATGGCACTGGACATTTTTTCTTCCCAAGGACCACTGGCACTAGGGCATTTTTCCTCCCATTGACTAGCAATGTAAGGGAGTCCATGACATTTACTCCTGAGTGCTGTATGTTATACATTGCATAGTTAGGGCCAAAGTCAGTATGCTGTATGCTGTGTAGAATGTCCTGAGAATGGCCTGAGCCCTGCACTGTACTGTATATGCTATGTTATGTGTTACATAAGACTGAAATACTTGTTTATTGACAATTATTCCTGATGGTAGGCTCATGGAAAGTATTATCTCACTTTTTTTTTTTTTTTTAGGTTTGATGAACTTTTGTTGAAAAGGCCATGTTAGGAGACCTTTCTCAATCAGTGTCTGCAGGGATAGGGAATGCTGCTATCAGAATACAATGTCCTAGCAGGGATTATTCCTCCATCCACCTTGCTTCTGTGAATAGAGGAATCTGTTCCTTCAGCCCGATAACTGAGCAAAAAAAAGAGCAGAATATGGCCAGATTTAGAGAAATGCTACAGTTTTTCAAAGTGAATCTGTTGCTTAAAAAAATGTACTAAAAGCTCCCTGCAAGATAAGCAACTGAATGCTTGACTCTTTGGAAGGTGGCAAATGCTACTGTCTTCAAATGCTACAGCCTTTGGCAAGACCTGTACTTTCTACACATTTCCATGAGGGCTAGGTGCCTGGTCTCTTGCTGTGCTAAACCCTGTGTCACTACTGTATCCTTTAGTGATGGCTTAGGGCAAGCAGATGGAGCATGAGGAACACTGGTATCCAACACTGTTGAGTGCTGAAGACTCTACCAGAGGCTGTAGCGCTTCATAGGTAACATCATTTAGACAGTATTCTGAGGCTAATATTACATTTTCTTTCACTTTAATGCACTTCAGTTTAATGCACTCCAAGTGATCAGTGTGCAGTAAGGAAGCCTCTCTACACAGCACCTGGAAGATCGCACCATTCGCTGTAGCAGATTGAGACACTAAAGTGATTTACAGCTTCTACAGAGGCCGATAAGATATAATATATGCATATTTACATTGTGTCAGACCCCACGTAATATATAATTCCCGGAGTTCAGCTTAAAATTTGCATCAAATGCTGAACAATAGCTTAAGTTTTTAGGATGATACATTAGCTGTTAAATGAGATCAGGAGTAAGGGTGAGTGACACGTCATACTTGCAGCCATTGGTGGGATAAGGTCCTTTGGACCCCAAGCCAAAAAAGGACAAAGTGCCCCTTCGGCTTTCAATGAGCAGTGAGTTAGGGACCTTACATTGTAAGCTCCTTAAGGGAAAGGGACTGATATGAATGTACAATTTATATGTAAAGCGCTGCGTAAATTTGACAGCGCTATATAAGTACCTGAAATAAATAAAAATAAATAAAACTACTTCAGCAACATAAGTTGCCAATCGTACCCAGTCTGGGCCCCCCTCCGGTTGAAGCATCCAGGGTGTCTACCTCTTCTGCCTATTCTTTGGCCCAGCCCTGTGTGCAGCTGAATCTGTGTCACAGTTTAATGGGTAGGGTGGGGAAGGTGTCTAGGCAGTACAGAGGGAAGAAGGGGTAGAGAAAAGGACTTGTGAATATCCAGACTTTTAAGTAAAGAGCTGTATAGCACAGTGAACACTGAAAGAGATTGTACAATCGTCCCAGGAAAAATGACAAAATGGTGGAAGAAAATGGTTAGGAGTGTAGCATCAAACTTAGCCAGTCACTGCAGGCCATGTGCATTTTGATAAAGCACTTTGCAAGGCTCTTGTGTATATTGCACTACTTGTCTCAATAAACTTTCTGCCCTGAGAATGTCTCTTTTTGGCACTTGTGCGTAAAGGGTCATAAAGCTAAGGACTGGTCATAAAAATACAAAATACTGGAGGCAATAGCCTCTATAACATTAACAGCATGATAATAGGCTTTCATTTTTGTATAACTTTCATCTTCAATGTATGCATGTAGTAGCTGCAGAGTTCTGCAAAAATATGGAATATTTGCAATATCCTGCACCAGAAATTCCATACATCCAAATAAAAGAACAATGTCAAACTGATTTGGAGGTCACAGATCTTGAGTACATTGATACGTGGGTACCAAATATAAACAGTCTGAGCACCAGTGACACAAACTACTCACCCAGGCAACTCCCAGAAAGATATGTAGGTGTCAAAAGATATATGAAAAATGTAATAGAATTTTAAAGCCGGTTACTTCTATCTTGCTAATTACAGCTGCTGACTCATAAATCACAGTGTTACGAAAGCCAGTGAGGTTTGCATGACCAGCAGAATATTTTGCAATATGTAATTAGTGAATAAAAAAATTTCATCTTGTGCTTATGTAAATGTCAACTGACCTATCTATATATAGAGCTGGTGCATAACTGAGATTAAAAAAAGCCTGACAAAAACCTCCAAACTTACTGCACTGCAGTTCCCGGCCCTTTCTAAAATGGATATCAAAATGGATATTTTAAATATATATTTTATTTGTCATTCACTTCAAACATTTCTCTGATAATGTGTGAAGCTGATATTTAAGAAGATATTCAGCTGCACAGCATGTAAAAGTAACTGCATCGCCTAAGTGGCTTTCCATTTTTCCTCTCCAAATTCGGGTATTGCATTGCTTGTAACTGGGGAAATATTTAGGCTCCAGTTTCTGGCCTTCTTTGATAATGCTTGTTGCTATTATACTGATTCTGTGGATTCTTAAATAAATGTCTACATTACTGGCCTGGTACATGTATGCACATAAGGAATTCTGACTTCTTTCTGACCTCCTTGCTGCATGCCTGTTCCTGTTCAGTGACTCTGAGCATTCAAACCAAAGACAACCAGGAAACTAGCACTTTCAGAAGAAGGTCAGCAATGGCTACCTAGATATTCCTTCATTACCATGCTTTGTGACATGAGTTGCACTATACAATTCCCCCTCGCCCCATTATCAACATGCTCATTAAATGTTCAAAGAAAAACGTTCTGTTTGCTGGAATCCACTAGCCAAAAAATGGGACTGGCTCTATCTGATTTGCTGCAGTTAAAGGAATCAACTGAATGTGCAGACAGAGCGTAGTTTCACAATGAGTAGGCTGCACCCCTTCAATAAGGACCCTAGGTGGCAGTAGCCCCAGATACTAGTGAACCACCACTAGATCAGTAAACAGTACAATACATAAACAGCTACTTGAACTTAGACTCTATGACAGCGTCTCTCACAGTGAGGTCCAGGTTAGATCAGTAGAATAGGCAAACAGCTAGAGGGATCTCTGGGCTGGCACCTCAGATGAGAGGCTGGAGGAGTTCCAGGGCTGGTACCATGTTGGGGGGGGGAGACACTGGAGACACAAGGTCACCCCACTTGAAGCAGTGTACCATGGTAGGAATTGGAGCAAGCTTTCTGCATTGGCTTGGTGTTCAAAAAAAAAGCTGCATGCTATTTGACTCCTGCCCAGCTGCCTGCGCACCAGGACAAAAAATAGAGGACTGTAAACCTGGCTGCAGATCAAAAACACCCAGTCACCACTGCCTCATCAGGTGTGGTTTCTCCAAGCTGCAGAGGGTGAAAAGCAGGGAAAGTTATATCCGCAGGGCATATCCAGGAGTCCAGGGACTTATAGGAACCCAGGCAATTGTGGGAAAAGGAGTTAAAGGAGTCTGTGCCTGCATGTGAGCAAGTCAAGGGGTGCTCTGCTATCCTCCACCCAGCTTGAACTTGCCATTTCTGGCAAGTTTGCAAGATGTCTGTGGCTCACCAACTTGGACAGATTCTTCTAAAACCATCATGGGCCTCCCTGGGCCAAGAATGATGGATTTAAGGAGCTTATGGTGTAGGCATCTTGGTTTTACTTGACTTCCTTCTCTCTAGATAACATCGACTGGCACACCTGGAATAGGCTGTTGTGGGACAACTCCAGGAAAATCTTGCCAGTGTGTTTGTAATTTTCCTTGTTGATATCAGGTGGCTGGCGACACAGGGCATACCCACAAACATCAGACAGGAAGTGAAGAAAAATAAGAAACATGAAAACAGACAGCAACAAAAAGCTCAAAGGAGTTCTATCCTTTTGAAAGGATTTGCAGTGCTGTTTCTTTTCATGTGTTGTTGCTAAGGCTCCCAAAATTGTTTTGAAATCTCATCAATGAGGCCCAGACAGTAATAAAACATTACAAGGGTTCCAACCCTTCTCTCCTTAAATCCCAAACTAAAAAAAAAAAAAAAAAAAAATGCATTGGGTTTTTTATGCAGCAAAGTAGTCCCTGCCCCTGTTTTGGGCATGGAGCTTGGTGCATTTTTTACTATGCGTTTTAGCGCATTTGACACCTGCGAAAACACACGTTTCCTGGCCATGTTTGGGGTTCTATTACCAATTAATGGCATTGCAAGGGTGACAAGCGTTTTTCAGGCATTCCATGAATTTGCCCTAAAACATACACTTCTGTGAGCATTCATAGAATGCACAGATGTCAACGGAGCCTTACAGAACAATCAATCTTAAAGTGAACCCGTGCCTAGACTATACGCATTAAATAACTTACATTTTTCGAACAAGCAGTAAAAGTTATAGGCATTGTGGAGAATAAAATCTTCAAAGTTTAAAGCAGAGGCACTAAAATCATAATTCCTCTACCCTAAGGGCCAATTCACACTCGTGCAGTACCGTAACACAGTGCAATGCAATGCCCTTTATTCTTATTGGCACACCAATACCAATCATCTTCCTTGCAGGATATTGTAACACATGGAAACACACTGCAAGGTGTTTTTGTGCACTGTGTTGCAAAAAAAAATACTACAGGTCTGTTTATTTGTGTGTTGCAACTGTCAGCTTATTCAAACGAATGAGCTGTCTTAACAGATTGCACGTTAACGCGTGGAAAAGTGTGCTATAATGCAACGCACCAGTGTAAATGTACCAGGTGTTTCTAAGCTGTTGCTAAAGCTCTTATGCCGCGTACAGATGATCGGAAATGCTGCCAGCAAAACTCTGATGAGAGCTTTTTGTCGGAAAATGCGACCGTGTGTATGCTCCATCGGTCTTTTGATGGCGGAATTCCAGCCAGCAAAAGATTGAGAACATGTTCTCTATTTTTCGGTCGGGAAAAGTTCCTATCGGAAAATGCGATCGTCTGTATGCAATTCGGAAGTGCAAAAAATCACGCATGCTCTGAAACAATTTGACGCATGTTCGGAAGCATTCAACTTAATTTTCTCAGCTTGTCGTAGTGTTGTATGTCACCACGTTCTTGACGGTCGAAAGTTCCAAGAACTTTTGTGTGACCGTGTGTATGCAAGACAAGCTTGATCGTAATTCCGTCTGAAAAACCATCCAAGATTTTTCGGACGGAAATTCTGCTCGTGTGTACGTGCCATTAGGACTAATTTATACTTGCACTTTTCAGAAAGTAGTGAAAGAATCTTGTAAAAGCCACCTTAAAGGGGTTGTAAACCCTTGTGTTTCCTTAATGTAGGAGCGTTTTAAAACATTTTCTTTTATTTATTTTTTTATTTTACTTCATTTTTTTATTTTTACTTTCTTTTATTTATTTTTGATCACTTTTATTCCTATTACAAGGAATGTAAACATCCCTTGTAATAGGAATCATTTGTGCCAGGTCCTCTTTATGGAGAGATGCAGAGTCAATAAGACCCCACATCTCTCCTCCAGGCTGGAAAGCATGAGATTGGGAAAAAAAATCCACAATCTCATGCTTACCAGCCACGATCGTGGCTTTGTTTACAACCGCGGCCCGAACGTGACGTCATAACGTCGTGCCCGGGCCTCCAACGGTCAAAGAGATGATCTGGTCACCGGTCAGCTCTATGCTCGTCTTCGGGACCCGGAGATTCTTTCTCCGGGTCCCCGATGGCACGGGAGAGCCCAGAGAAGCACCGGATGGTGGCAGGAGGGGGGAATGTCCCCTCCCGAAGCCTGTAAGAACGATCAAGTGTTCTTATGGTGCACAGAATCGCCGGCAGAAAACAAGGATATCTGAATGATGCCTATAGCTTTAAGATATTCCCGTAATGGCCCAGCAATCAACATGAGCCCCAGTTGAAGTCTTTATCAGACGAAACGCGTCGGGAGAACCTTGCAGATATACTACCACTAGTGCGTTTCCATGTTTCTGTTTTGCTTTTAAATATTTTTACCAAGATGTATTTCGGAAGCTAATGCATTTTTAGTAATAAATTGAGTCCCTTCCTGGACTTTTTTACACGATGAGGAGGCCCTCTCTTTTTTCTTTATCTACATACCTCCACATGTCGTGATGATCTGTGTTTGGCGGTGAAAGTTTACCTGTTGATTGCTTCCTGGTGATCCCTGGCTGTTCGGTGAGTGTAGAGTGACACCTTCTGCTGAGCTTCACTTCATGCATCGACCCAGTACAGGCTCAAGCCTTACAGTCTAAAGCTCGTTTGACCCCTCACCACCGGTTAGTGGGTCCACCGGATCTGGTAAGCGTACCGAAATCATTCTTATGCATTCCTGTTTGCAACTGAATCCGATATTAAGAGGACACAGTTTTCAAGCTCTTTAAAGGGAAACCGTTTGAACCCATATATGCTATGGACATCATTATTTTTTAAATAGTGTCTGAACAGTTTCCATTGAGACAGTGTATACATATATGCTAATTTTGATGTGTTTGCCCTTAGTTTCATGTACAAGATTTGAGACAATATAAGTCTTTCCTGGTATAACCCAGCATATTTCTCCATCACCTCGAATGATGCTATGAATATGGTATAAATGCACAGAAAGGCACTCTACTCTTTTGTCAACCCAGCCTGGGCCATTTGAACCACAATTTCCATATTTGACATATACTGTTCATTCACCCTGTTCTGTTTTTTGTGTGGTCCCTTATACTCAGTCGGCCGTGATCGCCACTATCGCTCGTTAAGAGCGCCTGACCCCCATTGAGACCACCATTTGTTCACACATTACTGTTTTTTGCTTATATGTTATATGTTATCACTTATCTTCATGATTAGTACACTGTGCTAACTTATAGCGGATATATTATTGTCACCCACTCCTCCCATGGAGATCGGTTGATCTTGTTGATTTCACAATGTGCACTAGATGATAGCTGGCTGTGAATGGTACACGTTTTTTCATGTTGTGCATAAAGGACTGATGTCCATTTCACTTTTTACATTAAATTTGAACACTCAATAGTGGTCGAGATTTTCCTATTTTCGTCCACAAGGATTGTTCTCACATGTTTTATTTAGCGCCACACTTTTCCCGTATATATAAGTTTACAATTTGTCACATTGTTGTGTTGGCAGCTTCATTTTTTGGAAAGCGCAGCTATCCACCCACACCTATCCAAATAACATGCCCGAGCTCATCCGTAGTCCTGAGCGGCGCTCGGGAATTAGTTGGGAGCCACAAAAGATGTGTATATATATATATACAAATAACATGCCCAAGCTCATCTCTTCACCACACACAACCACAAAGGCAAGAGAATTCTTGTTGGGCAGTGTATTAGTGCTCGGACAAACACACTTAGACCGAATTTTAATGTTTCAAAGAATGTCAGGCAAAATGGTCGCCCCTCACGCATGTTCACTTCATCAAATCTGGCCCTCTTTAAAAAAAAGTTTGGACACCCCTGCTATAGAGAAAGAGGAAGTCTTGTTGCAGTCGTGTGCTAAACTGCAAGCTAGAGTCTGGGACAAAGTGATGTAATAACCTGTTTAATGTTGTCAGGCGAGATGTGTTATGAATTATATGTCTATACATGGGGGAGGAGTTTAGCCTGGCCTGGATTGGAGGTAAACCATGAGTGGGCGGGCCCGGCTATATTCTGATTGTATACTATAAGATATGCTGTACCTGTAAATAAATGGAGCAGTGTATGAATTCTGATCTCTGTTGGGTCATTATATATATTGCTCCCTGCGCAGGTCTGGGGGTGGTGGAACGGAGAAATTAGAGTAGTGTTGGGCAAACGGTTCGTTCTAAGCCCTGATTGGCTGAAGCAATGAAGGCTTTGCCCAATCAGGGCACAGAACACTGTCAGAGCCATGATTGGAGAAAGTGATGATGACTTAGTCCAATCATGGCTCATTGCACATAGACCCACACTACTTACCCCATACATGGGTAAGCATGTATGTGTCTAGCGGCCTATATGTCTATACTTACACTTACACTTATACTTACACATATGTAAAATATTGATAAGCTCCTGAAGAAGCGTTGTATCATGAAACATGTAGAGCTTGCATCTCCAAAACGCTATTCTGCTTCCACTCTGCTAAGGGATAATCCCAGTGGTTGTTACATCTACCAACCCTGGCCCAGCGGTTAGAGTTGGTTGTGTTGATTATTGTTTGTAAAAGTCTGCATTCACTTTTTATATGCTTCACCGCTGACGAAGTCCACAGGACGTAACCTGCGTACGGGGGAGGAGCTATCGCTTATGCCAGTCACCCGCGCTCCATCACGCTATACACAGTGGCTTTACACCGCTGATGTTTTTTTAGTTTATTTGCTTTCATTGTGCTCTATGTATGTGCTGTATTCAGTGCAGATGCCTGCTTGCCCTAATTGTTTGTACAGCCTATACTCATCAGAGCTCTAATTGAGTTACTGTGCTCCACTGCTGTGCAGTTTTTTATGCAGAGGCTTGCATGCTTCAACTGTCTATGCAGTCCTTAATATTCATTGGAGCTTCAGTGTTATCCCCCCTTTTTTAAATAAAACAAGATTTTTATACAGTCTGCACTGAGATTGCATCCTTTATTTTTTCTTGGGCATTAAACCTGCATAATCATCTCATGGTGGATCATCTTGGTTGGAGCTGCATCCTCAAGCTAGTTCTGGTGTCCTGGTCATCACACACCTTTGGATTTCCTCCTGGTTGGATCGTTATCGCACCATCATCCCACGAATGGGTCCATGCGTTTTTTAATTTGGTAAGAGTACCTTTTCCGTTTGGTGGAGGATTGTCACTGTGAAACTTACTGAAACAGTCACTGGGTGTTCTCATCCACATCACTCTACACATTGCTAACTCTGCTTGTACCTAGAAAGTTTGCAGGGCAAGGCTCAGTGCTGGAGCTTGTTTTGCCTTTTGCTTCTCCATACATCTGGTAGTGATTATGCGAAATCTGTTGCTCCACCCCATACTTCTCCTCCATGTCCTCCTTTGCTGAATTGTCCTATGATGCACCAGTACCCCCTAAGTAGGGATGAGCCGAACACCCCCGGGTTCGGTTCGAACCAGAACCTTCGAACGGACCGAAAGTTCGCGCGAATTTTCGAACCCTATACGTTATAATGGACGCGAACGTTCGAAATCAAAAGTGCTAATTACAACGGCCAATATGCATGTTAATGTCATAAAACAGGTTTGGGGACCCGGGTCCTGCCCCAGGGGACATATATCAATGCAAAAAGAACTTTTAAAAACTAACGTTTTTTCGGGAGCAGTCATTTTAATGATGCATAAAGTGAAAAAAAAAAAGTGAAATTTTCCTTTAAATATGGTACCTGGGGGGTGTCTAAAGTATGCCTGTGAAGTGGCATGTGTTTCCCGTGTTTAGAACTGTCCTTGCACAAAATGACATTTGTAAAGGAAAAAAAGAAGCCATTTAAAACCACTTGCGGCTTTAGGTTTGATCTTAAGTAGAATCTGAACAGGTACATTATGAAGTGTAGCTCCATCCCAAAAAAATCTATTTTTAAGCTTTTTGGAGAACATAGGGAGGGGTTATCACCCCTGTAACATTTGCTGTCTTTGCACATCTGTTCAGAACATGTCACCTCACTTTCCGTCCCAATGACAAATGTTTTTGGAAAAGTGGGGTTTTAATTGAAACAAGGATTGGTGATAAAGTATCAGTAGAGAGGAGATACCTTTTTCCCAAATTAAATCTAACAGGATAGAATTTCCCTTCCTAGGGGTAGATTTCCTCTCACTTCCTGTTTTCTCTTTCCATTTGCAAGTAGGAGTCGTTTGTAAGTTGGATGTTTGAAAGTAGGGGCCTGGCGTATATACTCTGCAGAAATTTGCCCTATTAGATGTTGGTGTAGCCACAAGACTGGTGGGCACAGGAATGGGCCCTGCTGTGAGTTAATAGATCAAGATTTGTAATTGCATGCACCTGTTGAACAGGGCAGAAAAATTGAGGGTGGTGGTGGTGGTGGTGGACGGTTTTGCCACAAGACTGTAAGCTCTCACAGTTACTCTTGGTGGGCGCAGGAATGGGCCCTGCTGTGAGTTATTAGATCAAGATTTGTAATTGCAAGCACCTGATGAACAGGGCAGAAAAATTGGGCCTTTGGCGGTGGTGGTGGACGGTGTTGCCACAAGACTGTAGGCCCTCATAGTTACTCTTGGTGGGCGCAGGAATGGGCCCTGCTGTGAGTTATTAGATCAAGATTTGTAATTGCAAGCACCTGATGAACAGGGCAGAAAAATTGGGCCTTTGGCGGTGGTGGTGGACGGTGTTGCCACAAGACTGCAGGCCCTCATAGTTACTCTTGGTGGGCGCAGGAATGGGCCCTGCTGTGAACTATTAGATCAAGATTTGTAATTACCCGCCCCTGTTAAACAGGGGCTGAAAAATTGTGCCTTAGGCACTGGTGCTGGTGCCACAACACTGCAACCCCTCACAGAGACTGTACTTGGAGCACAGCAGTCACACGTGTTGCGAAGCATTTTTTTAAAAAATTGTAAGTACACGCCCCTGTTAAACAGGGGCTGAAAAATTGTGCCTTAGGCACTGGTGCTGGTGCCACAACACTGCAACCCGGCCCTCACAGATACTGTACTTGGAGCACAGCAGTCACACGTGTTGCGAAGCATTTTTTTTTAAAAATTGTAAGTACACGCCCCTGTTAAACAGGGGCTGAAAAATTGTGCCTTAGGCACTGGTGCTGGTGCCACAACACTGCAACCCGGCCCTCACAGATACTGTACTTGGAGCACAGCAGTCACACGTGTTGCGAAGCATTTTTTTAAAAAATTGTAAGTACCCGCCCCTGTTAAACAGGGGCTGAAAAATTGTGCCTTAGGCACTGGTGCTGGTGCCACAACACTGCAACACGGCCCTCACAGAGACTGTACTTGGAGCACAGCAGTCACACGTGTTGCGAAGCATTTTTTTAAAAAATTGTAAGTACCCGCCCCTGTTAAACAGGGGCTGAAAAATTGTGCCTTAGGCACTGGTGCTGGTGCCACAACACTGCAACACGGCCCTCACAGAGACTGTACTTGGAGCACAGCAGTCACACGTGTTGCGAAGCATTTTTTTAAAAAAATTGTAAGTACACGCCCCTGTTAAACAGGGGCTGAAAAAATTGTGCCTTAGGCACTGGTGTGGTGGCATGGATCATTGAGGAGGAGGAAGAGGATAGTCAGTGAACATAAGAGGACAGTCACTCAGCATCAGCATAGGCAGTCTTGAAGGGATGTGACATTAAAAATTATTCGGTTATATCCGCCTCAGGTGCCTGGTAGCTGGTGGTGATCCAAGACTGATTCATTTTGATGAATGTCAGTCGATCAACCGAGGCGGTGGACAGGCGCACCCTATGATCAGTCACAAATCCTCCAGCAGCACTGAATGTGCGTTCGGAAAGAACGCTGGAGGCAGGACAGGCCAGTAGCTCAATTGCATACTGTGCAAGCTCTGGCCAGTGATCCATCCTCAGGACCCAGTAAGCCAGAGGATTTTCGGTGGGAAAGGTGTCCAAGTCTGACCTTGCCCCAAGGTATTCCTGCACCATGTATATCAGACGCTGGCGATGGTTGCTGGAACCGATCATACCTTGGGGCTGCGGACTAAAAAATTGTCTGAACGCATCGGTCAGACGTCCACCTTCCCCACCGCTCCTTCTGCCACTGACCGAAGCCTCAGCAACTCGTCGCCCAGGACCAGGAGTTTGTAGCCTCCCAGTTTCTGGGAACGCGTTGCACAGACCTTTCTGCAAGGCCTCCCTGAGATGTCTCATCCTCTGCTCCCTCTGCGACGGCAAGATAAGGTCCGCAACCTTACCCTTGTACCGCGGATCAAGGAGAGTGGCCAGCCAGTAATGGTCCCTCTCCTTGATCCGAAGAACACGAGGATCCTTCCGCAGGCTTTGCAGGATCAGGGAGGCCATGCAGCGTAGGTTAGCTGAGGCATTCGGTCCGGAGTCTTCTGGGTCACTGAGGATGACATGATCGCCAGCCACCTCCTCCCAGCCACGTACAAGTCCACTGGCTTGTTGGGACTGTACATCATCCCTAAAAGACTGCTGCTGCTGATGCTGAGTGCCAGGCTCCACCTCCATGCTCACACAATCCTCCTCCTCCTCCTCCTCCTCCTCCTCCTCATCCTCTTCCTGTGTGATGGGTGGGACAGAAGGAACACTGTCCGGATAAAGGGGGCCTTGAGAGGCAAGGAAGTCCTCCTCTTCCTGCCTCTGTTCTGCCTCAAGTGCCCTGTCCATTATCCCACGCAGCGTATGCTCCAACAGGTGGACAAGAGGGACAGTGTCACTGATGCATGCACTGTCACTGCTCACCATCCTCGTGGCCTCCTCAAATGGTGAGAGGACAGTGCATGCATCCCTGATCATGCTCCACTGACGTGGGGAAAAAAAACCAAGCTCCCCTGACCCTGTCCTGGTGCCGTAGTCGCAAAGGTACTCATTGATGGCCCTCTGCTGCGTGTGCAGTCGCTGCAGCATGGCCAACGTTGAGTTCCACCTGGTGGGCATGTCAGATATTAGGCGGTTCTTGGGCAGGTTCAGCTCCTTTTGCAGCTCAGTCAGCCGAGCACTGGCATTATAAGATCGGCGGAAATGCACACAGACTTTCCTGGCCTGCCTCAGGACATCCTGTAAGCCTGGGAACCTGCCCAAGAACCGCTGCACCACCAGGTTGAGGACGTGAGCCATGCAGGGCACATGGGTGAGCTGCCCCTGTCGCAGGGCGGAGAGGAGGTTGGTGCCATTGTCAGAAACGACCATTCCTGGCTTAAGCTGACGTGGCGTCAACCACCTCTCGGCCTGCCCCTGCAGAGCTGCCAGAACCTCTGGCCCAGTGTGGCTCCTGTCCCCCAAACACACCAGCGCAAGCACGGCATGGCATCTTTTTGCCTGCGTACTTGCGTAGCCCCTTGTACGCCTACGGAGCACCGCTGGTTCCAAGGACAGAGCACTGGAGGAAGAAGAAGAGGAGGGGGTGGAGGAGAGAGGTGTGTCACAACCAGTAGCAGTAGTCGCGTTTTGGAGGCGTGGTGGCGGAACAACCTCCAACACTACTGCACCTTGTCCTGCATCCCTCCCAGCTGCCAATAGAGTGACCCAATGGGCCGTGAAAGAAAGGTACCGTCCCTGTCCATGCCTGCTGGACCATGAGTCAGCGGTAATATGCACCTTACCGCTGACCGCCCTGTCCAGCGAGGCATGGACATTGCCCTCCACATGCCGGTAGAGAGACGGAATCGCCTTCCGCGAGAAAAAGTGGCGTTTGGGAACCTGCCACTGAGGAACCGCACATTGAACAAACTCACGGAAGGGGGCCGAGTCTACCAACTGAAAAGGCAGCAGTTGAAGTGCTAGCAATTTAGCAAGGCTAGCATTCAACCGCTGGGCATGTGGATGGCTGGGAGTGTACTTCTTTCTACGGTCCAGCAGCTGGGGCAGGGAAATTTGCCTGCTGCAATCGGACGTCGGTGTACTGCAAGTACTTGGTTGTGACACACCGAATTCTACACCTTCAGTCCTCTCAGAGCAGCTTTCAGAGAGGACTGAAGGTGTAGTGGGGATGGAGATCCCAGCTGAGGAGGAGCAAGGAGAGGTCCGCTTAGTTCTTTGGTGTGGGTCTTTTATGTGTGCCTGCCAACGAGCTGCATGGCAGGTCGCCATATGTCTGGTCATGCTTGTCGTGCCCAAGCGGCTGATGTTTTGGCCACGCGAGATACGCTTGAGACAAATATTGCAAATAGCAGTGGTGCGATCTGCTGCACTCGTCTCAAAAAAGGCCCACACCAAAGAACTTTTCTGATAACGTGCAGAGGCAGCGCCCTGCACAGGCGGAGCTCTGCGGTGTTGTACAGTTGCTGTGCTGGCCTCTACCTGGCCTCCAGGGGGCATCCTGCCTCGTTGGACATGTGACGCCGCATCCTCCTCCTCCTCGTCCTCCTCCTCATCCTCTCTCCCTTGAGGCACCCACGTGGAGTCAGTGACCTCATCATCCCCTCCCTCTTCACCACTAGAGCAAACCTGGCAGTAAGCTGCAGCTGGTGGAACAGTACTGCCAGATTCCTCAAGCTGGGTATCGTCATCCGAGCCTTCGAATCGTTGGGCATCCTCCTGGAGCATGTACCCAACACTGTGCTCAAAGAGTTCGGGGGACTCCTCAGGAGGACATGGTGGGTCTAGGGAAGGGGTGGCTGATGATGCTCTGTCAGTACCCTGAGCCTGGGTGAGAGAGGATGAGGAGGATGAGGAGGGCTTGGTCATCCATTCTACCAAGCCTTCAGCATGATGCGGCTCCACATGTCCAGCTGCCGAAAACAAAGACGCGCGTGTCCCATGGCCACGTGCTGATGACGATGCACGACCACGTCCACGTCCACGGCCACGTCCACTAGAAACAGAGCCTGCCTGCCCTGTGTTCTTGGCTCTGCACGCTCTGCCTCCCCTTGGCGGTCTTCCAGCCATTGTAGTCGGTAGTCCTGTGGGTGCTGCTGAGAAGAAAATATAGGAGCTCTGTGTGATGCCACTAACACACTAGAAGTCCTATGGGTGCTTCTGCAAAGAAAATAGAGGAGCTCTGTGTGATGCCACTAACACACTAGAAGTCCTGTGGGTGCTTCTGCAAAGAAAATAGAGGAGCTCTGTGTGATGCCACTAACACACTAGAAGTCCTGTGGGTGCTGCTGAGAAGAATATAAAGGAGCTCTGTGTGATGCCACTAACACACTAGAAGTCCTGTGGGTGCTTCTGCAAAGAAAATAGAGGAGCTCTGTGTGATGCCACTAACACACTAGAAGTCCTGTGGGTGCTTCTGCAAAGAAAATAGAGGAGCTCTGTGTGATGCCACTAACACACTAGAAGTCCTGTGGGTGCTTATGCAAAGAAAATAGAGGAGCTCTGTGTGATGCCACTAACACACTAGAAGTCCTGTGGGTGCTTATGCAAAGAAAATAGAGGAGCTCTGTGTGATGCCACTAACACACTAGAAGTCCTGTGGGTGCTGCTGAGAAGAATATATAGGAGCTCTGTGTGATGCCACTAACACACTAGAAGTCCTATGGGTGCTTCTGCAAAGAAAATAGAGGAGCTCTGTGTGATGCCACTAACACACTAGAAGTCCTGTGGGTGCTTCTGCAAAGAAAATAGAGGAGCTCTGTGTGATGCCACTAACACACTAGAAGTCCTGTGGGTGCTTATGCAAAGAAAATAGAGGAGCTCTGTGTGATGCCACTAACACACTAGAAGTCCTGTGGGTGCTGCTGAGAAGAATATATAGGAGCTCTGTGTGATGCCACTAACACACTAGAAGTCCTATGGGTGCTTCTGCAAAGAAAATAGAGGAGCTCTGTGTGATGGGACTAACACACTTCAAGTCCTATAGGTGCTTCTGGGAAGAAAATAAAGGTCTGTGTGATGGGACTAACACACTTCAAGTCCTATAGTTGCTTCTGGGAACAAAATATAGGATCTCTGTGTGATGGGACTAACACACTTCAAGTCCTATAGGTGCTTCTGGGAAGAAAATATAGCTCTGTGTGTGTAATGGGACTAACACACTTCAAGTCCTATAGGTGCTTCTGGGAACAAAATATAGCTCTGTGTGTGTGATGGGACTAACACACTTCAAGTCCTATAGGTTCTTCTGGGAACAAAATATAGCTCTGTGTGTGTGATGGGACTAACACACTTCAAGTCCTATAGGTGCTTCTGGGAAGAAAATATAGCTCTGTGTGTGTGATGGGACTAACACACTTCAAGTCCTATAGGTGCTTCTGGGAACAAAATATAGCTCTGTGTGTGTGATGGGACTAACACACTTCAAGTCCTATAGGTGCTTCTGGGAACAAAATATAGCTCTGTGTGTGTGATGGGACTAACACACTTCAAGTCCTATAGGTGCTTCTGGGAACAAAATATAGCTCTGTGTGTGTAATGGGACTAACACACTTCAAGTCCTATAGGTGCTTCTGGGAAGAAAATATAGCTCTGTGTGTGTAATGGGACTAACACACTTCAAGTCCTATAGGTGCTTCTGGGAACAAAATATAGCTCTGTGTGTGTAATGGGACTAACACACTTCAAGTGTCCTATAGGTGCTTCTGGGAAGAAAATATAGCTCTGTGTGTGTGATGGGACTAACACACTTCAAGTCCTATAGGTGCTTTTGGGAAGAAAATATAGCTCTGTGTGTGTGATGGGACTAACACACTTCAAGTCCTATAGGTGCTTCTGGGAAGAAAATATAGCTCTGTGTGTGTGATGGGACTAACACACTTCAAGTCCTATAGGTGCTTCTGGGAAGAAAATATAGCTCTGTGTGTGTAATGGGACTAACACACTTCAAGTCCTATAGGTGCTTCTGGGAAGAAAATATAGCTCTGTGTGTGTAATGGGACTAACACACTTCAAGTCCTATAGGTGCTTCTGGGAACAAAATATAGCTCTGTGTGTGTAATGGGACTAACACACTTCAAGTCCTATAGGTGCTTCTGGGAACAAAATATAGCTCTGTGTGTGTGATGGGACTAACACACTTCAAGTCCTATAGGTGCTTCTGGGAACAAAATATAGCTCTGTGTGTGTAATGGGACTAACACACTTCAAGTCCTATAGGTGCTTCTGGGAAGAAAATATAGCTCTGTGTGTGTAATGGGACTAACACACTTCAAGTCCTATAGGTGCTTCTGGGAACAAAATATAGCTCTGTGTGTGTAATGGGACTAACACACTTCAAGTCCTATAGGTGCTTCTGGGAACAAAATATAGCTCTGTGTGTGTGATGGGACTAACACACTTCAAGTCCTATAGGTTCTTCTGGGAACAAAATATAGCTCTGTGTGTGTGATGGGACTAACACACTTCAAGTCCTATAGGTGCTTCTGGGAAGAAAATATAGCTCTGTGTGTGTGATGGGACTAACACACTTCAAGTCCTATAGGTGCTTCTGGGAAGAAAATATAGCTCTGTGTGTGTGATGGGACTAACACACTTCAAGTCCTATAGGTGCTTCTGGGAAGAAAATATAGCTCTGTGTGTGTAATGGGACTAACACACTTCAAGTCCTATAGGTGCTTCTGGGAAGAAAATATAGCTCTGTGTGTGTAATGGGACTAACACACTTCAAGTCCTATAGGTGCTTCTGGGAACAAAATATAGCTCTGTGTGTGTAATGGGACTAACACACTTCAAGTCCTATAGGTGCTTCTGGGAACAAAATATAGCTCTGTGTGTGTGATGGGACTAACACACTTCAAGTCCTATAGGTTCTTCTGGGAACAAAATATAGCTCTGTGTGTGTGATGGGACTAACACACTTCAAGTCCTATAGGTGCTTCTGGGAAGAAAATATAGCTCTGTGTGTGTGATGGGACTAACACACTTCAAGTCCTATAGGTGCTTCTGGGAAGAAAATATAGCTCTGTGTGTGTAATGGGACTAACACACTTCAAGTCCTATAGGTGCCTCTGGGAACAAAATATAGCTCTGTGTGTGTGATGGGACTAACACACTTCAAGTCCTATAGGTGCTTCTGGGAAGAAAATATAGCTCTGTGTGTGTAATGGGACTAACACACTTCAAGTCCTATAGGTGCCTCTGGGAACAAAATATAGCTCTGTGTGTGTGATGGGACTAACACACTTCAAGTCCTATAGGTGCTTCTGGGAAGAAAATATAGCTCTGTGTGTGTAATGGGACTAACACACTTCAAGTCCTATAGGTGCCTCTGGGAACAAAATATAGCTCTGTGTGTGTGATGGGACTAACACACTTCAAGTCCTATAGGTGCTTCTGGGAAGAAAATATAGCTCTGTGTGTGTAATGGGACTAACACACTTCAAGTCCTATAGGTGCCTCTGGGAACAAAATATAGCTCTGTGTGTGTGATGGGACTAACACACTTCAAGTCCTATAGGTGCTTCTGGGAACAAAATATAGCTCTGTGTGTGTGATGGGACTAACACACTTCAAGTCCTATAGGTGCTTCTGGGAACAAAATATAGCTCTGTGTGTGTGATGGGACTAACACACTTCAAGTCCTATAGGTGCTTCTGGGAACAAAATATAGCTCTGTGTGTGTGATGGGACTAACACACTTCAAGTCCTATAGGTGCTTCTGGGAAGAAAATATAGCTCTGTGTGTGTGATGGGACTAACACACTTCAAGTCCTATAGGTGCTTCTGGGAAGAAAATATAGCTCTGTGTGTGTGATGGGACTAACACACTTCAAGTCCTATAGGTGCTTCTGGGAAGAAAATATAGCTCTGTGTGTGTAATGGGACTAACACACTTCAAGTCCTATAGGTGCCTCTGGGAACAAAATATAGGAGCTCTGCCTGCCTGCCACGAACACGCTACAAGTCCTATAGGTGCTTCTGGTAACAAAATATAGGAGCTCTGCCTGCCTGCCACGAACACACTACAAGTCCTATAGGTGCTTCTGGTAACAAAATATAGGAGCTCTGCCTGCCTGCCACGAACACACTACAAGTCCTATAGGTGCTTCTGGTAACAAAATATAGGAGCTCTGCCTGCCTGCCACGAACACACTACAAGTCCTATAGGTGCTTCTGGTAACAAAATATAGGAGCTCTGCCTGCCTGCCACGAACACACTACAAGTCCTATAGGTGCTTCTGGTAACAAAATATAGTAGCTCTGCCTGCCTGCCACGAACACACTACAAGCCCCTCTTTCTCAATCAATCTTTGTAACTGAATCTATCTAACTCAATCTCTGTAAGTGAATCTCTCTAACTATCTAAATGCAGCAGAGTGTCACAGAATCAGCCTGCTCAATCTGCGCCGGAACAGCATGTGACCGGCGCAGACGGCGTGGCGGCGTTTTATAGGGGGGGCGTGTACTACAGCCCCTGAGCTGTAATTGGCTACAGGCGTCCTGCCTGTAGCCAATTATGGCTCTTCGAGTTTCCGGGGCTGTGATTGGCCAAGCATGCGGGGTCACAGTGCATGCTTGGCCAATCATCAGCCAGCAATGCACTGCGTCGGCCGCGCCGGCCGCAATGCATTGCGGGGCCGCGCGCATCACACGAACGTGATGCGAGCGGCCAAAATAGTTCTGGGCTCGCCGAGCGAGCGAACGCCCGGTGCTCGATGCGAACGTGGGTTCGCATCGAGCACCGGGCCCATCCCTACCCCTAAGCATTCAATGGGCTATTCAACGAGTCAGGCTAAAAGATGCCATGCCGTACTTCAGCTGGTCAGCCTAGGGGATAGGAGCCACACCGGAGCAAAGATTCTTTCAGCTCTGCAGGGGCAGGCCCAGAGGTGGTTCACGCCAGCTTGAGCCAGGAATGGTGGTGTGCGATAATGGCAGTAACCTCCTGTCCGACCTTCGGCAGGGAAAGTTGACACATGTACTATGCCTGGCACATGTCCTCAATTTGGTGGTGCAGCATTTCTTAAAAGAGGTACCCAGGGTTGCGAGATCTTCTTAAGCAGGCCAGAGTTTGTAGCCGTTTCAGGTGGTCATACACAGCCAGTGCTTGGTTGGCTGAAATTCAGTTGGAATTCCACCTGCCCGTAAACCGCCTGATTTGTGACATGCCCACCAGGTGAAACTCAATTTTGGCAATGCTGCAACAGTTGCACATACAGCAGAGGGCTGTCAGCAAGAACCTGTGTGAGTATGGCACAACAACAGGCTAAGGACGGCTCAGCTTTTTTTCCCCACGCCAATGGCTGCTGATAAAGGATGCATGCACTGTACTGTCACCATTTGAGGAGGCCACAAGGATGGTGAGCCGTGACAATGCATGCATCAGTGACACAATCCCTGTTGTGTTTCTGCTGAAGCAGACTCTGTATGGTATTATGGACAGGGCACCTGAGGCAGAGCAGCGGGAGGAAGAAGAGGACTTTCTTTCCTCTCAAGTAAAAAATAATGAACGAGTGTGGGACTTTAAATGAGGCAGGTTCAAACACAAATGGAATTAAAAAGTAGTAGTTTTAATGTACATAAGTTTCAAATTGCGCAAGGTTGCATACGTCAGACAGTCACTCAATGCATGTACAGGCATCTTAGAAATACATAGTATACATATCAATAAGGTATAAACACATAATTGCCATAACAGGGGAACAGTTTTGCAAGTTTCATAAATGTAGATCGTAATGTACATTGAAATTCATAAAAGTATAGATGGTAGTGTGAGGGGGCGTATCCTCACAAGCTCGACGCGTTTCGTCGGTTAGCCGACTCATCAGGAGCAGATAATGAATGTCTGTAAATAATAAGAGTTCTCAATCAAAAAAAGGAGAGGAGTGGCAAACAACCCATGATATGGAAAATATATGTAAAAGAGTATATATAGAAAAACTGAAAGATGGTAAAGTCCACAAACTTACATCCCATTGGACACTGAACCCCAAAAAAAAAAAACGATATGCAGGAGTCGCCACGTCAAGCCTCACCGGGAGCTGAGGTATACAGTACTGCCCACAGACAACGGGCCCACACTGGAGGATCCCCAACCAAGTAACAAGTAGTAAATTGAGTATTATGCCCAAATTTGGCAAGTAAATCTGTAAGATATTAAAGGAGTCTTGTATGATGATATATCCGGCAGCACTATCAAGCTAGAAACCATAAGTAAAGGAGCATGAAGAAGAGGAGAGCGGCTAAAAGTATGTGGAAGATTGAAAAGTAAATGGAGACAAGGTGTAAGAGAACCAAGTGAGAGAAATGACAAAATGGTGGAAGAACGAGAAAAAATGAACAAGTAAAAGTGAGAAAAACAATCTAAAAGAAGATATGTCTGTAAAGCATACCTACACCTATAAGGGCGGTGTTAAAAGAAAGTGGATGTGAATTTGCAATGTGGAAAGTGAAGGAGTAAAAGATGTGAAGCTGTGACATATAGTATTACCTTGTAGTAGCCAAAGAAGGTTATGCAAGTGCAGTGGAGCTAGCAGTGCAAGCCGGTCATCTAAACAAGTGTGGGTGGGGACCTTCAGGTCTGCCAGTCATATAGGGCCGACAATACCTACGTCACACAGGCGTGGTGACGGGCGGGGAGTGTCCGTCCGCCTAGGGCGCCAAACCTATTCCCGCCCTTGCACCAGCTGGATGTAAGATACCGCGAGACCAGAAGACGCCGATAAGGACGTCGCTGGTGCGGTATGTGCGTGACGCCGATGCGCACGAGGCCAGCCGTCCCCATGACACCCATCAAACACAAGGGCGGCGGGGGGCGGCGTCTGGCGCGGATCGCAGCTCCCAGGAAAAGGAAGACAAAGGCAACCCCAGCACACCAGGCATGAGGAGCAGGATCCAATAGGGGCAAAAGGAATGTGGAACATAAATATAAAAAACATTTTGAGTCATGTATAGACACAACGTGTCATAAATTCAATTGGATAATACCTAACATCCAAAGGGTGGGGATCAAGTGATCCCATCTACCCTGAGGTGGGTATATGGACATGAAAGAGGTAGCTACATGCTGTCCAATGTGTTAGAGACTCTGCCTCCATCCCGGTTTCAACATACGACAAAAGAGGGGGGAATGTATATCTCCATATACTGGGACTTTAAATGAAGCGCACAAGGAAAGGGGGGTAGTGCGCCTCCATCCCTATATTGAATTAAAAAATAATGAACGAGTGTGGGACTTTAAATGAGGCAGGTTCAAACACAAATGGAATTAAAAAGTAGTAGTTTTAATGTACATAAGTTTCAAATTGCGCAAGGTTGCATACGTCAGACAGTCACTCAATGCATGTACAGGCATCTTAGAAATACATAGTATACATATCAATAAGGTATAAACACATAATTGCCATAACAGGGGAACAGTTTTGCAAGTTTCATAAATGTAGATCGTAATGTACATTGAAATTCATAAAAGTATAGATGGTAGTGTGAGGGGGCGTATCCTCACATGCTCGACGCGTTTCGTCGGTTAGCCGACTCATCAGGAGCAGATAATGAATGTCTGTAAATAATAAGAGTTCTCAATCAAAAAAAGGAGAGGAGTGGCAAACAACCCATGATATGGAAAATATATGTAAAAGAGTATATATAGAAAAACTGAAAGATGGTAAAGTCCACAAACTTACATCCCATTGGACACTGAACCCCAAAAAAAAACCGATATGCAGGAGTCGCCACGTCAAGCCTCACCGGGAGCTGAGGTATACAGTACTGCCCACAGACAACGGGCCCACACTGGAGGATCCCCAACCAAGTAACAAGTAGTAAATTGAGTATTATGCCCAAATTTGGCAAGTAAATCTGTAAGATATTAAAGGAGTCTTGTATGATGATATATCCGGCAGCACTATCAAGCTAGAAACCATAAGTAAAGGAGCATGAAGAAGAGGAGAGCGGCTAAAAGTATGTGGAAGATTGAAAAGTAAATGGAGACAAGGTGTAAGAGAACCAAGTGAGAGAAATGACAAAATGGTGGAAGAACGAGAAAAAATGAACAAGTAAAAGTGAGAAAAACAATCTAAAAGAAGATATGTCTGTAAAGCATACCTACACCTATAAGGGCGGTGTTAAAAGAAAGTGGATGTGAATTTGCAATGTGGAAAGTGAAGGAGTAAAAGATGTGAAGCTGTGACATATAGTATTACCTTGTAGTAGCCAAAGAAGGTTATGCAAGTGCAGTGGAGCTAGCAGTGCAAGCCGGTCATCTAAACAAGTGTGGGTGGGGACCTTCAGGTCTGCCAGTCATATAGGGCCGACAATACCTACGTCACACAGGCGTGGTGACGGGCGGGGAGTGTCCGTCCGCCTAGGGCGCCAAACCTATTCCCGCCCTTGCACCAGCTGGATGTAAGATACCGCGAGACCAGAAGACGCCGATAAGGACGTCGCTGGTGCGGTATGTGCGTGACGCCGATGCGCACGAGGCCAGCCGTCCCCATGACACCCATCAAACACAAGGGCGGCGGGGGGCGGCGTCTGGCGCGGATCGCAGCTCCCAGGAAAAGGAAGACAAAGGCAACCCCAGCACACCAGGCATGAGGAGCAGGATCCAATAGGGGCAAAAGGAATGTGGAACATAAATATAAAAAACATTTTGAGTCATGTATAGACACAATGTGTCATAAATTCAATTGGATAATACCTAACATCCAAAGGGTGGGGATCAAGTGATCCCATCTACCCTGAGGTGGGTATATGGACATGAAAGAGGTAGCTACATGCTGTCCAATGTGTTAGAGACTCTGCCTCCATCCCGGTTTCAACATACGACAAAAGAGGGGGGAATGTATATCTCCATATACTGGGACTTTAAATGAAGCGCACAAGGAAAGGGGGGTAGTGCGCCTCCATCCCTATATTGAATTAAAAAATAATGAACGAGTGTGGGACTTTAAATGAGGCAGGTTCAAACACAAATGGAATTAAAAAGTAGTAGTTTTAATGTACATAAGTTTCAAATTGCGCAAGGTTGCATACGTCAGACAGTCACTCAATGCATGTACAGGCATCTTAGAAATACATAGTATACATATCAATAAGGTATAAACACATAATTGCCATAACAGGGGAACAGTTTTGCAAGTTTCATAAATGTAGATCGTAATGTACATTGAAATTCATAAAAGTATAGATGGTAGTGTGAGGGGGCGTATCCTCACAAGCTCGACGCGTTTCGTCGGTTAGCCGACTCATCAGGAGCAGATAATGAATGTCTGTAAATAATAAGAGTTCTCAATCAAAAAAAGGAGAGGAGTGGCAAACAACCCATGATATGGAAAATATATGTAAAAGAGTATATATAGAAAAACTGAAAGATGGTAAAGTCCACAAACTTACATCCCATTGGACACTGAACCCCAAAAAAAAACCGATATGCAGGAGTCGCCACGTCAAGCCTCACCGGGAGCTGAGGTATACAGTACTGCCCACAGACAACGGGCCCACACTGGAGGATCCCCAACCAAGTAACAAGTAGTAAATTGAGTATTATGCCCAAATTTGGCAAGTAAATCTGTAAGATATTAAAGGAGTCTTGTATGATGATATATCCGGCAGCACTATCAAGCTAGAAACCATAAGTAAAGGAGCATGAAGAAGAGGAGAGCGGCTAAAAGTATGTGGAAGATTGAAAAGTAAATGGAGACAAGGTGTAAGAGAACCAAGTGAGAGAAATGACAAAATGGTGGAAGAACGAGAAAAAATGAACAAGTAAAAGTGAGAAAAACAATCTAAAAGAAGATATGTCTGTAAAGCATACCTACACCTATAAGGGCGGTGTTAAAAGAAAGTGGATGTGAATTTGCAATGTGGAAAGTGAAGGAGTAAAAGATGTGAAGCTGTGACATATAGTATTACCTTGTAGTAGCCAAAGAAGGTTATGCAAGTGCAGTGGAGCTAGCAGTGCAAGCCGGTCATCTAAACAAGTGTGGGTGGGGACCTTCAGGTCTGCCAGTCATATAGGGCCGACAATACCTACGTCACACAGGCGTGGTGACGGGTGGGGAGTGTCCGTCCGCCTAGGGCGCCAAACCTATTCCCGCCCTTGCACCAGCTGGATGTAAGATACCGCGAGACCAGAAGATGCCGATAAGGACGTCGCTGGTGCGGTATGTGCGTGACGCCGATGCGCACGAGGCCAGCCGTCCCCATGACACCCATCAAACACAAGGGCGGCGGGGGGCGGCGTCTGGCGCGGATCGCAGCTCCCAGGAAAAGGAAGACAAAGGCAACCCCAGCACACCAGGCATGAGGAGCAGGATCCAATAGGGGCAAAAGGAATGTGGAACATAAATATAAAAAACATTTTGAGTCATGTATAGACACAACGTGTCATAAATTCAATTGGATAATACCTAACATCCAAAGGGTGGGGATCAAGTGATCCCATCTACCCTGAGGTGGGTATATGGACATGAAAGAGGTAGCTACATGCTGTCCAATGTGTTAGAGACTCTGCCTCCATCCCGGTTTCAACATACGACAAAAGAGGGGGGAATGTATATCTCCATATACTGGGACTTTAAATGAAGCGCACAAGGAAAGGGGGGTAGTGCGCCTCCATCCCTATATTGAATTAAAAAATAATGAACGAGTGTGGGACTTTAAATGAGGCAGGTTCAAACACAAATGGAATTAAAAAGTAGTAGTTTTAATGTACATAAGTTTCAAATTGCGCAAGGTTGCATACGTCAGACAGTCACTCAATGCATGTACAGGCATCTTAGAAATACATAGTATACATATCAATAAGGTATAAACACATAATTGCCATAACAGGGGAACAGTTTTGCAAGTTTCATAAATGTAGATCGTAATGTACATTGAAATTCATAAAAGTATAGATGGTAGTGTGAGGCGGCGTATCCTCACAAGCTCGACGCGTTTCGTCGGTTAGCCGACTCATCAGGAGCAGATAATGAATGTCTGTAAATAATAAGAGTTCTCAATCAAAAAAAGGAGAGGAGTGGCAAACAACCCATGATATGGAAAATATATGTAAAAGAGTATATATAGAAAAACTGAAAGATGGTAAAGTCCACAAACTTACATCCCATTGGACACTGAACCCCAAAAAAAAACCGATATGCAGGAGTCGCCACGTCAAGCCTCACCGGGAGCTGAGGTATACAGTACTGCCCACAGACAACGGGCCCACACTGGAGGATCCCCAACCAAGTAACAAGTAGTAAATTGAGTATTATGCCCAAATTTGGCAAGTAAATCTGTAAGATATTAAAGGAGTCTTGTATGATGATATATCCGGCAGCACTATCAAGCTAGAAACCATAAGTAAAGGAGCATGAAGAAGAGGAGAGCGGCTAAAAGTATGTGGAAGATTGAAAAGTAAATGGAGACAAGGTGTAAGAGAACCAAGTGAGAGAAATGACAAAATGGTGGAAGAACGAGAAAAAATGAACAAGTAAAAGTGAGAAAAACAATCTAAAAGAAGATATGTCTGTAAAGCATACCTACACCTATAAGGGCGGTGTTAAAAGAAAGTGGATGTGAATTTGCAATGTGGAAAGTGAAGGAGTAAAAGATGTGAAGCTGTGACATATAGTATTACCTTGTAGTAGCCAAAGAAGGTTATGCAAGTGCAGTGGAGCTAGCAGTGCAAGCCGGTCATCTAAACAAGTGTGGGTGGGGACCTTCAGGTCTGCCAGTCATATAGGGCCGACAATACCTACGTCACACAGGCATGGTGACGGGCGGGGAGTGTCCGTCCGCCTAGGGCGCCAAACCTATTCCCGCCCTTGCACCAGCTGGATGTAAGATACCGCGAGACCAGAAGACGCCGATAAGGACGTCGCTGGTGCGGTATGTGCGTGACGCCGATGCGCACGAGGCCAGCCGTCCCCATGACACCCATCAAACACAAGGGCGGCGGGGGGCGGCGTCTGGCGCGGATCGCAGCTCCCAGGAAAAGGAAGACAAAGGCAACCCCAGCACACCAGGCATGAGGAGCAGGATCCAATAGGGGCAAAAGGAATGTGGAACATAAATATAAAAAACATTTTGAGTCATGTATAGACACAACGTGTCATAAATTCAATTGGATAATACCTAACATCCAAAGGGTGGGGATCAAGTGATCCCATCTACCCTGAGGTGGGTATATGGACATGAAAGAGGTAGCTACATGCTGTCCAATGTGTTAGAGACTCTGCCTCCATCCCGGTTTCAACATACGACAAAAGAGGGGGGAATGTATATCTCCATATACTGGGACTTTAAATGAAGCGCACAAGGAAAGGGGGGTAGTGCGCCTCCATCCCTATATTGAATTAAAAAATAATGAACGAGTGTGGGACTTTAAATGAGGCAGGTTCAAACACAAATGGAATTAAAAAGTAGTAGTTTTAATGTACATAAGTTTCAAATTGCGCAAGGTTGCATACGTCAGACAGTCACTCAATGCATGTACAGGCATCTTAGAAATACATAGTATACATATCAATAAGGTATAAACACATAATTGCCATAACAGGGGAACAGTTTTGCAAGTTTCATAAATGTAGATCGTAATGTACATTGAAATTCATAAAAGTATAGATGGTAGTGTGAGGGGGCGTATCCTCACAAGCTCGACGCGTTTCGTCGGTTAGCCGACTCATCAGGAGCAGATAATGAATGTCTGTAAATAATAAGAGTTCTCAATCAAAAAAAGGAGAGGAGTGGCAAACAACCCATGATATGGAAAATATATGTAAAAGAGTATATATAGAAAAACTGAAAGATGGTAAAGTCCACAAACTTACATCCCATTGGACACTGAACCCCAAAAAAAAACCGATATGCAGGAGTCGCCACGTCAAGCCTCACCGGGAGCTGAGGTATACAGTACTGCCCACAGACAACGGGCCCACACTGGAGGATCCCCAACCAAGTAACAAGTAGTAAATTGAGTATTATGCCCAAATTTGGCAAGTAAATCTGTAAGATATTAAAGGAGTCTTGTATGATGATATATCCGGCAGCACTATCAAGCTAGAAACCATAAGTAAAGGAGCATGAAGAAGAGGAGAGCGGCTAAAAGTATGTGGAAGATTGAAAAGTAAATGGAGACAAGGTGTAAGAGAACCAAGTGAGAGAAATGACAAAATGGTGGAAGAACGAGAAAAAATGAACAAGTAAAAGTGAGAAAAACAATCTAAAAGAAGATATGTCTGTAAAGCATACCTACACCTATAAGGGCGGTGTTAAAAGAAAGTGGATGTGAATTTGCAATGTGGAAAGTGAAGGAGTAAAAGATGTGAAGCTGTGACATATAGTATTACCTTGTAGTAGCCAAAGAAGGTTATGCAAGTGCAGTGGAGCTAGCAGTGCAAGCCGGTCATCTAAACAAGTGTGGGTGGGGACCTTCAGGTCTGCCAGTCATATAGGGCCGACAATACCTACGTCACACAGGCGTGGTGACGGGCGGGGAGTGTCCGTCCGCCTAGGGCGCCAAACCTATTCCCGCCCTTGCACCAGCTGGATGTAAGATACCGCGAGACCAGAAGACGCCGATAAGGACGTCGCTGGTGCGGTATGTGCGTGACGCCGATGCGCACGAGGCCAGCCGTCCCCATGACACCCATCAAACACAAGGGCGGCGGGGGGCGGCGTCTGGCGCGGATCGCAGCTCCCAGGAAAAGGAAGACAAAGGCAACCCCAGCACACCAGGCATGAGGAGCAGGATCCAATAGGGGCAAAAGGAATGTGGAACATAAATATAAAAAACATTTTGAGTCATGTATAGACACAACGTGTCATAAATTCAATTGGATAATACCTAACATCCAAAGGGTGGGGATCAAGTGATCCCATCTACCCTGAGGTGGGTATATGGACATGAAAGAGGTAGCTACATGCTGTCCAATGTGTTAGAGACTCTGCCTCCATCCCGGTTTCAACATACGACAAAAGAGGGGGGAATGTATATCTCCATATACTGGGACTTTAAATGAAGCGCACAAGGAAAGGGGGGTAGTGCGCCTCCATCCCTATATTGAATTAAAAAATAATGAACGAGTGTGGGACTTTAAATGAGGCAGGTTCAAACACAAATGGAATTAAAAAGTAGTAGTTTTAATGTACATAAGTTTCAAATTGCGCAAGGTTGCATACGTCAGACAGTCACTCAATGCATGTACAGGCATCTTAGAAATACATAGTATACATATCAATAAGGTATAAACACATAATTGCCATAACGGGGGAACAGTTTTGCAAGTTTCATAAATGTAGATCGTAATGTACATTGAAATTCATAAAAGTATAGATGGTAGTGTGAGGGGGCGTATCCTCACAAGCTCGACGCGTTTCGTCGGTTAGCCGACTCATCAGGAGCAGATAATGAATGTCTGTAAATAATAAGAGTTCTCAATCAAAAAAAGGAGAGGAGTGGCAAACAACCCATGATATGGAAAATATATGTAAAAGAGTATATATAGAAAAACTGAAAGATGGTAAAGTCCACAAACTTACATCCCATTGGACACTGAACCCCAAAAAAAAACCGATATGCAGGAGTCGCCACGTCAAGCCTCACCGGGAGCTGAGGTATACAGTACTGCCCACAGACAACGGGCCCACACTGGAGGATCCCCAACCAAGTAACAAGTAGTAAATTGAGTATTATGCCCAAATTTGGCAAGTAAATCTGTAAGATATTAAAGGAGTCTTGTATGATGATATATCCGGCAGCACTATCAAGCTAGAAACCATAAGTAAAGGAGCATGAAGAAGAGGAGAGCGGCTAAAAGTATGTGGAAGATTGAAAAGTAAATGGAGACAAGGTGTAAGAGAACCAAGTGAGAGAAATGACAAAATGGTGGAAGAACGAGAAAAAATGAACAAGTAAAAGTGAGAAAAACAATCTAAAAGAAGATATGTCTGTAAAGCATACCTACACCTATAAGGGCGGTGTTAAAAGAAAGTGGATGTGAATTTGCAATGTGGAAAGTGAAGGAGTAAAAGATGTGAAGCTGTGACATATAGTATTACCTTGTAGTAGCCAAAGAAGGTTATGCAAGTGCAGTGGAGCTAGCAGTGCAAGCCGGTCATCTAAACAAGTGTGGGTGGGGACCTTCAGGTCTGCCAGTCATATAGGGCCGACAATACCTACGTCACACAGGCGTGGTGACGGGCGGGGAGTGTCCGTCCGCCTAGGGCGCCAAACCTATTCCCGCCCTTGCACCAGCTGGATGTAAGATACCGCGAGACCAGAAGACGCCGATAAGGACGTCGCTGGTGCGGTATGTGCGTGACGCCGATGCGCACGAGGCCAGCCGTCCCCATGACACCCATCAAACACAAGGGCGGCGGGGGGCGGCGTCTGGCGCGGATCGCAGCTCCCAGGAAAAGGAAGACAAAGGCAACCCCAGCACACCAGGCATGAGGAGCAGGATCCAATAGGGGCAAAAGGAATGTGGAACATAAATATAAAAAACATTTTGAGTCATGTATAGACACAACGTGTCATAAATTCAATTGGATAATACCTAACATCCAAAGGGTGGGGATCAAGTGATCCCATCTACCCTGAGGTGGGTATATGGACATGAAAGAGGTAGCTACATGCTGTCCAATGTGTTAGAGACTCTGCCTCCATCCCGGTTTCATCCACATCACTCTACACATTGCTAACTCTGCTTGTACCTAGAAAGTTTGCAGGGCAAGGCTCAGTGCTGGAGCTTGTTTTGCCTTTTGCTTCTCCATACATCTGGTAGTGATTATGCGAAATCTGTTGCTCCACCCCATACTTCTCCTCCATGTCCTCCTTTGCTGAATTGTCCTATGATGCACCAGTACCCCCTAAGCATTCAATGGGCTATTCAACGAGTCAGGCTAAAAGATGCCATGCCGTACTTCAGCTGGTCAGCCTAGGGGATAGGAGCCACACCGGAGCAAAGATTCTTTCAGCTCTGCAGGGGCAGGCCCAGAGGTGGTTCACGCCAGCTTGAGCCAGGAATGGTGGTGTGCGATAATGGCAGTAACCTCCTGTCCGACCTTCGGCAGGGAAAGTTGACACATGTACTATGCCTGGCACATGTCCTCAATTTGGTGGTGCAGCATTTCTTAAAAGAGGTACCCAGGGTTGCGAGATCTTCTTAAGCAGGCCAGAGTTTGTAGCCGTTTCAGGTGGTCATACACAGCCAGTGCTTGGTTGGCTGAAATTCAGTTGGAATTCCACCTGCCCGTAAACCGCCTGATTTGTGACATGCCCACCAGGTGAAACTCAATTTTGGCAATGCTGCAACAGTTGCACATACAGCAGAGGGCTGTCAGCAAGAACCTGTGTGAGTATGGCACAACAACAGGCTAAGGACGGCTCAGCTTTTTTTCCCCACGCCAATGGCTGCTGATAAAGGATGCATGCACTGTACTGTCACCATTTGAGGAGGCCACAAGGATGGTGAGCCGTGACAATGCATGCATCAGTGACACAATCCCTGTTGTGTTTCTGCTGAAGCAGACTCTGTATGGTATTATGGACAGGGCACCTGAGGCAGAGCAGCGGGAGGAAGAAGAGGACTTTCTTTCCTCTCAAGGCCCGATTCTTTTGACGCCACAAGGAGGCACTGAAGCAGTGGTTTTCCGTCCCCAGAAACCCTTGGGAGTAGTACGTGGCTGGGAAAAGGCAGTTCCTGATACTGTTATCCTCAGCGACCATGAGGACTCTGCTTCTTATGCCTCCGCAAACTTGCAATGCATGGTGTCTCTTATTCTTTAGAGCCTGCAAAAGGATCCGAGAATTTGCGGAATCAAGGAGAAGGATCATTATTGGTTGGCAACCCTCCTTGAACACCGTTACAAGGGGAAAGTCCCGGAACTCATCCTGTCCCCACAGAGGGTGCAGATGATGAAATATCTTAAGGAAACCTTAAAGAGGAGTTTATGTAATGCCTTTAGAGACTCTGGCAGGTTAAAGTCTCATGAAAAAGCTAGCTTTGCAACTCGTGGAGAGGTGGATTTCAAAAAAATGTTAGTCCTCGTGCCCAGGGCTGTCAGCTTTCACATCTCATCGACAGCATCTGAATCATATGGTGGGAGATTATTTAGGGACGAAAACATGCATGGAGAGCTTTCCAGTCGACGATCCACTGGGCTACTGGGTCATGAGAATAGACCACTGGCCAGAACTTGCCCAGTATACAATTGAGCTGCTGGGCTGCCCTGCATCCAGCGTGCTTTTCGAACAAGCATTCAGTGCTGCCAGAGGTTTTGTGAAAGATAAAAGCGAGTGTCTGTCCAAAGACTCCATTGACCGGCTGACATTGATTAAAATTAATCATTCCTGAATTAGCAGCAGCTATCAAGCCCCTGATGCCAATGTTGCAAATTAAGTGTTTTTTTTAGGGTTGTGGAATCTCTGAAAGAATGTCTAGCCTGCCTAGTTTTGTGGGTGTTGATTTTATCTGGAAGAAATGTTTTGGTATAGGTTTCATGGGCACAATTAACACCCAGGGCCCTTTTTTTGACACCTGTTTGACAGGTGCATATTATTTCAATTTTTTACAGAAAGGCCAATTCTTGCTTTTATCAAGATTACCTCGGTAGGGTTACGATGTGAAGGCACCCCCAACAACCAAAGCAAAATTTTTACGCCACCGGGGCGGGCATATAACTTAAAATTTTTACAGCAAGGCTAATTCTTGCTTTCAACTCTTGCTTTCATCAACAGTACCTCTATAGGGCTATGGTGTGTACCCAATGCTGAATTTTTCCACTCATGTTACTTCTATCCAAAGTCTGCCAAACAGACAACAGAATTTATCCAAAAAGTCTCTAATCTTGTTCTGAGTGCACTAAATTGTGGCCTCATCATACAGACTGCAGCAGGTTTTATTGTTTCACTTTAAAGGGGTTGCAAAGTTTCAAGGTTTTTCAAGGTTTTTTCAGAGCCCCCCCTTTTTCTTACCTGAACCCATCAATTCCAGCAACGAGCACGAGCCCAGCAGCTCCAGCCAGCTGCTGTCAATCAAATCCAGTGACACAAGAGCAGGGGGGGGGGGAATCCTACTGTCTGTGTCGATTGAAGAAGCAGCAGGGCTTCTTCAACAAAAAACCTTTACAATCACTTTATGCATCATTAAATCACTGCTCATTTAAAATTATCTTTTTTACTACTTTTTTACTATTTACTATTATTGGATTTTTTATTCACTTTCACTTTTGATAATGGTAAACAGGACAAAGAGGGCACATCTTCCTAACTGGGCAAACAAACAGCAATAACAACCTGACAGGTTTTCTAATCCCTCTCCACTCTATCCAAAACCAAAAAAAAGTTTTGCTTTTAGTTATAATTTAAGATACTTTCTATTTTTAGTAGAAAATGATATGTCTACCAGTACTCAGATGGTCCAAGGTCTTACAGTAAGGCTGCATTCACATTACAGCGTTTGGAATTGCAGGCAGATTTGCCGTGGATCTGCCCGCGATTTCACAGCGTCGAGCTGTAAATGACAAAACACAGGACTTGCATTCGAGATGCCATTTATTTGAATGACACCTCAAATCGCAGTGCGGGTCTGCCGCGATTGTGCTTGCAAAAACGTGCTGCAATCGCGGGACGCATGACGCCCAAAAGTAGCTTCTGAACTATTTTTGGGTGACATGATGTGAGTTTCCGCGATTGCAGCACGTTTTATCGCATGACAATCGCGGCAGACCCGCACCGCGATTTGAGGTGTCATTCAAATAAATGGCATCTCGAATGTGAGTCCTGTGTTTTGTCATTTACACCTCGGCGCTGTCAAATCGCAGGCAGATCAAAACGCTGTAGCGTGAATGCAGCCTAAGTCCTGAATTATTATATTAAACATGATCATTGTTAGACTTTCCCAGGCACCAGCATCAGAGTGTGAAATAAAACTGAAGGGAACTGTAAGGAGATAGCTGCAAAAAACAAGCCAGAGTGTCCATGAAGATTTTTTTTAATCCAAGTTATGGTATGTATTTCCTTAAAATTACATTCACCGTGAGTTATTCTGTGATGTTAAAAACACTCATCCAAGTGGCTTTTGCGGTTCAAATTAGTATCAGGCACATACCCCAGCACTTGTAGCCATATCAGCAACTCAGACAACCTAATTCAATCACCATGGTGTCATAAAATATGTCAAAGCAGATGTTGAATGTTCAAGAACATGACGAGAGGTGTGAAAGATTGCGAAAGTAAGCTGTTCTAATTTCCATAATCCAATCACTATGGTGCCATGAAGTTTTGGGACAGGTGGTAATTGTGTGAGTTACAGGGCTGAATGTGTGAATTGTTTGATCTCCGGGGCTGTGGTTACTGGGTAACACAGTAATGTCACCCACACTTGCATGTTCACTGCCTGATTTATCTTAATTGAAGTTGGTACGTAGCAGTATCAGGAAAACAGCAATGAGAAACTTGATGTTTATTGAATTAATTCCATGAGAATTGACAATACAGATAGAATGGTTGGAAGGTATGCAATAGTGTTATACAAATAATAACAGTCAAGGAAGCTATCTAAGTAACAGGGATGCATAAGAATATCTTCCACACTTGATTACTAGTTGGCATCATGTAGTATTTAAGTTCACATGCAAAACTAAATGCACAGATTAGAACAAATGCAGTTACTTGGGGCTCCCTGGAAATAGATTTTTAATATCTCTCTCACTAGAAGACTGTAGCTTTTTAGTTCAGGGAGTGGGAGGCAAGGAACCACAGGTAAGCTCCACAAAGGTTAGACTGGAGGATTCTTTGTCCTGGAGGTTCATGTGGCTGAAGGAGGTAATGCCACCCCCACTGGAAAGGCAGTTTTTGCAGAGCCAATCAGCACAGTGTCCACGGTGACTGGGGCTTATGTGTTTTTGAACTACCTGGTGGCCGTGTATGTAGGATACAACATAAGATGGCCCAGTGCCTGGTGACACCTCGTATGCCCAGTGCCATCAGGCATGGTCCCTTTGAGTACTGGGGGGCCTGGAGAAGCTGGAATTTATATCCCTCGGGATAATATAGGGGTCCAGGTGGTGATTGGAATCCAACAAATTGTGGAAGCCCAGGAAATACTGGGGAACCAAGTTAAAGGGGCCACTCCCACCTTGAGGAAAGTGAGTAAAGGGGTACTCTAGTCACTGTCTGAAGCTGCGCTGGCAACTTATGCTGGTCAAACACATTACAATCTCCTTTAGATCTTCAAACAAACATGTTTGTTATTATTCTTTTGCAAAAAATATTTTTAATCTAACATTTTTTTTACAGTAATCAGTATTTAGAGGTATTGAAATTAGAACTACCTTCTCAAATGAATGTCTCCTGATGCTTTGTAATCCAAGCTGTGTCTTTTTCATGAGGATCTGTTGCCTGAAAATAGCTGTTAAGCTGTGTTGTGCTTCTTTACTAAATCCATAATGCCATACATTCATAAAAATGTTTTTTTTTTTTTTAAATGTATGGCCTACTAGAGCTGTTGAAAGTGCTCTTTACTAGATTGTTGTGCTCTTTACTAGATGTTTTTGGCCCAATTCTGTGCTGCTGCCCATGTTTATATTGTGGAAACTAAAGAAAACTTGACTATTTTTTTTATTATTTTTTTTTTAATTTTTATTTATTTTTCATGTTCCTGTCCAAGTTTAACTTGTTTTTTTTTAAGTTCTTGATGTTAAATTTTAGCCGATGTTTGCATTTAATTTGCACTGCACATCATGCCTTTTTGATTTAATAAATAAAATAAAAAATACTTGTGTACTTGCGATATGTAATGCCACATTTTTGTGCTCAGTTGTGTTCAGACATGAATCTGAGCCACCCCACCAGGAAGCTGTCAAGGCTGACAGCCAATCATACATAGTGGAGGCATTCTCTACCTTGCAGCCACATATATGTGAGGGGCATGTATACATGCGATCGTGGGGCAGAGAATGTCTACACCACCTATAATTGGCTGTCACCTTTGACAGCTTACCGGCTAGGTAGCTCAGGTGGGTCCAGACTTATGTCCAAACATGCCTGAGCTCATCCCTAGTAATGAGCTTTGTAGTGGGAGATGGGGGGTGTGGGAAGAGCTTTGTTTTTTCCAGTGACATCACCAATGCAGGGACATTTTTTTCTTCTCAATGACACCCCCAATGCAGGGACATTTTTTTCTTCTCAATGACACCACCAATGCATGGACATTTCTTCCTTTTAGTAACACCATAGACTCAAGGATTTTTTTTTCCTTTCAGTGACAGCTTATTTTTTCCACCAATTCAGAGACATTTTTTCATTTCAGTGACAACTAACTCAGGGACATTTTTTACTTTGCAATGACCACAACTAACTCAGAACCTTAGACTCAGAACCTCTCAGAGTAGTGCAGAGCTGGGGCAATATCTGTGCACTGATTTTGCATGCCACAAACATTACAAACATTTTGGTATGTCAGACACTATAGCTGGCTACTGTGTTCTTCACCTATAGCAGCCCCCTTTCCCATACAGCAAGCAGGCCTACCGGTACTCAGTTGCCCCCAGGTCTTATACACAATGCTAAAGTGCCCGGCTACTATGCCAGGGCAGTTGCAAACTGAGCAAAGCAAACAGGTAAATGCGGTTGGCAGACAGGCAGAGTGGTTCTATGACAGTTCAGGTAAAAGGCAGGCTGAGTTCAGGGAATAGTCCAAAATCCAGTCCAAGGTCATAAACAGGGAAATCCAATCTAGCAGAGCTGGCCAGACAGACAGGGGGCTCGATTAGGAATTACACACTTATTACTCTCTATAACAAGCATGCGAGTGAGGGTTTGGCTGGCTTATAACAGGTTTGGTTTCCACCCAGAGACTGGCCATATCAATCACCTTGCAGGTGGACAGACATACAAGGAGAGTGCCATAGCCAAAACCCAGATGCTGGAATGAGGAGCAGGAGCACTAGATGCTCCTGAAACTTATGGAGTTGTACAGGCTGCCAGAAGATGGGGCTGGACAATGCACCTCTGCCTTCTGCATGAATGATAATGCTGGAATCTCATGCACAGGGGCTAAATGCCCAGTGTGCATGAGGCCTCAGAGCAGTGGCGTCGGGAGGATGGGGCTGGGGGGGGCTGCAGCCCCAAATAGCAGCGGGTCTCAGGCATGCACAACTGTATTAGTAGCCCCGAGTACTGCCGAGTGGGGACCGATCTGATCCCGAGCGCTGCCGAGTGTGCGGCCGAGTTACATAGAAGGTCCCACCTTCTGGAGCCTGTAGCGCCTATGATGGACTTCCCACTGGTCCAATGGCAGGACCGCGGGACATGTGACATCCATCATATGTGCTGCAGGCTCCAGAAGGCGGGAATTACAATGCGGCTGCTGCGCTGTGAAATCACCATCACTGTGAGATCCCCACTCGGTGCTCGGGCAGGCGGCTTGCCTCTCCTCCTCTGGCTGCCTGTTGTGATGATGGGCGCACCGCACACTACAGCTGTGCTGCTGCTGCAGGACACATGTCTCCTGGTTAGGTAGGTCAGTGTGTGTCACTACCATCAGTGTATGCATGTCAGGTAGGTCAGTGTGTGTCAGGTAGGTCAGTGTATGTCATGTAGGTAGGTAAGTGTATGTCAGGTAGGTCAGTGTATGTCAGGTAGGTCGGTGTATTTCAGGTAGGTAGGTCAGTGTATGTATGTCAGGTAAGTGTGTCAGGTAGGTAGGTCAGTGCGTGTCACGTAGGTAGGTCAGTGTATGTATGTCAGGTAGGTCAGTGTATGTCAGGTAGGTAGGTCAGTGTATGTATGTCAGGTAGGTAGGTCAGTGTGTCAGACAGGTGAGTTTAGTGGTCAGCATTAATGGGCACTTGTAAGCCAGGCAACAACCAGCAAGTGAGCTTACCCCCGCCACACAACCACACAACCCCACCGCCCAGCCAAAAAACCCACACCACTAACCCCCGCCACACAGCCACACGAAAGGTGCCAATTGTGGCCCCGGAGGGGAGGGTCAGATGAGCGGAAATTCAACTTTTTGGTGGAATTCCGCTTTAAGTACAATTAACAATTTCATATGTTGATACAACAGATCTTCTCTTTCTGAGTTCGGGTCCACTTTAACCAAACAATACTCTATTCTCAGCCAAATTTAGAATTAAAAAAACCTCCTACACAGCATACTTTCTACAAAGTTAAGATTATTATTTTGTGTAACATTCATGTGAACCGTATCATAAAAAAGATAAACACTTCTGGGAGAAAAAAAATCCCTTTAAGACTATGGCAATCATTACCCTGCCAGGGTTGGCAACTGTTCAGAAATTTACAGACAGTCAGTAAAAAAAAAAAAAGCCCACTAATTAAGATTGTCCATAAAGTCTGTAAGTAAATTAAGTCTGTTAAAAAAAAAAAAAGTATTTATTTTTTACTATGTTTGAGTATCAGCCAATCACAGAGATTTTATACTGATGATCTGGTGCTGTAAAAATAGTATTTGTTGGTGTCCTCACAAAGAAGTCTCTGTACGCCATACATCATTATACAATGTAATGCCAAGCTGCCTTTGTTTTGCTTCTGTCATATACAGTGGACTGCAGTTCACGCGCAACTAAAGCTAATAAGTGAACTGTTAATGGCGTTTAGTTAATACTGCAACCGGATTGTGATAAAATAGGAAAGCCACTCCATAAAGAGACTGTCATCACATTTTCCAGTATCAGCTAATGACTGTTTTACAACCACCAGAATATCTACTTGCACTAGCTCCCATTGCTCTAGCAATCTGTGCAATCTATACAAAATAAAACATTTGTTTAAAGTACACTCTTAAAAAAGTACACTTCAGTTAAAATTAGGGTAGGTATCATAGCCCATCTGCTGTGTGATTTAGTTCTTCCTCAATATATTGGCATACCAGTCCACCCCACAGCTTGTTGTTGCGGTACTGGAAAACATCTCAGATACAAAAGGCTGATGTAAGCCCCATGGGTGTCCTAATACACAGATCACACAGGACAAGAATGCTACCCGTGGCTCCTGATACACAATGCTGGACCAGCTGTCAAACAGACCGCCAAGTCCTGCTGGTTACCTGGGAAGATTTTTTTTTCTGTAGGGTATAGCTATCAGTTTCACAACTGATCTAGCTCTGTATATTAGAAGCCACTGTATTAGCCCATGTGCAAAGGAAGCCTGGAATTGTTGTTGTTCCTATATAATCCACTTGCAACCTTCATATAAAGCACACTGTATGCATGGTCAAAATGTTAAATCATGTATTTATTTCCACATTGTATTTCAATTATCTCTAGAAGAAAGCACAACAGGGAGCTGGAATTTGCAGAATCAAAGCAACGCCATTTATTAAACAATAGCACACTTACATTTTTAAAGCAATGAAAGAGGAAATGAGAGAAAATAACAGTACAGACAATCAAGGCTTGACAAAGAAGGGCCATTGAAATGCGTAGCAGTCCACCTACACCTGACATTACCCAGTGCATCTGACATCTAGCCACCTTCGTTTGCGACCATAGACTCCTCCCTGTAATGCTTTCCGTCTATCTATTAAGTTCTTGTGGTAAAACCAAGGAAGCTTAGACTTCTGAAGTGTATCAATGCTTTACTAAACAGGGAAAAAATCTACAACATACAAACTGTAGTATGAACAATACAACACAACTTATAGCTTACAAAATATATATCTACACATAGAAGCATGTACAATTTGTACATATTAAGTAAACTAAACAATTACTCAACTTAAGCCCCATACACACGCTCGGACAATCCGCGGACCAGGTCGGTCGGACTTTGTCCGACGTACTTTGTCCGATGTTGGTGTTGCGTACACACGCTCGGACTACGTTGTCGGAATATCCGGTCCGGAAGAACGTCGTGACGTAAGTCGTCGTCCACGAGATTACAAAAGGGAAGTTCAGCACCACGTCAGGCACCCGTTGGGCTCCTTCTGCTGATCCCGTGTTTATCGAGAGTTAGTGGAAGTTTGGTGACTTAAGATTCGCGCTTCTCAGTTTTCTGACTCAGATCGTTACTGCTCTTCAGTTTGTGCTTGTCGTGCGTATCTGTTTATTAGTGCGTGTAGTCAGTTCGCATTTGTTGGTCATTGCGGCCTATATCTTGATATAGGACGCTTTGATTTGCACTGCTTATTGTCTGCTCGTTGCTGCTATTCAGTTCGTTCTTTCAGGCCTTGCTGTTTATCGGTGCTTTCTGTTTGTCCGTTCTGACCAGCCGACCTTTTGTGACCTTCTAAACGATGTTTCCCGTGCGTACTCGTCGCCGAGTTCGTGCTGTACGCGGAATTGGTGTCGGGCTTTTAGCTTTGACCCAAGACCCGTCCATGAACAGAGTGACGAGGAGTATGTGGACCAAGAATTGGTTGCTTCAGCGTGACCAGTTCTCGCACATGCCTTTGCTTCGTGAGATCCGGGAGAATAATCCTGATGATTTCAGGAACTTTCTCAGGATGACGGACCCCGATTTTCACCGTCTTTTGGCTTTGCTGACCCCCTTTATCAGCCGGCAGGATACCTGCATGAGACAAGCCATTACTCCGGAGCAGAGGCTTGTTGCCACGTTGAGGTACTTGGCGACAGGGAGAAGTCTTCAGGATTTGAAGTTCTCTTCAGGTATCTCTCCCCAGGCCCTGGGACTCATTATTCCAGAGACCTGTTCTGCCATCATTCAGGTCCTGCAGGAGGACTATATTAAGGTAACATTTCTACTTGACTATTCCCTTCTATGTATGCTCTGTTTGCTAATGTCTTGTATTTTTGACCTCCTTCCCTAATTACCATGATTGCAATATGTTCTAATATGCTGTGCCCCTTTTCTCCTTCATGCATTTTTCCCTTCACTTACCTCACCAGCATGCTCTTCTGCCCCAATAGACACCTATGGCCTAGTCACTTAATCAATGTCTTTTGTCTGCTGCATAGTATTGTTTGTCCCCAAACACCCCCTAAAATATGCACAAATGTTTGCTGTGTGTTTTACTTCATGTAGAGCCCCCTTTTTTTTGGGGGGGGGGGGGGCAAACTCATTATGAACCCCCTCCCCCAACTGCTCTGTCAGATGGTACCAATCCTCTATCTGCTGCCTTTCCCAAGGTCAATACACACTATCTACCTACCTCTTTATAGTGGGCATCTTTACGGATGAATTCTGCAAAGCATGTAGTGCAATGGCTGCCTCCATACTTTCCATTTCCTATTTTTTTGTCTTCTTTCCCTCCTATTAGCTTGCTTTGTAATTTAATAATGTCACACTGTGCCTGCCTTTTTTGGGGGGGGGGGGGGGGGGGGGTTGAAATGTTATTTGATCTTTCCTGTGGCCTGCCAATAGTGTTAAGTACAGAGGGTCTGGGCAAACTAGCCCACATTTTTGAGCCATTTGCCAATCAATGAAGTGCAGAGGGTTACCTGTCCACCACCCCCCCCAAAAAACCCTAGTTATTGCCAATGTCCCATCAGAAGTGGGGGGATTGATGGGGGGGGTGAGTAATCTGTGAAGGGGAGCCTCTACTTTTCTGTGCAAATACTTTCCAGCCTCAAATTTTATACAATGCTCTTGTTCCAAGATGTTGATTGTCTAATCTGCTTGCAATGTTTAGGTACAAAGTGACTAATTTTTTTTTCTTGTTTCACTCCACAGTTCCCTTCCACGCCACAGGAATGGCAGACTGTGGCCTCCCACTTTGCCAGCCGTTGGGACTTTCCTAACTGCGGAGGGGCAATTGATGGGAAACACGTCCGCATCGTCCCACCGCCCAACTCGGGGTCCTACTATTATAATTATAAAGGGTTTAATAGTGTAGTGATGTTGGCGGTGGTGTCGGCAACATACGAGTTTATGTATGTGGACGTGGGGATGAACGGCCGGATATCGGATGGTGGGGCCATTACGCACACGGAGTTCTACTGGCGTCTCCAAAGTGGCAGTCTGTGCTTGCCACCTCCAGAGGAGAATGCCGAAGGACTCCCCTTCGTCTTTGTCGCAGATGAAGCGTTTGCGTTGACTCCCCATGTGATGAGGCCGTTCCCGATGAGGACCCTCACCCCGGACCAGAGGGTCTTCAACTACAGGCTGTCCAGAGCCAGAAGAGTGGTGGAGAACACTTTTGGCATCCTGGCCAGCCGCTTCCGCCTGTTCCTGACGGCATTTAACTTGGCGGAATACAAACTGAACCACATAGTTCTTGCCTGTTGCATATTGCACAACTTCCTCAAAAGACATAACAGGAACTATGTGGTGCCCGTTGGCCCAGATGTGGAGGGCCCTCCTAATGCGGAACTCACAGCCCTTCGAGTGGCACGTCCAGGCTTGCCCCCTCTAAATGCCCGTGTGGTCCGGGACCAATATATGGAGTACTTTGTGGGTAGGGGGGCCATTGCTCTGCCTGACGATGTGTGAGAGGCATTTTTTAATAAATCAGATATTTTAACCAACCTATGATTTCTTGTCATTTCAGTCTTCTTTTTAGCTTATTTTACCTTGACATTTTTTCCCTTTGCCTTCGACAGTGGGAATGCACTTTCTGGGCAAAAGGAGGTAACAGTCTCTTCTTCCCAAAAAGATTATTCTCATGTTGTGTGTTTGCTACCTAATCTTTGGTCTAGAGAAGGTTTGTCCTGCATAACTGACACCCAAAATACTCCTTTTCAGCACCAGGTCTGACATGTGTGTATTCTCAAAAATGCTGTGCTCCGTGTTTTCGTACAAAGCACTGTGGGTGTCATTTACATAAGTCAAATCCGCTATGCTCTACAAGTGCATTGAAAAAGTTCCCAGGGAAAGAAAATTGGAGTGCAAAGTGGATTTGCCTTTAGTAAATAACACCCATTGCCCCCCATATCCTTTACATTTTACATACATAATGCATTGTGTTTTTTAAATAAAGAAGCCACACATTTAGAAAACTAAAAAAGTTTACTAGGAAAACATTCACAAGTGCGTTTACAATCTTCACGCCAAAACTGACAACATCTTGTTTATTTACAACGGTGTTTACAAACATTCCGCAATTGGTAAAACCAGGCATGGAGCAAAACAGAACCTATGAACTCGGAAAGTTCAACTTTGTAAAGTGAAGACAAGATCAGACATGACTATATGTTCAAAGTGTGTTTGATCTTGCCTTCATCACATGGGGGGGTCACCCCCGGAAAGTGGAAATTTAGAACATGCACACAATTTGGGTCTGAAAATGGACATTAGATGGTAAAACACATGCCTAGAAGCTTCAAAAGTGCCATTTTCCATCATGGGGATGAATGGACGTTTTTTGGGGGTGCAACCCCTTCACCACAACCACTTTCGTAGTTCGTAAAGTGTTTGCACCCCCAAAAAAACGTTGGCATTCATCCACCATGATGGGAGCTAGCAAATGTGGACACAATGTGTGCATGTTCCAAATTTCACACAGTTTTTAAGTTGCAAATGTGTTCAGAAGCAGGCACAAATGTGTGTTAATTACTTGGTGCGTTTTCATATTTTTCCTAAAACATCAATGATGTTCTTCAATTTTTGTTGAACATCATTGATGTTTTGCTTTATGTAATCTAGATCTCGATTGCAGACCATTATCTCTCCGATGAGTACGTGGGCACTCTCTGTGGTAAAGTGCGATTTTTCTTCCACAACATCCACGTCACCTAAAAACCACAAACAAACAAAAATGGGGTGTTGGAAATGAGGCAGCCATACATGGATTAGCTTACCAGTAGCTGTGTTCTCCCACACTCACCTGTTGTGGTGACAATTTCTCCAAGTTCGATGATCTCTCCTTCCTCCTCCTCCTCCTCTGCTTCTGCTCTTTCCCCTTTTTTGGGAGGTGTTGGTTTGGGGGTTTCCTCAGACGGCCCAAGTTTTCGCTCCCCTATGAGAATGTCCAAAAGGAAGATTTAGCAACACAATCTATTGAGGGCAGAAATAGGAAATGACAAACATTGCTTGAAAGTGACGGACACTATTTTAGTTTGGCCAGTTACAAATGTCAACTACATGAATGTAGTCACTTTGTAAAGGTGCTAAACTGACTAGCTTTTTGGTAGAAGTTTGTGTGATGGAGACCCCCCTCTAGTATCCACTGGAGCACATGTGTGGAAAAGCATAATAAAAAGGGGGTTTGGGTGTCCCAGCACTAGTGCTCTAGAGTCCAGATGGGTAAACAGCTACTGAGTGACCTCTCCTTTACATTGACAAAATTTGGTTTATGCTCTTGCTGACATCTCTAGTGAGAACAAACTTCCTTTCAATAAAAACTTCACCAAACCTTGTATTATAAGTGGCCGAACGATCGAGGTTGCGTACGATCGAATGGACACACACACATGACAGTGGCAGAAAGATCGAGGCTGAGTACGATCGAATGCACAGACGAACCTGAAAGTGGCCATTTTGGAATGTACAACTTTGTAAAAATCAAACCACAATGGAGCAGTATGCAAGCAAGAAATCAAACACAAAACACAACTACTTACTTTTTAGAAGAATTCGCTTGATCTTTCTGTACTGATCGGCCTCCCTCAGTTTCAGGTCTGACCAGCGTTTCCTCAGTTGCTCCTTGGATCGTTGTACCCCAAAATGATTGTACAGCCTCCTCACAACTTTAGACATGATCTTGGCCTTGCGGACATTGGGGTTGAGGTAAGGCCCATACTTCCCATCATAGTCGCTCCTCTTTAATATGTCCACCATCTCCAACATTTCTCCAAATGACATATTGGAGGCCTTGAATTTCAGGCTCCGGGATCGGGACGTTTCTGCCTCCGGACTTTCCTCGTCCTCCTCCTCGTTGGTGGGATATTTGTGGCGCACCTGCTGTGTCCCCGCCATGTGCTCTCCCCACTGCGCCGTAAAGAGAAGGGGTGGGGAATAGACGAGAAAGATCGTCAGGGGCGGGCGGAGTTTGAAGCATGCGCACTGTATATAAAACGTCACACGCCTGTGTCGTAGCCACGATCTGGGAGACGAGGGGAGAGAAAACTCACACGAGACGATCGCTACATACGAAGGTACAATTTGACGTTGGTACATAACTAGCCTAGACTGATTTGAACTTGAGGCTTCTTTATGGAGAAGATTAGGAGAGTTTAGCCTGACATAATTTATAGGGTTTTGTGTGGTGTTGTGTCTTGCAGAGATTGATATGAAGGGATTCAACGACATGAGTTTTCTCCCCCTCTTCATTGCCAAATACAGGGATTTTCCCATATTGTGGCAGGGTATACACCCACATTACACCAACAAAACCAAAGAGGCACGCAGCCCTGGAGGAACTTGTGGAATTTGTCAAGCCAAGGTTCCCCACGGCAACTGTTGATGATATAAGAAAGAAAATTGGCAGCCTGAGGAGTGCGTATATCAGGGAGCGGAAGAAGGTCGTGAAGTCTGAGGAAACTGCAACTTCAGCAGATGAGGTCTATGTGCCCAAGCTCTGGTACTATCAGAGTCTCCATTTTCTGAAGGACCAGGCTGATGTCACGGAGCCAACCTCAACTCCTCCTTCCACGCTTCCTTGCGCGCAGCCCACCCCTGATGAGGCTTCCGAGGAGCAACCTGGGCCTTCCAGTCTGGAAGAGGTGGAGGAGCCCAGCTTGTTCCAGGTATAGTAGTTTTGTTACCATTTATGGGAATAATGAATGATGTTCACTTAATTCAGGATCCCCAATTGCTTAGTTCCTAACGTGTTTGACATATCAACAGACAGTGGTGTGGAGACATTTGGGGCCAGAATCTAAACTGCAGGGCTGAGAATTGTATGGTTTTCTATTTGTAAACATTTTGCACCAGTCACTAGATGAGAATTGTGTGTGTTTGATGAACAAATAACTGAAACTATGTCCCTTTTTCATACACAGGAAGACCTCAGCCAGGAGGTGGCTGTGGAAGGTGGCAGTCAGGAGGAGGCAGGGGTTAGTGGCAGCCACCAGCTGGGTAGTGGCAGCCAAGAGGGGGCTAGGCCGCGGAGCCTGACTGACACCCAAACCCCTCCCCTCCGCCCTCCGTACAAAAGGGCGAGAAGGGGGGGTTATGCGGCACAGTCAGCGCTCCGCATGATCAGAGAGGCTTCAGACTCCCTACATGCCACACCCGCCGACGAGGAGACCTTTGGCTCGGTGGTTGTCACAAAAATGATGGGTATGGAGGTGGGGCAACGCAACATGTGTGAGGGGCTCATCCTCCATGTCCTAAATAAGGGTAGGGCTGGGGAGATGACCCCAGTCACACATGTTTGCCATAGTTACCATGCTCCGCCTCCTCCTCCTCCTCCTTCTGCCACCCCACCAGCACGACAGCCACAGCGTGGAAGGAAGCGTGGAAGGAAGACCTGAGAGTGACGACCTGGAATCAGTCTGGTCTGAGAGAAGATGGAGCCTCTTGTAGTACCAGAGCCTGGGGACCTAGATGGCATCTGCTGCAGTTCCGGATACTTTGGACTTCACGACCAGATTGCACTCCCCTTAATATACGTACTCCTCAGGCCCCCAATTTTCTACGCTTGAACAATGATGGTTGCCGTGGGGGGCCAAGACTTTGCAAATTCCCCAAGTTTCACCATGGCTGCGTTCCTCTTTGGTTTGTTGGTGTGACCTAAATAAAGGTTTTTTTTATTTGAAATAATCATTGACTATTGTGTTTTACTTTGCTACAATGACAGTTTTTCTTTGAGTAAGCAGGTACATTTCACTAATCCTAAAGTAGAATTAACAAGGGGCACCAACAACAAACAACCTCCTAGTAAATTTAAGCAAGAAATACAAATGTTAATAATGTGTTTTTGGTAATTTGAGGCACACAACCCCCCTCCAAAAAAATAAAAAAAAAACATTCAAATATGTATTCCCCAAAAACAAAACAAAAAAAGACAAATCATGGTAAAAAAATAACAAAGATTCTTTTCCGTTCAGAGTAAAAATAAACATGTAGTGTATAAATGCTGCAAAGTAATAAAGAAGTAAGTTTGTGAGAAGTGCGGGTGAATAGGAGCAGCTAAAAGATGTCATTCTTGTTGCATTGTAAAGAAAAAGAGAATGCGCTGCATTAAAGACATTTTAACATTGCAGCGTGACGAATGTGCTGTGTCGATTAGGAAAGGTAGTTTTACCTGACCGAGCGCTTCCGTCACAGAATTTCTTCTGAGCATGCGTAGCACTTTGTCCGTCGGACAAGCGTACACACGCTCGGATTTGGTGTGATCGGACCGGGTTGACGGCAAATCTTTCCAGCAGGAGATAAGACTTTGTCCGACGGACAAACCGACGAACACTGTCCGATGGTGCATACACACGGTCTGATTTTTCAACAACCTTGTCCGATCGGACCAAATCCATGAAAAAGTCCGACCGTGTGTATGGGGCTTTAGGGGTCAAGATGTCTTTCATAGTTCTTTTCTCAGAGTCCAACTCACAAAAGCGTCTCCAAAGTTATCCAACTTCTGGCAGCCATGTCTTCCACTTTGTCCTTCCAAACACAGCTCTCTTGTCCGAACACAAGTTTCTTTCAAACCCTCTCCATGCCCCTTCCACCCATTTCCTGCATACACCAACTTCCTCTGCTCAGATCCAAAACCTAGCTATCTGGTTTATTTACATATCAATGGAGGGGGAAGGGCCTCTGTAAACATAAGCTGTTACTAAATCTAACTCTATATTATTGCAATAAAGTCACTATACAAATGCCCATAGTAACACACTCCAGACGGGAGTGTGTTGCTATGGGCATTTGTATAGTGACTATTAGCTTTGCATGGTCGCTTGCTACTCCATGATTGGCCACAGTTTCTATTCATTTTGCTGTTTGATGGTTCCTTCATGTTCCACCACAGGCTGGATAAAGTGTTTTTTTCTTTTGAAAGTTAACCACTTCAGCCCCGGAAGGATTTACGCCCTTCCTGACCAGAGCATTTTTTGCGATTCGGCACTGCGTCGCTTTAGCTGACAATTGCGCGGTCGTGTGACGTTGTACCCAAACAAAATTGAGTGAATAGAGCTTTCTTTTGATGGTAGTCAATCACCTCTGCGTTTTAGTTTTTTTGCGCTATAGACAATTTTGAAAAAAAAGCTATATTTTTTACTTTTTACTGTAATAAATATCTCCAAAAAATATATAAAAAAAATATTTTTCCTCAGTTTAGGCTGATATGTATTCTTCTACATATTTTTGGTAAAAAAATCGTAATAAGCGTATATTAATTGGTTTGCGCAAAAGTTGTAGTGTCTACAAAATAAGGGATAGATTTATGGCATTTTTATTATTTTTTTTTTTTACTAGTAATGGCGGCGATCTTTTTTTATCGGGACTGTGACATTATGGCGGACACATCGGACACTTTTGACACTATTTTGGGACCATTGCCATTTATACTGCGATCAGTCACTGATTACTGTATAAATGACAGTGGCAGGGGTTAAACACTAGGGGGCGAATAAGGGGTTAAGTGTGTCCTAGGGAGTGATTCTAACTGGGGGGGTGGGCTACCACTGACATGACAGCGATCTCTGCTCCCGATGACAGGGAGCAGTAGATCCCTGTCGTGTCACTAGGCAGAACAGGGAAATGCCTTGTTTACATAGGCATCTCCCCCCGTTCTGCCTTTACGTCTCACGATCGCGGGCCAACCCGGTGAACACCAAGTTTGCGGGACCCGCGGGCACGCTCCGGCGGAGGATGGGCACGCGCCCGCAAGGCGGCAAATTCAATTCGTACAGGTACGCCCATTTGCCTGTACGAGCCATTCTGCCAATGTACCGTATTTATCGGCGTATAACACTCACTTTTTCCCCCTTAAAATCGGGGGAAAGTCGTGGGTGCGTGTTATACGCCGATACCCCAAAAAAAAGTGACAAAAATGGCAAGCGCCGCCGAAAAATAGCAAGCGCTGCCGAAAAAGACTGAATTACGGCCGAAAAACCCGAAGCGGCGCCGGAATAGACCGAGCAGACTGTTCAGCTCCGCTCGCGGTCCCGCCTCCCTGCTGTTTCCGGAGCGAGCGGAGCTGAACAGTCGGCTCGGCCTTTTCCGGGGGCGCTTCGGTCTTTTTCGGCCGCGCTTCGGTCTTTTTCGGCGGCGCACGCGACAGAGAGTCTCGGCGGCGGGAAATTTAAACCCGGACTGGACTTTAAATGACGCTGGCAAGTTACAAAGAAACTGGGCATGGCTGCAATGACGCTGGGCAAGCTGCAATGACACTGGGCAAGCTACAATGACGCTGGGCAAGGCTACAAATGACGCAGGGCAAGGCTGCAATGACGCTGGGCAAGGCTGCAAATGACGCTGGGCAAGGCTGCAAATGACGCTGGGCAAGGCTGCAATGACGCTGGGCAAGGCTGCAATGACGCTGGGCAAGCTGCAATGACGCTGGGCAAGCTGCAATGACACTGGGCAAGGCTGCAAATGACGCTGGGCAAGCTGCAAATGACGCTTAAATGTACGGGTTTTTTTTTTCCCCTAAACTTCCCTCCTAAAACTTTTTTTCCTTAAAATGCCCTCCTAAACTTGGGGTGCGTGTTATATGCTGATAAATATGGTATATGTGTGTGCGGCGGTCGACAAGTGGTTAAAGTGTTTTTAACATATAAGTGTGCTATTGTTTAATAAACTGTGTTGCTTTGATTCTACTAACTCCAGCACCTCGCTTGTGCTTTCTTATTTATGTTATTGGATCCTTCCCAGATCTGTTATGGGAGCTGCAGGAGTTTTTGGATCTTTTTTGTTCCCTCTGCCTCTTTTATTGGAACTGCTGTATACATGGAATTCTATGACGTATATTTACTATGCCCTGTAAGTATTCACTGTTGTGTCACATTTCACAAAGCCTGCCTTCTGAACTACAGAGGTGTTGAGAGGAGGAGTTTCAGGAGGTGGAGTCAGTACAGGAATCAGTGCTTGCAGGCAGCAGGGTACCATCAGGGGCTGATCCAGGGGGGACAACAGGGCAATTGCTCCCCCCCCCCCCCCCCCCCCCCCCCCACATCATCTCTAGACATGTGCAATTTGTTTCGTTTTTTTTCGTTATTTTCGTTCGTTCGTTTTCGTACGATGAACGAACGATTCGCAACGATTTTTTACGAATAAAGAATCGTTCGAATTGAACGAATCCGAAAATAACGAAAATGAAACATCCGAAAAACAGAAACAACGAAAATGAACGAAAAAAATTTGTACATTCGTAACTTTTTTTTTTATTTTTTTTTTCGATTCGTAATTTTCCGTGTCTCTTACAATGGCGTTGCTTAACGTGCTTCGAATGGATTGAACGAAAAAATTCGTAACTTTTTTTTCGATTCGTAATTTTCCGTGTCTCTTAAAATGTAATAATAGCATACACATTACATAAAATTATGAATTATGCTCCGATTATGAATCTACGAATGTCACGAATGTACAAATAACTACGAATGCGTCCGAATTTCGAATAAACTAATGAACGAAAATTAAACTAACAGAAAAACGAATCAACGAAAAAAATAACTCTTACGAATGTACGAATCATTACGAATACGAACACAGACGACTTACGAATGTACGAATCATTACGAATACGAACACCGATGACTTACGAATTTACGAATCGTTACGAATCAACGGAAACTAAAAAAACGAAACGAAAATAAACAAATTTTTTTGTTGTGCACATGTCTAATCATCTCTCACTGCCTTCCCTCACTCTGGGACACCAGGTACACAGCCACTGGCAAGTGACAATCTGCATCTTGTGGCAAGTAACAATCTGCATCTTGTGGCGAGCTATGTGACATGTGACAATCCGCATCTGGCGGCAGGTGACGTGGCAAGTGACAATCCGCATCTGGTGGCAGGTGACGTAGCAAGTGACAATCCGCATCTTGCAGCAAGTGACAATCTGCATTTTGTGACAAGTGTTACCTTTTTTTTTCTACTAAATAGAGTTGTAAACTTTACCTTTTTGTTTCCTACGCGTTGCTTTCTACACAACATAACTTATGTGGCATTTTTTTTTTTTAACCACTTCCCTACCGCGCATATTCACACACACAGATCCACGTCCTGTCAGAGGACAGGAGACCAATGGTGTGTTCCCAGTACAGAGGAACACCGATCGGTCTCCTCCCCTTGTGAGTCCCCGCCCCCTACAGTTAGAATCACTCCCTAGGAAACATAATTAACCCCTTGATCACCCTCTAGTGTTAACCCCTTTCCTGACAGTCACATTTACAGTGCATTTTTTATAGCACTGATCGCTGTATAAATGTGAATGGTCCCAAAATAGTGTCAAAAGTGTCTGAAGTGTCCGCCGCAATATCGCAGTCACAATAAAAATCGCAGATCGCCGCCATTACTAGTAAAAATAACAATAAAAATGCCATAAATGTATCCCCTATTTTGTAGACGCTATAACTTTTGCGCAAACCAATCAATATCAAAAATATGTAGAAGAATACATATTGGCCAAAACTGAGGAAAAAATGTGTTTTTGATTTTTTTTATGGGATATTTATTATAGCAAAAAGTAAAAAATGTGGGGGTTATTTACGAAAGGCAAATCCACTTTGCACTACAAGTGCACTTGGAAGTTCAGTCTCTGTAGATCTAAGGGGGACATGCAAGGAAAATAAAAAACAGCATTTTAGCTTGCACATGATTGGATGATAAAATCAGCAGAGCTTGCCCTCATTTCAGATCTTCCCCTCGGATCTACAGTGACTGCACTTACAAGTGCACTTGCAGTGCACTTGTAGTGCAAAGTGGATTTGCCTTTCGTAAATAACCCCCGTTGTGTTTTTTTCAAAATTGTCGCTCATTTTTTGTTTATAGCGCAAAAAATAAAAATCACAGAGGTGATCAAATAAAACCAAAAGAAAGCTCTATTTGTGGGGAAAATTTTTTTAAATTTCATATGGGTACAGTGTTGCATGACCGCGCAATTGTCATTAAAAGTGTAACACCGCTGAAAGCTGAAAATTGGTCTGCGCAGGAAGGGGGTGAAAATGCCCAGTATTGAAGTGGTTAGTTACAATTAAATGGGGAAAAACTAATCTGACCCTGATAACCATTTTTTGTTTTAATTTTTTTTTTTTTTTTTTAACAGAAGCATTTTTATTTATCTGCAGAACAAAGAAATATACAATGCAATCAAACAATAAATGAACAAACAAAATAGGTAGATAAATTAAACTAAACATTAAGGCACAATGTATAGTTTAGCGCACTACGGGAACCACCTCTACTGTTTCAGAGAGGTTAGGGCTCACTCTCTGCATGGAAACCGATTAAAGGACAGCAGCCTAGACTGGAGCTCTCTTAATAATGTGCGTCTGCTTCAGTGGCCATCTTGGACACGCCCCTTTTCTATGAATTTTTAGTATATCATATATGAAAAAGACTAAGCTGAAAAACAACTTATTTTGCTGTAAACAAAAGCAACTGTATTCATTGTTAGAATTTTTTTAATAATTATTATTCTTTAACAGATTTCCTACAGAAGCAAAACTGAGAAAGCAGCACCACACGATATCAGTGCAGTTCCTGCTGTCCTAGAGGGGTCACAAAAGCAACAGTGTCCAGTGGGTCTGCCAACACAGAAGTGAATTGAGAACCTTGTAATAGGGTAATATACTGTGGCTGATAACTTGTCTGTACACAGATCAAGCCTCCATATAAGATATTATCCGTTCTAGGGACATAGCAGTGGAATATTTGGCACTGGAGTGAAATAGTGATGTAACTGCTGATGTAATTTAGAATGTTATGGACATGAATGTGGAAATTGAATGAATGAACATGGCAGACAGCGTTGACAAGAGCTAGAAGAGTTTGCTGATGCAGCTTATAAGGACACTAGACAGCCAAGTACAAATATCTGGCTATAGAAAGTACACTGGACTAGAAAGTTAGCAAAAATATTTAAAGAGGATCTTCACCCTAGAAAAAAAAAAGAGTCAGCAGCTATAAATGCTGTAGCTGCTCAATAAAAGGGCACTTGCCTGTCCAAGGATCCAGCAGCATCCTCACCCGAGCCAGTCTCCAGGTTAAGTGTGGGAGCCCAGCTTCCCACTCTGCATGCGCAAGCCACACTGCGATTTGTAGATGGTCCCGCAGCCTTCTAGCACTTGTGACGTGACCCAGAAGGCTGTGGGCAAAGAGATGGGAGACAGAACTTCGAACTAGGCGATCCAAGAGGAAGTGGGAGCGGGTACCTATCAAAATCTTTCAAGATACCCACTCCCACTAAAAAAAGTTAATGTACCAAATGTGATAGAAGAGGATGGGAGAAGGACATAAAGCTGAAGAGGACATAAAGCAGAACTTCCCCTTTTGAGTGAAGTTCTGCTTTATGTAAGAAATATTTTCACCAGTATGAAAAGTAATAATATGAAAACTGTTCGATCCATATTCAGCAGTTGGCTACTCCTATTAATAATGCTGCACTGGAGACTTACAATGATTTAACAAATTTTATTATATAATTCATTTCTCTGCACGGCTTCAAAATAATCTTAAGAAGAAGAGTGGAGAGTGAACAGCTGTTGTTTACTAAAGATAATAATGACATTACAATGTGTGGATTAGCTCTAAATATTTTATTGAAATATTTACAGCGTGCGTCATAAATTTCTAAATGCGTTCTCAACCCATAGACTTTCATGAAAAGGATTTAGAGCACAGTTAACAGCAGGGTTTCCCAGCCTTTTTCCATTGGGGCCTTATCTGTCAAAACCTGGTGATCCCTTGGAAAAGAGTAAGTCATACTTCCCATTATTGAAGTTTTCTGAATGCTTTGTAAAACTAGGGTCTTTTTTTAACTTAAAAGAGAATAGCCCAGTATACACATTAAATTAAGATGGTGTTTGCATCATGTGCTTCATTTTGCATTCTTTTTTATGTCAACTGCAATATGTGGAAGACATTGGTAACTTCCAAAGCTTGCCAAAACTCTCATTGAAGTCAACGACAGTGCGATTCAGTTGTGCATTTTACACTTGTAGGATTGGAGAGGCTTTTGCTCATTGCTTAGCCATATTTTTTGGAGTCTGTTGTTGCTTTGAATGTGGGTGCACTAACAGATGTCCCTGCTGGGGGCACTGTATATACTGTATTTAAACACCACAATTTGTCACAGCATGGCAGTCGTGCTTGGGGTTGCCACCTTTTCTTCAAGCCAAACCTGAACACTTTAGCGGCCTGGGACACCTTTGGGTGCCCCAAGTAGAGTAGTGCGCATAGCGTGCCGCAGCGAACAGTGGGTGTGGCCAAATTGCTCTTGCTGACAGCATCATCCTGCCCCTCAGTGATGCTAAAACCTGTTCCCAGACAGCCGCCGAAGTGTGACTATCTTGGTTACTTGTCAAAAGAAAAGGGGGTTCCCCTGGGTGGACTTTTAAGGCAACACACAATATTAAATAGCGTAATAATAAAGTACTGTATTAAAAAGATTGTTGTTTATTGAAATTTAAGCATAATAAAAAAAGAAAATTATGAATTGCAAACATTGATTTACTGAACGCAGTCAGTTCACATCGCCATGTGCAATATTTATATGATAGAACCTCCTTACACCCAGCGCGTTTCGGGATAATCGTCTGTTCCTTCTTCAGGGGTGTAAGAAAAAAGGAGGGATTCATCTAGAGCAGTGGTTCTTAACCTCAGTCCTCATTACCCCCAACAGGCCATGTTTTCAGGTTTTTCTTGATCTTGCACGGGTGCTCTAAATCAGTGTCAATGGCTTGGTAATTTGGACAGCTATTTTATCTAAGAGAAATTACCAAAACATGGCCTGTTGGGGGTAATGAGGACCGAGGTTAAGAACCACTGATCTAGAGCATAAAGTATACAATCAGTAACTTTTAGATGAAAGTTTTTTGCCAAAATAAAATATATATTGCATTTCAACAAGTTTTACTTACATAATAATAGGTGAAGTGTTTTTCAATGTTGCAATTATTCACATTAAAATCATATACACAGCCTGTGGTTGGTTTTTGTCAGTTGGGCTCTATCTCAAAGCAGGGGGGGCATCAAATAGAGTTTGTTCACAAAAAGTTGATATTGGAATCATTAAAAGGGTTAAACATCATTTCCCACTCCCGGTAGTCCAAGGCTGGCCATCCGAACACACTGGTGCCAAATAAGGGATCCCCTATAAGTAAACAAAAATTATATATATATATATATATATATATATATATATATATATATATATATATAATGTATGCATGATATGCACACATATAGGAGAAATGGGCGTAAGAGCAATGTCAGATGAGTTGGATAATATAATATATATTAAGTGGGGTAGAAGTATTAAAAGTACCTGCAGATACAGAGTGCACCGATTCAAGCGGAGACCGGGCCTGTATATGGAAGCCACCCAACATTCACTATGAAGCAAATGAATATATGTGATTATATAGATTTGATACAGGTATAATTAGTTGTATTAAGAGTACAAAAAGTGCTTATATCACATAATGGAGCTAGAGATCTGAGCCACATATATTTTAGTATCAATTACAGTTTTTTTATATGTAGAGGATGGCATATGTTGGTTTGGTATCTCTCTGACATACCCATAAAGAATAGGTCTGTTAGAGTCTGCATATTGTGGCACACAAGAATCAGTAGCAGCAGCCCATGGGTGTTATGATGCTCAGGCATTCCTGAAAGCATCGCAACCCAGAGAACCTACAGAAATTGAGATTTCTTTTAAAAAAATAAAAATTAAATATATTAAAATCCTCACCTCAATGCACAGTCAGATGGATCCAGCTATACGTCCCAACATCCAGCTACACACTGCTGAACGTGGGAGTGTGCTGGATCCTAATTTATATTAGCCGGTTCACAATCAGCCGTCGCAGGTGATTGCGAACAGCTGATGTGTGAGGAACGGCCTGCTGGGATAACCTATGACGGCTCCCTGGGATGGGAGTGCGCGGCGCGGCCCCCACCGCGCATGCGCGAACGCAAGCGCGTCGGAGCGATGTCCCGCACTTCCATCCCACCGACACAGAATGCCTCAACCAGCGGACAGCGCATGTCCGCTGGAGTGGCAATATGGAGGCCGTGGGCTAAGATGTAGGATGCCCAAACAGCCTCCCAGACGCCGCCCAAGTCAACAAATGACCTAGCGGCTTTGTGTCCCGGGCGGTTCAGAAGAGCAGCCCCAGGCACTGGCAGGGAAAAGGAGAACCCTTCTATTCCAACAATTAAAGCGGATCAGAGATTTACAATTTTACAATCCATGGAGTATATATGTATATATCATTTTATAGTCCGGACAGGACCAAAGTTTATTTATGAATAAGTTTCCCAATATAAAGTAATCTTAAACTGTAACAAAGTCTTATCGTGTTGAATAGCTAAAAATAATATAATATATAATAATATAATCTTGGTTACTTGTGGAGCCACAGCCAAATATAAATAATGTGTCCAGGTTTCAGTCTGCCTGAAACCCGGACACATGATTCAAAACCCGGACTGTCCGGGTGAATCCCGAATAGGTGGCAACCAGTCGTGCTAATTATTATTCTCTGGGTACTCAAGGCTGAACCCCCCCCCAGGAAAAAAACTATCCACAGCCCTGTTCTAGCCTTACATTAGTCTACTGGTTGAACCTATATTTTAGGAAAAAAGAGACCTAGAAAGCCATCATCTAAGTAATTATTACACTTCTTACTTCTTCTCCTCTATTAACCAATCATATAGTTTTATAGATAATGTAGAGGAATGTGGCTGGAATCAGATCTACTAGAAGAAACCCCACTAGAAGCCGAAGCTCCTCTTTTAAGAACACACCTCTGCTCCCAAGCCCAGATCCCCAAAACCTTAAAAACCTCCCTCCTCAGCTCTCTGAACACAAACACATGCTTCCTTTCGAGGCAGTTTCACAACTCCAGACTCACCACCCAGATAGATTAGTAGACACAAATGATTGCAGCTCTGTATTCACTCATACAGCATTATAGGATAAGTTCACCTTTAGGAATATGTTACATGTTGCATCTGTATTTAGAGTGTAAATATGGTCATGTTCCTAATACCTGCTTTCCACCCTAAGAATCCACCCCCTGTGACAGTGGATAGGGGTTCCTCTCCCCTGCATCCATTATCACATTTAAAATCGAGATCTGTGAATGAATAAACTACAAGTCTCGTTTGCACCATGGCAGACGGCTTGTAATTCTGAATGAACTAGGAGTGTGCTGATCAGCGCACTCATAATCCATTGGAGCTTCCTCTAGCTTTCTAACTCAAAGCCCATACAGAGGTACAGGATGAAAGCTGAAGGATGTGTCTGCAGAGGCCTGACATTGCACTCATGATCCACTGATTGTGGGTGCACAATCTTTTCGGGTCCCTCTTTAGTGCTCCTGGCCCCTCCTTCCTGTTGAGTGCCCCCACAGCAAGCAGCTTGCTATGGGGGAACCCGAGCTGAGCTGCAGCTCCCTGTGTCCATTCAGACACAGAGCCGCGCCCTGGCCCACCCCCTTTCTCTCCTCAATGGCTCCCTGACTTTGATTGACAGCAGTGGGAGCCAATGGCACAGCGCTGCTGCCTCAGCCAATGGGGGGGGGGAGAGTCCCAGACAGTCAAGTCTCTCATGCAACACCACTGGATCTAGATGGACCTCAGGTAAGTATTGGGGGGCTTCTGCACACAGAAGGTTTCATACAATGCATTATGATAAAAAAAAAACTTCTGCCTTTACAACCACTTTAAATGTGGACTTAGCCTTTAATGGAACATCTATTTTTTTTAATGCAAGCAATGTAAACATTTTGGATAGAGTAAAGGAGGGTCAAAACCCCTGTTAGTTTAGTTTTTGCTATCTGTGTACCATTGAGGAGAATTCCCTTTACTTCCAGTCCCATAGCCAAAACAGGAGATCAGAAGAACTCCCTGCAAATTAAGGGAATTCCTTGGGAATCCCCATATAACCAGAACTAGTGTCCCCATTGGACGATTTCCTCTCTATTACTTTTCTGGTGACAACCCAATTAATTTATTTTCCTTTTACTTTCAATGATAACGGTAAAGAGGAAAAACATGGGTAAATCTAACAGGAACAGAAAGCAAAAAAAAAGAACTACAGGTGTTCTAATCTCCACTCTATCCAAAACTTTAAAAAAAGTTTTGCATTTAGTTGTACTTTTAATGTATTAAAAGATTTAGATGCACTAACAAACTGAAGCCAAACTCCAGCTCATAATATAGTAATCAGTTACAGCAAACCATTTTTCTTTTTTTCCTTTTGGAATAAAAATGTTGCATTTAATACATAAAAGCTGATTATTTTAATCACCCTTGCCAGTGTGGTTTGCCTCATCCATGTAAACTGATATGTTCTGTAGGAGAGATTGTGAAAAACAACAGACTTGATGGCTGGAACCAGATGAAAACAAAAGAAAGAAAGCCTAAAAAAGGAAAACAAATGCAGCCATCACATCTAAGAATTGGTAAGCTGCAAAATAATAAAAGTTTTTTTTTGGATTTAATGCTGCTTTAAGGGTTACAGTGTGGTTTATAAAAACATTATACATTTTCCTGAATCCCCTTTGGTGCCATGTTTTTGTTATCTTGTTTACGACCAGTCTTCTTCACAATTTTTTGCAGGCTTTCTGTTTCGTAAACATAAACTGTTTAGAAATCCCATTACATCTAGGATGAAAGGATGGGATTATTGTGACCATTTAGTGAAATGGCTTGTGATGTTCTTGTAGATAGTGTCAGTTCTCGCAGAAAACATGAAGATCATCTTCAAAGACCCATCAAATGCTGATTAAAGGGTAGCCTAAAATCGCTACTGTTACACACACATTCTTCCAGCACAAAACACTGCGGTTATGCATACATTTAGAACAAAAAAGCTTGATTGTTACAAAAGTCACTGGTAACCTGCTTGCAGAAACAAGTATTGTTTAGTGATCCAGTTAATTAAAACTTAGAACATTACCAGAAAATTTCATGCTGTTATTTAATTTAAAATATTTGTAGTTTTGTGACTCTGATCTATTAAACCTGCAGTATTTAATTATCATAAACAAGCTTATATTGAGGGCGATTATAAGCTTCAAAAAATAAAGTTTAAAGTGAACCTGTGCCCAGACTATGCACACTAAAGTATTTACATATTCTGAACAAACAATAGAAGCACTTTAAAATAAGGCCTTGTTCACCTCTGTAGCTATAGCCGTTGCGGTAATATTCATTTTTAATCATCACAACAGAGGCACTGAAATCTTAGCTCTTTCCATCTATTGCACCAAACTCTTCCCAACCTTCTAATGGGAACATACAACAGGTGTTTCTAAGCTGTTAGAAGCTGACTGCAGCCCAACTTTGTTGTGACCTTTGAGGATTTTTGTGAAATAATGACTTCATAGCACACTTTTATTCAGTGCATTGGTGTGACCTGAAAGAATTGGACATAAGGCAAATAGTTTTGTCTATGCAATGGGATTGGGTGTTGTTAATGAGTCCTCAGAATAGGACTGCTTACACTGACTGTAACATGATCTGTGAATGGGGCAAAGCCTAATCTAGGGGTCCCCAACCAACCCCCAGGCAATGGACTGGTGCGGTCCGTGGCCTGTTGATGACCGGGCCCAGGGCTATCACAGACCATGGTTGCCGCTCACCTCCTGCTGTGCAGCCATGCCTGTGTGTCCTCTCCTGGCTCCTCCGTCCCACCCGGCTGTCGATGTCATCCAATCAGCAGGAAAGGGGGAGGGAGGAGATGCAGATCGTAATGGAGAGCTCCTCCTGCCCCCTGCACTTATGAGCACAACTGTATATAGGTTTATTTATCAATGATTACCTGGGCCCTTTTGGGTTCAGCCCCAATATTATTTAATGGATCTAAATGCACTGATCCTGTGGCCAGAATTAAAATCAACCAACATGTATCCAATACACTTCCTCCACACAAAGACACTGGGCAGGGATGTCCTTTTTCAACTATATTATTTCCGATAGCCAATGAGCACTAAGCAATTTCAGTATGGATGCCTACCTCTAAAAATTACTTTGCATAAAAACTCTGGGGCAATGAAAAGTTTTAAATGACAATGATGCTTTACTTTATTTGACTGATCCCAACCAATCCTCTTCCCCCCTTTATCAAATTATTGACTAGGATAAATGTATCCTTCTCCCTGTTGATCAAAACACAATACAATTTACAACTTACAACTACAAGTCACCTATAAGTTCAAATACTTAGGTATCACCATAAAACTCCCCTTAAATAAAGACTTAGTTTACCAACCTGACCAATGTTCTAGGCTCCTTGTCTGGAAAAATAAATTAAACGGTGGATGTCTTCCCCATTGTTCTACTGGACTGGCTACCATGTGAAATGATTTTTCTACCAAACTATGATATGTGTGTAGTACCCTCTAGTGTGCTAGAAGAATAGTACATGTTTATGAGAGTAGGTAAATTTCCAGGCTTGGCTGGCAGCCAAGCCTGAGTGTGCTTTGATCTGGGCTGGGAGTGGTTCAGAGTAGTGCTAGGTGACTCACAGGTAGCATCACCAGGGCCTCCCACTTCTTTCCAGAATATTCTGGTGTTTTCTGGAAAGAGAGGTGGAGAGGGGAGGTGGATCTGCCTGGGGTGTTCTGAGGAGCCCTGACCAATCCCCAATCTAGATTGGCAGGGGGCAGGTCTCCTTAAATACCCAGGGTTGGGTCAGCTACGGGGGAGTTGATCGGGTGGAAGATGGAGATGGAGTGTTAGGTTGTCGGGCCTTTGAGGGAGCTCCCAAATCTGGGGAGAGTGGGCCTGGGCGCCAACGGGACCCTCTTACAACCCACAGAGGTGTCCTGACCAGGAGGCACAGGAGAAGCAGGAGAGGGCAGCGGGAGAACACTGCTGGGCAAGTCTTCAGGAGTTCCGCAGAGGCAGCCAAGAGGGCTGGTAAATGTTCACACAGTTGGTAGGACTGGGAGGCATGCCTGAAAGGATTGAGATGCAGCAGTCTGGGATGGGCGCAGAGCCAGTCTGGAGGATTGTGGTGACATGGACAGTGGAAAGGGGCAGCTGCAGCCAGGAGGGCTGGCAGTGCCTGAAGAGGTGGTACTGGGAGCAGTAGCCACAGGGACAGCTAGCACTGGAACTTTCTATATTTTTGCTACACCATAGGGGCCTGCGGTCCCTGCCTGCAAGGGGCATCTGCTTTGAGCCTGGCTGAGCCAGTGTTAGGCCTACAGTGCTAGTTGGTCCAGGAAGAGCAAGCAAGTGATGTTCTGGAGGAGTGAGGAGTGAAAGTATGCAAGGAAGTGCAGGAGGAGATTGTATATACTGTGGTGTATATAGTTGGTCTCAATTTTGACTGTCAATTATCTGGGCATCTCATAAGTTTCCTATCCCTATCCAAGTTAAATCCCCCTCAATAAAATACAAAAAAACAAGTGCAAGGACTGCTTTCATGTCTCTGGATGCTTGAAAAGTATGTGCCTGGCTGGGCAGAGTGACGGACAGACTACTACACACAGCAGCACCTACGGGGGTACCGCTACATGTGATTCTTAAAGGATAAGTTCACATTAACATGTAAAATGTTACTAAGCACCCCTCTTCACCCCCTGATTCCCCCATAACAGTAGGAGGAGGATCCTCGCTTCACATCCGCTGTCACATTTTTTCAAAGCAGTGCAGTTGTGTGGAGCTCCTCCTGCACAGCCATGTCATTCATTCACAGCAATCTGTGAATGAATAAACAAACAAGTCTCATCTTTCACGGCACCAGACAGCTTGTAGTTCTCAATGGACTGCAAGGGAGGTGATGGGTGCCACGTATTCCATTCATTCTTCCTCCAACTTTGAAACCGTCTGCCCGCACGGAGGTACAGGAACAAAGCTGGAGGAAGAGTGTGCAGGAGCCTGACATTGCACCCATGATCCACTTATCGGGGGTCCAATACTCTGCAGGCTCCTATAAGAAAATAACACAATAAATGCAATTTTTTTTTACCTGAAAAAGCATGTGCATTTATTTTTTTAAGGATAACTTAGCCATTAAAGAATTAAAGGAGAACATTTTTTTTTCTAAATGCACATATTTTTGCAGGAAAAAGATGTGCATTTGTTTTTTTGTTTTTTTTCTGATGAGCCTGCAGTGCAGAGCATTGCACCCATGATCAGTAGATTGTAGGTGCAATGTAAGGCTCTTGTAGACACTGCTTCCAGCTTGCCTGCCCATACCTCCATGCGATCAGACAGTTACAAAGCTGGAGGAAGTAAGTGTCAATGAACTTCAAGCCGTCTGCGCGGTGGAAGGGAGGACTTGTAGTTCATTCATTACCAGACCTGGAGCACATTACACACTAAATATGGGTGTCACGTGGCGCATAACACGCTCCAAGCGGTGAACTTATCCTTTAACTCCCCAGGGCCCTTTCCTATTAATCCAAAGATTTACCATGCAGTACTTCTTTTCTGACACTAGATGGCCGAGGTCATAACATGCATTGGTTGGATCCTTGTACTCATCAACATGGGGGCAAGGTGCTTTTTGGGTGGGGGGTGCAGAGCCCCCCATGCCCCACAGCACCCGTACCCCCCCCATTTGAGGGCATGCGGGCCTGGTATGGTTCAGGAGGGGGGTCCCTCCCTTTTCTGACCTGTCGGGCGCCATGGTCGGAAAAGGGTCCGGTATGGATTTTGCAGTTTTTTCTTATTTTGGCATTGGGTCCCCTCCGAATCCATAATAGACCTGGTATAGACCTGGGGGGGGGGATCCTACGTCGCTTTTTTTTTTTTTTGCAAATGTTTTTTTTTTTTTTGGACATTGAGCTTTCAGCGGGGAACCCCACTGACAGCTAATGGGTCATCGGTTGCTAAGGATGCAGTGGCCGACTTCCCAGCCCCCTCCTTAGCAACCAGTTTTATACAGTGTGTTTTACTGTCTAAAGAGAAAAAGACTTAAAAACGTGAAATACTTGAAAACTGCATGCAAAAATGCATAAAAACGCTGGTTTAAAAACGCAAAATGCACTGAAAAACGTGCCTGAAAAAAACACATGAAATGCAGCTGCATAGGGTCAATACCCTCCCTTCTAGATTGTAAGCTCTAAGGAGAAGATTCCTCCTGTATCTAATTATATTGTAATTGTATTGTCTGCCCTCACATTTTAAAGCGCTGCGCAAACTGTTGGAGCTATATAAATCCTGTATAATAATAATATGATAGCCGGGTAACTAGCATTTTCATAGGGAGAAGTCAATAAAATATTTCTCTGCTGACAAGTTTCTTTTAAAAGTTCCCAGCAGAAACTCTAAAAAACAAACAAAAAAAAACATACCCACTTGTGGACCACCCACCGTCATTATATGGCGGCTGTTTGTTGTTAAATACCAGGGTTATGGCAGCAGATAGCTGTCATAACCCCAGTATCTTTTTAAACAGACGGACGGTCCACTTTCGGATAAAAGTGGTCTCTGTGGCATATTCACCACAAGATCATTTTTATTGCGGGCTGGAGAGGGCCACCTTCCCGCTGCTCCCCGGTGGCCTCCGCAGCTTACCGTAACCGTCGGTAGTGGCAGAGACAATTGGGTCCTTTCCTCTGATAGACATGGAGTCGAGTGAGGGAAAGATGGCCCCCACTCGGCTCCATACCATTGGATGATGGAAGCAACGTCAAACGTCACTTTTGCCCAATGGTCTTAAAGGGAAAAAAAAAATGATTGAAAAAAATAATAATTTTTTTTTTTTTTTAATTGCATTTAAGTGTTAATGTGAGATCTGAGGTCTTTTTGACCCCAGATCTCACATTAAAGAGGTCCTGTCATGCTTTTTTCCCTATTACAAGGGATGCTTCCATTCCTTGAAATAGGAATAAAAGTGACCCAAAATTGATCTTTTTAAATAGACAGTGTAAAAATAAAAAGTTAAATAAATAATAAATAAAAAAATTTAAAGTGTTCCGTCCCACTGAGGTCACGTGCAGAAGCAAATGCATACGTAAGTCGCCCGCATATGAAAACGGTGTTCAAACCACACATGTGAGGTATCGCCGTAATCGTTAGAGCGAGAGCAATAATTCTAGCAAAAGTTCTCCTCTGTAACTCAAAACTGGTTACCTGTAGACATTTTTAAACGTCTTCTATGGAGATTTTTAAGGGTCAAAGTCTGTGGCTATTCCCAAGCAGGCGCAATTTTGAAGGATGACATGTTGGGTATCAATTTACTCGGCGTAACATTATCTTTCACAATTTAAAAAAAATTTGGCTAACTTTACTGTTGTCTTATTTTTTTATTCAAAATTGTGTATTTTTTCCCCAAAAATTGTGCTTGTAAGACCTCTGCACAAATACGGTGTGACATAAAGTATTGCAATGACCGCCATTTTATTCTCTAGGGTGTCTGAAAAAAATATATATAATGTAAAGTAATTTTCTAGCAAAAAATAATATTTTAACAGATCTCAAAAAGAGGCTTGGTCTTTAAATTGTTAAGCTCAGCAAATTATAAATGGACTTTGCTAGAAAAATGTATTTCACCTGAATGACATATTTTTATATTTATTATTTTTTCCTATATTTTCGTGTTATATCGCACTTGTTGTTGCTGCTTAATCTTTTAGGTATTTGAGTCCAGCGCAATTGTCTTTGTACTTATATTTTTATATGTTCGATGTTTGTAAAAATGGAAATACATTAATCCATCACAAATTGGTCGAACCGAAAGGTATTTATTCAAAACTAAAATCGGGCAAAACACAGAGTCGCCACAAGCATATAGATTGAGCCAATGACCTTTAGCAGCTTGATCTGTTTTAGAACGCCTAATATAAACACATAGAATGTCACTGAATGTATTACTGAATGGAAGCATACGTTTTATATCCTTTATACACTTGTGTCAATCTGTAATCCAGATGAGCATATACAAGAAATATTCCTGCCCACGGCTAGGTATACATTGATTATGTATACAATGTAAATAGCAGCTTGCTTTTACAGCCAATCATCCCCAGAACATAGTTTATATTGAAAGTGTAAAGTCATAGTTTATTTTTGATAACATACAGTATGTAATAAATTTGCAAGCACAGAGAAAGCTCATGCAAGAAAATATTTGTTTTATAGGCTTTCCGCCACCGTGAAAGATGACTTCTGCTTTACTATTTAAGAGGCACGCATGGCATGGGTCAGATATACCTGGCATTACATAAAAGACACAATGCTCTGCATCTGATGGCAATCACAGATGAGTCCTTCATTGTAATTCACTGCAAGATAAAGCACAGAGAAGATGGATCTTGAAAAAAAAAAAAATGCCTGTGATTTACACTCAGTGGGACATTTCAGAGCACATATGTTGTTTTGCAAATACAGGAAAAATGTTTATGTTGATGGTAAGCCTTGTATCATCATAAGCAGAGGATAGAGTGGTGGGTGGCATAGAGGATATCTGTCTACGCAAACACCACTCTTCTATATAGAGTATAACAACGCACAATAAAGATAGAGTATCAGTACGTTTATTAAACAGCCTCTACAGACAGGGATGCAAAATTGAAAAATAAAAAGCACATTGTAAGGCAATAAAGCTATGCGGGTATAGGGACCATACTAAATGTGATGGATAGGCCAGATGCCCGACGAGCTATCCATAAACATAAGAATCTTTATGTTTAAGGCACCTTGGGAAATTTAATTATATGCCGTGGAAATTATATGCGGCTAAACTCTGACATTCTGCGAAAGTGTAGGGGGGGGGAGGGGGGAATTATGCTACATAAAGTGTCATGAATCTAGTAGTTTGATAGCACTTTAAGGTACAGTATGCTTCATCGTTATTGAAAGTAGTCTTAATTGCTTCACGTCCAGAGGGGCCCATCAAAGCAATGTGATGCATCGTAGAGGTTAACATGATAGAAAGAAGTGCACTGTAAGCTATTCCAGGCAGCCATAGATGCTCCTGATATGGCTTTTTATATTCTCTCTGCTTATTTACCTCGGTGTCCAGGTTGCAAAAAATGCTTCACATTGTTTTTTGTAGAAACTTCATAATCAAGGTATCTAACAAAGCAACTTAAAGTGTTAGTAAACCCTTTTTTTGTTTTTTAAAACCACCTGCAAGACAAAGCCATAATGAGCTAGTATGACTAGCATACTAGCTCTTTATGCATCACTTACCTTAGATCGGGGCCCCCGACTCTGTCCTCATCTCCCCCTCTAGCCGCAGCCATCTCTCCACAGATACCCGGAAGGTTACTTCCGGGTATCGCCGCTCCGGCCAATCATTAGAGCGAGCAGCTGGGCCCGACCATGGCCTTGAGGGGCGACTGGAGTGCTGGGTCCTGAGTCAGCCACAGAGACAGGAGGAGCAGCTTCCTGCACGACTCTGGTGATGGCAGGTGGACTTGTGATATCACTCCCAGCCGGGATAGCGACATTCTTGTCCCAGTCGGCCTGAAGTATCCACGGAGGTTGGGCTGATTCGACTACCTTGTGCAGGTGTGCCTCGCACCATCCACAGATGATCCAAGGCCTCAGATGTGTGGCCATACTGGAACACTTCCCGCAGATCAGTCCCAAGCCCTCATAGCCTCCAGCCGTGTACAGGGCAAGATTATCCTTCGGTATGTACCGCACTCCAGTTTCAGTCAGTACAGGTTTGGGCTCACTCAGGCCGAAACCAACGCCCAGAGCATACCTTCTCCAATCCGCCATCTCGCTTCCAAACTGCGCCATCTTTCTCTTCAACCCACAACCAGTCACACGTGGCAGCACTTCCTTATCCTCCTCTGCAGAGCGAGAGCTCCTCCTCCTGCCAATGGATTGGTGCTGATGTTCTCTGGAAATTTTCACGTGCGCCTTCTTCATGCTGTGGTGCACCAAAACTGTAATGGAGTCTGTAATGGAGTCGGTTTTAACCCTCACAGCGCTGGCGGGAAGTGTCAAAAGACCAGGCTGATCCTCTCCCATGAGCAATGAGACTTGTTGGTTCTTCCCCACGTTGCCAGAATGCACAATAACACAGTCTATGAGAAGTACAGATGTTACTTGCCACATTCCCACGGAGCCAGACAAAATCCCGATGGAGCTGTAGCCTGTTGCTATGGATGACCGCTGTGAGGATAATGCCTTTGCCCCACGGGTGCCAAATGTAGCAAAGTCCCAGGCCTCCTTTAGTCTAATGATAACTTCCAGAGCCAAGGACAGCTGACATACTTCTATATAGAAAGGGTTGCAAGGCATAGTGGGTGTAATGCAAGGTAGATTCATGACACTTCTTGAAAATAGATGTAGGGGTTCACCACCACATAGTATCACAAGTAGGAGGTGGGGTGTACCGCCCCCTTCTTTATTTTTCTTACTAAATTTAAAAAATCCTTTCCTACTTTTTTTTCTTTCTTCATTTGGATAAAAATGAATCACTTAGGGAGTCATTAAAATAAATGTCGAGGTTTTTTTCTCACATAGTAACCCCGGGGGGAGGTGGGCAGCACCCCCCCCTCCCTTCTTCACTCCTCCCCTTTTTTTTCTGTGGTGTCACCAGTATTAAAAAAAAATCACTTAAGGATTTATTAACGATAGATGTAGGAGGCCTTTGAATCACATACCAACACAGGAGGGGGATGGATAGCGCCCTCAACACCCCCCTTTTTTTTTGTTGTTTGTCTGTACCTCTTCCTCCCTTTTTTCCTTTTTTTTGGAAGAGGACGTTATTATATCGCACACACAGTGTAATACATACACATAAACAAAATATGGGATTATGGGAACAGTGATGAGAAATAGATTAGGGGGAATTGGGGGGTAGTTAACTGCTCGGGAGAGGAGGAGGAGGGGGGGAAAAAGAATACTAAATAAAATATTATTGGAATAAAGTTAGAGGGGGTAATAAAGCATATTAGGAAGAGGGGGGAGATGGTGGACCACTTCTGATTTCCTTGAAACATATATTGAGATTGATCCATGTGTTTTGTTGATTGTGGGTTTATTGTGTTTATTTATTTGTTATGTATTTATTTATTTATGTACAAGTATTGTATATAAGAATTTGTAATAATGTGGAATGTTTTTTTTTTGTATATGTGAAAAATGTATCAATAAAAATAATTAAAACACTTCTTGAATGCAAATAGATTTATTTTTTTCTTGAACAGAACAGTGGGAGAGAGGGTTTAGGGCCAGGACACCCTTAGCTGGCTGCAGTGTCAATTAGCAGACTCCAAGACTACTACAGGTAGACAGCCATGCAGGGAAAGGCATCCAGCAAGACACCACATCTGTATGTGTAGGAGCGCTGTCTCCTATGGCAACAGTCTTAGAACAGTTCCTAACTCAAATTGTAAACAAACTCCTTTACTTTTATACAGGCATATCTTGTAGACTCCCACTGAGCTCCCAGTCTCTCTCACTAGACTTGCTGATTCACTGCCACTGAATCCTGTGAGCTCACTTCACCCCAGCTTCCCTGCTGGGTCCCTGGCTTGGCACTCCAGATACTCCCTAATCGTCACCCCACTGGCTGGGTCCCTGGCTTGGCACCTGTTGAAGTTTCCCAATTCTTCACCGTCCCCGGTTGGTGAGAATACTGCTCCGGTACTTGCTTCAGCTACACACTGTGGTCCCTGGTAATAAGAGGGTTGGTCCCTCAGTGGCTACAGCTTCCCCTCTACCTCCGACCACGACAGGTTCTCCGGCCGGCAGAACTGTCACTTCTGGTTGGACTGCAAGCCGCAATTCCAACCCCACGCTACTCTCCTGCTTCTGGATAAGCCCTCAGACAGCCTAGCAGCCAAATGTGCCTGGGATAGGCCCAAACTCCAGCATAGCAGCCCGGGCAGCACAACACACCCAGACAGCCATCCAGGTGGCACAAAACCCTGATCACCTGACCTCACCCATATAAATAGGCTCTCCTAGCAGGCCAAGGGACCCAAGAAAATCCCTGCCCATTGGCTGAGATACCCTATCTATTCCTAATCTGTCCTTGCAATGCCCTTGTCTTATCTAATGTCACCAGATACCTGGCCATCTAGTGACAGAAGAAAGAAGTGCAGCAATTCCAGACTTAGGGTGAAATCAATTGATCCCTCACAATTGGCCAAGGCAATGATACCTGGCAGGTACATTTAGAAGCAACCCTGCCTAGACATCAGGGTGCTACATAAGTTTGCCTTTACTACCTTGTTTGGTGCTTGTTTTCTTTGATATAGCACTACTATTGGGTACTAAGTACTACTTTCAGAGATTTCCTGTGATATTGTATGTTTGTACACTTAACCTGTTCTTCAGAAGGTCAAAGTGAAGAACAGAGGACTCATACTATGCAGTGGCTCCTGCAGGAATAGCGCTACACATTATTAATACCTGTAGGATCCCAGTGTTAGCTGGAAATCAATGCTTGACACTGCTCTTCCAGTGATCTCCACATGCCAAGTGGCTGTCCTGTTGCATTCTGAACACAAGAGGTTAACTGCTTGACATGGGTGCCATTCAAAGAGCGATTTTCATTTTATCAATGAATGCAAAGTGTTCTCTGATTGGACTAGGTGGATAGGCAGGGTGCAGACGTCTCAATACCTACCTCATCCAATCACATTTATTGAGAAAATGCAAAGTATTCTCTGAATGGTGCCTGTACCAAACGGGTGACCTCCAGTGTTCAGAATGCAGCAGGGCAGGTGCTTGGCATGGGATACAAAGACTAGTGGAGATCACCGGAGTAGGGGTGTCGGCTACAGTGATTTCCATCTTATAGAAGGATCCCACAGGTTTAGTGTATGCATATTTACATTAGTCCAATCTGGACCAATGTAACTTTTAAAAATGCTATACCTGGAATTCTTCTTTAAGGGCTAAGTTCACCTTTTATAAAAACAAAATAATAAATACACATCTTTATGCAGAAACAAAAAAAACATGCAATAATTATTTTTTTCCTACAGGAGCCTGCAAAGCATTGCACTTGCTGTTGGGTGCAATGTCAGGCTCTTGCACACTATCCCTCCAGCTTTCTGCCCAAACCTCGTTATGGGCTTTCAGTTACAAAGCTGGAGGAAGAATGAATGGACTATGAGAGCGCTCATCAGTCCATTGAGAACAACAAGCCACCTGCCGCTGTGGAAGACTGGACTTGTAGTTTATTCATTCACAGATCACTGTGAACGAATGACACAGCTGTATGGGCAAAGCCCCGCATAACCAAGCCATTTTTACAAAGTGACAACACATGCGGGGGGAGAGGATCCTCCACCTGCTGTCACAGTGGAAGGGGTGAGGTAAGCAAGGCACCAGCTGGAGCATGTTACGTGTTACATTCTAAAAACAAGTGTAACATGTAACATTTTCCAAAGGTGAACTTAAAAAATTTTTTTGCATGCTTTGGTCCAAATTGGCTCGATGAAAGTATACATATGTGATAACTGAAGGGCTACTGGGGATGCTTAAAATTTATATACTCGTCCATGCTAAATATAGTAACAGCCGTTACCTTCTGGGCCCTGCTTTTGTGCGAGCGGCTTTCCCTTTGCACCCAGAATTCAAGGGGTCACTCACTTCAACATTATTCTCAGAAGGTCTGAATGGGTCCAAAAAGGACCTTTGGGAGCTTTTATGATACAGATTTATATCGTGTTTATCTCATTGCTGACTTGACCATCCCAGGTCTCTGTAAACACTCTGCTTCTTCCCCTCCTGTCGTCATTCGGGTGTCTTCAGGTCCACAGCTGTCACAGCTTTTGTCTGATAAGTACTTAAGCCGGCCATAGATGGTTGGAAGCAGCAGCAAGAACCAGCCGAGATTTGAACCACATATGAGCAGGCTGAATTTACCCAAATTGATTGATCAATCAACTTGGGTACAACCAGCCTGCCAGATTTTACATGCGATTATTGCTACCTAAGGTTTGGACTTCTGTTTCCACATTGCAACAGACTTAACTTTAACATGTGAGAATATAAAGATAAGACATGGATTTGGTGACTACACAAAACGATATCAGCCAGTATACTTTTAGGTCAAAAAACTTGTTTGTTGTATATTTAATAAAAGCCTGCTTTTTATATAATTGTGTCTACTAAATTGCCTTAAAAGTCCCACAAGTGGATAATTTGTATTGACCAGCTGATTATAATGAAACCTGCCATTCAGAATCAGAAGACAATCAGTCTCGTGAAACAAACTACAGTATTCCTTCACATCAACAAAAGGTAGGAATCAATGTTAAAATCCCTGCAATGTACATTTATCACCCAGAGGGGATTTTTTTTTCTCAACAAAATTGCAGTTACTCTTTAGGCTTCGTTCACATCTTGGTCAACCGAATTGCGTGCGTAATCGCCACGATTCTGCCCGCGTTCAGAAATAGCGGCAATAGTGGACGCTCGTGCATACTCTGTCACTTGCAATGGCACCCCAATTGCGGCCCGATTTTGCCACGATTCGTCGGGAGATAATCATAGTAAAATCACGCAAACGGAATCTCCTGTTGCCGCAAATCTGCCCGTGATTCAAAACACTCAAGTGTGAATGCAGCCTAATGCCGCGTACACACGATCGGAAATGCCGCCAGCAAAAGACCGATGTGAGCTTTTGGTCAGAAAATGCGACCGTGTGTATGCTCCATCGGTCTTTTGCTGGCTCAATTCAAAAAATTGAGAGCAGGTTCTCTATTTTTTGGTTGGGAAAAGTTCCTATCCGAAAATGCCATCATCTGTATGCAATTCGGACGCACAAAAAATCACGCCTGCTCGGAAACAATTTGACGCATGCTCGGAAGCATTGAACTTCATTTTCTTGGCTCGTCTTAGTGTAGCTTTTGTGTGACCATGTGTAAGCAAGACAAGCTTGAGCGGAATTCCGTCGGAAAAAACATCCAAGATTTTTTGGACGTAATTCCGCTCGTGTGTACGCGGCATAAGTGTGGATGTATGCCCTGTCATGGAAGTCATTCAATGAGCTTCCTAGAATGATGCTTACGATGTTTATTTTAATTTGGATTATGCTGTCATTTGTTTGTTACGGCATATCCCACAGTGCAAAACAACTAATCATCTTTCTTCCTTTTATTCCCATCTAACTAGATCAAGTTTTCTTGTGTCTACCAGACAAGTCAAACCAAACCAACGTGTTATTGAGTTACTCGGCTTCCCTGCAGCTACAGACTCACAGACTAAATATATTTAATGTTGCATTCACGAATTGTTACCTTCAATACAAAAACAAACACAATGAGGTGCTTCTAAATTTCTTAGAACATTGATTTAGACACGAGCATGATGCACCTGTACACAGTGCAGGGATCACATCCCATTGTCCTCCTGTGTAAATGAATCAAGCCCCTTTCCTTCTGTAATTGAATAGAACTTGGTGACAAAGATATGATCTGCCAAGACCGCAGATTGGTTTCTATCACTCCTGGTACAAGGCACAGTACACAATATCTATATTATATCAGTGACAGAAGCATCACAACTGGGGGGAAAAACTGCATTTTTAGTACTGTTTAACCAAGATTTACAGAAAGCAATTTCCTGAGTATTGCAGAAATGACAAACATTTGAAAAATGTCATCTCAACACCTCCTTAATTCTACAGTTTTTCTAATGCCTGATGTAAATAAACTATGATTTCAGGACATGTTTCTGGGTAATTTGAACATGATAGATATTGGGCTTTGTATAGAGCGATGTAATTGTCTTTGCCAGCTATTCAACAATAATGCAATTTTCCCATAGCTATGGGAGATGTAAATCAGATGAATGTTTTCCAGAGATTGTGGATTCCACTATTCTTGCATATTCAACAACAGGACATTAACGATTACATTATTTTATCAATGTCAAACCATTTGAAGTCATTGGAAGAAAATAAATTCCTAACTAAGTAGTAAAAAGAAGTGTCAGATTAGCTAGGACTAAACAGGACTTTAACCCTGTATGGTCATATAGTCTACATTTATAAACTTTTTTTGTAGTAAATATACTGTTACCTTGGCCTTATGACATTTGTGTTCTGCTTTAAATGATATCAGTTAAATAAGAGTGTTTTTTCCTTAGTGAGTGCATGGCATATTGAACAAACACTGTAAACTTGGGACAGGACTGCATTAGGGAACTGGACTATTTATTATTAACCACTTCAGCCCCGGAAGGTTTTGCCCCCTTCATGACCAGTACACTTTTTATAATTTGGCAATGCGTCGTTTTAACTGGTAATTGCACAGTCATGCAATGCTGTACCCAAACAAAATTTTTTTTTCTCTCACAAATAGAGCTTTGTTTTGGTGCTATTTGATCACTGTGGTTTTTATTTTTTGTGCTATAAACAAAAAGAAAAGCGTAAATTTTGAAAAAAAAAAAAACAATATTTTTTTTTACTTTTTGCTACAATAAATATCCCCAAAAATGTTTTAAAAAAAACTAATTTCTTCATTAGTTTAGGCCAATATATATTCTTCTACATATTTTTGGTAAAGAAAATCGCAATAAGCACATATTGATTGGTTTCTGCAAAAGTTATAGCGTCTACAAACAATGGGAAAGATTTATGGCATTTTTTTTTTTTTTTTTTTTTTTACTAGTAATGACGGTGATCTGCGATTTTTAGCGGTATTGGGACATTGCGACAAACAGATCGGACACTTTTGACACATTTTTGGGACCATTGATCTTTATACAATGATCAGTGCTATAAAAAGCACTGATTACTGTGTAAATATCACTAGTAGGGAAGGGGTTAACTGTGTGTTCCCTCGGGGTGTTCTAACTGTATGGGGATAGGCCTGAGTAAGAGAGGAGACATATCGCTGCTCCTACTTACTATGAACAAACGACATGTCTCCTTTCCTCTGACAGCACAGGGGAACGCAATCACATGTGGCCTGCGGCAATCGCGACTGCCAGCCATGCACATCAAGTCCCACGCTGTGCAGCGGGCTCGTGCGCGTGCGGCCTCTGGCAGTTTTTAAAGGAAACGTCGTACAGGGTTTCGCGCAGGGGTGCCATTCTGCCCCCGTAAATAGACGTGAGCTGGTCGGGAAACGGTTAAACTTTTATGACTTATTGTAGATATTACTGGTTAGGTGTATCAAGCTGGTAAATGGGTGTTGTAGCCAAGGTAATGTTTTTGTACACTTGCTAAAAAGATACAGCCAAATACTTGAATTTTTCCTTATGCAGAGTTATAGAATTGGTTATACCGTACATGCTAAGCTGGCTTTTAATAGGGTTGATGTTTTTAACCACATCAATACTGGGCACTTTCAACCCCTTCCTTCCCAGACCAATTTTTAGCTTTCAGCGCTCTTGCACTTTCAATAAGAATTGCGCGGTCATGCAATGCTGTACCCAAATTAAATTTTTATCATTTTGTTCGCACAAATAGAGCTTTCTTTTGGTGGTATTTATTTACGACTCCGTTTTTTATTTTTGCAATATAAGCAAAAAAAGAGCAGAAATTTTGAAAAAAAACTATATTTTCTTTATTCTATTTTAAAAGAAATCCAATAAAACCAAATTTTGTCATAAATTTAAGCCAAAATGTATTCTGCTACATGTTTTTGGTAAAAAAAATCCCGTTAAGTGTATAATAATTGGTTTGCGTGATCATGGACATACTGGATGTACGCAAATGATCATGTACAGATGTGTGCAGGTGATCACGGACATATGTGTGCAATTGATCATTGGGACATGTGATTTCACTGTCATATATGTGGGGGACATGTGTTTTGGGGATCATTACTATGTGGGGACATGTGTTTTGGGGACATGTGTGTGTTTATTGTGTGTTTACTAGTGTGTTTTACTGTGAGGTGACACTACACTGGTGATCAGTGAGTAAAAAGCTGTAAAAAAACAGCTCATACTCACCAGCCGGCTGCAGAGATCCGCTCTCCTCATTTCCTCACTTCCATGTGAGGAGAGGAGAGCCGATTGCCTAGCAACCGGCTGTTTGTTTACATCACATTGGACACAGCCGTCATGTGATCAGGAGGGCCAATCACAGAGCCCTCATGCTGATCTAAGATGCGCCGTGTCCTGGTGACACGAGCGCATCAGGATCACGCCGCTCCTTCTGAGGGACGTTCCTGAACGTCCACTCAGAAGTAGAGATAGCCCACCTGGCCGTTTATGTGCAGTGGCCGGGTGGGAAGTGGTTACGGGAAGTGTATAGTGATTTGGAACACATTTGCTTCCTTTATTTCTGTAGCGCTGGCTGCCAGTGGCCCCTTTAGGTCGCTCAGCAGAATGTTGCACCTGATTACTGCCCATTGCTGAGTGAATGTGTTGAAGAGCCCCATGGCCATGCATGCTGTTCCTGTGCTATTATTGCAGATTGTGTTGTCAGCCGATGTTCCATGTCCTGCTGTTCCAGTGTCATGCTGCCACATAAAACCACAAGTTCCACAGATCTCATGGCCCGACTGGCTACCTTTTGCATAACTCCACTCAGGAGCTACAACCTTGTTCCCAACTGTAACCACCCTGAGTGTGGGAGCAGTCATCTATGACTGGACTACATGTGAGAAGACTCCACCAGAGCTACTGGACTGGTGAAAGGCCTACATGTTGCCAACATGGGGGAGCTACATGATGTCCAACAAAGTTTTTTTATATTTGTTTTAATGTGGGAATTAGCTCACCCTCATGGTCATGGATCAGCCCACCTCTTTAGGCCTCACACCAGAAGTAAAACATCATTCCACCTGCCAGTGACACCCATCCTGGCATCAACTACAAAGTCGTTTTAAATCAAATAGTGACGAACACTGGTTATCCTCCACCAGTCCTAACAGATTATTTGCTTTTCTTACTTCAGCCTGAAGGCATGAAGGGAAGTCAACAAGCACTGGTGAGGCCTTGCATATTTGTAGTCCAGACCCAATCCCTGGGAAGCTCTGTGTCACAGCGGGCCCTGTGATAGGGTCCCTACCATTGAGAAGGGCAGATCAAATGGGCAAATCCACCCCTTAGACAGAACTTCTGTCACCGCCCACGACCATTCCCTTTGCCAACCTGGCTGCTCCCTCTTCTTTATGCAGTTGTTTCACTGTTTTGCTTACTTGACTAGCACCATAATTACCTGGTAGCATTCGCTGTAGAAGCTCACACTCAACTCCTTCATATAGTGACCAGATCAGGCATTGTTTAATAAGCAGAATAAGTTTACTGAAGCTGACATCTTTACACTGGTGTAGCAGGTCTTAAATAGTTCAATAGCACAACACTTTTCATAAATACAATGACTGTTACTCCTTCTTTGTTCAAACCTTTAAGGCCTCCTGTAGTATATACTATATATATATATATATATATATATATATCACAAAAGTGAATACACCCCTCACATTTTTGTACATATTTTATTATATCTTTTCATGTGAAAACACTGAAGAAATGATACTTTGCTACAATGTAAGGTAGTGAGTGTACAGCTTTTATAACAGTGTAAATTTGCTGTCTCCTCAAAATAACTCAACACGCAGCCAATAATGTCTAAACTGCTGGCAACAAAAGTGAGTACATCCCTGAATGTGAAAATGTCCAAATCGGGCCCAATTAGCCATTTAACCCCCCCCCCCCCCCCCCCGGCGTCATGTGATTAGTGTTACAAGGTCTCAGGTGTGAATTGGTAGCAGGTGTGTTAAATTTGGTGTTATCGCTCTCACTCTCTCATACTGGTCACTGGAAGTTCAACATGGCACCTCATGGCAAAGAACTCTCTGAGGATCTGAAAAAAGGAATTGTTGCTCTACATAAAGATGGCCTAGGCTATAAGATGATTGCCAAGACCTGACCTGAAACTGAGCTGCAGCACGGTGACCAAGACCATAGAGTGGTTTAACAGGTCAGGTTCCACTCAGAACAGGCCTCGTCATGGTTGACCAATGTAGTTGAGTGCACGTGTTCAGCGTCATATACAGAGCTTGTATTTGGGAAATTGACATATGAGTGCTGCCAGCATTACTGCAGAGGTTGAAGGGGTGGGGGTTCAGCCTGTCAGGGCTCAGACCATACGCCGCACACTGCATCAAATTGGTCTGCATGGCTGTCGTCCCAGAAGGAAGTCTCTTCTAAAGATGATGCACAAGAAACCCCTGCAAACAGTTTGCTGAAGACAAGCAGACTAAGGACATGGAATACTGGAACCATGTTCTGTGGTCTGATAAATTTATTTGGTTCAGATGGTGTCAAGTGTGTGTGGTGGAAACCAGGTGAGGAGTACAAAGACAAGTGTGTCTTGCCTACAGTCAAGCATGGTGGTGGCAGTGTCTGGGGCTGCATGAGTGCTGCTGGCACTGTGGAGCGACAGTTCATTGAGGAAACCATGAATGCCAACATGTACTGTGACATACTGAAGCAGAGCATGGTCCCCTCCCTTCAGAGATTGGGCTACAGGGCAGTATTCCAATATAACAACCCCAAACACACCTCCAAGAAGACCACTGCCTTGCTAAAGAAGCTGAGGGTAAAGGTGATGGACTGGCCAAACATGTCTCCAGACCTAAACCCTATTGAGCATCTGTGGGGCATCCTCAAATGGAAGGTGGAGGAACGCAAGGTCTCTAACATCCACCAGCTCAGTGATGTCATCATGAAGGAGTTGAAGAGGACTGAGAGGCAACCTGTGAAGCTCTGGTGAACTCCATGCCCAAGAGGGTTAAGGCAGTGGTGAAGAATAATGGTGGCCACACAAAATATTGACACTTTGGGCCCAATTTGGACATTTCCACTTAGGGGTGTTCTCACTTTTGTTGATCTGCTCTCATATAATGTGTGTATATATATATATATATATATATATATATATATATATATATATATATGTATCTATATATATATATATATATATATATATATTACAGTTGTGCTCATAAGTTTAATACCCTGGTAGAATTTATGATTTCATGGCCATTTTTCTGATTATGATTTCATGGCCATTTTTCTGAGGATATGAATGATAACACAAAAACTTTTCTTTCACTCATGGTTAGTGTTTGGCTGAAGCCATTTATTATCAATCAACTGTGTTTACTCTTGTCAAATCATAATGACAACAGAAACTAGCCAAATGACCCTGAACAAAAGTTTACATACCCAAGTTAATATTATAACTTAATACATGTTGTCACATGAAAAGATATAATAAAATATTTACAAAAATGTGAGGGGGGTACTCACTTTTGTGACATACTGTGTAAGTGTATATATATATATATATATATATCACATGTGCAAAAATTCTGGTCCTAGGTGGTATGCATGCTCAGTATGCTGACATCAGGCTCAAACACTGTACGGATTAAGCAACCATGCTATGATCTGATTGGTTATAGTCACTGGGTGACTGAGAGCTCCAGAGTCTGGGCACCAAGGAGAACATTGTGCTGTTTGATTCATGAAGAAGTCTTATGCCCTATACACGCGGTCAGACATTCCAACGAATAAATCTGCCGGATTTTGGACCAAACTTGTCTTGCATACACACAGTCACACAAAGTTGTTGGAACCTGCTCATTTCTGAGGGTAGTACCCATGTGTTCCACCCATTCATTAAGAGTAGGAAGGGAAGTGTGTTTCCAATGGAGTAGTAAAACTTTTTGTGCCTGAAATACAGTAGTGCTCTAGAGACCGCCTCCATGTCAAACTGGTCACTCGCACGTCATCAACTATACCTAGGATACCACATTTAGGTTCCAGAGTAAGAGTATTTTGAAATGTTTGATCAATGGTATTAAGAACATCCTCCCAGTATCCGTGCAATTTCACACAGTGCCATAACATGTGTATCAGAGAGCCATGGTCGCTGCTACATTTGAGACATAGCGATTCCTTAAGGAGGCCCATTTTAAATATTTTCAAAGTGGTGTAGTGTACCCTCAACAGTATATAACTGGGACAGGTGTTGCAATGTATTTAAGGAGATATTGTGCACCACATCCAGCACCATCTCCCATTGCTCACCAGGCAAATCACCCACATCTGGCACCCATTGGTTTATTTTGATCAAGACTCATTTTTTACAATTCAAAAAGTATTTATCAAAGTAAGGTAAATATGAAATAATACACATTGAAGATTTGGTATTTTTTTTCCAGACAGAAAGTGAAATTTAGGCTTCTTTAACCTTGTATAACATAATTTTCTCCTTCCCTCTTGTTGTAAAAATACTGCTGTTTGGGTGGAAGTTTCAATCAGAGACATTGTCTGAAAGAGAACACTGGTGTACTGTATCATTAGAAAATACCTAATGCTGTGTTTGCTTCAAATACCCAATTATGTGCAACAGAAAAAAAAAATTTCACTCGTACATGACTAGTTTAAGTTCTCTTTTAGTAAACAAGTTTAAATGTGTGTATTTGAGGAGAGCTAAACCCTAACTGGAGAAAATTTAGTTTGCTTTTTTCATCTATTTCTACATATGAGTGCTGCTAATCTCCTCTAGCCCTTTTCAGGTACTTTCTGCCTACATGCACCCGTCATTACTTTGAACCAGCTTTCTTTTAGTGGCAACAGTGGATAATGACTGAGCAATATGTGGTTTGTAGTCTTGACCAGGGTCGCATACAACAGGGTGAAAACACATGATTACATTTGGTAGACAGTTGTCACTCCATAATAGAAAGTAGCTCATCAAGGACCTTCCTGGAAGGATTGCCCTGTAATCTTTTAATGAAAGCTTAAGATTTTGGAAGACTGAAAACAACTTTCCTGGTGCCTCCATGGTAGCATACCAATGGTTGGTTGCCCCGCCCCAAACCAACCCACAGGACCACTTTTAACTCTAGAAATAAGTGTTGTTGCCCCCTGCCAGTATTCTTTTCTCTGTCCTCATACCTGCAGGATCACGATCAGCCCTTCCTCACCGCTTTATGGTGTGACTATTGCAGGTTAATGCTCTCCTGCAGTATGGAGTCCCATGGCTTGGGTTGCTAAAGGCACCAGATAAGTATGGGAACCCGTTTTTCTGTGGGTCTTTTTTGGGTCTGAGGGTCAACAGGAGCTTATCATTATCCTCTATGTTCCCTTACTCAGCATATCTAAGATGTAACTATCTTACATATTAGTTTCCCCTCCGGGTGATCGGATGGCCAGCAGCGTTTCCCAGGCGTCTGTTCCTCCTCTCCCTGCTCCAGGAGTGTGCGGCACTTCGCGCGCGCTGTTCGGCTCTGCTTTCCCGGCGGGGGGGCCGGAGTCGCGGCGTGACGTCACAGCGCATGCGCAGTAGCTAACTGAAGCCGTCGGCGCCCATCTTGGTACTCCCCGAGCGCTCTCAGGTACTCTCTTTCCCTGGATTATGGAGCCCAGTCAAGGTACTGGAGGAATGGTTATCAATTTATTAATGGTTTATACTCTTTTATTTTTAAAATTTTGTTTGACGGGAGGTGTGTATGTGTGTGTGTGTATATATATATATGCATATATCCTTTTACTTCAGACTAAAATTAGAATCCTCTATCCTTTTCTCAGCTGACCCTATTAGTCTAATACTGCTTTAAAAAGATCCTCAACATACCACTAGGTAAGGGCTGCAACAGTCAGGTAAGTTTTCTTAAAAAAAAAAAAAGAGCACCCAAACTGGTTGAAATATCTTTTTTTTTTTTTCTTTTTAGTTTTTTCTGCAACCCCCATCACAGATCATCCCGTCGATCGTCCCATAGAGGTTCTCAAGATAGGAGATTGGGGGGTCATAGGAGCTCGGGTCACTCTCACTCCTCTTCGGCCCATGCTTCTCGCAGTGGTCAAAGATCACCCCGACGTTCCTCAAGCAGACATGTCTCTGGACGCAGATCTGCATATCCAGGAGAGAAAGCTTGCTGGGGTGAGGAAAACAAGCCCTCCCAGACAAACTGGTATGTGGTCAGTGTCTCCGAGAAGCCGCAGGGGACAAGGAGAGGGACAAACAGGAGTCCATGGATTCAATTAAAAAACTGATAAAAGATTCTATTCCGGAGTTGGCTATATCTCAAGACCAGGTAGCCCCTTCTTCAGGCGAATCAGTAATCACACCTACCCTGCAACCTGATCCAGAAGTAAATTCTGAAGACGAGGCAGAGGTGGTAGAAGAAAATACTTCAACCTTTGACTTCGCTCTAGTAGAACCGTTTATCAATGCAGTAAAGGACGCAATTCAATGGGAAGAAGACCCAGAACCTCCAGCCAAAACGAAAAAAAAAAAAACGTCCACACCTAAAGAGGAAATTGTCAGCCTTCCCCTTGATGTAAGAAATCAAGGAAGTAGTGACAGATGAATGGCAGAAGGTAGACAAGAGGCCCTTAGCCTACAACCGTTTTCTTAAATTATACCCGCTGGCAGAGGCAGATGCACAACTTTTTGATTCTGTACCGACGGTAGACGCCTCAATTATGAGGTTAGCCAGAAATACCACGCTACCTTTAGAAGACGCAGTCTCCTTTAAGGATGTCCTTGACCGGAGGATCAATTCAGATCTGAAAAAATCCTATCAAGCAGCAGGAGGGGCATGCAAGCCAGCAGTAGCTCTGACCTCTATCTCAAGTGCTACCAGGGTATGGTCAGACAACATTGAAATGGCCCTCAGGCAGGGGGTGGACTCTGACTAAATCATCAAGGCACTAAAGTTAGCTTCAGATTTCATGGCAGAAGCGGCCATTGATATCCTAAAGTGTTCTTCCAGAGCTATGCTATATTCCATCACTGCCAGAAGGGCATTGTGGCTGAAGCCTTGGTCAGCCGACCCTACATCTAAACAATCCTGGTGTCATATTCTGTATAATGGGAAGGCTTTGTTCGGTGACAAAATGGATGCTGCAATCACCCGAGTCACAGGGGGGGAAAGCGGTCTAATTCCCCAGGGCAGAAGCAGGAGAAAGAGATTTGTCTCTTGCCCAGCTGTCCAGCAGAGAGCGAAGGATTCCAGATCTTACTGCCCAGGTAGAGAATATAGAAGAGGCTGGAAGGGCTCACAGGCCACCTTCTTGAAGATGGGAAAACCTAAAGCCTCAACATCCACGGTTGAGGGCCAGAAGTCTTTTTGACTCCCTATCCACCCAAACCAAGTCAGTGGGAGCTCGACTCAGGGCGTTAACCCAGGTTTGGGTGGAGAATTGTGTAGATCAGTGGGCAGTTTCCAAGGTCCTTCAGGGGCATTTCTGGAAATTCAGAAAGCACCCCCCACTCTTTTCCTTCCAGCCCACCAAAATCCCAACCTCCAAGGAAAAGAGGGAGGTCCTTCTTCAGTATGTGCAAGTCCTTATTCATCATTAAGTGGTAGTACCAGTTCCAGACTTGGAAAAACACTCAGGGTTTTACTCCCCAATCTTTTTGGTCCCCAAGAAGTCGGGCGGTTGGAGGCCATGTTGGACCTGAAGAGGATGAATAACTACATCCAGGTAGAACATTTCAAAATGGAATCTTTAAACACGGTAATTCTATCAGTACAACCAGGGGATTGGATGGTCTCTATAGACCTCCAAGATGCATACCTTCATATACTTATCCTGCAGCAGTTTCAGCCATTCCTGCGATTCAAAGTAGGGGACTTACACCTCCAGTTCCAATGCCTTCCTTTTGGAATCTCAACAGCTCCCAGGACCTTCACCAAGGTGCTAATGGCAATCTTAGCTCCTCTTCGGGAGAAGGGGATTTGGGTACTACATTATCGTGACGACATCTTAATCCTGTCCCAGCACAAAGAGAGCCTAGAAATGCATGTACGATTGGTCTTAGACACGCTGAGCAGATGGTGGTTGATCAACTATTCCAAAAGTCAGCTCACACCCACACAGAAGATGGCATATCTGGGAGCATTCTTCAACACTCCTGAGAAAGCAGTGTCGCTACCATCAGAAAAGATTCCTGCGTTGATAACGAAAGTGAAGAAGGTACTAGCAAGCCATTTCATGTCAGCATCGGATTGTCTGAGCCTGCTGGGGTCCCTGTCTTCTTGTATACCCATGGTGAAGTGGGCCAGGTGGCATCTGTGGGGGTTCCAGCTAGGGTTTTTGTCGCAATGGAGGAAGAATCGCCTGGAACAGAGGATATTGATCACAACCGCAATGAAGTCCAGTCTTTGGTGGTGGACAAGACCATCCAATCTTCAGGTTCACTGCTCTCTGGGGCCCATCTCGTGGACCATTCTCACGTCAGATGCAAGTCGATTGGGCTGTGGAGCACATTTTCAGCACCAGCTGCTACAAGGAAGATGGCAATTCAACCCAAACGAAGTAGTTTCGAACATCTTGAAGCTAAGGGCCGCATGGATGGCAATTCTGAATTTGGCCTCCTACCTCAGAGGGAAATCCATACTTCTGCAGATGGACAACATGGCGGCGGTGGCCTATGTCCAGAACCAGGGGGGAACCCACAGCAGGTCCCTTCTCAACGAAGTAGCGCCCATTCTGACCTGAGCCGAGGAGAATCTAGTCGACCTACGAGTCTCATATATCCCAGGCCCGAGAATCAACTAGCCGACCGTTTGTCAAGATCTTTTATCGACAACAACAAGTGGTCCCTGAATCAGAGGGTCTTCCTTTTGGATATGCCAGCAATGGGGCATTCCCCAAATAGATCTCTTTGCCTCCCCACTCAATGCAAAGACACCTCTATTCTTCTCAAGATTCCCATCTCTGAGGTCAGCAGGGGTGGATGCTCTAGTCCAACCTTGGAGCTTCCGGAAAGGATATGCGTTTCCTCTGACCCCTCTGATATTGAGGTTTCTCCAACGGCTGACAACAGAGAAAGTCACAGTCCTGGCAGTGATCCCGTATTGGCCCAAAAGGCCCTGGTTCACACTCCTAGTCAAGATGGCATTGTGCAAACTGCTTCCCCTTCCACACATGAGCAACCTTCTGTCTCAGGACAATTTCTCTCATCCGCACCCAGAAATCCTAGATTTGAGGGCCTGGAAGTTGAGCGGGAAAGGTTTGATAAGTTAGGATGTTCACCTAGTGTTATCCAAACACTACTGCAGGCAAGAAAGTCGTCTACTAATTCCACCTATTACAGGGTATGGAGGAAGTTTACAGAGCTGGCGGAGGTTAACCATTTTGATCCCCTGGAACCTGGAGTACAGAATATTCTTCTTTTTTAAGGAGCAGTTTGGATTTAGGTTTGGGCCTAAATACACTTAAGGTCCAGATCTCAGCCCTTTCAGCTCTAACAGATACACGATGGGCACTAAACCCTCTTGTCGAACACTTTTTGAAGGCAGTCCTAAGACTGCGGTCTCCCAAGGCTGACGTTGTACCCCAAATGGGACTTGACTATTGTGCTCAATGCCTTATCAAATCCTCCTTTTGCTCCCACAGAAGAGTGCACCTTGGAGGACATCTCCTTGAAGACGGTATTCCTGATCGCCATCACTTCGGGTCGCAGAGTATCAGAAATCCAAGCTCTGGGGTCGCAAGAACCTTACACCCCCTTTTTCCCAGATAGAGTGGTTTTGCAGCCCATTCATCAATTCGTTCCTAAGGTACCTTCGGTCTACCATCTCAACCAGGAATGGGTCCTTCCGGCATTTGGGGAGGATCCGAACTCCGCAAGGCTTCACAAACTGGATATAGCTAGATCCCTGAAACACTATTTAGCACTAACGCAACAGTTCCGTAAGGATCAGAGACTGTTTATCATCACCAAAGGCGCCAAAAAGGGAAAAGCATCATCCAAAACGACCTTGGCAAGTTGGATCGTTAAATTAATCCATAGGGCATATCGGGCTAGTGGTCTTCCAGCTCCAGATGCGGTCAATGCGCATTCAACACGGGGAATGGCCTCCTCTTGGGCAGCCTTGGCGTGGGTATCCCCGGAGACGATTTGTCGAGCGGCTAGTTGGTCATCCTTCTGCACCTTCATGTCGCACTATAGTGTAGACCCATCGGTTCTTACTTCCCGAGAATTTGGGGAAAAGATCTTGCAGTTTTCTGTACTGTAGTTTCATTAAATTTCTTATTGCTTATTGCTTATTGCTTATTGCTTATTCCTTTCCTGGTGCCTACCCATGGCAGCATACACCCTCCCTTCAATAATCCTTAATGTTCTGAGGTCTAGTTACAAGAATACTGGCAGGGGGGAACAACACTTTTATTTCTAGAGTTAAAAGTGGTCCTGTGGGTTGGTTTGGGGCGGGGCAACCAACCATTGGTATGCTGTCATGGGTAGGCACCAGGAAAGGAAAATTACGGAAAGGTAAGTATTCAATTTTCCGTTTTTGAAACAATATTAACATGTTAAACATGAGATTTTAGTAATGAGGTTTAGATCAATGTTATTGCACAGAACATATATATGTATATATATATATATATATATATATATATATATATATATATATATATATATATATATACAGTATTGGAAGATTATTATTTAAATAATGTTGGTTAAAACATGTATGATGCAATGCAAAGGATTTCATTGAATGTTCCTTTAAACTTAAACCTTGTCCAAATTTTGGCTTTCAAAGTATAGTCTAATCAGTGCACATTCTGCACATTTTCACAGCAGAATGTCACACCATGGTGTAGCGGTACCTCACTACATTTGTCTTTATATCTCTGTCATAATTCTATCCTTGAACTTCTCTTTCCAAAATCCTATGGAAAATGAACATTAGTTTTGTAGAACTCTAGAGGCATTCATCTTTCAGATTGAGGTTAAAGGTGTCATAAAACTTTGAGAATAATTGTTGTTCATAAGAAACTTTAAAACCAAAAGAAAAAGCAGCAGGGAATTTGGAGAAAGAAATGATCTAGCTTTTTTTGCAAAATGCTACTAATATAGGATGTAAGGTATATTCGTTACTAAAGGAAATTAAGGGAGCCATTATACATTTCAGCTTTATGATGAGACGGCAAAAGGAAATACTGCCACTAAGATGGACCTTTTATATGCAAATAATATGTGCTCTGTTAAAACAATCTTAAATATATCTGAAAGTAAAATGTCTTGATTCAAAGCACAGACACATAGAGCAATTTAAAATCTCAGCTAGCATAATACCTAGGCAACAGATATGGCTTGGCTCAGTACAACGCCAATTAAAAAAGGAGGTTGACGTTAATTAGTAGTTGAGCAATAATTTTATTTCAAAATTATAGTTTCTCATTAATGTTTTGCTTAATGCTGCAATTATGCAATCATGATGAGAGGACTGATTCATGCATATTGGTATTTGCCCCTAATGTTAACAGTTTTCTCACTGCATATGTTTGTGGACTTTTGATAGATCAAACCTTCTAGTAGCTTTTAGTGAGATCCCTTCTCCTGCCTTTTATATGGCCACATCCACCCTTGTGTCTTCCCATCCTTTCCAAAATAGGTTTACCATCTCTCATTAAAACAAATACAGGGGATGAAGTCTGTGGCTTGTTTGTGATTGTGGCCCAAGGGGACGTGGCCAGGACAATGCATGCAAAGCCACAGTAAGAACACTGCAAGTTGATGACAACTGATTTAAGAACTTTCTAAACCCCCCAACCCCCCAATCCCCTCCTTAAAGTGCAAAAAAATCATCAGAGATTCAAGCTACTACTTGCTACATTCTTAAATCATAAGGACCCCTTCACACCTATGCATTGCAGTAGTGTGTTACATGCGTTTGTGCATTGTGGTGGGCTGTGTCAGAATAAAAGGTTGCAAGTGTGTTGGTTCTGATGCAATGGCAGCTTTTTGAAATTAAGTAACTGCCTTAACAAAATGCATGTTAAAGTGTGCATTAACGCAACACATCAGAATGGAAAGATGCGAAGGGGGCCCAAGCTGAAATAAATAAATAATAGGAGCTGTTAGAATAGAAAAGACAAAAGAGGTGGGGAAAGTAGGATTTTTCTGGTACCATCACAAGACATTACAACAATTTAGTTAAAAAAGTATTTTTTTTATTTTACATTATAATTAAAAAATGTATGTACATTAAAATTACATAATAGCTCCTCTCTTATAGTCAATGCACTATTATTTATTAGAGGTGTATAGACTACCCGAGAGGACCTATTGTGTAATTTTAATGTACATACATTTTTTAATTATAATGTAAAATAAACATTTTACTTTTTAAACTAAATTGTTGTAATGTCTTGTGATAGTACCAGAAAAATCCTACTTGCCCCACCTCTTTTGTCTTTTCTATTCTAACATGATCTAGAGATGTAGGTATCTGTAGTTTTTAATATTTATACAAACACTGCGCTTGGCTAGTGACTCATACCAATGAGTATAACATTTCAAATGTACTATATTACTGAAAAAGTGTACAATCTTGTAAAAAGTCCCACAATAGTTATTCTGACTCGGATTGTTGTGAAGCGAGTACCCCTTGTGAGACCGCTATGCCTGGCCTATATAAGATATAATCACTGAGGACAATCCTCATCAGATAGTTTGAACTCACCATATACCGATTCCATCCACAAGATGCTTTAATTCTGAACATCAGGTTACAGCAGATGACAGGATACAAACAGATGAATAGGCTGTAGTATTTATGCAGTCAAAAGATGATATTGTCTGTAGCTTACAATGCAGAATACATGTGCCCTGCTACATGTGGCTTGTAGCTGCATCCATGACACAGGAAGTACCAACTCAGGAAGAAGGGTGGAGCATTACATACATAGGAAGTGTGTCATAACATAAGGGAAAAAGAACATAAGAAACAAGTGCATTACCACAATAGGTCACTAGATGGCAGCATGTGAACTAAATATAAAACGCCCATAGAAAATGGTTAAGGAACAATCTATATCAATTCTATGCCCCGTTGGGGCAGCACAATAGTGAATAAAGTGCTTGTGCTTCAATGTAAAATTGGTACTCCACTATTCAGTGCACAGACAACGTGCCCCACATGGATGGGCACTCACCCTGGTTATGGACCACCTATCGCTAGAGTGGTCACTTGAGCTTTGTGGGGAACATAACCCTGACTTATGTCATCCAAGGTTGACTGCACTGCTAGTAATCCTCCATGGATAGGGAATAAAAATGATGGCGGGAGGCATCCATAGCATAAAACCGCTTTACAGTAAACCCCCGCTATATTGCGGTTCAGTTATTGCGGTCCCGGTATATCGCGGTATTTTAATTAGGACCTGTTATTCTGATATTGTGGTAATATTTCGCCATTTTCGCAGTTATGTACTCTATTTTTTACTGTAAAGTATACTGTACTGTTAAGACAATATTTTTGTGTTTTAAAAATCCTCTTGATCTCTCTCTCTATCTTTAATGTGTTTCTATTGCATAAAAGTGTGTTTAAAGACCTTTAAATGCTATTAAAAAATTAACAAAACATGCCTAGGGTGTATTTAAATAGGGTCTTTCTATTTCGCGGTTTTTCACTTTTCGCGGGTGGGTCCGGAACATAACTCCAGCGATGGAGGGGGGTTTACTGTATTTGTTTTTAAAAAAAAAGTTCTTACTATACAACTTTCTGAGCAATTATTTCTGAAAATAATAGGGGCTGAAAAAAGCATTGGAAGATCACAAAACTCCCCATTTTATAAATAATTTGGAGTTGGACACCTCCTTTCAATGCTGATCAGTGCCATCACATGCCACAGTCACAGTGCCTTGGAGCAACTCTCTCTCTCAATGATTTCATTATCATCACAGAGAATGCATTTGTGGAATAGTGGTAGGGGATTAAACCTTAAATTTAGGTATGCCAAGTTTAACATAGTTACATTTGTCCAACTTACCAATATACCAATATAATTATGCATTTGCCATACCTTCCCAATCTCTGTAACAGCTTGAAATCACTGTAGTAGGCGTATTCACAGGAGGGTGGCCACTTGGCACAGGAGGCATTCAGAGAACACTTTGAATTTCCTCAATGATTGCAAAGCATTCTGTGATTGGATTAGGTGGAGAGGTGGGGTAGTGATGTCAGGGACCCCATAGCAACCTCTTGTGTTCACTAAGCAACAGGAGAGCTGCTTGGCACGAAACCCGGAAGGCAACAGAGATCACTGTAGTAGTGGGGTCTACTACAGTGATTTCCAGCGTCCATGGTGATCAGCGATGTATAGCACTATGCAAAAAATAGTCCATAATTAAACGACTGCTTTAAAGCGGAGTTCCACCCAAAAGTGGATCTTCCGCTCATGCCCCTTCCCTCACCCACCTGTCTCCTGGGAAACACACATGTCCCAGGAGATAGTGGGGACCACTTACGACGCACAGCGCGACTTGCACATGCGCAGTAGGGAAGCAGGAAGTGAAGCCGCAACACTTCACTTCCTGATTCCGTCAATGAGAATGGCGGCGGCAGCCGCCGAGGACCAATCGATTGCCCAGCTTCAGCTGCCGACATCGCTGGACTCTGGGACAGGTAAGTGTCAATTTATTAAAAGTCAGCATCTGCAGTATTGGTAGCTGCTGGCTTTTAATAATTTTTAGGTGGACTCCCTCTTTAAGTTCTTGTTTCTTGTTAGTATTGTGTATGGACGTATAGCAAAATCTCGACTTTTCATGTCATTTAACATTAATCCCACCCAACCCCCCAGAATTTCCAAGCTCTGTATTTGTCTGTGAGGTAACCTATGACATTAATAAGTCATTAGGGACACTCAGGAAGAAAGAGGAGATTGGGGATAGGTTTAAGTTTGGAGTTGAGATTTGCATACATTAATAGTTTCCAATAGCTCTGCATCTGCTAATTATTTTAACATTGGGTCTTCTCTGAGGATAACTTAGGCTTAAAAGAGAAGTGCGGGGCTTTTAAACAAACGAGTCGTATACTCACCTAGGCGAATGCAGCATCGACCTGATGCTGCATCTGTCCTCCAGCACCTCTGCAGTAAGAACTCAAATACTGCTGATTGCTCAGTTCTCCCCTCACTTGCTCTCTGCTCTGCCCCTCCAGCACTCACTGGAGTGACATCAGTCAACAGCAGGCTTTAGACATCATCCCTAACCTAGCCCGGAAATCCTTTGCTTGACTTCCTCCCAACACTGAACACTAGCCTCTAACCTAAGTTTAAAGTGGTGATAAAGTTAAAAAGTTTTTTAACCTTAATGCATTCCCTGCATTTAGGTAAAAACGTTTTATCATTTGTTGTGCCCCTCCTCACCACCCCATCCACCAATTACTAGACACCAGTCCTCTCTCGATCCAGTGCTGTGCCCGGCTACAGTTCTTCTCTCCCCTCTTCCTGGTCTCACAGGAGACTCTGAAAGCAGCAGGAGCCATTGGTTCCTCCTGTCAGTCAAATCCTGTGAGGAGGCAGAGTTACCAAGCCATGCTGCTTGTGTCTATGAAACCAAACAGCGCAGCTCAAGAGTGTGCCCACATGTCTGCCCCTATAGCACATGGCTTGCTATGGGGGAACACACAGAACAGCAGGAGCTGACAGTGCCTGCAAGGGACCAAAAAAGAGCAGGTAAGGGACTGCTCTGTGTAATGCCATTGCACAGAACAGATACAGTATCTCACAAAAGTGAGTACACCCCTCACATTTTTGTAAATATTTTATTATATCTTTTCATGTGACAACACTGAAGAAATTACACTTTGCTACAATGTAAAGTAGTGAGTGTACAGCTTGTATAACAGTGTAAATTAGCTGTTTCCTCAAAATAACTCAACACACAGCCATTAATGTCCAAACCGCTTACAACCAAAATGAGTACACCCCTAAGTGAAAATGTCCAAATTGGGCCCAAAGTGTCAATATTTTGTGTGGCCATTATTTTCCAGCACTGCTTTAACCCTCTTAGGTATGGAGTTCACCGGAGCTTCACAGGTTGCCACTGGAGTCCTCTTCCACTCTTTCATGATGACATCAAGGAGCTGGCAAATGTTAAGGACCTTGCACTCCTCCACCTTCCATTTGAGAATGCCCTACAGATGCTCAATAAGGTTTAGGTCTGAAGACATGCTTGGCCAGTCTATCAACTTTAATCTCATCTTCTTTAGCAAGGCAGCGGTCGTCTTGGAGGTGTGTTTGGGGTCCTTATCATGTTGGAATACTGCTCTGTGGCCCAGTCTTCAAGGGGGATCATGCTCTGCTTCAGTATGTCACAGTACATGTTGGTATTCATGGTTCCCTCAATGAACTGTAGCTCCCCAGTGCCGGCAGCAGTCATGCAGCCCCAGACCATGACACTCCCACCACAATGCTTGACTGTAGGCAAGACACACTTATCTTTGTACTCTTCACCTGGTTGCCGCCACACACACTTGACACCATCTGAAGCAAGTAAGTTTATCTTGGTCTCATCAGACCACAGAACAGTAATCCATGTCTTTAGTCTGCTTATCTTCAGCAAACTGTTTGTGGTCTTACTTGTGCAACATCTTTAGAAGAGGCTTCCTTCTGGGACGACAGCCATGCAGACCAATTTAATGCAGTATGCGGCGTATGGTGTGAGCACTGACAGGCTGACCCCCCACCCCTTCAACCTCTTCAGCAATGCTGGCAGCGCTCGTATGTCTATTTCCCTAAAGTCAACCTCTGGATTTGACGCTGAGCATGTGCACTCAACTTCTTTAATCGACCACAGCGAGGCCTGTTCTGAGTGGAACCTGTCCTGATAAACCACTGTATGGTCTTGGCCACCATGCTGCAGCTCAGTTTCAGGATCTTGGCAATCTTCGTATAGCCTAGGCCAGTGGTTCTTAACCTCAGATTTAAAGCACCTGTGCAAGGGAAAAGGAAAGCCTGCAAACATGGCCTGGTGGGGGGTAATGAGGACTGTGCAGGGTCTTGGCAATCTTCGTATAGCCTAGGCCATCTTTTCTGTAGAGCAACAAGTTCGTGTGATGCGAGCGGCCCCGCAATGCATTGTGCATTGCTGGCTGATGATTGGCCAAGCATGCTTGATGCTTGGCCAATCACAGCGCCGGAAACTCGAAGAGCCATAATTGGCTACAGGCAGGACGCCTGTAGCCAATGAGGTGCCATGTTGAACTTCCTGTGTCACTCTGCTGGATTTAGTTAGAGAGATTTACTTAGAGAGATTGAGTTAGAAGAGAGATTGAGAGAGAGATCGTATATTTTGTTCCCAGAAGCACCTATAGGACTTGAAGTGTGTTCGTCCCATCACACAGACCTACATTTTCTTCCCAGAAGCACCTATAGGACTTGAAGTGTGTTCGTCCCATCACACAGAGATCATATATTTTGTTCCCAGAAGCATCTATAGGACTTGAAGTGTGTTAGTCCCATCACACAGACCTATATTTTCTTCCCAGAAGCACCTATAGGACTTGAAGTGTGTTAGTCCCATCACACAGAGATCATATATTTTGTTCCCAGAAGCACCTATAGGACTTGAAGTGTGTTAGTCCCATCACACAGACCTACATTTTCTTCCCAGAAGCACCTATAGGACTTGAAGTGTGTTAGTCCCATCACACAGAGATCATATATTTTGTTCCCAGAAGCACCTATAGGACTTGAAGTGTGTTAGTCCCATCACACAGACCTATATTTTCTATCCAGAAGCACCCATAGGACTTGAAGTGTGTTAGTCCCATCACACAGAGATCATATATTTTGTTCCCAGAAGCACCTATAGGACTTGAAGTGTGTTAGTCCCATCACACAGAGATCATATATTTTGTTCCCAGAAGCACCTATAGGACTTGAAGTGTGTTAGTCCCATCACAGAGACCTATATTTTCTTCCCAGAAGCACCCATAGGACTTGAAGTGTGTTAGTCCCATCACACAGAGATCATATATTTGTTCCCAGAAGCACCTATAGGACTTGAAGTGTGTTAGTCCCATCACACAGAGATCATATATTTTGTTCCCAGAAGCACCTATTGGACTTGAAGTGTGTTAGTCCCATCACACAGACCTATATTTTCTTCCCAGAAGCACCTATAGGACTTGAAGTGTGTTAGTCCCATCACACAGAGATCATATATTTTGTTCCCAGAAGCACCTATAGGACTTGAAGTGTGTTAGTCCCATCACACAGACCTACATTTTCTTCCCAGAAGCACCTATAGGACTTGAAAGGTGTTAGTCCCATCACACAGAGATCATATATTTTGTTCCCAGAAGCACCTATAGGACTTGAAGTGTGTTAGTCCCATCACACAGACCTATATTTTCTTCCCAGAAGCACCCATAGGACTTGAAGTGTGTGTTAGTCCCATCACACAGAGATCATATATTTTGTTCCCAGAAGCACCTATAGGACTTGAAGTGTGTTAGTCCCATCACAGAGACCTATATTTTCTTCCCAGAAGCACCCATAGGACTTGAAGTGTGTTAGTCCCATCACACAGAGATCCTATATTTTGTTCCCAGAAGCACCTATAGGACTTGAAGTGTGTTAGTCCCATCACACAGACCTATATTTTCTTCCCAGAAGCACCCATAGGACTTGAAGTGTGTTAGTCCCATCACACAGAAATCCTATATTTTGTCTCCAGAAGCACCTATAGGACTTGAAGTGTGTTAGTCCCATCACACAGACCTATATTTTGTTCCCAGAAGCACCCATAGGACTTGAAGTGTGTTAGTCCCATCACACAGAGATCCTATATTTTTTTCCCAGAAGCACCTATAGGACTTGAAGTGTGTTAGTCCCATCACACAGACCTATATTTTGTTCCCAGAAGCACCCATAGGACTTGAAGTGTGTTAGTCCCATCACACAGAGATCATATATTTTGTTCCCAGAGGCACCTATAGGACTTGAAGTGTGTTAGTCCCATCACACAGACCTATATTTTCTTCCCAGAAGCACACATAGGACTTGAAGTGTGTTAGTCCCATCACACAGAGATCCTATATTTTGTTCCCAGAAGCACCTATAGGACTTGAAGTGTGTTAGTCCCATCACACAGACCTATATTTTGTTCCCAGAAGCACCCATAGGACTTGAAGTGTGTTAGTCCCATCACACAGAGATCCTATATTTTGTTCCCAGAAGCACCTATAGGACTTGAAGTGTGTTAGTCCCATCACACAGACCTACATTTTCTTCCCAGAAGCACCTATAGGACTTGAAGTGTGTTAGTCCATCACACAGAGATCATATTTTGTTCCCAGAAGCACCAATAGGACTTGAAGTGTGTTAGTCCCATCACACAGAGATCATATATTTTGTTCCCAGAGGCACCTATAGGACTTGAAGTGTGTTAGTCCCATCACACAGACCTATATTTTCCCCAGAAGCACCTATAGGACTTGAAGTGTGTTAGTCCCATCACACAGAGATCCTATATTTTGTTCCCAGAAGCACCTATAGGACTTGAAGTGTGTTAGTCCCATCACACAGACCTATATTTTCTTCCCAGAAGCACCTATGGACTTGAAGTGTGTTAGTCCCATAGGACTTGAAGTGTGTTAGTCCCATCACACAGAGATCCTATATTTTGTTCCCAGAAGCACCTATAGGACTTGAAGTGTGTTAGTCCCATCACACAGAGCTCCTCTATTTTCATTGCAGAAGCACCCATAGGACTTCTCTAGTGTGTTAGTGGCATCACACAGAGCTCCTATATTTTCTTCTCAGCAGCACCCACAGGACTTCTAGTGTGTTAGTGGCATCACACAGAGCTCCTCTATTTTCTTTGTAGAAGCACCCATAGGACTTCTAGTGTGTTAGTGGCATCACACAGAGCTCCTATATTTTCTTCTCAGCAGCACCCACAGGACTTCTAGTGTGTTAGTGGCATCACACAGAGCTCCTCTATTTTCTTTGCAGAAGCACCCATAGGACTTCTAGTGTGTTAGTGGCATCACACAGAGCTCCTATATTTTCTTCTCAGCAGCACCCACAGGACTTCTAGTGTGTTAGTGGCATCACACAGAGCTCCTCTATTTTCTTTGCAGAAGCACCCATAGGACTTCTAGTGTGTTAGTGGCATCACACAGAGCTCCTATATTTTCTTCTCAGCAGCACCCACAGGACTTCTAGTGTGTTAGTGGCATCACACAGAGCTCCTCTATTTTCTTTGCAGAAGCACCCATAGGACTTCTAGTGTGTTAGTGGCATCACGCAGAGCTCCTATATTTTTCTTCTCAGCAGCACCCACAGGACTTCTAGTGTGTTAGTGGCATCACACAGAGCTCCTCTATTTTCTTTGCAGAAGCACCCATAGGACTTCTAGTATGTTAGTGGCATCACACAGAGCTCCTATATTTTCTTCTCAGCAGCACCCACAGGACTTCTAGTGTGTTAGTGGCATCACACAGAGCTCCTCTATTTTCTTTGCAGAAGCACCCATAGGACTTCTAGTATGTTAGTGGCATCACACAGAGCTCCTATATTGTCTTCTCAGCAGCACCCACAGGACTTCTAGTGTGTTAGTGGCATCACACAGAGCTCCTCTATTTTCTTTGCAGAAGCACCCATAGGACTTCTAGTGTGTTAGTGGCATCACACAGAGCTCCTATATTGTCTTCTCAGCAGCACCCACAGGACTTCTAGTGTGTTAGTGGCATCACACAGAGCTCCTCTATTTTCTTTGCAGAAGCACCCATAGGACTTCTAGTGTGTTAGTGGCATCACACAGAGCTCCTATATTGTCTTCTCAGCAGCACCCACAGGACTTCTAGTGTGTTAGTGGCATCACACAGAGCTCCTCTATTTTCTTTGCAGAAGCACCCATAGGACTTCTAGTGTGTTAGTGGCATCACACAGAGCTCCTATATTGTCTTCTCAGCAGCACCCACAGGACTACCGACTACAATGGCTGGAAGACCACCAAGGGGAGGCAGAGCGTGCAGAGCCAAGAACACAGGGCAGGCAGGCTCTGTTTCTAGTGGACGTGGCCGTGGCCGTGGACGTGGTCGTGCATCGTCATCAGCACGTGGCCATGGGACACGCGCGTCTTTGTTTTCGGCAGCTGGACATGTGGAGCCGCATCATGCTGAAGGCTTGGTAGAATGGATGACCAAGCCCTCCTCATCCTCCTCATCCTCTCTCACCCAGGCTCAGGGTACTGGCAGAGCAGCTGCCAACGCGTACTCAATGGCATCATCAGCCACCCCTTCCCTAGACCCACCATGTCCTCCTGAGGAGTCCCCCGAACTCTTTGAGCACAGTGTTGGGTACATGCTCCAGGAGGATGCCCAACGATTCGAAGGCTCGGATGATGATACCCAGCTTGAAGAATCTGGCAGTACTGTTCCACCAGCTGCAGCTTACTGCCAGGTTTGCTCTAGTGGTGAAGAGGAGGGGATGATGAGGTCACTGACTCCACGTGGGTGCCTGAAGGGAGAGAGGATGAGGAGGAGGACGAGGAGGAGGAGGATGCGGCGTCACATGTCCAACGAGGCAGGATGCCCCCTGGAGGCCAGGTAGAGGCCAGCACAGCAACTGTACAACACCGCAGAGCTCCGCCTGTGCAGGGCGCTGCCTCTGCACGTTATCAGAAAAGTTCTTTGGTGTGGGCCTTTTTTGAGACGAGTGCATCAGATCGCACCACTGCTATTTGCAATATTTGTCTCAAGCGTATCTCGCGTGGCCAAAACATCAGCCGCTTGGGCACCACAAGCATGACCAGACATATGTCGACCTGCCATGCAGCTCGTTGGCAGGCACACATAAAAGACCCACACCAAAGAACTAAGCGGACCTCTCCTTGCTCCTCATCAGCTGGGATCTCCATCCCCACTACACCTTCAGTCCTCTCTGAAAGCTGCTCTGAGAGGATTGAAGGTGTAGAATTAGGTGTGTCACAACCAAGTACTTGCAGTACACCGACGTCCGATTGCAGCAGGCAAATTTCCCTGCCCCAGCTGCTGGACCGTAGAAAGAAGTACACTCCCAGCCATCCACATGCCCAGCGGTTGAATGCTAGCTTGGCTAAATTGCTAGCACTTCAACTGCTGCCTTTTCAGTTGGTAGACTCGGCCCCCTTCCGTGAGTTTGTTCAATGTGCGGTTCCTCAGTGGCAGGTTCCCAAACGCCACTTTTTTCTCACGGAAGGCGATTCCGTCTCTCTACCGGCATGTGGAAGGCAATGTCCATGCCTCGCTGGACAGGGCGGTCAGCGGTAAGGTGCATATTACCGCTGACTCATGGTCCAGCAGGCATGGACAGGGACGGTACCTTTCTTTCACGGCCCATTGGGTCACTCTATTGGCAGCTGGGAGGGATGCAGGACAAGGTGCAGTAGTGTTGGAGGTTGTTCCGCCACCACGCCTCCAAAACGCTACTACTGCTACTGGTTGTGACACACCTCTCTCCTCCACCCCCTCCTCTTCTTCTTCCTCCAGTGCTCTGTCCTTGGAACCAGCGGTGCTCCGTAGGCGTACAAGGGGCTACGCAAGTACGCAGGCAAAAAGATGCCATGCCGTGCTTGCGCTGGTGTGTTTGGGGGACAGGAGCCACACTGGGCCAGAGGTTCTGGCAGCTCTGCAGGGGCAGGCCGAGAGGTGGTTGACGCCACGTCAGCTTAAGCCAGGAATGGTCGTTTCTGACAATGGCACCAACCTCCTCTCCGCCCTGCGACAGGGGCAGCTCACCCATGTGCCCTGCATGGCTCACGTCCTCAACCTGGTGGTGCAGCGGTTCTTGGGCAGGTTCCCAGGCTTACAGGATGTCCTGAGGCAGGCCAGGAAAGTCTGTGTACATTTCCGCCGATCTTATAATGCCAGTGCTCGGCTGACTGAGCTGCAAAAGGAGCTGAACCTGCCCAAGAACCGCCTAATATGTGACATGCCCACCAGGTGGAACTCAACGTTGGCCATGCTGCAGCGACTGCACACGCAGCAGAGGGCCATCAATGAGTACCTTTGCGACTACGGCACCAGGACAGGGTCAGGGGAGCTTGGTTTTTTTTCCCCACGTCAGTGGAGCATGATCAGGGATGCATGCACTGTCCTCTCACCATTTGAGGAGGCCACGAGGATGGTGAGCAGTGACAGTGCATGCATCAGTGACACTGTCCCTCTTGTCCACCTGTTGGAGCATACGCTGCGTGGGATAATGGACAGGGCACTTGAGGCAGAACAAAGGCAGGAAGAGGAGGACTTCCTTGCCTCTCAAGGCCCCCTTTATCCGGACAGTGTTCCTTCTGTCCCACCCATCACACAGGAAGAGGATGAGGAGGAGGAGGAGGAGGAGGATTGTGTGAGCATGGAGGTGGAGCCTGGCACTCAGCAGCAGCAGTCTTTTAGGGATGATGTACAGTCCCAACAAACCAGTGGACTTGTACGTGGCTGGGAGGAGGTGGCTGGCGATCATGTCATCCTCAGTGACCCAGAAGACTCCGGACCGAATGCCTCAGCTAACCTACGCTGCATGGCCTCCCTGATCCTGCAAAGCCTGCGGAAGGATCCTCGTGTTCTTCGGATCAAGGAGAGGGACCATTACTGGCTGGCCACTCTCCTTGATCCGCGGTACAAGGGTAAGGTTGCGGACCTTATCTTGCCGTCGCAGAGGGAGCAGAGGATGAGACATCTCAGGGAGGCCTTGCAGAAAGGTCTGTGCAACGCGTTCCCAGAAACTGGGAGGTTACAAACTCCTGGTCCTGGGCGACGAGTTGCTGAGGCTTCGGTCAGTAGCAGAAGGAGCGGTGGGGAAGGTGGACGTCTGACCGATGCGTTCAGACAATTTTTTAGTCCGCAGCCCCAAGGTATGATCGGTTCCAGCAACCATCGCCAGCGTCTGATATACATGGTGCAGGAATACCTTGGGGCAAGGTCAGACTTGGACACCTTTCCCACCGAAAATCCTCTGGCTTACTGGGTCCAGAGGATGGATCACTGGCCAGAGCTTGCACAGTATGCAATTGAGCTACTGGCCTGTCCTGCCTCCAGCGTTCTTTCCGAACGCACATTCAGTGCTGCTGGAGGATTTGTCACCGATCATAGGGTGCGCCTGTCCACCGCCTCGGTTGATCGACTGACCTTCATCAAAATGAATCAGTCTTGGATCACCACCAGGTACCAGGCACCTGAGGCGGATATAACCGAATAATTTTTAATGTCACATCCCTTCAAGACTGCCTATGCTGATGCTGAGTGACTGTCCTCTTATGTTCACTGACTATCCTCTTCCTCCTCCTCAATGATCCATGCCACCACACCAGTGCCTAAGGCACAATTTTTCAGCCCCTGTTTAACAGGGGCGTGTACATACAATTTTTATAAAAAAATGCTTCGCAACACGTGTGACTGCTGTGCTCCAAGTACAGTATCTGTGAGGGGTTGCAGTGTTGTGGCACCAGCACCAGTGCCTAAGGCTCAATTTTTCAGCCCCTGTTTAACAGGGGCGTGTACTTACAATTTTTTAAAAAAAAAATGCTTCGCAACACGTGTGACTGCTGTGCTCCAAGTACAGTATCTGTGAGGGGTTGCAGTGTTGTGGCACCAGCACCAGTGCTTAAGGCACAATTTTTCAGCCCCTGTTTAACAGGGGCGTGTACTTACAATTTTTTAAAAAAATGCTTCGCAACACGTGTGACTGCTGTGCTCCAAGTACAGTATCTGTGAGGGGTTGCAGTGTTGTGGCACCAGCACCAGTGCCTAAGGCACAATTTTTCAGCCCCTGTTTAACAGGGGCGTGTACTTACAATTTTTTAAAAAATGCTTCGCAACACGTGTGACTGCTGTGCTCCAAGTACAGTATCTGTGAGGGGTTGCAGTGTTGTGGCACCAGCACCAGTGCCTAAGGCACAATTTTTCAGCCCCTGTTTAACAGGGGCGTGTACTTACAATTTTTATAAAAAATGCTTCGCAACACGTGTGACTGCTGTGCTCCAAGTACAGTATCTGTGAGGGGTTGCAGTGTTGTGGCACCAGCACCAGTGCCTAAGGCACAATTTTTCAGCCCCTGTTTAACAGGGGCGGGTAATTACAAATCTTGATCTAATAGTTCACAGCAGGGCCCATTCCTGCGCCCACCAAGAGTAACTATGAGGGCCTACAGTCTTGTGGCAACACCGTCCACCACCACCGCCAAAGGCCCAATTTTTCTGCCCTGTTCATCAGGTGCTTGCAATTACAAATCTTGATCTAATAACTCACAGCAGGGCCCATTCCTGCGCCCACCAAGAGTAACTGTGAGAGCTTACAGTCTTGTGGCAACACCGTCCACCACCACCACCACCACCACCGCCAAAGGCCCAATTTTTCTGCCCTGTTCAACAGGTGCATGCAATTACAAATCTTGATCTAATAACTCACAGCAGGGCCCATTCCTGCGCCCACCAAGAGTAACTGTGAGAGCTTACAGTCTTGTGGCAACACCGTCCACCACCACCACCACCGCCAAAGGCCCAATTTTTCTGCCCTGTTCAACAGGTGCATGCAATTACAAATCTTGATCTAATAACTCACAGCAGGGCCCATCCTGCGCCCACCAAGAGTAACTGTGAGAGCTTACAGTCTTGTGGCAACACCGTCCACCACCACCACCACCGCCAATTTTTCTGCCCGGTTCAACAGGTGCATGCAAGTACAAATCTTGATCTATTAACTCACAGCAGGGCCCATTCCTGTGCCCACCAGTCTTGTGGCTACACCAACATCTAATAGGGCAAATTTCTGCAGAGTATATACGCCAGGCCCCTACTTTCAAACATCCAACTTACAAACGACTCCTACTTGCAAATGGAAAGAGAAAACAGGAAGTGAGAGGAAATCTACCCCTAGGAAGGGAAATTCTATCCTGTTAGATTTAATTTGGGAAAAAGGTATCTCCTCTCTACTGATTCTTTATCACCAATCCTTGTTTCAATTAAAACCCCACTTTTCTAAAAACATTTGTCATTGGGACGGAAAGTGAGGTGACATGTTCTGAACACATGTGCAAAGACAGCAAATGTTACAGGGGTGATAACCCCTCCCTATGTTCTCCAAAAAGCTTAAAAATAGATTTTTTTGGGATGGAGCTACACTTCATAATGTACCTGTTCAGATTCTACTTAAGAACAAACCTACAGTCCGTGTCTTGTTTGCACCACCTATATACTGCTGTTCACAGTATATAGGGTTGTAGGTATAGGGTTTTATTTTGGGTGCGGGGTCCCCCTTAATATCCATACAAGACCCAAAGGGGCTGGGGTGTGGGGGGGGGGGGGGTGATGGGTAGCCATGCCATTTTTCTCAAGGATTTTCAGCCATATGGCGGCCAGGACAAGACATGACATTAAAGCCGCAAGTGGTTTTAAATGGCTTCTTTTTTTCCTTTACAAATGTCATTTTGTGCAAGGACAGTTCTAAAACACGGGAAACACATGCCACTTCACATGCATACTTTAGACACCCCCCAGGTACCATATTTAAAGGAAAATTTCACTTTTTTTTTTTCACTTTATGCATCATTAAAATGACTGCTCCCGAAAAAACGTTAGTTTTTAAAAGTTCTTTTTGCATTGATATATGTCCCCTGGGGCAGGACCCGGGTCCCCAAACCTGTTTTATGACATTAACATGCATATTGGCCGTTGTAATTAGCACTTTTGATTTCGAACGTTCGCGTCCATTATAACGTATAGGGTTCGAAAATTCGCGCGAACTTTCGGTCCGTTCGAAGGTTCTGGTGCGAACCGAACCCGGGGGTGTTCGGCTCATCCCTAATGTGCCATGTTGAACTTCCAGTGACCAGTATGAAAGAGTTAAGCCCCATACACACGGTCGGATTTTCCGATGGATTCTGTCCTATCGGACAATGTTGTTGGAAATTCCGACCGTGTGTAGGCACCATCGGACAGTTTCCATCGGATTGTCCGACGGACAAAGTCCTATCTCCTGCTGGATAGATTTTTTGACAACAAAGTCCGATCACACCAAATCTGATCGTGTGTAGCGTAGTCCGACGGACAAAGTGCTACGCATGCTCAGATCACATTACAAGACCAAAGCTATTGGCTACTAGCCTCTACGTAGTCCCGTCGTAGGCAACAAACGTCACCACGTTCAGAATGATCGGATTTTCCGACAACTTTGTCCGACCGTGTGTATGCAACACCAACATCGGACAAAGTACGACGGACAGGATCCGACGGAACTGGTCCTCGGATAATCCGAGCGTGTGTATGGGGCATTAGAGCGATAACACCAAATTTAACACACCTGCTTCCCATTCACATCTGAGACCTTATAACACTAATGAGTCACATGACACCGGCAAGGGAACATGGCTAATTGGGCCCAATTTGGAGATTTTCACTAAGGGGTGTACTCACTTTTGTTGCCAGAGGTTTAAACATTAATGGCCGTGTGTTGAGTTATTTTGAGGGGACAGCAAATTTACATTGTTATACAAGCTGTACACTCACTACTTTACATTGTAGCAAAGTGTAGTTTCTTCAGTGTTGTCACATGAAAAGATATAATAAAATATTTACAAAAATGTTAGGGGTGTACTCACTTTTGTGAGATACTGTAAGTATAGCCTCCTTTTTTATTTTTTTATTTAAAAAAATGTTAAGCCTTTACAATCGCTTTAAAATAAAACCCTTAAAGTGGGAGTAAACTTCCATGTATGTTTACCTATAGATGCATAAAAGTGCACAGTTTAGAAGATATTTACTTTAGGGTTCAACCAGTGACATCACTGGCACATGCACTCTGAAGGAACGGCATACCTTGAGTTGTTTTTGGGCTGTCATCAAGGAAAAGTAGGTAAAGTCTTAACTCCTGTCCAGTATGCTTGTTCCAGGTCAGATGAGAATAACAGCCCTGAAGCCTGCACCTTTTATAATCAAGTAATTAATGGCAGATTTCTGTTCTCACAGGTTCATTTTAAAGGGGTCGTAAACCCTCAGGGTTTTCCACCTTAATGCATTCTATGCATTAAGGTGAAAAACCTCTTGTGATGCAGCTGCCCCCTTTTACTTACCTGAACCCGGTCTTTCCAGCGACGGGGACAAGCACACCAGCTCTAGCCGGTGTCTCAAGTCTTAATTGGATAGATTGACAGCACCGCAGCCATTGGCTCCCGCTGCTGTCAATCAAATCATATGATGCGGGAGCCAGGGGCGGGGGCCGAGTCCTGCTGTCTGTGTCAATAGATGTAGCAGCAGGACACGGGAGCTCGCCCACACGAGTGCTCCGAGGGAGAGCGGCTCTCCGGGTCACTCGAGCAGAGGAGGAGCCAGGAGCGCCGTTGCCCCATACTTACCTCCTCTGTGCAAAACCAACTGCACAGAGGAGGTAAGTATGACATGTTTGTTTAAAAAAACAAAAACCTTTAGATAGCCTTTAAGGCACTGACATAACCCTGATGTGCTATAAAACTGGATACTTATCTTATCAGCACAGAAAGCGTCCCCCACCAAATTCTTACAGTCCTGCACAAACATCATATATATTGGTGCTGAAATGAAATGATTCTCTTGGCAGAGCAGTAGCGGCTATCTAACACAGAAAAGAACTTGAAAAATTACTTTCTCTTAAGAAATTCTTGAATGGACAGCTATATTGTATTGCAACGCTATAGTTTTCTATTGAAGTGCCAGTCAGATAGTAGATATACTCTGTAGATTTAGATTTAGTAAATGTTCACAGACAGAATAGCATTATACATGCCCTAAAGGAAAAGCAGAGGGTGTTTTAAGTGAGCATATATTTTGAGCTACTATTATAATACTTACATTATAGTCATTTTTGATGTGACTTTCACATGTTTGCTATTCCATATAATGTAGTTTGTATTCAATAAATAGATTTGTACATTTTCCACTAGCGGGAGCAATTACTCCATTTGTAATCACCATTTGTAATCACTGACTTGTAAAGTCTTGTTTTTTTTTTTAACAACAATAATAAACATGTTATACTTAACTGCCCTGTGCAGTGGATTTGCACAGAGCAGCCCGGATCCTCCTCTTCTCGGGGTCCCTCTTCGGCTCTCCTGGCCCCTCCCTTCCGCCCCAGCACCCCGACAGCAAGCAGCTTGCTATCGGGGCACCTGAGCCGAGCTGCAGCTCCGTGTATCCATTCAGACACAGAGCTGTGGTCCCACCCTGCCCCCTTTCTCTTCTCATTGGCTGACTGACTTTGACAGCAGCCGGAGCCAACGGCGCCACGCTGCTGTTTCATCCATTGAGGAGGGGAGTCCGGGGCAGCTGAGACAATCCTGCAACATCGCTGGACAGAGAGGGGGCTCAAGTGAGTATTAGGGGGGCTCAGGGGGGCTGCTGCACAAAGAAGGCTTTTTATCTTAATGCATAGAATGCATTAAGATAAAAAAACCTTCTGACTTTACAACAACTTTAACAAAAGTTGAGACAATCGCCATATAGGGAGAGCATTGTTTTCAATGAGTCAAATGACTTGTAGACCTGTATTGTGGGAAAGAACAGTAAAGCACAGCCATTGTTTAGCACTGTAAAGAAGAGACTGCATGAGTAACGATCAACCATGCATCAATCAGCCATAACATTATGACCGCGGAAGAAGATTGATTATCTTGTTACAATGGGATCTGAATGTGGGTGGGTTATATTAGGCAGCAAGTAAACATGTTGCCCCTGAAGGTGATGTGATGAAAACCAGAAAAATGGGCAAGCGTAAGCAGTTGAGCGACTTTGACAAGGGACAAATTGTAATGGCTAGATGACTGGGTCAGAGAAACTCTAAAACTGCAGCTGCTGTGGGATGTTCCTGGTCCACAGTAGTCAGAACCTACAAAAATTGGTCCAAGAAAGGATAGCCATCGAACTGTTGACAGGATCATGGGTGGCCAAGGCTCTTTGATGCATGCAGGGAGTGAAGGCTGATCCAAAAGAAGAGCTACTGTAACTCAGATTGCTGAAAAGGTTCATGCTGGTTCTGATAGAAAGGTGTCAGAACAAACAATACATTGCAGTTTGTTGTGTATGGGGCTGCATAGTCACAGACCGGTCAGAGTTCCCATGCAGACCCTTGTCCACAGCCAAAGCACCTACAATGGGCATGTGAGTGTCAGAACTGGACCACAGAGCAATGGAAGAAGGTGACCTGGTCTGATAAATCATGTTTTTTCATTTACATCATGTGGATGGCCGTGTGTGTGTGTGCGTCTCTTACAGTGGTGGCCGCTCCATAGGAGGCGCCCGAGCTTGTAGTCTAAAAATTTTTTATTTTTTTAACGGTCCCTTTAAGAACAACAAAAAAAAATAAAGTCCTTCAACAAAGTGCACTGTAGCGCCGGATGCAGTGCACTATAGGAGACGCCACATCAATGCAATGACGAGATTGCAGACGTGGAGCTTCATTTGTGGGCTTTTAACCTGCCTTGTGGCGCAATACAAAACGCAGAGTAGCTTCCGCTCGTAAAATCACTGTGTAAAATCGTAAAATCACTGTGATTCTGGGCGGGAGCATTGTTGTTCAAATCTAGACATTACATCCTGGTTTCGTGAAACAGACGAAAGCCGTAAGTGACGTTGACAGCTCCGTTCTTCGGGCAGAGCGGAGCTGCAGGAAGGTACGGGTCCAACTTCATAAAGGCTGGAGGTGCTGTGTGACTGCTGCCACTGAAGTCAGCCTGTGTGAGTGTGTGTACTTTATACAATGGCAGCTCTGTGCTTATAACCCTCTAGCAGGGGTTAAATCGTAAAAATCACTTGGGCCCAGAGCACCTATGGAAGGCAGCCCCCTGCCCATGCTGTGTACTGTTATGAGGGCTGATTTACAAAGCAGCGGTATATAGAGAAAGGATTGGAATTCATTTCTGGTCTGGCTACTTTTATGTTGATTGGAGCAGGATCCCCTATATCGTATATTTTGCTCACTGTCCCCTGTCCCTGGGCAAACTGACTGGGAACAGGTGAGTCCTAGAGAGTGTAAGCTGGAGAGCCAACTGGTTGGTACCTGGGCACAGGTGATGGGGCATGGCAAACCCTGGCAGGATTAGAAGGACAGCTAAGAATGTATTAATAACACAGCTTCATACACATGCACTGTTGAGGTGAATAAATATATATATATATATATATATATATATATATATATATATATATATATGTATATACATAATTCATACTGCATACAGTCAGGATATACTTGATACAGTCAGGATATACTTGATACAGTCAGGATATACGCCATACATACAGAACATACGCCATACAATCAGCATATACTTCATACAATAAGGATATACTCCATACATACAAGACATACTCCATACAATTATGCCGCATACACACGGTCGGAATTCTCGTCGGAAAAAGCTCTGATGGTTTTCCCGTCGGAATTCCGACGGAATTTTGCTCAAACTGTCTTGCCTACACTCGGTCACACCAAATTCCGACGGTCTGTAACACAGCAGCATAAAACACGTTCAACAGCACTATAAAAGGGAAGTTTAATGCTTCCGAGCATGCGTCAAATTGTTTCCGAGCATGCGTCGGAATTTTGCGTGTCGGAATTGCATACACACGATCGGAAAATCCGATAGAAAGGTTTTCCGTCTGAAAAATTGAGAACAGGTTCTCAATCCAAAGTCCGTCGGAAATTCCGACAGAAAAAGACCGATGGGCATACACACGGTCAAAATAGTTGAAAAGACTGTACGTCTTTTTAATGATAAATATTACCATTGGTAAATTCCAAAAACAACAAAGAAATTAGATTGGTGTAGCCATTGTCGCAATATTAATACACTTAACTAACATTTATTTTGGTAAAGCAATTTAAGTGGAGCAATATACTGTATATTTCACTGTGAGCACAAAATCTGTGATCCGTTCTTTATTTGTCTGACTATTATTAATCACCAGAAAACAGCTAATATACACTGATCTCTGATTTATGTGTTAGTCTGCCCTTCAGATACAGTCTTTACTAACGTGATTAGAGAGCGTTACAATGACCAAATAGACCAAATAGAAATATAACCTTTTTCTCTCAGTTATTCTGATTTATCTGGTATAAATTAAAAATGACATTTCTTGCAATTGCCATACACCACATATTGTTACAAGGTTAACTGCTTCTGCCATATAATAATGTATGTATCTCTATGTATGTGAGAAATAGTACTGATATGCAGGTACACCTGTGGCATGTGCTTATCTTTACTGAGATCAAGATTATACAATTCAATGTAACAGGTGACCATGAGGCACCATATCCTCAAAATTACATATGTATTTTTTTAAATACATGAGAACAAGTTTAACCTTAAATACAAGTAGGGTTTTTAAAAAGGTAAAGAGTCTTTCAGAAATGCTAGAGACATGTAGTAAGGAAGGCTGGATCACGAGGAATCTTATTTTCCATGACTGTTGCCCAAAAGTGGGTTCATTTAGGGCATGACCAAAATATGTGGAGCAGCGTTCCTCTATCCCCCTGGCATCTCCAGCATCGGTCAGTAGTGGCGGGTAATACTTATGTAAGCGTGGGGGGTAAGGTACCACTGTGTCAAAAGTTTATAATTGGTCTCTTGGATTTTCGTACAGACCGATGATTTTTGGGGCGAATCTGAGGACATGTTGTAGCTGGGCAGGTATAAATTTATGGTGTAGCTCCATCTCCCATTTGTCCAAGAACGGTAAGTGTGGTTGTGCAGCCGAAGGATACACATCTTTAGTAGGTTACATCTGCCACACCAAAAATGTAGGTCCTTATACCAAGTCTCTAACAACATACGGGTTCTAGCCAGTAGAGGTGGGAAGTCGAGTCCAAATGTTTGAGACATATTCACAGGGATATACTGTAAGTGCCCAAATACTTTAAAGCTGTCTCCATCCATTTAAAGGGCAGGAGGTATCCCTATCCTCATTGCTTCCGATTTATTAAAATGTATTTTTAGATTGGAAAGAGATCCATAAAGTTTCAATTCTCTGAGAAGATTTGGGAGTGATATGGTAGGGTTCGTCAGAGAAAAGAACAAATCGTCCGCATGTGCCGAGATTTTGTATCTGGTATCTCCATGAAGGAATGGTTCAAGCGACAGAGAAAATAACAAGGTTGACAACGGGCACCCCTGTCTCATTTGGTTCTTAATAAGGGAACGGGTTGGATTGAACTCCGTTGGCTTTAACCTGAGCTGTAGGGTTGGAGTCAATTTTAATTCAGTTAATGATAGTTTCCCCTAGGCCTAGATGACGAAGGACCGAAAACATGTATTGCCAATTTACCCAGTCAAGCGCCTTCTCCGCATCTGTGCTAAGAAAGACACAGAGCGTATGAGTGGAACTGACAACATGGAGCAAGTTGAGAACTTTTGTTGTGTTATCTCTTGCCTCCCTGGTGGGGATAAAGCCCACTTGGTTCAATTGGACCAATTTCTGTAAATGACCGGCTAAGCAGGTCGTGAGGATCTTAGTGAACAATTTGAGGTCAATGTTCAGAAGAGAAATTGTCCTATAACTCCCACACAAGGTTGGGTCTTTGCCTTCCTTAGGGACGATGGAAATATGCACCTTCAAAGTATCCCTAGGGAGGACCGCATGGAAGTTTTTTAAGGATGCTAATTGCATGTGTGCTGTCATGTAAAATTAGTCAGAAAAAGATATGAATATAGCACAGAGATGCATCATTTGGATGAACAGGACCTTCTTTTTTTCGGTATATTTAGGCTTATGTGTGAACGTATATGTTCTTCTTTTTTACAGTTCCTGTCAGGGACAGACAGCTTTGGCTACATTTTCTAATTACTTCCAGGGTCACCTAACTGCTGAAGTGTTGTTATTAGATTAGTCACTTACAAAACAGATTTTGAGTATAAGGTACTGTATATGTAGTGCCTACCCCATCTTTCTGGGAGTCTAATGGTGACTACCGGGGGTAGGAAAGGCGGGCATACATCCTCAGGGTACAGGGTTTTGGGCATGGTGGGATATGAACCAGAAAGAATGTTGGGCGCCAGTCACTTTTATGCTTAAACAAAAAAGAACATTTTTCAGAACAGGAAAAATGTGGGAGAGAGGGAATCGGGCACAGGACACCCTTAGTAATGATCAGCAACCGGGAGATTGGCAGACAAAAATAGGTGAAGTAAGGCAGACAGCAGTACAGGAATAAGAGTCTTTAAGCTGAACCAGCACATCTGTACTTTGTAGGCCAAGCTGTCTCCTCTAGTAACTGAACTTTACACACTGCTTCATGCACTGATTCCCTTGGACGAATTCTCTCTGAAGTCCTCCCAGCCAGTTCATAGCCTCCAGCTCATGAACAGTCCCCTCTGGTGCTTCCTTAGAACTCCATCCCTCTAGAATTGTTACAGGATCTTTGACAGGCTTTCCTCCACATAAACCTGAACATCCAGATAGGCCTCGGTCAGGCCTAGCAGCCAGCAACCACCTGGATAGGCCCCAGGCTTTGGACCTAGCAACCAGGAACTCTACATACACCATCCACCCAGACCGTAGCCCTGGGTGGGAACACACTGCCTGATCACCTGTCTTCATTCCGTTAAATAACATTTACCAGTATGCTTAGCCACTAATATGATTGACTGAGAAAGGTATGTTTATCATAACCTGAACTTCACTGTAACTCATCACTCTGATGTCAAAGACAACAGCGCTACCTACTGACAGAAGGGAGAAGCCAAAACTTAGAATGGGATTAACAGAAGTCAAGTAATCACTGAATACTACAAACTGGCCATATGAAATAAAAATTTATTTTTAAGTCAATTTTGTTTGTTATGGCACCGTTAAAAAAACATCTATGCTGTGGTTGGATTACTGTATATATAAGGCAAAACTATACCCTAAAGCAGGGATATGCAATCAGCAGACTTCCAGCTGATGCAAAACTGCAAGTCCCATCATGCCTCTGCCTCTGGGTGTCATGCTTATGGCTGTCAGTCTTGCTATGCCTCATGGGACTTGTAGTTCTGCAACAGATGGAGGTCCGCTAATTGCATATCCCTGCCCTAAAGCATTTCTAAATGTCATTTTTTATATTAAAATAATAAACAAACATGTTATATTGACTTGCTTTGTGTAATGGTATTGCACAGAGCAGCCTCCTTCCTCCTCTTCTGGGGATCCCCGCTGGCACTCTCCACTCCTCCTCTTCTGTGTCTGCCCCATAGCAAGCCACTTGCTATAGGGACAGAGGTGCAAGCTTGCTCCCGTGCCAGGCTGTGTGTCCATAGACCCCTGCTCTCCGCTTACAGGATTTGACTGACAGCAACACAAGCCAATGGCTCCCACTGCTAAATGAACATCCTGTGAGAGGAGAAAGACATAAGGACTGGCTGCTCTCAAACAAGCTTGTTGGGAAATGTTGCTTTAATCAGCACTGCAACCAATCGGCTGCAACGCTGATCAGTGTATTCTAACAGTGAAGGAATCTCCGCTGTCAGAATGCAATAGCAGAGGGGGGTTATTCCCTCATTCACCTCGAATTTTTGGTCATTTTGTTTATTTTTTGATCGGCTGGCTGATCAAAAACTGATTCATCTATGGCCAGCTTCAGTTTTGCGGAGAGGGGGGTTAGAACCTCCATCGTGCTTTACTAGGTCCCAAACAGCATTACAAATCTGACAGACGTGTTAAACCTTAAACTATCTTAGAAAATTGGAGTGACAGATTGAAGAGAATAAAGAGAACCATACATACCTGAAATTATGTGTGGGTCTGAATATGAGTCTTTTGCTGGAGGATGTATGGAATTTGTTATATAACATTTATATCCCCCCCCCCCCTCTCCCCCTTACTTAGCTGCACATCAAGTGCATCTAAACCCAATAACCAACATGTGATATATTCCAATTTACCAGTCCATAGATGTAGTGGTTGCACTAGCTCTCATTTTTATTTTTTGCTTTTATATTCACTGAAGGGAAATTTAGCTTAACTACTTCTTTGTATTATAGTCAGTTTCCATTTTGTGTCTCTCTAACATCCACTTTCTATTAGATATGCTCAAGTATTGCTAATCTAATTTTAGTTTACTTTCTCTTGTTCAGGTTATCTTCTTGGTAGTTTCGTTTCTTGTAAAGCACGTGATTTCTTTATTATAATTAGTTTCACTTTTGTCATAGACTGTACTTGTATATGATTGGATAATTTGTCTAAGGGTGGTCTTTTTCGAAAGCCCCTTTAAATATTCACACCAAAGAATAAAGATTAGATTTGCTCGGAGAGACTTTGTTGTCTTGTGTCATTGTCTCAATGGGCTAATCTCACAGGCCTGTGGGGATTGAAAAGCACACCTTACCAGAGATATCGAGGGTTAAAACCACCCCTAGATAATCTACATTTCCTTTCATTCACCTGATTATATAACCAGTGACCCACCTCCTATCTTAGGATGGCTATGCTCTGTCAAACACTGTATCTATAGAGGAGCAGCATAGCACCCTTAGACAGTAGCATTTGCAGTTTGTGGAGAGGGTAGTGTAATGCCGCGTACACACGTTCGGGACGTTCGGTACACACGGCGGGACTTCCCCACACACGCCCGGACTTCCGAGCGTGTGACTTGCCCACAAACGCCCGGACTTCTCCGGCGGACAATCCGCTGGAAAAAGTCCGCGGGAATGAACGGACTTTCCAATGAGCGGCAAGTCCGTTCATCTCAAAAGTCCGGCGGACTAGCCTACTTAGGGCGGGATTGTCCACCGGACTGCCAAGTCCAGCGGACAATTTTAAAACAAAACTTAAAACAGTCCGCCGGACTTTTGGCGCCAAAAAGTCCGCCGGCGCCCACACACGAGGGGATTGTCCACTGGACTTGAGTCCAGCGGACAAGCCCGCGGGATAGTCCCTTCGTGTGTACGCGGCATTAGATGGACTGGTAAATTTAAATATGCTATACTTAAGCAGCTAACAAATGAATCAATTTTACAAACTAAATTCTAGCTTCAGCTAATACTTTTTAAGCAGTTACAGCAACATCCCTTTTGGGATAAAGGATTTAACTATAAGAATAAAATCTGACACTTGTAAGCTCCCTTAACAATGATAAATGGTTTGTCTCAGCCCTCTAACTGCAATTTTTGCTAGACAACTTGGTCTGTTAAATCGGAACTAAACCCTCCAACCCTTTACAGCCAAGAAAGTTGCCACCTTAAGCCCCATACACACTATCAGATTTTCTGCAGATTTTTGTCTTCAGATTTACCAAAACCATGTAGTTCAAGGGCCTACCTGATTGCATACAAATTGAAACTCCTAAGGTTTGACCTCATATTATATGGTTTTGGTAAATCTGAAGACAAAAATCAGCAGAAAATCTGATAGTGTGTATGGGGCTTTAGCCTCAGTTTCATCTCCAGCTGCCATGGTGCTGTACATGTGATCATCCATGATACCAGTCAGTTGATGGCTTGACAGTTCTGTTGAGAGCCAACATAAGCACATTAATAACTGTTAAGCCCCATACACACGGTCGGATTTTCGCATGGATTCTGTCCGATCGGACAATGTTGTCGAAAAATCCGACCGTGTGTATGCACCATCGGACAGTGTATGTCGGATTGTCCGACGGACAAAGTCCTATCTCCTGCTGGATAGATTTTTTGACAACAAGGTCCGATCACACCAAATCCGATCGTGTGTATGGTAGTCCGACGGACAAAGTGCTACGCATGCTCAGATCACATTACAAGACCAAAGCTATTGGCTACTAGCCTCTACGTAGTCCCGTCGTAGGCAACAAACGTCACCACGTTCAGAATGATCGGATTTTCCGACAACTTTGTCCGACCATGTGTACGCAAAACCAACATCGGACAAAGTACGACGGACATGATCCGACGGACCTGGTCCTCGGATAATCCGCGAGTGTGTATGGGGCTTAACAGTGTTCATGCCTTGAATTTAACTGTTTTCATAAACAGTTAAAGCAATGTTTCGGCCTCCCTTTCCAAAAATGAAAAGTCAGCAGCTACACATACTGTAGCTGCTGACTTTTATTATTAGGACACTTACCTTTCCTGGAATCCAGTGATGTGGGCACCCCAGCCGATGTTTCCATCAGCTGTTGGGTGCTGCCGCCATTGCTGGTAAGGGAACCCAGCAGTGAAGCCTTGAGGGTTCACGGCCAGTTCCCTACTGTGCATGCGCAAAGCGTGCTGCGCTCTCTTACTGCCCCGGCAGCAGGGGAAGGAGGGGGTGCGAGGTCCGTTGGAAGTGAGGACAGGCTACCTGTCAAAAAACGTACCCGCTACCCCCCCCCCCCCCCCCCCGGAATGGTGCCAAATGTGGCAGCGGAGGGGGGAGAAGACAGATAAGCGGAAGTTCCACTTTCGGGTTGAACTCCACTTTAAATTGGTAGGTTTAGATACGCTTTTAAAAGTGGAATTAAACTAAAACAATATAACTGCTTCCCAAACCGTTACATTCAAGGTATGTTATAAATAATATCTATCACATGTGCTTGTGCTATTAACCAAACTGTCAGGCTATCAAATGGCTGGTGTCATAACCGATGACATGTGCAGCACCATGGCAATTGCAGATCAAACAAAGGCTAAGATGACAGCTTTCTTGGCGTTAAAGGATAGGAGGTTTTAGTTCCACCAAGAAAGTTGAAAAATAACAGATTAAGATCCTTTCACATGGGTGGTGTACATTCTGATCTTAAGGGAATCCACTGCTGATCGGAGCAGAGCGGGGAGGATGAGCCGGACAGACCCTGCTCTGCTCTATGGGCAGGCGGGATTAAACAGACTCCACTGGCCGTATACACCCAGGGGCCTCTAATGTGGTCTGCCCAAATAAAAGAGGATGCAATCCTCCTCCATTTGTTTTTGCTGGCCTGATCAGACCCAGAGGTAGGGGGGTGTAAAGGGACACAAGTCCGTTTATACCCCTTGGTCCATAAGAATACATGGACCATCCAAGCAGGTCCGCCTGAAAAACTGACAGGCGGACCTGATCAGATTGCCCGTGTGAAAGGATCCTTACTGGCAGGATCAATGGGTAATAACAACTATATTACAGTGAGACCAAGAAAAAACTAAAATGTCTGTGACCATATTAGTGAGATGTCATTGGTTTGCCCATAAATCCACTTTAAAGTGGATGTAAACCCAATGTCATCCTTTCTAAACTACTGCCATAGGGGTTATCTATAAAGATATACATGCCTCCTGCATGTATCTTTACCTGTCAAATGTCTCCACTCTGTCGGTTATGAGACCTGAAAAAATGCAGATTATGTGGGTGGGTCTGTTGTCTGGAGCTCGGTGGGTGGAATCGTGATGTCAGTAGACTCCCCGCCCACCTCTACACTTAGGGTTGCCACCTGTCCAGGATTCACCCGGACAGTTCGGGTTTTCAATCATGCGTCCGGGTTTCAGACTGCTTGAAACCCGGACACATTATTCAGACTGGACTATGGCTTCCCAGCAGGGTTGCTGCATGCAGTTGTCTAAGCTGAGAGTGTCTGTTTTTCACTCTTTTACACTGCCCAAAGCCAACGCTAACAATCTCCCCCCAAACACACACAGACACAGACAGGAGAGGAGAGAGGGCTCAATCTGCGCCTCTTCCCCCCACCCCTCTGTGTCTGCCCACACTCCAATCCCCAAGGCTGTGCTTCAGAAAAGGAAAGTGGGGGCCGGAAATATGAATCCAGCAGCCTCAGATACATCTGGATGAGAGGTGCTGACTGCCAAGGGGTGAGTGAGCTCACCATCCAACCCTGTCTGTGACTGAAGTCTCCCCCCTTCTCTATCATGCCTCTGAGTAAGTACACTAAGGCAAATCAAGGTTCTCAGAGCACCCCTTACATCAGAGTTCCCCTTTACACCAGAGGCCACAGTGTTTCCCCTTACATGCTGGGGTAGGGAACCTCGGCTCTCCAGCTGCTTTGAAACTACAAGTCCCATGAGACATTGCAAGACCCTAACAATCACAGGCATGACTCCTAGAGGCAGAGGCATCATGGGATTTGTAGTTTTAAAACAGCTGGAGAGCCGAGGTTCCCTACCGCCGAGTCTTCTCAGTGTTCCCCCTTAAATCAGGGTTTTCCCAGAGCATCCCTTATGTTAGAGACCCCAGAGTTCTCCCTTAAATCAGAGTCTGCAGAGTCCCCCCTTACAGTGTAAGGTAACTCTGCGAGTTCAGATGTAAAAGGGGAACTCTGTGGACTCTGTTGTAAAGGGGGACTCTTGTTATTAACTTCATATGATTAGAATTAATAGCAAAATATATATGTATAGTTTATACTATAAAAAAAAAATTGGCGTGCGCCGCTTAAGTGTTCGGGTTTGACATGAAGAAAAGGTGGCAACCCTATCTACACTCCCCTTGTCAATATGCATTTTCTCCTGTGTATTTCTTACACTGAACTTCTGCTATGATCTCTAACATCCAGTGAACAGACAGGAAAGTAACCACATGACTTCAGCATGCCCAAGTATGCTGAGGTGTGGAACATCCAATCCTGGCAGAGCAGCAGAAGAAAGGAGTGGGGGTGGTAATTAAAAAATAATGTATGTCTCTCAGGCTAGTGCACAAGATATGTAAATAACCTGTCACTCACAGCAAGGGGGAGGATTTGACAAAGTTTTTCTAAGTTTGTCAAGATTTATCTCACTGAACAATAAAAGAGGATTGCTCAGAGCTGGATTAACTCTTTGTGGCAAGACTTGGCTAAAATGATAGGAAATCTTATACTCTACATTATGACATCAAAAAATTTTTTTCGGGTTTACATCCACTTTAATTTATTTTTTTTGCTCTTGTCAATGCCGGGCTCCTGATAATGAAGAGGATAGACGATAGGTGGCTGTATGAAGTCAAACAGTTGGTAAGCTAACAACTGTAGATCTATGTCCTGTAAGTTTCCATATTTCCAAGGTAACAACTCACTATGATAAATAAACCCTTTAAGACTCTAAAACGTTGGCATGGCACGAACCTTATGATATAATGCTTTCACAGAAAACTGGTGAAATGTACATTTTGGAGAATTGGTGACTTTCTACACTTAAGCCTAGTACACAGTATGAGATTATCAGACGTATGATCGTGCGTTTTTTTTTTAATGCTAATTGCCATATCGGAAACGAATAGGTTACTAAAGAACGAAAATAACAGAAAAAAAATTTGGAAGTGATTTAACCACTTTCAGACCGGACCAATTTGCAGCCAAAGGACCAGGTCCCTTTTTGCGATTCGGCACTGCGTCGCTTTAACTGACAATTGCGCGGTCGTGCGACATGGCTCCCAAACAAAATTGACGTCCTTTTTTTCCCACAAATAGAGCTTTCTTTTGGTGGTATTTGATTGCCCCTGCGGTTTTTATTTTTTGCGCTATAAACAAAAAAGAGCGACAATTTAAAAAAAAACGCATTCTTTTTTATTTTTTGCTATAATAAATATCCCCCAAAAATATATAAAAAAACGTTTTTTTTTCCTCAGTTGAGGTGGATACGTATTCTTCTACATATTTTTGGTAAAAAAAATCGCAATAAACGATTATTGATTGGTTTGCGCAGAAGTTATAGCATTTACAAGATAGGGGATAGTTTTATAGCATTTTTATTAATATTAGTAATGGCGGCGATCAGCGATTTTTATTGTGACTGCGACATTATGGCGGACACATCGGACATTTTTGACACATTTTTGGGACCATTGTCATTTATACAGCAATCAATGCTATTTAAATGCATTGATTCCTGTATAAATGACACTGGCAGTGAAGGGGTTAACCACTAGGTGGCAGTGTAGGGGTTAAGTATGCCTAGGGGTGTGTTTCTTACTGTGGGGGGGCGTGGCTGTCAGCTAGTGAATGCTGATCTCTGCTCCAATCACAGGGAGCAGAGATTGGCGTCACTAGTTGCTAGGCAGAATGGGGAGATGCTGTTTATTTCCGCATCTCCCCGTTCAGCCTTCCCGTGAGACGATCGCGGGTGTCCCCGCGGCAATCGAGTCCGCGGGACCCGCGACCAGCCTCCCGGGGTCCCGACCGGCGCGCGAGCGTGCCTCTCGCGGCGCGCTCCCGATGGCATGGCGGCATTTTAAAAGGGATTTATATATACGCCCTTATGCCTGTCCGTGCCATTCTGCCGACATACATCGGCGTGCGCCGGTCGGGAACCGGTTAATGTGTTGTAGTGTATGTGTATTGCATTTTCGGACAAAGACTGTACTGATTAAACGAAAATCGTACGATCTGCACTCATGCAAGAAATTTTTTTTGTGTTTATCCCATCAGAAAATTTCGGACGACAGCCGCGTACTAATGATCAGATTATGGTACGATCGTTTCAAAAGTAGTATTTTTTGGACGATATTCTGATCATGTGTACAGGGGGCTTTATTCATGATTATTCACATAGAGAGACAGCGGGGGAGGGGGAAGGGTCTACATCATTAGCAAGCGATTTTCGCTGCTCTTTTACAAATATAAAACTCTGCATCTTTTACAGATGAGCAGTTTTACACAACAATGTGCTACATCTTCATGATCGTGTTAGCCTTTATGAGAACCCTTCACTTTGTTATTTTGAATATTTCTATTCTGGTGGGTTCCTTTTTATTTTAAATAAGGGTACAAATATACATTTTTTCATAGGAAAGATTTCATGTTTACTACAAACTAAGACAGAAAATTCAGATTATGCGTAAAAGACAAATCATAGTTCTCTTTAACATGACAAAAAGGGAAGAAAAAAATATTTTTAATATGACCGTGGTCAGTGTTTAAAACGTGTTTCTACAAAACGAGGAACCTGGATGAATAGTAGATACACGACATAATCTATATTAGTCAAAAGACCTAAGATGTGGCATGAACTCATTTATAGCCCTTGGCGATGGTCATATTTATTTGTGCGTTTTACAGCCCACACTAAACCAGCAACTTGAGTGGTCACTGCCTTGAAAGCACTTCTCATTTTATGCATCTCTATTTATATCTGTAATATTTATTCAATGCTAAAAAAAAACAAAAAAAAAATCTTCTCTTAGCCTGCAGAAAAGATGACCTTGTATGAACTACACCCTGAAGAATTTCCACGCAACAAGGGGGATGAATGGAGACAGATGCTGCACAATACTGCTCTTATACAATGTCTGAAATTCAAGTGTCCATTTAAATCATATAATGTAAGTAGAGCTTCTCTAATGCCTGCAATACTATGACCATTCTATTAAGTACATGTTTACTTGGCCTGGAAAAGGTTTCCTTATCACAGAAAACAAACAGGGAGCATTTTTATTTTACACTGAATTTTTTAGTAAGGTTATTTTTTTAAATGGTAGATGGATGGATAGATAAACATATATATAGACAGATAGACATATAGATAGATAACTAGATAGAGTAGATAGATAGATAGATAGATAGATAGATAGATAGAGATAGATAGATAGATAGATAGATAGAGATAGATAGATAGATAGATAGATAGATAGATAGATAGATAGATAGATAGATAGATAGATAGATAGATAGATACATAGAGATAGATAGATAGAGTAGCTAGGTAGAGTAGATAGATAGATAGATAGATAGATAGATAGATAGATAGATAGTAGATAGATAGATAGAGTAGATAGATAGAGTAGATACATAGAGTAAATAGAGTAGATGGAGTAGATAGATAGAGTAGAGTAGATAGAGTAGATAGATAGAGTAGATACATAGAGTAAATGGAGTAGATAGATAGATAGATAGATAGATAGATAGATAGATAGATAGATAGATAGATAGATAGATAGAGTAGAGTAGATAGAGTAGATAGAGTAGTTAGATAGATAGAGTAGATAGAGAGATAGATAGATAGATAGAGAAGATAGATGGAGTATATACATAGATAGAGTAGGTAGAGTAGATAGACTAGATAGATAGATAGATAGGTAGGTAGATAGATAGATAGATAGATAGATAGATAGGGTAGATAGATAGAGTAGAGTAGAGTAGAATAGAGTAGATAGATAGATAGATAGATAGATAGATAGAGTAGATAGAGTAGATAGATAGAGTAGATAGATAGATAGATAGAGTAGATAGAGTAGATAGAGTAGATAGATAGATAGATAGATAGTAGATAGATACATAGATAGATAGATAGATCGATAGATAGATAGTTAGATAGAGTAGATAGATAGATAGAGTAGTTAGATAGATAGATAGATACATAGAGTAGATAGAGTAGATATATAGATAGATAGAGAAGATAGTTAGATAGATAGATAGATAGATAGATAGATAGATAGATATAGGGATAGATAGATAGATAGGGTAGATAGATAGAGTAAATAGACAGAGTAGAGTAGACAGAGTAGAGTAGACAGAGTAGAGTAGACAGAGTAGAGTAGATAGAGTAGAGTAGATAGAGTAGAGTAGATAGAGTAGAGTAGATAGAGTAGAGTAGATAGAGTAGATAGATAGATAGATAGATAGATAGATAGATAGATAGATAGATAAATGTGCATGGCCAGTACAAGTAAAGCAAATTGGTGTTCAGTCTTATAAAACAGTTATATTAGCCCCCCTATTTAGCTTTACTTAACCTGTCTGAATTGGACAGCTTCGCTTGTCATCTGAAGTCTGACAGTTTCTGCACCTTTAGCATGTGACCTCAGATAGAGTAGATAGATAGAGTAGATAGACTAGATAGACTAGATAGATAGACTAGATAGATAGACTAGATAGATAGATAGATTAGATAGCGAAGATAGAGTAGATATATTAGATAGAGATAGATAGAGATAGATAGAGTATATAGAGTAGATAGATAGATAGATAGATTGATAGATAGATAGATAGATAGATAGATAGATGCTTTGGGGGTCTGTGACCCCTCAAAGCACCATCATGTCCCCATGTTGATGGGGAAAAGGGCCTCATCCCCACAGCCCTGGCCGGTGGTTGTGGGGATCTGGGGGCGGGGGGCCTATCAGAATCTGGAAGAATCTGGACCCCCAGATCCCTCCCCCCCTGTTTCAAATGGTACCTACCATTTCACAAAGAAAGTGTAAACATTTTTTTAAAAAACACACAGACACCGTTGGGAAAAGTCCTTTATTAAAAATAAAAAATAAATGGGGGGCGTGGCCTGGACTGGCATGTGAGCAGCAGTGAGACTCACAGCTCCGCTCAAGGACCTGGCTTTTGATCCTCTCCCAGCAGCGATCCGCGGCCACAAAACGGCTTTCCTGAGGGATAACGACCCCCTCACCCTCCCGGACCACCCACCGGCCCTCTGCACTAGAGGGAAAGCTAAAAAACAGGAGGAAAGAATGCCCTCCGAAATCCAAGATGGCGGACCCGCGGCCCTGGCACAGCGCACACCGAGGAGCAGTGACAAGCCCAAAGGACCACAAGCAAAGAGCTCACAGAAGTCCCAGGGTAAGGAACACCCGAGGGACATGTTGTTTTACACCCAGAAGCTGGGGGGACAGCAGGACAGGGATGCTGGGGGGTCTGCTGGGCCGGAACATGGGCTTAACAATGGGACTGTGACACAATGTACTCAGCACACTGCTAAAGGTGCAGATCCTGAAGCCCAGCATGTGCAGCCCCCCCTCCCCTCCCCTGACACTGAACATGAGGCAGCAGAGCAACCATCCCTTGCAGAAATCCTCAGAGCTGTGCATGTATGCACAGCCTCTGTAAACAATCTAAAGGAGCAGTTTGGGGGCCTGAGAGAGGATGTCTCCCTGTTAAGGCAAGATATGCAGAAGATTAGGGAGCGCACAACGGCTGTGGAAAGTAGAGTCAGTGAGATTGATGACAGACTCCCACCAGTTGCTCAAGAGGCTCATGCGGCCCATCAACTTGCTAGCGACACTTCCAAGAGAGCAGAAGATTTTGAGAACCGCCTAAGACGTAACAATGTCCGCATAGTAGGACTGCCTGAGAAAACAGAGGGCAGGGACACTACTGCCTTTGTGGAGACCTGGCTGATTGAGCTATTTGGCAAGGAGGCTTTCTACCCCTTCTTTACGGTGGAACGAGCTCACCGCACACCGGGACGCCCGCCACAGCCGGGGGCACCCCCCAGACCAGTCCTGGCCCGACTTCTGCACTATAGAGACAGAGAGGCGGTACTGAGAAATGCCCGTGAAAAAGCCAATATCATGGTGAATGGGGTCAGAGTGTCGTTTTACCCTGACTTCTCGGCCGAGGTGCAGAGATCAAGAGCCAAATTCTCGGATGTAAAGAGGCGTCTGAGAGCTCTGCAGCTGCCCTATGCTATGCTCTACCCCGCAAAACTTAGAGTCACAGCAAATAGACAGTCACACTTCTTTGAACTGGCACAGGAGGCGGCAATGTGGCTGGACCGAAACGAGCAGGCCCTTCGTCACCGTGACAGAGAGGAAGAGGGAAGAGGACCCGCCTGAAACTTCTACTGATGATTATTCTCCGCTTGGGGGATTTTACCCCCCCTCTTTTTTCTTTACGGTTTTGTTTGTTGCTCACTTATTCTTCATTGAAGCTGAGGAGGTTCCCCTTTAACCATTGAGATCTATGCACACCTTTTCCGATCCACTGAATGCTGAGAGGTATGAGTCTATTGTTATTTTACCCATTGCCTCTGATGTTTTTGTCAATATGGCGGCTCACATACTCTCATGGGAACCATCCTTACACCAAGCTGCTGGGAGACATTATACTGACCTGCGTACAGTGAGCTATCTTGTGAAGAAGGCAAGAAGAAATGTTTTCCACCCCGGAGAGGGGTAACACACGACCGAAAGGTTCTTTTTTGTTGTTTTTAGTTCTTCCCCAGGAACATGCCATGTTGGCAGCCTGGGTTTTTGTATTCGCATATTTTTGTCGCTTGCACCGAACATGGTACCCACAAAGATGTACTTTGCAACTTTACAGTCTTGCACTAGCTGAATGCATTAAACTGATAGTATACCACCCTGGCCCGGCTCCAGCTATACAGCCCTTATCCTTAGCCCTGGACATACTGTATACCTCTACTGGTGCCGGATGCAAGATACGGCCCATACTGACATTATACATGTTGATATCCAATGGCTGAAATACCAGTCGTATCCTGGAACGTGAGGGGTCTTGGATCCCCACTTAAGAGGATGATGATTTCTTCCTGTTTGAAGAAATACCACCCTTTGATATTGTGCATGCAGGAAACGCATCTGACCAAGGATACGAAATGCTGTCTTGGATATGCATGGGTGGGAAAGGCATATCATTCCACTCATACCTCTTACTCCCGGGGTGTGAGTGTAATGATACATAACTCGATAGATTTCCAGGAAATTGATGTATGTATTGATGCAGAGGGCAGGTTTGTCTTCCTGCATTGTCGAGTGGGCATATTGTACTGTATTTTGGCATGTGTGTACATACCCCCACCGTTCTCGGTGGCGGTGATTCGGCTGCTGCTGACCTAATTGGAGGGGAGACCGGATCTGCCGCTATTGATAGTGGGTGACTTTAACTGCTGGCTGAGTCCCTACATGGACAGACACCCAAACACAGGGGTCTCTGCCACATCGAGGGAGTTGCCATTGCTGAGATTGTTAACTGAAGTGGGGTGGACGGATATCTGGAGGTTGAAACATCCGGGGATTAGGCAATTTTCCTGCTTCTCCAAAACCCATGGCACGCTGTTGAGAATTGATCTTGCAGTGGGTAATCCGGCCATGCTCCCATCCATCTCAGAAGTGTCATACAGGCCTCGATCCGTATCAGACCACTCACATATGGTGATCAACTTGATTACATCCACCATGCCCACACTTCCAAGACCCCCATGGAAATTTAACGCCTTCTGGCTAAAATTGTTTCTGGCCCACGATGAGATGGAGTGGAGCATGGGGGAATTCTTGAGGAACCAGGAATTTGTTGACTCACCGGCTACACAGTGGGACGCCTTCAAGGCCTATTTGCGGGGACTGCTAATTTCTGAAATCACTAAGGTTAAAAAGAACTCCTCAGGGCTCAGAGAAGACCTTGAAAAACAGGTAAAGGCTCTGGAGGAGACATACGTCAGTACCCCAACAGAAGCTGCCAGGGAGGCATGGCAGTCGGCTCAATCAGCTTATGAGCGGCTGCTATCCTCCAAGGCAGAAAAAAAACTATTTTTTTCCAAACTGGCATTCTTTGAGGAGGGTGAGAGTACGGGCCGCATGTTGGCTAGGATTGCCAATTCCCAACAACGAGCGCCGTCTATTGGTGCTATAAAAATGGCAGGGGGTGGGATTGTCAACTCTCCCGATTTAATTTTAGCGGAACTGGCCAAGTTCTACGAGACTCTTTACCTCCCGACCGAGCAATATACACGACAAGAGCTTACAGATTACTTACAGGACATTGACTTTCCACAACTTACGACCGAACAGAGGAGGGCACTAGATGCCCCCTTCACCCTAGAAGAGCTGCAGTACGCATTAGTGGAATTTCCCAACTGCAAGGCACCAGGGGCGGACGGGATACCCATGGAGGTATATAAGCAATATGCCGACATGCTCCTTCCCGGGCTTCTGGCAGTGTTTAATGAGGCCAGGGAGAGGGGAGCTTTGCCCCACTCCATGGCAACCGCTAACATAGTCCTCATACTGAAACCTGGAAAGGATCCCCTAGAACCTGGCTCGTATAGGCCTATATCTCTCTTACAGAGCGATATCAAACTACTAGCCAAGATGCTGGCGATTAGGCTGAACGGAGCCATCGAAAGCATCATACATCCCGACCAGGCTGGCTTCATGCCCAATAAATCGACGGCTGTCAATTTAAGGAGGCTATACCTGAATATGCAATCCTCAGCGCAAAATGTGGGGCAGAGGGCTTTGCTCTCACTGGACGCTATGAAGGCTTTCGATAGCGTTGAGTGGGAGTACTTATGGGAAATTCTCGGGCGCTTCGGATTTGGCGCCCGATACATCTCCTGGGTGCGCCTGCTATATCATAATCCACGAGCAGCCATTCGATCCTCAGGGGCAGTATCCAAAACCTTCACATTGGGTAGAGGCACACGGCAGGGGTGCCCTTTGTCACCCCTGCTTTTTGCACTAGCCATTGAGCCCCTAGCTATAAAAGTAAGGGCCAACCCAGACATAGTGGGCTTTAAATATGGAGACGAGCAGGAGAAAATAATGTTGTACGCCGATGACACTATGATCCTGCTCAGAGATGTGGAGGGCTCTTTGACAGAGGTAATGGCCACAGTGGGAGACTTTGGCAGGTACTCTGGTTTGCGGATAAACTGGTCAAAGTCTTCCCTGATGTTAATAGATGAGGGGGGGACGCCCCCGTCATCTAGTATAGTACCTACAACTACTGCTTTTCGCTATCTGGGAATTCAGGTGACACCCAAAATTACCGACTATGGAAAATTAAATATAGCCCCACTGTTACAAAAGTTTAGGGACAGGATTAAAACATGGAATTCACTCTGCCTGTCGGTAGCAGGCAGGGTGAACCTGATAAAAATGATTCTCATGCCCCAACTGCTTTATGTGCTGCATAATGCCCCGACAGTAGTGACGCTAAAGACATTTAGGACTGTTAATTCTTTGTTCCGTACGCTAATCTGGAAAAACCGAGCACCTAGAATTAAACTAGAGCACCTCCAGCGCCCAAAAGACGCGGGGGGACTCGCCCTTCCAAACCCCTGGCTATATTATGTTGCAGCGCAGCTACAGCAATTAATAGGCACAATCCATACGGATGCAGGAGAAGAGGGGGGGACCCGGGCCTCCTCAGAACTAGTGATGGCACACACAGTAAAGGGGGACTCAATACAGTCAGCTTTGGAGTCTCAGGCATTTAGCAAACCTAATAAGCGCTACCCGACCTAAAATCTTATCCAAAAGATTTGGAACAAAACTAGAAGTTTATATCAACATGCTATAACATGCTACTAGGGAACTTTCTGAATAAACACCCCCTACGGATGCTGGCCAAGTGGGATGTTTGAAAATATGGTAAGGGGGTACAAAAGTACCCCTACACCACTGTGCACGAGATGTAAGAGAGATCACGGAGATTTGATCCACCTTCTGTGGAGGTGCCCCAAATTACACAACAAAGAAAGTGTAATTTTTCCAAAAAAAAAATTTGAAACACACAGACACCGTTGGGAAAAGATAATTTTCCAACATAGGGGATGCGCCCAAAAATTTGAGAAATTATGGGGGCCGTGGCTGGATGTTCCGGGGCTTGCCCCGGTGGATCTAGTAATGGCCAGAAAAAGCAAAAATATTGGAAAAAAAAATGCTATAAATAAATAAAAAGATTCCAGCAGTGGTAATCCACTCTTGGATCCAGCGATGGCTGAGATGTTCTCCGGGGTCCAGCAATGGGTGATCACTCCCAATGGTCCATCGCAGCGCATCCTATCTCCACGGAGACACTGCGGGAATCCCGGTGATGGCCTGACACGTCTTAGCTGAGGAAGACAGGGCCACCCATCGCCTGACCCCGCCCCCTCTGGCGCAAGGGGAAACCCAGGCTTCCCCAGTGATGTACAGGTGACCCCGCCCCCCTATGTTGTAACGCAGGTTTCCGGTACATCAGAGGGGGGCGGGGTCACCCGTACATCACTGGGGAAGCCTGGGTTTCCCCTTGCTTCAGAGGGGGGCGGGGTCAGGTGACGGGTGGTCCCGTCCTCCTCAGCTAAGACCTGTCCGGTGACGGTATTCCCGCAGTGTCTCCATGGAGACAGGATGTGCTGCGCTGGACCATCGGGAGAGATCAGCCATCGCTGGACCCCGTAGAAGAGATCAGCCATCGCTGGATAGAAAGAGGGGATTACCACCGCTGGAATCTTTTTTTATTTTTTTTATTTTTAATAAAGGACTTATCCTAACTGTGTCTGTGTGTTTTTTAACATTTTTTTACACTTTCTTTGTGAAATGGTAGGGGTACTTTTGTACCCCCTTACCATTTCAAACAGGGGGAGGATCTGGGGGTCCCCTTGTTAAAGGGGGCTTCCAGATTCTGATAAGCCCCCTGCCCGCAGACCCCCACAACCACCGGCCAGGGTTGTGGGGGATGAGGCCCTTGTCCCCATCAAAATGGGGACATGGTGCTTTGAGGGGTCAAAGACCCCCAAAGCATCCTCCCAATGTTGAGGGCATGGGCCCTGGTACGGTTCAGGAGGGGGGGTGCTCTCTCATCCCCCCTCTTTTCATGCGGCCTGCCAGGTTGCGTGCTCGGATAAAGGGTTTGGTATGGATTTTTGGGGGGAACTCCACACCTTTTTTTTTTTAATTTGGCGTGGAGTTCCCTTAAAATCCATGCCAGACCTGAAAGACCTGGTAATTGAATTTGGCAGGAACGCCACGCATTTTTTTTTTTTTTTAATCAATGACTTTCAATGGCTGTTCTCTGTATTACGGGAGCCGACAATTTATTATAGCCGCGAGTGCTTTTAAATTACTTTTCCTGCAGAAATGACACTTTGTGCAGGGGCAGGACCCAGGTCCCCAAACACTTTTTATGAAAATAACTTGCATATAGGCCTTTAAAATTCGCACTTTAGATTTCTCCCATAGACTTTTACAGGGTGTTCCGCAGCTTTTCGAATTTGCTGCGAACACCCCAAATTGTTTGCTGTTCGGTGAACAGGTGAACAGGCAATGTTCGAGTCAAACATGAGTTTGACTCGAACTCGAAGCTCATCCCTAATGAGGACCATCAGCACACCTGTCACTGTGAGACAGCAGCAGTGGCATTGCTTGTAAATAAGTACACTGTGCCTGCGGTGTGTGCTGGCATCCAAAGCTTCTTCCCCCCCCCCCCTCCTCCAGTCTCCTGCATGGTCTCTGGTATCTCTGATTCAACCCCCTCCCCTCCAATCACCAGTGCGGAGAGAATCAGGAGGCGGAGCTCACTGTAGCTCCTGTCGGGCGTGCCGCAGCTGCTCACATTACATGCAAGGAGGAGGTGAGCTGAGATTTTTGTTTCTGAGAAAAGTCTCCTAGGAAGCAAAGCTGCAAAGGTTTAGGAGTATTTGTTTTGCAGGTGATGCAGTGAAGGGTTAAGGTGACAGGAGAATCAGAGGAGATAATGAGTGTATGGGGGGAGGGGGGGTGCACGGATCTCAGCTGACAGATATCTCCATACATGTCTATCTATACAAACATCCCACAATCATTCAGACCAGATCATGTGAAATAAATGTATGACCATTCCTGTAGCCCTGTGTATATGTGATGAGTCTACACTTCTGATTGTACAAACTCAAAGCTTGGATAACACAGGGTTATATGAATGGTCATAAATTACCTTCACATCATCTGGACATACAGGGTGCTAGGAACTGGCTTATATAGATATGTACTTACAGCTTATAACAGATTGTTTTCATTAAATAGTACTGCTGTATGATTTATTGCTGTATATATTGGTAGATGAGCACAAGAGCTTTTTTTGATTATAGACATCACAATCTGACCACTTCTCAGCCCCCAACTGCCCCCAGCTTACATCACCCCCAGACCTCTTAATACATACAGCTGACAGACATCACTCAGGGCTGCTTCCTACCCCCCAGCTGAGGGACACCATTCCATAGTCACCACACAGACTCTGCAAGAAATCCCTCCCATACTGCTGCCCCCATCATACCCTCCGCACTTCTCTCCTGTACATACTGCCCCATCATACCCTCCGCACTCCTCTCCTGTACATACTGCCCCCATCATACCCTCCGCACTCCTCTCCTGTACATACTGCCCCCATCATACCCTTGCACTCCTCTCCTGTACATACTGCCCCCATCATACCCTCCGCACTCCTCTCCTGTAGATACTGTCCCCATCATACCCTCGGACTCCTCTCCTGTACATACTGCCCCCATCATACCCTCCGCACTTCTCTCCTGTACATACTGTCTCCATCATACCCTCGCACTCCTCTCCTGTACATACCCCCACCATCATACCCTCGGCACTCCTCTCCTGTACATACTGCCCCATCATACTCTCGCACTCCTCTCCTGTACATACTGTCCCCATCATACCCTCCGCACTCCTCTCATGTACATACTGCCCCATCATACCCTCCGCACTCTTCTCCTGTACATACTGCCACCATCATACCCTCTGCACTCCTCTCCTGTACATACTGCCCCCATCATAACCTCTGCACTCCTCTCCTGTACATACTGCCCCATCATACTCTTGCACTCCTCTCCTGTACATACTGCCCTCATCATACCCTCCGCTCTCCTCTCCTGTACATACTGTCCACTGTCATACCTTCCACACTAATCTCCTGTACATACTGCCTCCATCATACCTTCCGCACTCCTCCTGTACATACTGCTTCCATAACTTCCACACTTCTCTTGTACATACTGCCAACATCATGCACTCCTCTCCTGTACATTCTGCCCCAGCATACCCTCCTCACTTGTACATACTGCCCCCATCTTACCCTCTGCACTCCTCTCCTGTACATACTGCCGCCAAAATACCCTCTGCACTCCTCTCCTGCAGATTCAGATGTAAATGGAAACTGCAGAATCAGATGTAAAGGGGGACTCTTGTGATTAATTCCATATGATTAGAAATGTTATTTAATCACAAAAATATATGTACAGTGTATACTACATAACAAAATTGCTGTGCATTGCTTTGTACAGAGGCAATGAATTTAATGTACTACAAAAAAATAAATACATAGGCGTGCGCTGCTTAAGCGTTTGGGTCTGGCTTGACGAAAAGGTAACAGCCCTAGTTATAACCCTCCCTTACTTTATCCAAAATGGAAAAAACAAGTTTTGCCTATAGTTCCACTTTAAGCCGTTTTACAACTACAGGGACATGGGATCCATATAATTGTAAGATGAGGTATAGTATACTGTATCAAATAGGTTGATGGTATATCAAACAGGCTATATCGACATTCCTCCAGATATTTATGATTATAAAAGCTTGTTTACAGTTATCTCGTCAATAGCAAATTGGTTTTCTTAGGTAAGTGGAACTGTGGATGCCTGTTTTCCGCATTGAAATTTTCTTATCACTGGACTGCACCCTGAGCTGTACAAACAGTATACATTTTTGGCTCCTGGTATTGGAAGCACTCAAAAAAAACATTTACATTTCATTGTTCCCACCAGGGTGACTTATCCTTTTAAACATAGGGCAGGGGTCTCAAACTGGCGGCCCTCCAGCTGTTGCAAAACTACAAGTCCCATCATGCCTCTGCCTGTGGGAGTCATGCTTGTAACTCTTAGCCTTGCAATGCCTCATGGGACTTGTAGTTTCGCAGCAGCTGGAGGGCCGCCAATTTGAGACCCCTGACATAGGGTATTAATCACTTAACGTGCAACCTTACCAAAAACTGAGGTTTCCTGTTGTGGTGGGAAAAAGTTGCTACTGGAGTCTCTGTGACATCTAAGCAAGTAATTCAACTTGCCAGCAATCCCAAAAAGTTGAATATCATTGTTTAAATGATTTATTGTCTTTGCATATCTTAAGTGAACTCCAGATTCTCTGTTTAAACATTGTCACATACTTAGGCAAGTCGAGCCAAACATATAAAGAAAGGAAACCTGACCATTGCTTTAATGATCTTATATACAGCTTTCATTATTTTAATAAAATCTTTATTTTACAAATAAACATATACCACAGGGTGCTTCCAGAACAGGTTACATAACAAGCTTGGCCACTGTCTACTCGCTTTATAGCTGCCTCTGTTTGTCTAGAAATGTATACAGATCCATTTGAAATGGCAGGGGAATAAGGGTGTGTCTCTCCTCTTCATTATTGAGCTTTGTATGTGTGTTTTGAATAGGCCTGAATGGCAGGATATCAAACTACACAAGCTATTCATACCTGGACTGTAGCTGATGACTGGAACTTCATTTGTTGCTGCTGTATTATCCTTCTGCAGTATGGACAGGGTTAAACTGGATATTCAATAATGCAGAAGTTTAGCAGCCATCTTTAAAGAGATCACTTTGTAATGTTCGTCAATGTGGTTTCTTCAGTGCAGGGAGCAGCCATCTTGGAGGTCGATGATTGGCTGGTACAAGAGATGAAGGGGACATTGAACTGAGCTGCTGGAGAAAGGGAGGTCTGTTGTGCCACCAGCCTGCAGAATGGTAACCACTGTGGAGACTATGTGCTGGCTGTGACCATTTTCCTGTGCCAAGCAGCTGGGAGAGGGCACAACGAGGTTGTAGTGAAGGGGGAACAGTGTTGTGTGGCCAGAGTTTGCTGGTGCTTTCTGATACTGTGGTGCTCATGAGAAGAGGGCCATCATACTCTGTGCAATGGTACATGCAAAGTGAGGTGTTTGGGAAGGAAATGAGCTGCTGCTGGATAAATGGATCCCTGCCATAGAAGACCACAATTAGGTGAGAACTCAGAGAAGCAAGGAGAATGAGAACCTTCTCCCTGAGAGGGTGTGATTTGGATGCCTAGTGAGATCAGACTGTACTTGACAGCACTAACACTATTTGTGAGGACTGTCTCAGCAGAACTGAGAGAGATATCATCAGCAACTTCTATCTCTGTCTGACTTGAACTGGACTTTGACAGAATAAGTACACATATATGGAAGCCCAGAATGGGGTGCCCTTGGGACCAGTATTGCCAACCTCCTGCAGCATTTTTTACTTACAAAACATTGGACAATGTACTGACGGAACACATTTTTTACTGACAACCTGAAAAATTACAGAACTCCAGTTAAAAACTAAGATAATCAATAATTAAAGAGTATAAACACTGACACCCATAACAAGTAACTTGCCTGGTTTACACTTAAAAAGTCAGCACAGCATGACAAGTTATCAGCCCCTGATATTTACAGACAGTTGTAAAAAAAATACCTGATATTTACAAACTGTCAATAATATTACTGATGGTTGGCAACTCTGCTTGGGACTGGTAAGAGACTACCATCATACAAGTTAATCTGTTGTCTGTTGGGAACTGTTGTGCTTTCTTCAAGGGCCCCAAATTTTCTGGCCAACTTTTTTTTTGTTTTTTTTTATCATTTGCTGGCCAGTGAGACAAAACAAGGACTATATAGCAAGCAGGGACAGTCTTTTTTTAAATTAATAAAGTTTAAACTACCAGATTCATAATATACAGTTGTGATCATAAGCTTACATACCCTGGCAGAATTGATGATTTCTTTGCTATTTTTCAAAGAATATGAATGATAACACAAAAACATTTCACTCATGTTTAGTACTTGGCTGAAGCCATTTATTTTCAATCCACTGTGTTTAGTATTTTTAAATCATAATGACAACAGAAACTATCCAAATGACCCTGATCAAAAGTTTACATACCCTGGTGATTTTGGCCTGATAACATGCACACAAGTTGACACAAAGGGATTTGAATGGCTATTAAAGGTAACCATCCTCACCTGTGATCTGTTTGCTCGTAATTAGTGTGTATGTATAAAAGGTCAATGAGTTTCTGGACTCCTGACTGACCCTTGCATCTTTCATCCAGTGCTGCACTGACGTTTCTGGATTCTGATTCATGGGAAAGCAAAAGAATTGTCAAAGAATCTGCGGCAAAAGGTAGTTGAACTGTATAAAGTGGGAAAGGGATATAAAAAGATATCCAAGGAATTGAGAATGTCAATCAACAGTGTTCTAATTTTAATCAAGAAGTGGAAAATGAGGGGTTCTGTTAAAACCAAACCATGGTCGGGTAGACCAACTAAAATTTCAGCCACAACTGCCAGGAAAATTGTTCAGGATGCAACTGCAGCCCCTTGTAAAAGAAGAAGCTTTATATTTACTTCTCTATTGAGCGGTGCACCATTTTCCCCTACTAGGTATATTGTCATTTAATACACATATATCTCACTTTTTTAATTTTTATTTACTTTTTACAGCCCCAATTTGGTTTTTGTGATCACACAGGCTCACCCATATTTCACAGCCTGATACATGACCCTCCTTTGGAGGGTTGCCTGTTGGGCTGTCTGTCGCCTAACATACCATCTCAGCTCCCGGAAAAGATGTTCCCCATGTGGGGATAATCATGACACTCAGTATCGTATCAATTGCAATTGAGTACCCTGTAAGTATTATATAGGGTGGTTTACCCCTATTTCTTTTTATAATTTAAATTATTTAATTTTTTTTCACACTTGTGACTATATTAGACCAACTAGAAATGCATAATATATGATTACAGAGATATCTTACAGGTTTACACCCTTTCTCCTGATGAGTGACATCAAGTCACGAAACGCGCTGAGCCAACAGATGTCGTGTTTAAATCGTATACTGTATCCTACCATGTCATTGTGGATTCTGTTCATGCATTATGTATTTAACTATATTCCAATCATGTGCTATCAAATTTTAGGCTTTTCTATATGTATCATGTGCTATCGTTTTTTTGGATTATTTATGAACTATGTATTTATGTATGAAATAACATTTTTCATTCAATATTTTACTCTATGCAGGTATTTAATTATGTGTGTAGTATATAAATTTTCTATCGAATATGAATTATTATGAGACAAATGTCCTACTTTTTTACACATATTATAGATATCTTAATTATAACTCCACACAACATTTGACCCTCTGCGTACTTCATTCAAAGTCCTGCATCCTTGTTCTCCCCCCTATATTTTAATAGGGATGGAGGTTGATGACAACATCATCTCCTCATATAAAGTCCCATAGACCCCTCTTTTAGAGATATGCAATTACATATTGCAGGAGCGCTCACACACGTAAGGCGATCAAAATTAGAGGTTATTTATTCGTTCAAAGTACCGTATTTATCGGCGTATAACACGCACCCCAATTTTAGGAGGGAAGTTTAAGGAAAAAAACGTACATTTTAAATAAAGAACTTTGAAGCAAAATTAGGGTCACAGCTCATCAATGCACCCTGCTCAGTACCCATCTGCAGCCTTTAAATTTCCCATTATTGTACCCTGCTCAGTGCCCATCCGCAGCCATTAAATTGCCCAACAATGCAGCCTGTTCAGTGCCCATCTGCAGCCATTAAATTGCCCAACAATGCAGCCTGTTCAGTGCCCATCTACAGCCTATAAATTGCCCAACAATGCAGCCTGTTCAATGCCCATCTACAGCCTATAAATTGACCAACAATACAGCATGTTCAGTGCCCATCTGCGGCCTATAAATTGACCAACAATGCAGCCTGGTCAGTTCTCATCCACAGCCTTACCTTTCCCATCATTGCAGCCTCGCCAGTGTTGAATTATCCCTGCTGTCTCTGAGGGAAGAAGAGGAGCGAGCGCTGAATTACAAAGAGCCACGATCTCCTGTGTACCCGGTGATCCGTCACTCACAGCCACGCCTCCTGGCCCTGCTCATATGATAGACAGAACAGTGGCCCAATGCAGGGCCAGGAGGCGTGGCTGTGTGTGACGGAGTGACAGGTACACAGGAGGCTCGTGGCTCTATGTAATTCAGCAGCGCTTACTCCTCTTCCCTCAGAGACAGCGGGATCGGCGTATAAAGCGCACCCACAATTTTCCCCTGATTTTAAGGGGAAAAAGGTGTGTGTTATACTCAGATAAATATGGTAATATATACTTTTGCACACTGATACTGACTGGTATTGCAGAATTTCTTCTTCCTCATTTTCTCCTCCCCATGCAGCTAACATGACCCCAGTGCTGAGAGAGAGGGGCGGGGGGTCAAACAAAGATGCTGTGCAGCTGCATGATGTCCTGCTTATCAACTATTGACATCAGTGGTTGTTAGGATGCTGGAGGCTGCCCTACACAGTGCTCAAGGTTGTAATGTTGCACAATGGAAACCTGTGGCTTTATGTAACAAAAAAGAAGGCTTGATGCATCCACTCTCTTGCACACAAATTTTGGGCAATTTTTAGGCATTTTGCCAAGGCACCCCTGAAGAAACCAGAAATTGAAAAAGGCTACTCAAGACTAATTAAAGTGTTACTATTCACACTGCAATGAATGCTTATATGCATTGTTTATTGCTCAATTTACTGATTTATGTGTTGATTTCAGTCCAGTGGTACAAAACTATATTCTAATTTACAGTAGTTTGGCATTATGATTATATTGTCTAGCAGACTGTGTCTGAATCTACCTTCTGTATGCTTATTTATGCTCAAAACACCCTTACTCTAACCCATACCAATACCCAATACATTGAGTTAATTTATCACTAAGCGGTCTTTTGTCTTTTTCCAGATACTAATTCACAGTCAAGTTAAATGTATCCACACTTGTATTTCTATTAGTGTGTGCATGAAATTTAATTCAACCAGGTGTGTGAGAAGGAGGGTTGTTCTTGGAGTTGAGGTGCAGAACAGAGAACCTAAATTACCAATTGGTACCTTCAGGGGTATAGTGCTACAAGTTTTTCTACTCATTTTCTAAAAATAAATTTACCGAAAAAAATAAAAAAATAAATTTACTGCATCACACCTTATTCAAGAAAACTAAGGGATATACTCACAGTTCTTTTTAGGAGTAGAACAAACGGCCTAGACTGGACAAATAAAGAGGAATTATGAAGATCTAATAGGTTGACACCTTTATTGTAGAAAGACAAACATTCTTCCATCTAGCGTTCTGTAACCTTGGCCTTCAGAAGGTCAGAAAGGTTCCTAGATGAGGACAGCTGTGCCATTTTAAGCACGGAAATGAAAAACCATACCGTACACTAGTATCTATTGAATCAATAATAATAAATAAACCACATAAGTCAGGAACAGTTACTCTGGCAGAGTGAACATTATGAGTTTTTTTCCTGAGAAGCCAGCACTGTGATATTTTGTACTATGGATGACAGTAGAATCAATTCATTTTGCTATGTATAAAAGACCTCTGGAGCGAAAGGTTTACCGAAGAAATCCCAGTTCAAACAAATGCAATTAGCAGGTTGTGGAAGAAAAATTTTACCTCTGTTTTTGTATAGCTCTTCTATTGTCTTTACATGACCTGGATGCGAGGCAGACGGAGGATGTACAACATAATATTACATTGGATTCCTCATGCTCAGCCTGTGGGAGGAAGATATTCCGCAAACACATGAATAAATAAAATAGTGTTAAAACCAATAAAAAAGGTTATTTGGTCTGCACGATTTGCAGAAATTATTACAAAACTAAACCCTTGTGTCTAACACAATTACCTTCTCGACTGAGTAAAACTAGGGGGAATTTAATAATGCTGCACTCCCTGTATAAAGTTATGGCAAAAAATGTTCAATACTTTCCAAGTTTACTAAGGAAATCAAAGTCATCCCCTAGTGGTTTGTTGCTGGGGATCTTTGCTGGCACATTAGCGTCTTTGCTATAATTGTGATTTTGCTGCTGCATAATATAGTGTTTTTTAGTAAACCTGACACTTCTTTTATCAGCCTGCTGCTTGGTGTCCTCACTAAAAGCCTGATATTTATCTCTGTGTGCATTGCATTAAATGGGGTGAAACATCAAAATCTCTCTCCTATGCTAATGAGATAGGAAACATCCACTTTCCGGACATGGATGAGTTGAGATATCAATCATTCTATTGTAGAGGCTCTCTCAAGTTTAAATGTCTTACATGGGCTTCTTTGACCTGGAATGTCAATATGCCTTCACCTGCTTGTAGAAGATGTATGAATATGAGTTTTTTTTTTACATGGCTCGGTCTGACAAAATAAATGACCTCTAAAACTTTTACTTGGAAGCCAAACTCCATTATTATTTAATTATTTTTTGGGGTAAGGGTTACAGTTGCAGAAAATACCCGAAGGAATATATTTTGCAAAAAAAATCCCTGCTGTATAAAGTTTCTTATATGTATTTCTTGAAAAGTTTCATGCTGTTGCTATGAGACAGTGAAATAGAAGATTTACTATAAGATTTCCTGCTCTGCAGTACTGCCCTGTCTAGGGTACCAACATCACAGTTAGGCTCCATTCACAGTGGACGTTAAAATAACGTTATAAAAACGTCAGTAGCTTTGCAGTGAGTCTTTCAACGTTTTTTAATATTTTTGCAATAGCATTTATTGAAAATAGATTGAACTCAGATCTCGAGACACATATTGGTTGCCATCATCCCCAAATAAGTATAAAGAAGAAACCTCAAAAGGTGGGATTATACCGGCAACAAGATAAACCATATAGGCTACATAAGATAATTTTTATAGATTTATTATCAAAATACAAAGACATAAAAAATGAGATAGTTCTTTAAAAACAGTAGGACAAGTGGTACAAAATGATATGCATATCTGCGATTGGTGAGAGTGTAGAATTCCGACGCGTTTCCAAGAGGCTAAATGATGCCTGTCTTCCTCAGGGAATTATAGTCACCATCTACAGAATATCAAAACGTGTCAATTATGTAAAAGAACAAGAAAATGTTCCCCACCCCAATGGAACATGGGGTGGAGAGTCATACATTGCATGTAAATATGAACAAATATTCAATATATATCCATAATAAATTTTGAAACATGCACTTACATAGTCAAATATTGCATATATAGCATTGCCTCCCATTCACTTTCCGAGAAGAAGAGACGTCCAAGAGTTAGCAAGAAGTAATGGCCGCATTCCCACACTCTCTACAAGACGGTACAAGTAAAAAGATTCCATATATCTAATGGCGCAAAAACCTAAAAAAACCCACCCATGGAGAGAGAGGAATAATATCTTAGAGCCTGGATATGAGATTGAAAAAAGAGAAAAAGGAGTGTGGTAATTTGGGGAGAATCTCCCCAAGATACCTAATTATTTCTCTCATATAAGGATTGCTTACCCAAGAGTCCATGGTCCAGGGGTTCAAACAAAAAGAAACGTTCCAGGAAAAGGTCCTCAATGAGTCCTAGGTGGAGAGTGATGCACACAGCTCAATGCTGTGAGGCGGAATGACGCCATATACCGTCTCTGGCGTCCTTAAATAGATGGGATAGAACTCTGTCCCGCCCTTGTGGGTGTGTTGGGATGACGTCAGACGCAAAAGCGTCCCGCGTCATCACCTCCAATCCCGCCCATTGGGCTGGATCCTCTTCCTGATGGAAAGTAGGAGAAGGGGAAACCAGCTGTCATGGGCGGTTTACAAATGTGTGTGCCGCCTACTGCATCTCATTAGGCGTCAGCCACACGGCGTCATAAGACGTCTCTGCCCATACAGCACAGTCGCGTGGTGCGATGTGCGCATGCGCGGAGTGGGAAGCTCAGCCAAAGACAATCTGTCTATGGCGCCGGCGCCCAGTATGGAACTGCGCATGCGCAATGTGATTTGCATGGACAGAATTGTGGATAGCGCCAAGAGCGCAAGTGGCCACACATGGAAACGCCATCCCCTATGCCCAAATCTGGACATAGAGAGTGGCGCCTCGGGAGAACAAGCCACTGGGAAAAAGTGTCCCCCAAAATACGGAAAGAATCCCGTACCAAGATGGGGGATATAAACTGGGAGGGAGTAAATTGTTGCATAGAAGAGGAGGAAAACCTCCCTATAATTCCATTGCCCCAGAGCCTAATCGAGGCCCAGGTACATGGATGGGAGGAGATACCCCATCCCCCACAACAAGGCAACAATAGGGACTAAAACCACTGGCAAGAAATATATCTGGGAATCGGAGAATAAATTACCCAATTACCCAAATAAATACTACCCCAAAGGATCCAAAATGACCTCCAAACCATCATAGATGGAATATGAAGGAACTACCCCCCTAAAAGGGAATCCCGCGATACCCCTCATAACGGGGCAGAGGGACTATGGGTCAATTGGGGTTATGCTGCCAGGTAGAGAGTAGTGGGAGGGCACTAAAAATCTGCCGAGTATGGAACATCAATAAAGAATTTTCTCGGTGAGTAAAACCCCCTGGAGGCAAAGCTATTTACAATTGAAGAATCAGAAAACATATTTATACAAATGTCCATTTATGGACCAATAAACAAAACCAAAAAACTGAACTATTCACTTAACCTAGTGACCCACTTCAAGAAAGAGCAAAGAGAATAGAGGGAGAACTCCCCAATAGATGGGGGACCTACAATTAAAGAAAACGAGACAAGATAGGGGGTCATGTAAATATAAGATTATTATTATATGATGACCAAGTAAAGGGGGGCTGACAATTTAGTCAGTCTTCCCTGAACTATAGCCATCCAAGAATGGTCTAAAACTTTCCACCTCATTTAAGCCTGGTGGAATAGCATTTATTAGCGTTTTTTGGCGTTAAGGTTTTTTTTTTGTGTTTTTTTTTTTTTTTTTTTCAATGGATCAAAAATGTTAAACGCTGGTGAGCCATGTTTTTGAGCGTTTATCGACGTTTATCAGAGTTTGGTGTTTTTTGTGGTCAGAAAAACAACTACTGAACACGATTTTATGGCATTCAGAAAACAGCCCATAAACTCCACTGCTGATAAACATCCAAAAACTTCCATGTGTGCAAAACGTACTTATTTACAAAGTTTTGTAACAGAAACAAAAAAAAACATTTTCGGTCTTTTTTTTATTTGTTTAGCACAAAAAAAAATCCCAGAGGTGATCAAATACCACCAAAATAAAAAATAAAAATTTAGTTTGGGTACAATGTAGCATTACCGCACAATTGTCATTCAAATTGCGACATCATTGAAAGCTGAAAATAGGTCTGGGCAGGAAGGTGTATAAGTGCCTGGTATTGAAGTGGTTAAGAATGAAGACTTCCTCTGATTGGCTGAGGTGGAGAGGTGAGCGGATGACATTACAATTTCTACCTCGGCCAATCAGCGGAAGTCTTGTATTTATTCATAAAAATTCTTGTGAATGACTGAGCAGCCCTCAGCCTGACTCAGTTTTGTTCTGGGAATTCTCCGTACCACTACCTGAACACAGCCCTGTATACTGTATGTAGCTAATGCTGCACACTGTTTACACAGCACTTACAGCTGGCGCATGTATTAGTAATGACAATAGTTCATTTGGGTCCGATTAGCCCAAAAAAACTCTATAAATTGAAATGAAACCTGGAAATATGCTTTAAAACAAACTTGTGCACTATGCTGTGTCAAGTAGAGTGTAGAAGATTTTTACAGGGCAAGGGGAGAGATTCCTACTTGGGTAAGGGGAGGAATTATAAATTGGGGGAGCTGAATTGGTGCTGGGGAAGTTTTTTTATATAGTCACATATTTCCATTTGTTGCCCACATATTGTCACAGTTGTCAATTTGCTGCACACTGTAATGATTACCCCGTTGTTGCCTATGTATTACAATGGCTGACTATTTGCTGTCCATGCATTGTAACATTTATTAGCTGTTTGCTGTGTGGGTACTGTATAAGATTGTCTAATTGCTGCCTATGTATTGTCACAACTGGCATTATTTTGCTTGTGTATTGTCAAGTCCCTGCTGTTCAGAGGTCCATGTTACTAGAACTTAATGCCCTTGAGGCCTGTCACTATAAAACCACCCTGCTAATATCTTTGTTCTGTCAGTTTTATTTTTACCAATTGTGTCCCATTGGGGAGATTTCCCTTCACTTCCGGTCCCATAGCAATAACAGAATGAGAGGAAATCCACCAAAAGTGAGGAAATTCCTGGTTGTCACCGGGGGCACCAGAATTAGTGTCCCCGTTGGAAGATTTCCACTGTTCTGGCAACCCACATATTGATTGATAACAGTAAACAGGACAAATAGAGAGGATGAATCTCCCTCAATGGGGGCACAGACAGCAATTAAAACCTGACAGGAGTTTTAATCCCCCTCTACTCCATGCAAAAAAAAAAAGTTTTGTCTTTAGATATACAGTATCTCACAAAAGTGCACATTTTCGTAAATATTTTATTATACCTTTTCATGTGACAACACTGAAGAAATTACACTTTGCTACAATGTAATGTAGTGAGTGTACAGCTTGTATAACAGTGTAAATTTGCTGTCCCCTCAAAATAACTCAATACACAGCCAATAATGTCTAAACCGCTGTCTAAATGTCCAAATTTGGTCCAAAGTGTGAATATTTTGTATGGCCACCATTATTTTACAGCACTGCCTTAACCCTCTTGGTCATGGAGTCCACCAGAGCTTCACAGGTTGTCACTGGAGTTATCATGTTGGAATACTGCCCTGCGGCCCAGTCTCCAAAGGGAGGGGTTTATGCTCTGCTTCAGCATGTCAGAGTACATGTTGGCATTCATGGTACCTTCAATGAACTGTAGCTCCCCAGTGCCCGCAGCACTCATGCAGCCCCAGGCTATGACACTCCCACCACCATGCTTGACTGTAGGCAAGACATACTTGTCTTTGTACTCCTCACCTGGTTGCCGCCACACACGCGTAACACTATCTGAACCAAACAAATGTAACTTGGTTTCATCAGACCACAGGACATGTTTCCAGTAATCCATGACCTTAGCCTGCTTGTCTTCAGCAATCTGTGGGCTTTCTTGTGCATCATCTTTAGAAGAGGCTTCCTTCTGAGATGGCAGCTATGCAGACCAATTTGATGCAGTGTGTGGCGTATGGTCTGAGCACTGACAGGCTGACCCCCCGCCTCTTCAACCTCTGCAGCAATGCTGGCAGCAATCATATGTCTATTTCCCAAAGACAACCTCTGGATAGGATGCTGAGCACGTGCACTTAACTTCTTTGGTCGACCATGGCGAGGCCTGTTCTGAGTGGAGCCTGTCCTTTTAAACCGCTGTATGGTCATGGCCACCGTGCTTCAGCTCAGTTTCGGGGCCTTGGTAATATTCTTTATAGCCTATGCCATCTTTTCGTAGAGCAACAATTATTTTTTCCAGATCCTCAGAGAGTTCTTTGCCATGAGGTGCCATGTTGAATATCCAGTGACCAGTATGAGAGAGTGAGAGCGATAACACCAAATTTAACACACCTTCTCCCCATTCACACCTGAGACCTTGTAACACAAACGAGTCACATGACCCCGGGGAGGGAAAATGGCTAATTGGGCCCAATTTGGATATTTTCACTTAGGGGTGTACTCACTTTTGTTGCCAGCGGTTTAGACACTAATGACTGTGTGTTGAGTTATTTTGAGGGGACAGAAAATTTACACTCTTATACAAGCTCTACACTCACTACTTTACATTGTAGCAAAGTGTAATTTCTTCAGTGTTGTCACATGAAAAGATAAAGTATTTACCAAAATGTGAGGGGTGTACTCACTTTTGTGATATAATGTACTTTAAATTTTATTTATTAGCATTTATCTAGCCACGAAGTGAGGAAAAAAATCTCTCCAACATAAAGAGAAATCTACTATTTGACTTCTGTCACTGGAACCCATTAGAAGATTTATCCTAAAAAAAGTTGTGTCTAAAGATACACCTGAAAAGTGTAATACTTGAACCCCCCTTGACACCATCATTGCATACAGCAGCACTCAGAGTAGGTCGGAATATGGAGGGCCAGCAGTAAAAAACACTCAGGCACTTTACTGGATTGCACAGCTATGCATGAATCTATCCATTGCATATAGGGGGTGGCCTGGAGAGAGGGAGCAGCGCCTATACGCCCCTAATGGATGGGTCACCACTGTTCTTCAGGCTTGAGTGTTTTTGTTTTAGCCAATGGAAAGCTAGTTAGTGGGAGGAGGAGATGGTTATTAGGCATGACTTTGCAGGAAAAACAAGGAAATCTGAGTGTTAAAGTAGATGTAAACTCAATTCATGAAATTTTACCAGACACATATATCTGCAGTGTTTTCTTATCTCTCTTCAAAGCACTGAGTGGCTTTCTCCTGCTCTGTAGCTCTGTTATCAGCCTGATAACTTCTGACAAGTTCATGAGATAAAAGCAGCCTGAAATTTGTGTTGTGGGAGATTCCTATAAATAGATTAGCACAGAGCTTGACATGTCAGAGCAGAGCTCTACACATTACTTTCTTCCTTTTCCAATGTGAAGGGGGGGGTGCCTTTCATCCAATCAGCTGTCTTGGCTTATGCCCAGACTTCACACTCAGTGCTGAACAGGAAGAAAAAAATCTGTAACACAATGTGCACTTTCTAAAGAATATATCAAGCTGAAGACAGCAGATATACATGTAAAACTTATGTAGGGAGATTTGTTTCATTCCTGTGTATCATCTGAGGCTGTTCACTTCACTGGGTATATGTGAAGGGTTTACATCCACTTTAACCACTTCAATACCAGACACCTTCCCGCCCAAGCCAATTTTCTGCTTTCAGCGCTGTTGCAATTTGAATGAAAATTGCGCGGTCATGCTACATTGTACCCAAACAATTTTTTTACCATTTGGTTCCCACAAATAGAGCTTTCTTTTGGTGGTATTTGATCACCTCTGCAATTTTTATTTTTTGCGCAACAAATAAAAAAAGACAAAAAAATTTGAAAAAAATAAAGTTTTTCTTAATTTCTGTTAAAAAAATGTGTAAATAAGTAAGTTTTCCCCTTCAACGATGGGCACTGATAAGGCGGCACCAATGAGGTGGCACTGATGATAGGCACTGATAGGCAGCACTGATGGGCACTGATAGGTGGCACTGATGGGCACTGATAGGTGGCACTGGTATGCAGCACTGATAGGCACTCATAGGTGGCACTGATGGGTACTTATGGGTGGCACTGATGGGTGGCACGGATGGGCACTGATGGCCACTGATAGGTAGGCACTGATGGGCATGGATGGGCATTGAGAGGTGGCACTAATAGACACTGATGGGTGGCACTGATGACACTGATGGGTGGCATTGCTGGGCATAACTTGTCTGATCTGCTGCATAATGTTGCCAGTCAGTGCCCATTTGTGGGCATTGATTGGCATATATTTGGCATATTTTTGTATATGTGGATGGCCATGGGGTACGTACCTGGCCATCCACATGTTGGGGGCTTCCCTGGTGGTCCTGGTGGCTTCCCTGGTGGTCCAGTGTGGGCATCCGAGGGGGGCCTGCGCTAATAAACAATCAGCGCAGACCACCCCTGTCAGGAGATCGGCTCTCCTCTACTTGCGTCTGTCAGACGTGAGTGAGGAAAAGCTGATCAACGGTTCTTCCTGTTTACATCGTGATCAGCCGTGATTGGACACGGCTGATCACGTGGTAAAGAGCCTCCGCCGGAGGCTCTTTACCGAGATCGGTGTAGCGGTGTGTCAGACCGACACACCGCACCACGATCGCCGCGATGAGCGGTGGCTGTTATCCTGCTGGACGTCATATGACGCCCAGTCAGCATAACTGAACCACCGCCCGGCCGTTATTCTGCTATAGGCCGGGCAGAAAGTGGTTAAAGTGGTATTAAACCTACAAGCAAAAAATGGTTATACTACAGCTTACCAATTTGTAGATGTGATGGCTGATTAGTTTTCTTTTTAAAGTGTAACTAAACCCGCAACAGTAAAATCAGTCTATATATGCAGTAAAGCATGCTTGTTATGCTCTGTGGATCCTAAGGGGTTAATCCACTGCATTGTGCAAAAAAGCAGTTTGAGCCTGTCTTCTCTGATCCTCTCCTTCTTTCACAGTCCCCAATCCATCTGCTGATAGTACAGAGCCTTGGAGGCACTCTGCACATGCTCAGTTTGGCGCGTATTACTAGAGAGTTTTTTATGTTTTGTATTTTGGGAGAGTGCATGTGATCAGCACTGTCCAGACAGAGGGTCAGGGGTCATGCAGCCTCATAGGACAGTCAGAGCGGAATGAAAACTCTTCCTACAAGCTTTAACCAGTGCTCATCCGGACAATGATAGAAGTCACAAGACTGCTATATACTGCTGATGAGAAAAGGTATTTAGCAGTTTATATTTACAGTACTAAAATAATTCCATTTCTGTATTCTGTGTACTCTGGGAGACCAGATATAGTGAATGCTGGGTTTAGTAACACTTTAAGGCTTTCTTTCTTTTATTTTTACCAGGTGATCCAGTCAGTAAGTTTGTTGTTTTTGAACACAACAAGCTGTCCTGCAGTTATAGCAGTTAAGGGATTGAGACACACCATTAAACAGTTTCAACCATTAAAAACATTATTCCAAAAGAAAAAAAACAGTTTGCTGTAACTGCTTAAAGTGGTGTTTCCCCCTAAAAAAAAAAAAAAAGGCTTAAAATTCTTAAAAAAAAATAAATGGAAAAATATTTTTTTTTTTACATACCTCGAAATGCCTGTTGCTAGGGGGTCCCTCGTAGTCTGCCTCCTGCGTAGCCTCGGCTGGTGACATCACTTCCCCTTGGCGCAGGAAAGGCTCCCCAGTCATCTGGGGCCTGTCATGTGTCCCAGATGACTGTGCGGCCAATCACGGCGCACGGCGCTGCTCGTGCATGTGCAGTGGGTGCCCGGCTGTGAAGCCACAGCCGGTTGCCCACATTTGCAATGCCGGCGAGCAGATCGGGGGGAGAGCGGCGCTTCGACCCCCCGCATCGCTGGACCCTGGAACAGGTAAGTGTCCGATTATTAAAAGTCAGCAACTGCAGTATTTGTAGCTGCTGACTTAAAAAAATTTTTTGAGAACGATACACCTCTTTAAAAAGTGTTAGCTGGGGTGTTATGTTAGTGTATCTAAATCTGCTAGTATAAATAACACTCCCCTCCCCCAGACTGACAATACTGCTGTTCAAAGGTGCCTCTTGTACTCCTTCATCCATAATGGGGTCACTCTAATGCAGGAGGTGTGTTACTGGCCAGATCACCGGGTGAGAACAGAAGAGAAAACCTAAAAAAAGAAAAGTAATGCAGCCTACAAATCTAATGATTGGCAAGCTGCAATATATCTTATATATTTTTGGTTTTGGGTTTAATACTGCTGTAGGCGCTGAATGGGAACTTTTCCCGTCTCTTTTGTACAACTGCAGTATGGAGCACCAAGGGATTCCAGGCCCAAGCTGAGCACATATGAATTACACCGGTTCTGGGGCTAATTTATTGCAGATATGGCACCAAGTCAGTTTAATTACCACCTTAATCAGCCACAGAACCTGTATAACTAATATATGTGTTCGGGTTTATAGGGTTGAGGTGGCAACCCTAGCTGGCAGGGGTTCCTGGACCATTAAACTGTAAACTATAAATCCATGGGATTGTAGGTCGCACACTCAAACTTAAATAGTAATAACACACCACACTGAATTTGGTATTTAAATGGCCGCGGCACCTTTATTGGTATTAAATTAATTAACTTTATTCGAACAATAAGTAATAAATGTATAATAAGATTTTTTTAAAAACAAACTCTAACATTAGCTTAGTCATAGAACTCGAGCTTTAAATTAATAAATTTCAAAGAACCAAGTCCCCACAAGCCGCGCTTATTGCAAATAAGCAAGGCTACCTCAGCACCGCGGCCTGTTCAATCATAGTCTGAAGGCCTAAATTAAAAATGTCCAGACCGACGTCAGATAGATGAATTCCATCTGACTGGTAAAGACCAGGGAAACCTCCTTCCAAGTCAACATGACGAAAAGAGAACCCCCCAAGCGATGGCATGAATTTTTCAATAGAATGATTTACTCTCCGTCTAATCTTGTCAAGCGATTTGCCATCAGGAGAGCACAACCAATGTAAGCGAGAAACCATCTCAGAAAAAACAATACATGTATTTGGAAAATAAAACTGTAGAAGGCGTAAATCCTGTCTAATAGAAAACAATAAATCCAGAGTCTTTCTCCTACCGACATCATTACCTCCCAGATGAAATATTAGAATAGAAGGATGAGGCCAAGAATGGAATAAAGGAGATAGATGAGATAACAGATCAGTCCAGATGAGCCCACGAACACCTTTCCAATAGATATGAAAACGATCAGAAGGTAAGGACAAGTTGGAACCATAGCAGCGTAAGGAAGCCCTTTTGTGAGCCCAATAAATATAAGAATGCCCAATTATCCAAATATAAGACTTGGAACCTAAAAATTAAAGAGATAGGTTAGGACGAACATTTAAATTAAACCTATGAGAATCCCATCTTCCCAATTGTTTAATGATAGCATCGCTCAAACCCAATCTAACTGCTTCAGTGGCGGCTCCTATACGAAAATAATGAGAAGAAAATTTCAGGTGCGATAAACCGAGCTGAACCAAGCAGCGCTTAAAAACCGCAGCAAATTGAAATTTTGTCACCGGAGACGAGTCATGGTGAATGAAAAATTGGCCATTGCAAATTGGTCGAACAGAAAGGTATTTACGCAAAACTAAAGTAGGGCAAAAAACAGAGTCACCACAAGCATATAGATTGAGCCAATGACCCTTAGCAGCTTGATCGGTTTTAGATCGCCTAATATAAACCCGAACTGTATCTTGGAGAACCGAAACATCAGACCACTGTAAACCCGAAGAACTATATTTATTGCTGGGTAACATTTCACAAATACGAAGAGCTGCAAAGAACATTAAAACAAATGCAGTATGAAATAGAAGCGCTTCATATTCGGAAATGCAAACAGCTGTTGTGACTAAGCAAAGTCTAGATAGAATATGCAGGGTAACAGGTCTACGGACATCAGGAGCACATCTAACCTTTTGCAAACCTTTGAGAGCCTGTTTGACAGAGAAAAAACTATTACATGCCGGCAGATTATATAATTTAAGAAAAAATGAAACCCCAGCCAATAACTTATGGATATGGTTAAAAGAAAATTGTAATTGCATCAGAGAACACAAGAAGGCTAAAATGGAATGTTCAGTAGGAGAAAACCCTGACAAACCCACTTCTGCATTGAAGACCATCCATCTATCCCATGCAACTGAATATTCAGTCCATGTTTTCGGAGCGATTGAATGTTGAATAGCAGCGAAAACTGGGGCTAAACCAGGCTCCAAAGATGACCCAGACAGGGGCATCCAACCATATCTGCTTCTGGTAAGAGCTGTCTGAAACGAGCCATCTGGAATTGAGATAAGGCATCTGCCATAATATTCTGATTCCCTGGCACAAATTTGGCTTTAAGCCAGATATTTTTCTTTAAACATAGAAGTACCAAATAACGTAGCAGTTTTATAACAAAAATGGATTTTGAAGAAAGACAATTTAAGGCAAAGAGCACGCCTTTGTTATCCGTATGGATAACAATGCGTCTATTGGAAAAAAGATCTCCCCAGATTTCCAAAGCAACCACCACCGGAAATAGTTCCAGTAAAACTATATTCCTAGTGAGCTTGTTGGAAATCCAAAAAGACGACCATCTATCCGCACACCAATGCGTGCGAAAGATGGCTGCAAAACCACAAGACCCAGCAGCATCCGTGAATAAATCAATATCTGCAGCAAAAACAAAATCATCCTGAAAAAATTATCTACCGTTATAATCTATCAAAAATTGAGACCATACCAGGAGATCATCTTTCATGGCAGAAGTAAGACGGATATGTGAAAAAGGAGATTTAAAACCGGACGTAGCCAAAGACAATCGTCTAGAAAAAATTCTGCCCATGGGCATAACTTGAGTGGCAAAGACAAGAAGACCTAGAAAAGATTGAAGTTCCTTTAATAGAATTTTCTTACGACGCAAAAACAGAGAAATCAAAGATTCCAATCTAGAAATTTTTAACAGAGGTAGTTCATATTGCAGCAATATCGTATCAATTTTGATACCTAAAAATTCAATCACTGGTGATGGAAAAGCAGTCTTTTCAACCGCCAAAGGGATACCAAAAAACCCGAAAGAAGAAAAAATAAACGCAAAATCACCGAACAAACAGGCGAATCAGGAGGACCTATAAAAAGAAAATCATCCAAGTAATGCAATATACCCGAGTGGCCAGATACTTGAATCATCACCCACTGCAGAAAAGAAGCAAAAACCTCAAAATAATGACAGGATAAAGAACAGCCCATAGGAAGGCATTTATCATAGAAAAAACATCCATTAAAATGAAAACCAAGAGAGTTATAGGCCTCTGGGGATATAGGTAAAAGTCGGAAAGCGGATTGAATATCCGCTTTGGCTAATAAAGCCCCTGGACCAAATTGTTTGATAAGGCCAACAGCATCATCAAACGTAGCATAGGTAACGGAAGTGGACAGCGGATCAATCTCATCATTCAGCAAACTACCTTCTGGGAAAGAAAGGTGATGAATGAGCCGGTATGCTCGAGGTTCCTTTTTTGGAACCAACCCTAACGGAGAGATTCTAAAATTTTGAAATGGAGGGGAAACGAAAGGACCAGCAATCCTGCCAGCAGCTAGCTCTTTAAATAATTTTTCGGCCACAATATCAGTATTCATCACTACTGATTTTAAATTATTGACAAAAATACAACCAGGGCCTTGAAAAACAGGAAGCTTAAAACCAAACGAAAAACCGTCAATTAAGAGTTGCGCCTTCTCCTGGTCTGGGTAGCGACGCAGCCACGGAAGCATTGCGGCCAATTTCACTGGCGTGCATGCTTTTGGAATGTTCTCTGAGGGCAGAATTAGTGGTCCTTTTAAAACACTTCATGACAGGATGATTGCCTAAACAAAATGAACATTCATGTCTATAGCGACAAGAGGCCGACCACTTACACTGCGATTCATTATATGCGAAACACGTACCTTTTTTGTAAGCGGAAGCCGGAGCAGAAGAAGCCGCCATTGGCTGTGATTGAATTTTGGAAAAATACGTTTTTTGAGGGGTAATGAGGTTGAGCCATAAGCCAACATCCTTATTACCCCATTTGAGCGTGGGGTAGATAGCAATCTTTTGGCGGAAGGACTCATCATAATGAAACCAACCCATACCGCCAAAACTCTTGTAAGCCTCTAAAATATGTTCCAAATGTTGAAATAAACCACACGCTTTTTGAGGATATTTTTCACACAATACCGCCGAAAAAAATGCAGAAAGCTTGCAACCAGTTAAAAAATGATCTAGAAACTGGGCGATGTCGGTAATCATCAGCATTGTCTCCAGATTTAATATCGCTTTTATATAAAAATTCCTTAGCATTAGGTAAAAGTGATAATAAATCCACAAATTCACCTTTCCAAATTTTTTCTTTAATGGACATAGACAAATGGAAACCTAACGGGGATAATTCACAAGGTAAGACTTCCTTAAAACAGACCTCCGGGACAGAAGCAGGAACATTAAGAGGAACAGAGACAGATGAAGGAACAACATGAGAGTCAATAGGAGACCACACATGAGCAGGAGAAGGCAAAACAGATACAGGCTGAGAGGAAGACAAAACAGCATTAAACCTATTCAAAGAGGTAAGCACATTTTGTAACAAACCTGCTGTGTTAAACTCACCAGCCCCAATAGGCTCACTATTTTGGCAAGGAGGAATCTGGAATGAAGGGGAAGGTAACGTAGCAGCAGCAGATGCTGAAGAAAAAGGAGTAGCAGTAGTTAAATTTCCCCTGGCATCCATCCTAGACGGCCTTGGCGCTTGTGAAGCTGTTGCCGTAGCAACCAGATGCGTACGGGGAGAGCGCGCTGAAGTCGTAGCTAAGGATACCCTAGGAGGAGCTGATGTGGGCGGAGACTTCCGGGCTGTGGGCGGAGACGGAGGGAGCCATGGGAGGAGCATCGTGAGGCACTGGCGGAGAAAGCCGAGTGCGTCTTCTTCGCTCAGTGGTGCGGATCGGCGAAGGAGAGAAGACCCGCCTCTTGACACGCAGGCCGGAACGCTGACTCACCGCCGAGTCATCTTCAGCGTCATCAACGGGGCGGGCTTCAGTGACTGAAGGTGGGCGGGACCCGGCCCACTGCTGCGCCGCATCTTCCTGCTCTGGACGCTCCACCGGCAGGCTTCGCTGGATCCTGCGGGACGGCGAGGTAGGTGCTTCGGATCATTTCTCCTCTTCAGCCCCAGACCTTCCAGGGGGCGTACTCCGATCTCCAGGTGCTGCTTCTGTAGCCGGCTCATCTTCGGCCAATGACAGGCAACGCCGGATCCATTCGTCCCCACCTTCGGATGCCGCCCTCTCCAGGATTTGTCTCACGAGGGATTTCATGCCCTGTCACGGCTTGGCGAGCTAGTGTAATAGCTCTAGTGTAATAGCAGAAGCTCAGCCAAGCCGATCCAGGACAACTGTGATCGGACCCTGTGACGCAAGGGGCTTTTATAGCCCCCCAAACATTGGAAAAAACCTGTTTCCCGCCCAAAAACACGTGCAAAGCCTGCTCTTTTTTTTTTTTTTTTTTTTTTTTTTTTTTTAAATTAATAGAAGCCATCTTTATTAATAAACGTGGCGGCCACAATCCCATGCGGCGGGCTCTTGATTGAGCCCACTTAACATTGGCACATAATAGAGCTCACATATGTGTATTTCAACTAGACATTTAGGTGTTTACCTGGAATTGAGTGAGAGACTCATGCCATGTGCACACAAGTGGAATGTCCGGCAGAAAAAGTCAGACGGGAGCTTTTCATCGTATATTCCGATCGTGTGTATGCCCCATCGGACTTTTTACATCGAAAATTCTGACGGACCTAGAAAGAGAACATGTTCTAAATTTTTCAGACGGAACCAATTCCTATCGGGAAAACCGCTTGTCTATATGCTGTTCCGATTTACCAAAAACGACGCATGCTCTGAAGCAAGTACGAGACGGAAGCTATTGGCTACTGGCTATTAAACTTCCTGTTTCTAGTCCCGTCGTTCGTGTTGTACGTCACCGCTTTCTTGACGGTCGGACTTTGGTGTGATCGTGTGTACGCAAGACAGTTTCAGCGGAAAACCATCAGAGTTTATTCCAACGGGAAAACCGGTCGTGTTTACTCGGCATCAGAGAGACCATCAGCTGTCTGGCAGACTGACTGGCCAAGAGGGTGTATGGACTTCTATAATAGATACGAGAACTCTGCCTTCCCCCAGGTAATGAATAGTACCAAGAAGGCTCACTCCTGGCCTTTAAAAAGTTGAATTTTGGATGTTGTTATCAATATAACTTTTTTTTGGGGTCGAAGGGGAGATGAATTTGAAGCAACTTGCTGGCCTGTATATAAAAAAGGTCTGTCAACATAACTAGCAGCAGACTGACAAGGGTAAAATATACAGAGGCTTCAGTCAGCCTATCAGTGGGGATTCTACGTTGATCAGACTTCCTGTAATCAATAGAAATCACCACTGGGAGCCGTGGAAAAAGGAGACTTAGAATTATGTGTTTGTATCTGTTTCAGTGCACTGGACTGAAACCAGAATACAAGAAATTTTTCAAAGGTGAAGACTGCAGAGAGCTTTAAAGTACATTAGATAAAAAAAAAAATATGGAAACTCAAGGTTGTAGCTTTTGCAACCAGTGGGGTGAAACCTAGTAAAACAACATAGAATATTTCAAATGTTATGGCTAGCTGGGCACAAACTGCTAATGAGGTGAAAAAAAAATCCCCACAAAGAATGAAACATTTAGTTCCAGAGGCCTAAGACTAACCAGATGGAACAACCGGAGAATAAAAGTTCCGTCTTTCACACTATGCATAGCTTCTGTTTATATGAGTTATTAATACATATGTCAGGAAAAAATACAGCGGAGGATACATTCCCATCAAGCATAAACAATTAAAGTATTCTGGACAAGTGAAATGTTTTCTGTGATTATAACCTTAAAAAGTAACAAATAAATTAGTAGAATAATTGGCCAGCGTTACATGTTAATAGCAGGATGTTAGATGTCTAGATGTGGATATTAGTTATTGCATCTAGTGCCACTGCCATAAATACTAATATTAGGATTATTTAGGAATGTGCAGAATTTCTCATGCTTGTTGTGGTCTGCACAGCTGATTACAGTGACATTAAAGTGATTTTATAAGCATATTTTTTTTAAATAACAAACATGCCACACTTACTTACACTTACCCTGTGCAATGGTTTTGCAAAGAGCAGCCCCAGTCCTCCTCTTCTGGTCCCCCCCTCTCTGCCAAGTGTACCATAGCAAGCTGCTTGCTCTAGGGACACTGGTGTGTGCTCATCCCCAAACCGGCTCTTTGTGTGCATTGGCTCGGCTCCGCCCCCCGCTGTCTCCTCACTGGCCAACCCCCCCCCCCCCCTCAAAAAAAAATAACAGCCCTATCCAGCAAAGAAACATCCACATATAGCAAAGAGACATTCCTATATAACAAAGAGACAGCCAAATCCAGCAAAGAGACAGCCCAATCCAGCAAAGCTATGTCCCCATATAGCAAAGGGACAGCCAAATCCAGCAAAAAGACAGCCAAACCAGCAAAGAGACAGCCCAATCCAAAGAGACAGCCTAATCCAGGAAAGCTATGTCCCCATATAGCAAAGGGACAGCCAACTCCAGCAAAGAGACATCCCCATTCAGCAAGGAGACAGCCAAATCCAGCAAAGAGACAGCCCAATCCAGCAAAGAGACATCCCCATATAGCAAAGTGTCAAAGGGGGCGGCAGTGTGACAGGTGGGGGCAGCGTGTGCCAGGTGGGGGGCCAATGTGACAGGTAGGGGGCCAATGGGACAGGTGGGGGTGCCAGTGTGACAGGTGGGGGGCATGTGACAGGTGGGGGGCCAGTGTGACAGGTGGGGGGCCAGTGTGACAGGTGGGGGGACAGTGTGACAGGTGAGGGGGCCAGTGTGACAGGTGGTGGGGGAGAGAGTGACAGGTGGCGAGCCAGTGTGACAGGTAATGGAGGAGAGAGTGACAGGTGGAGGGGCAGTGTGACAGGTGGTGGGGGAAGTGTGACAGGTCATACACTGTTTGAATTTTGACTGGTTCCTGATGAACTGGATAAAAGTTGCTTAGTAGGTGGCTCTGTTGGCTACTTCCCGGTCGACATCCCTTGATTAAAAATTCAAAGAAGCCAGGCGGAAAATTGTTGGCCTAGCAAAAAATAACAAAATGTTAATACATGGATGAGCGAGTTTGGGGTGGAGGAACTTGACTGGCCTGCACAGAATCTGGACTTCAATCCAATAGAACACCTTTGGGATGAACTAGAGCAGAGACTGTGGACAGCCTTCTCAGAAGAGTTGAAGCTGTTATAGCTGCAAAGGGTGGGCCAACTCAATATTGAACCCTACAGACTAGCTATTAAAGTTCATGTGCATGTAAAGGCAGGCGTCCAAATACTTTTGACAATATAGTATGTTTACTAGTGGATCTAACACAGGGGTCCTCAAACTACGGCCCACGGGCCGGATACGGCCCTCCAGGGTGATTTACCTGGCCCACTGACTGCCTCTTTAAAATCGCAGCACTCCCCCTCCCCTCTGCTACCTTAATCACACAAGACAATAAACATGACAGGTCCGGACAAAGGGCAGGACCTTTTCAGTTAAGAAACGGGTGATTGCTTACTAGGCAGCGGGTGGTCCCAGCAATCAATTACCTGCCTTTCACTTGAAAAGGTCTCGCCCTTTGTCCGGACCTGTCATGCTTTGTGTCTTGTGTGATTAAGGTAGCAGAGGGGAGGGGGAGTGCTGTGATATTATAGAAGGGGCAGTGTAATACCACTGGAGAGCTATGTGATGGGGGATCTGTTATGGGGGGCTTTATGATGGGAGGATCTGTTATGGAGGGCTTTGTGATGGGTGGATCTATGATGGGTGGAGTCTGTGATGGGTGGAGTCTGTGATGGGGGATCTGTTATGGGGGAGTCTGTTATGGGGGAGTCTGTGATGGGGAGAATTGTGATGGGGAGATCTATGATAGGGGGATCTATGATTTGGGGATCTGTGATGGGGGGCTTTGTAATGGGGGATCTGTTATGGGGGCTTTGTGATGGGGATCTGTAATAGGGACATCTGTGATGGGGGGTCTGTGATGGGGGATCTATGATGGGGGCGATCTGTGATGGGAAGTCTGTGATAGGGGGATCTCTTATGGGGGGATCTCTTAAGGGGGAATCTTTGATGTGAGAGTCTGTGATGGGGAACTCTGTGATGGGGAATCTGTGATGTGGGGACATGTGATGGGGGGATCTGTGATGTGGGAGTCTGTGATGGAGTGGGATCTGTTATGGGGGATCTGTGATGGGGGATCTATGATGGGGGCGATCTGTGATGGGGGGATCTGTGATGGGAAGTCTGTGATAGGGGGATCTGTTATGGGGGGGATCTCTTAAGGGGGAATCTTTGATGTGAGAGTCTGTGATGGGGAAGTCTGTGATGGGGGAATCTGTGATGTGGGGACATGTGATGGGGGGATCTGTAAAAGGGGGCTTTGTGATGGAGATGAGTCTGTGATGGGGGCTTTGTGATGGGGGGGGGTCTGTGATGGGGGCTTTATGAAGGTAGAAATCTGTGATGGGGGATCTGTGATGGAGGGCTCTGTGATGGAGAGGAATCTGTAATGGGGGGGGGGATCTGTGATGGGGAGGGGGGGTTCTGTGATTAGGAGAGTCTGTGGTGAGGGGATTCTGTGAAATACTAATAAGTTTATGTTGATTAAAAAAAATTTAAATTAATTTTAAATATTGTATAGTTTCTTTCCCATTTTTTTGCACTACAAATAATGTGCATAGGAATTTGTTCATTTTTTTTCAAACTATAGTCCGGCCCCCCAACAGTCTGAGGGACCGTGAACTGACCCCCTGTATAAAAAGTTTGAGGACCCCTGATCTAACACAACCTTCTCCAGACAGTGCCTCTGTCCAAGGATGACGCTGTTGCTCCTCCACAGACAGAGAACACACATTTAGGTATTGGTAAGCTGCAATATATTACATTTTTATTTTTTTGGCTTATTGCCACTTTATCCCCCTATAATCTAGCACATTCTAAAAATACTGTAATTCCTGGAGTTCTTCTTTAGGGTTAACATCTAATGCAGCAAAATACTAAATTTAAAAAAAACTCATTAAACCACACCAATAATGAACCAACATTTTCCGAACTGTGCAATCACTTTTTTATCTGTTTGATCCTAAAATTGTGATTGTTTGTGATCAAAAAGCCCAAGCCTGTTTTGCTTTTCATAAATGTATTAGAAAAAGAAATCATTTGCTGGGTCTGAGAAGTGTGTGGGTGACTTGAGGCCCCATCACAAAGCTTTCACATGGTTTTTTTTAGAGCTACGTTGGCAGCTCTGCAGGCAGAGAAGGTACTGCAGAGATTTGTAACAAAATACAGGCTATAAAAGTCAGAAAATAATACAGACTGGAAATGTGTTTGTTATCGATACGCTGATACCAGAAATCATGTAGACCCTGTGCACACAGCCCCATTGTTTTTCATGGCCTTGCTGGAGATCCTGCTGGACGAGGCTGTTTTAATCTCTCTAGCACTATTCTAAATTGACAGAACAGGGAGTCAGAATAACAGTGGCTTCGCGTAGCAGAAGTTTTTATTATTGCCTAGAAAACATGTTGAACTGGTGGATTGTTTAGACACAGAGATGCATTTTATGTGTTACTTAGATAATATTGATTATGATCATTCTTTAAAGTCTTATTGCCCTGTTATCATTGACGGTTCCTTGCCTTTGTTGTTTATAACACCAACGCATTAGAGGCTCGTTCAGTTAATTTAAGTATAAATAAAAGCTTATTTCTCCTGAGATGCATTGGAATGCGGGATACCTCTTTTTTACTTCCCTTCAAAACACAGCAAAGAATTTTGCTTTGGGCAAGAGAATGAAGAAGGCTTTGATATTTATGAGCACCAATGACAATTGCTTGTGCGGTGATTACTTGAAAATAGAGAACTGTTTTCTGAAAAATACGATAGAGGAACACAACGCCGGATGAAAAAGAACCGCAGCACATTTATGGAATATTCACAGGCTGCTTACATCTGCTGCTTCTTACTTCTCTCAACTTGGTGGAATGCGTCGGTCAGAATGTTCTGTGGTACTAACAGAAGGTTCGGTTATTGTCTATACATCTATGCTTCTCATTAAACATACAATACAGTCAAAAATAAAGGATCTTTTTCTTATTAAACATACAATACAGTCAAAAATAAAGGATCTTTTTCTTATTAAACATATAATACAGTCAAAAATTAAGGGACTTTTTCTTATTAAACATACAATACAGTCAAAAATAAAGGATCTTTTTTTTATTAAACATACAATACAGTCAAAAATAAAGGATCTTTTTCTTATTAAACATACAATACAGTCAATAAGAGGTATTCTTCTTATTAAACATACAATACAGTCGAAAATAAAGGATCTTTTTGTTAGTAAACATACAATACAGTCAAAAATAAAGGATCTTTTTTTTTGTTAAACATACAATACAGTCAAAAATAAAGGATCTTTTTCTTATTAAACATACAATACAGTCAAAAATAAAGGGTCTTTTTCTTATTAAACATACAATACAGTAAAAAAAAAGGATCTTTTTGTTAGTAAACATAGAATACAGTCAAAAATAAAGGATCTTTTTTTTTGTTAAACATACAATACAGTCAAAAATAAAGGGTCTTTTTCTTATTAAACATACAATACAGTCAATAAGAGGTATTCTTCTTATTAAACATACAATACAGTCAAAAATAAAAGGATCTTTTTCTTATTAAGCAAACAATACAGTCGAAAATAAAGGATCTTTTTCTTATTAAACATACAATACAGTAAAAAAAAAAAGAGGATCTTTTCGTTAGTAAACATACAATACAGTCAAAAATAAAGGATCTTTTCTTTTGTTAAACATACAATACAGTCAAAAATAAAGGATCTTTTTCTTACTAAAAATACAATACAGTCAAAAATGAAGGGTCTTTTTCTTATTAAACATACAATACAGTCAAAAATAAAGGGAAAATTATCCCCCGTCACGTTCTGAATGGGCCATGTCGCAGCTGCATTAAGGAGGCAGTAATAAAATACCAAAATGTCTTACAGCCTCATTCACTTAAATGGGTCATGGTCGAGGTGGTAGACCAAAAAAGACCCCCTGGATTGAGACTTTAATCAGACCACCACCAACACAAATATAAAAAGAAATATTTTTTATTATAAATGCTAAAAATGGACGACTAGCGTTAAAAGCACAGTACGCAATGCAATGTACAGAATACAAAATAATAAAACAAACAGAACATAACAAACATAAGAAAATAGGTAGCACTTAGGCTCTTGTGGGGGTTATTGGGGCACTCATAATCCCTACGAGAGCCTAAGTGCTACCTATTTTCTTATGTTTGTTATGTTCTGTTTGTTTTATTATTTTGTACATTGCATTGCATACTGTGCTTTTGACGCTAGTCTTCCATTTTTAGCATTTATAATAAAAATATTTATTTTTATATTTGTGTTGGTGGTGGTCTGATTAAAGTCCCAATCCAGGGGGTCTTTTTTGGTCTACACTTAGGGATGGGACCACCACTATCTACTTTCTATTCCAGTGGGAGTCTTCCTTTTTTGTATGGTCGAGATGGTAGTGCCGAAAAACATTCTTGTACAACCCTGTCCTGTCCTTTGCAGCTTAAAGTGGTTGTAAACCCTTTCATATACCCAGTGAAGGGACTATCCTCAGGTGATACATAGAGATGAAACAAATCCTCCCACATAAGTTGTACCTGCTTATCTGCTGTATCCTCTTCTCTATAGCCGTTCAAAGTCCAGAATTTATAAAGCTAAAAACGATCAGTTGATGTTAAAAAAAAAGTTAATGTTTTTTTTATAACCTAACCCTGCTTTAAAAAAAACCTTAGAGGGCTTCACAGAACAGATGTATTTATATGGAGATTAAATTACACACAGGTGGACTCTATTTACAGGCCACACTTTTCAGATACTTATTTGTAAAAAAAATTGAAAACCATTTATCATTTTCCTTCTACTTCACAATTATGTGCCACTTTGTCTAGTGATGAGCTGAAGTTTGTAGTCCTGTAAAAGATAAAAAAAAGCTTGGCTTGCATACACACGGTCACACAAAAGTTCAATAAAAAACAACACTACGACGAGCCGAGAAAATGAAGTTCTATGCTTCCGAGCATGCGCCAAAAATTGAGAACATGCTCTCAATCTTTTGCTGGCTGGAATTCCGCCAGGAAAATTCAGGATAAGGGCTGGCTCACACCAAAATGCATTAGGTTGTGTTGGTGATCACAGTCCTAACGCATGGACAAGGCACCTTGATGGTGTGTGCTGTAAAAAAAAAAAAAAAAAAAAAGGCAGATAAAAAGAAAACAAACTGCAACACACAAAAAAAGAATAAAAACACACTGCAATGCCCATTGTCAGCACAATTCAGCAGATAAGTGCTACTTTTATGTGGTCGCACTCTATAATTTCATGCTCTACACCACTGCTCCGATATCTGGCAACTTACTGTATATCCAAAGCACTTGGTCACTAGTAGTGTACTGACAGCTCTCCTGCTTCCTGACCTTGATCTAAACATACTACGGTTGGGATCATTGACATGTAATATTATAGTTGACAATGCCAGGCGTCACTTAAAGATGTTGTTGAAGGCTCATCATAATTTTCCTTTGGAGTAGTTGAAAGAATAAAAGATTGTATACATAAAACCAGACAATAAACAGTTTTAATCCAAAGTAAATGTGCCCTGAAAACATTAGTTTCCCTTTTAGAGAAAAAAAGATTTTTCTTACAAGTGAATCGCTATATTTCACATCTATGGTTACATATCATCAGCGCCAGCGTAACCAATGACAAAAAAATTCCTTGCATTGACAACACTAAGACCATCATTTTACTCCATCAAAGAAAACCATAATTTGTATAAAAAGTATATAATTATTTTTAAAAAATTCCACCATTAAAACCAAACGCTGGATGAAAGAGTATTGGTTTCTCTTTCCAGAGTGCCTAATGTCCTATTTTCCTCCAGGACTGGAGTGTGAGATTGGAATTAAATATAGAATGAAAATCTTTCCTTTTGAAAAAAAAGTGACACAGACCTTACAAAGCGAATGGCTTTTCTTTTATTGAAGACACATATCAAACACGATAACTGTGTCTCAGAAGGCATGTCAGAAGGCATATTATGGTTGATTTAGTCTGTTTATTGATAGAAAAAAGCTTTTTCTTTCAAATATATACCAGGCAGTGGTAGTGTCAGAGAACTATTATATAAAAAAAAAAAAAAACAGAAAACGAGTTCTATGAACCAATTTTATGCTTAGAAAATGAACATTAATGCACTGAATTGAGAATGCGAGGTATGGAAATAAAGTAATAAAAACTAAAAAGCTAAATACAGTTAAAATACATGTATGAGAACTATTGTAAAGGATTTATTATTCTGTCTAGCAAGCCTCCTATTCAAGCACAGCTGCCTGACACCACTGAGAGGTCTTGAACCTCCATTCAGAACTCTCTGCAATTAAAGCTGAATGCCTAACAAACATAAATGACACAAACTAATGCAAATGTTCTATATTTAATAATACATCATTCAATGTATTTTTTAAATGCAAACAGTGTAAGTACTCGATTTCAACTTGTTATAAGCCTCTTGTAGTCCCAGAACAGCATAGCTCAGAGTGAAAAGACCTAGGAAGTGTGTTGAATGATGTTGGCCATGCAAGAGGCAGCGCCGGTATGAATGTGGGTATTGCAGGAAAAGCTGCTTTTTTTTATTATTATTTTAATGCAACGGTAGGCAACCTCTGAGAGGTAGATATTTACCTGAGCAACATGAAAGAGAGCTGCTGCACCCTCTTCTATTTATTTATATATTTTTTTTTAAATGAACTAGCAAGGCCCCAATAAAAAGGATGTCAAGAAGAAAACTTATAAAAATATAATAAAAACAGTGACAAGTTTGTCTTGTCTACAGTCAAGTCATTGAGGGAACCATGAATGCCAACATGTACTGTGACATACTGAAGCAGAGTATTATCCCCTCCCTTCGGAGACTGTGCCACAGGGCAGTATTACAGCATGATAACCCCAAACACACCGCAAAGATGACCACTGCCTTGCTAAAGAAGCTGAGGGTAAAGGTGATGGACTGGCCAAGTATGTCTCCAGACCTAAAACCTATTGAGCATCTGTGGGGCATCCTCAAATGGAAGGTGGAGGAGTGCAAGGTCTCTAATATCCACCAGCTCTGTGATTACATACACTTACAATGTTACAAATATGAACAGCCTTTGACATAGATAATTATGCCGCTGGGGATTGCAGCGCTGTTTCCTACCCACTGCAGCTCGGCTTTCCAGCTCAGCTCGTTCAAGGAGATCCCCAGAAGGCATGCTCACGTTCACTGATGGTCATCGTATAGCCCCACACTGACGTGTTTCATCATCTGAGGGTGTGGCTCTATATCTGGGTATATACGATGGATAAAGTATATCGGGTATCTCTTGTATATAGCAAGATAGAGCAACAACCTCAGATGATATCACAGATGACGAAACGCGTTAAAATGGGGCTATCCGACAACCATCAGTGAACGTGAGCACTCCTTCTGGGGATCTCCTTGAACGAGCTGGAAAGCTGAGCTGCAGCGGGTAAGAAACAGCGCTATGATCCCCAGCAGCATAATTATCTATGTCAAAGGCTGTTCATATTTGTAACATTGTAAGTGTATGTTCTATTAGGGGGGAACAATTTTAATAAATTCAGTTTAAAACGGGATTACGCTGTGGACTCTTTTCTCTTTCTATGTGAATGAGCTTTTAAGTGGTTGTCCTGGTTTCCCATCAACAACAGGATCAGCAAGGATTGATTGCAAGATCAAGTGTTTGGAGCCTATTATCCAGCAGTGTCTGGTAAGAGTCTGATCCATAGGGGATTCTTTACCCCCGATTATACATTGGTGATGGTGAAAATGTTCCATTGAGTATTCAAACATTCCCGTTTTTTGCACTGTAATACACCGTTTTGATATAGTCATAACAAATATTTTGTGGACTATAGTATTGCCTTGTATGAACTGCTTTTAAACACACTAATGACAGTGGGATATCATCTGTTAATTAACGCTGCCTTGACGAATGTATTCATTTGTGTATGTGTAGAAGTTTTATAACAGTTTCTGGTATGGAATTAATTGTTGACTTAATAAAGTTGTTTTATATCAAAAATCTCCCTTACAAATTATTCTCTGATCTTTATGTGATCTTTGGTTATGATGGTACATAATAGAGGGGGCAACTTTTCCTTAACACTGTATTCACACTTGTGTGATGTGTTGCACTGCGTTATCACATGCGAGTGGCAAAGCATTAAGGCAGCCAATACATTATAGCACAGCACAATGCATGGTATGCCCTCATGGGTGATCCTGTACTTCCTACGATGAGGGATACCTTTGATAAAGTCCCGGGAGCCTGACGGAATGCGTCAGAGCCAGGGCTTGTGACGTCACCCCGTCGTTGTAGAAAGTACAGGATCACCCATGAGGGCAGCAGGGCCGAGTACTTGCGGAAGATTTTGTGACCCCAGGGGCAGATCTGTATTAAATAAATTTTGTTTTACAGTATTACACTATGCTATTTCCTTCTTTATTCTTATGTTGCCATCATCTATGAGAGACCACACTTGCAGGAGTCCACTGTTGGGAGCTTAAGAGACACTGGATTGAGACCCCAAAGGGGAAGGTGCTACTTGGCCTAATTGGGGGACGCTCTGGAAGGTGAGTGCATAGTGTAACTGGAGGAGGGTCCACTTGGTGTCAAGTCAATCGTTTGCTAGTATTCACCACTGGATTGTATGTGGATAGCAATTTGTTTACAGAAGATACCACTGGATATATGGCCTTAGCTTTTGACTTTTTTGACATATGTGTTATATTTCCTTTGTCCACTAGAGGTCACTGGTTACATACACACTATATTTTGTTGTTTGTAATATTATTAGGTCCTATATTTAACACTCCCACTAGGGGGACTATAATATATATATATTTTTATATATATATATATATTTATATATTTTATTTTTTTTATATAATATTTTGATTATATGTTCATATTGTATAGTAAGTTTATCTTCTCTATAAAGGAGGTAGCACTTCACATTTATTCTTTTTTTATCTTTTTGTATATATTGTAGAATACGCACTTCCTTCCTACTCCTGAAGAAACTGTGTAGTCAACAAAACGCGTTGAGAATTTTTGCTCATGAAGGACTTCATCTCTCTCATCAGCAATACTAAATTATTAGAAAAAATTAAATACCGCGCTCTAAACTAAAAAGTGAATTAAATGCTAGGAGTATGGCTGCAGTTCAAATTTGTAAGATATGTACAAACAACGTGATCATGAAATTAAAAAAAAGCTGCGCGAAAAATTAAACTAAAATATGCAGTGACAAAAATAAATTATTGTAATATTGCACCAGATAATCACTATAATGAACATTGAATCACAATAATAAATGAATATGCAATACGTGATAAGTAACCAATACTCAACTCAGGAGAATAATGGAAAATTATATATAAAAGTCCAGTGAGATAAGTGAAAGTGGTGACTTAGAAAAATCCTTCTGTGCAGACAAGACACTGATACTTGTGAACCTCTACCACACAACATATGCGCTTACCTGAAGGCAATCGGTGTAAAGCCTGAAGTATTAGATCAGCATCCGGACATCAGACCGACAACGGCAGGAATTGGCTGTGAGTGCACTGAGAACAAGCCAGGGGATCCCAACTCAATAGGCAGACCAGCAAGCAACGATCACGGTCTCAGTGGAAAAAGAAACTCACCATAGTGTAAATCCATAGAAAACTATTTATTGTAGCAAAACATATTGCACTTACATTGATAAAAACGATAAAAGTTCATAAAAGGAAAATGCCGGCTGGCTTGCAGACACCCGTATTAGACAGCGATGACGTCAGCACATCTCCCTCCCGACATACGTTTCGTCAAAGAGTGACTTAGTCATGAGGAACTTTACACCGCTTGCCTTCTGGTAAGCGCATATGTTGTGCGGTGGAAATTCACAAGTATCGGTGTCTTGTCTGCACTGAAGGATTTTTCCAAGTCACCACTAGGGATGAGCCGAACACCCCGGGTTCGGTTCGCACCAGAACCTGCGAACGGACCGAAAGTTCGAACCCTATTAGTTACAATGGACGCAAACGTTTGAAAGCTAAAGTGCTAATTATAAAGGCCAATATGCATGTTAATGTCATAAAAGAGGTTTGGGGACCCGGATCCTGCCCCAGGGGACATGGATCAATGCAAAAAGAAGTTTTAAAAACTGACGTTTTTTCGGGAGCAGTCAGTCATTTTAATGATGCATAAAGTGAAAAAAAAAGTGAAATATTCCTTTAAATATGGTACCTGGGGGGGTGTCTAAAGTATGCCTGTGAAGTGACATGTGTTTCCTGTGTTTAGAACTGTCCCTGCACAAAATGACATTTGTAAAGGGAAAAAAAGAAGCCATTTAAAACTGCTTGCTGCTTTAATGTCATGTCTTGTCCAGGCAATATGGATGAAAATCTTTGAGAAAAATGGCATGGCTACCCCATCACCCCCCTACCCCAGCCCCTTTGGGTCTTGTATGGATATTAAGGGGAACCCTGCACCCAAATTAAAACCCTATACCTACAACCCTATATACTCTGAACAGCAGTATACAGGTGGTGCAAACAAGACAGGGACTGTAGGTATATACTGTATGTATGTATGGACTGCTGGTGTATACTGTGCTGTGTTGGAGGCACACAAAACACACTAACTCCTGCAGATGGCTGTCTTAGGTGACAACAGGGCAGATACAGTGTAAGGTGGTTTAGTGTGCTACTGCTGTGCTATACTCACACAGCACACACACACACTAACTACTGCAGATGGCTGGATTGGTAGAGATTGAGAACAGCACTGAGAAGAATAAAACTACCCTGACTATTTTTCCTCTTTCCCTACACTAATCCCCAGAATCCACAAGCAGATAATGCACAAGCAGACACTGTACAGTACAGTACAGTCTGTCACTGTTCCTAACGCCGGAACACACTACATGAGGCCGCCGGCCTTATATAGTGTGGGGCGTGTACTAAACCCCCTGGCCAATTATTGCTCTCCTCGCCGCTGGCTCTATGATTGGCCAAGCATGCGGGGTCACAGTGCATGATTGGCCAATCATCAGCCAGCAATGCACTGCGACTGGCGCAGTGCATTGTGACCGTTCGCATCACACGAATTTGATGCGAACAGTCCTGAGAGTTCTGGTTTCGACGAGCGGTCGAACGGCCAATGTTCGATTTGAACACCGGGCCCATCCCTACTTATCACGTATTGCATATTCATTTATTATTGTGTTTCAATGTTCATTATAGTGATCATCTGGTGAAATATTTCAATAATTTATTTTTGTCACTACATTTTTTGCACGGGTTTTTTCTATTTCATGAATACTAAATTATTGTTGTGATGACCAAGGTCCACAATGCTATTCATTGAGTGCTCTTTATGAGCCAGGAAGGGGTTACTACCCTTTTATCCATTAATGCATGCAATTTTTATGGAAGATTTTTGAATAATAAAATCAATATTGTTTTTCTTATTGGAGTGTTGTAATGCCTTTTATAGCACTGTTTAAAAATGCCAATTATTTAAACAAGTTTTTCATCTTGGTTTTTTTTTGTCAATTACATTCAGTGCTAAGTGTCCCACATGGCAACTGCATTTCTTGTCTGTTTAAAATAAGCTCAAATGTTCTAAAAAGCAAGGATTTTTTTTTATTATTATTAAAATCCCCCATATACTATTATGGTAAGTTGAAGGCATTTTACAGTAGCTAAAATAGTCCATTTGCTATGGATGAATTTTAAATAGGCTCTAAGACTTAATTTACAGACTCTCTCAGCAGTTCATAAATGTTACGGCGAGGGGGGGGGGGGGGGGGGGGGCAGTATGTTTTCGTTATTTCCCTGGAAAAGCACATTATGAAAGCTTGTGTTCTGCTCTACTAATTCATAGTTTTGTTAGTAAGTGTTGTCAGCACTTGTCATCAAAGCAAAAGCCAAGGACTTGAACATCGAAAGATTTTTTTTTTTTTTTTTTTTTTTTAAGTACTAACCATTTTTGTGGAAATGAAATTTTCCTTTTTTTAAAAAGCCTAAAGTATGGACATTGAACAAAAGAATAAACAGCTGCAACATTTTACAACCTGGTGAACCATGTATGCCGGTATCCTAAAAATAAGATTCAAAGTCATTTTAGTTGTCATCTATATTTCTTGGCTGAATAGCTTGTCGCTTTTCCGGTATTGAACTACAGTGTTCACATAAAAGTAAAAACTAAGTGACCACAAAAAAGTTTTCAGATTAGCATGTAGCTTGTATCAGATGCAATGCAATTTAAAATAAAATAAAATAATATATATATATATAATTAATATATATATATATATATATATATATATATATATATAAAAAAGGAAGAAGAGGGGGGACTCATTGGTCCTGCTAAAACCTTCCTAGGTGTGGACACAAAAACATGAACACCAGTATAGGCACTTTTTTTGCCCTTGCTCTCTAGGTAGTATGCCAATGCATTACAAATGGGTGAGACATCCAAGGACAAATCATTGAGGCCGGGTTCACATATGTGCGACAGCGGGTTTGTGCATCAGGTCCGATGCGTGTCTGTTCACCGGTTCAGGTCTGAATTTTTGCCAGAATTCGCACCTGAACCTGACTCAAAACACACACACAGGACCCTTTTGCAATCAGCTCCGCAGGTGGCCTGGACCTGTGTGAACCAGCTCCATTGAGAGCCAGTCACATTCGCATACGAATTGGACGCGGTGGAATCCACATCCAATTTGCACATATGTGAACCAAGTCTAAAGCCTCGTACACATGATCCGATTGTTGGCCAACTGAGAGTCTGATTTTTGTCCAAAGGGCGTGTGCCAGGAACTTGTCTTGCATACTAATGGTACACAATTGTCGGCCAACAAACACGAACGTAGTGGCATACTACAAGGAATTTCAGCTCTTGAGCGCCACCCTTTGGGCCCTTTCTGCTCATTTCGTGTTTGGTGAGCATTGATTCCGAGGATGCCTGTTTGTACTTTCGACTTGTGTGACAGATTGTGTACTGACAATACAAAAATCAGACAACAGACCGTTGTCCGCCAAAAATTTACTAGCCTACCATCCAACATTTGTTGGCCGAAAGTTGGACAACAATTGTCAGAAGAAGCGTACTAACGGTCAGATTTTAGGACAGCAGTCTGTCAGCAGACAATCCCCTGCCAACAATCTAATCGTGTGTATGAGGCTTTATACTCATTTAGCTGGAAGCATGGCAAGACTTCATCAGGGAAGAATAGTAGCCGTAAATGGCCCTTGGATGTGGAAGGGAAATAGGGCTTATCATCGTTGGTTTTCTTGTGCAGAAGGAGGTGAGGGAATATATGTTCAACAGCACAGCCATTTTTATTTATTTTTGTGTACATTTGGGAGGGGCATTTTCTTCATGTTTTTGCTTTCTTAGTTCAGCTATACACGCACATGCAGTCTATTGAGTGAGTTGGAAAGAGAAGCAGCAAGAACTTCTGCAAATACAAAAATGGGAGGCAGACCTCATCCCAACCACTGTTCTCTGGAAGGTAATGCTCTCTGGTTAGCCATATTTTTAAACACTACAATGGTAAAATGACACAGTTTACAAAATGTGTTTAACCACTTGCCGACCGGCGCACGACGATATACGTCGGCAGAATGGCACGTACAGGCAGGAGGGCGTATATATAAGTCCCTCCTTTAAGCCTGTCCGTGCCATCGGGAGCGCCGTGCTCCCGCGCCGGTCGGGACCCCCGTGAGTCTGGTCGCGGTCCCCGTGGACTCGATCGCCGCGGGGACACCCGCGATCGTCTCGCGGGAAGGCTGAACGGGGAGATGCCGAGATAAACAGCATCTCCCCGTCCTGCCTAGCAACGCCGATCTCTGCTCCCTGTGATTGGAGCAGAGATCAGCATTCACTAGCTGACAGCCACGCCCCCCCCCCCCACAGTAAGAAACACACCCCTAGGCATACTTAACCCTTACACTGCCCCCTTGTGGTTAACCCCTTCACTGCCATTTATACAGGAATCAATGTATTTAAATAGCATTGATTGCTGTATAGATGACAATGGTCCCAAAAATGTGTCAAAAATGTCCGATGTGTCCACCATAATGTCGCAGTCACAAAAAAAAAAAAAAAAAAAAAAAAAAAAAAAAAAAAATCGCAGATCGCCGCCATTACTAATAAAAAAAAAAAATTATTAATAAAAATGCTATAAAACTATCCCCTATCTTGTAAACGCTATAACTTCAGCGCAAACCGATCAATAATCGCTTAATGCGATTTTTTTTACCAAAAATATGTAGAAGAATACGTATCGGCCTAAACTGAGGAAAAAAAGTTTTTTTTATATATTTTTTGGGGATATTTATTATAGCAAAAAGTAAAAAATATTGATTTTTTTTCAAAATTGTCGCTCTATTTTTGTTTATAGCGCAAAAAATAAAAACCGCAGGGGCGATCAAATACCACCAAAAGAAAGCTCTATTTGTGGGGAAAAAAGGACGCCAATTTTGTTTGGGAGCCACGTCGCACGACTGCGCAATTGTCAGTTAAAGTGACGCAGTGCCGAATCGCAAAAAGGGGCCTGGTCCTTTGGCTGCAAATTGGTCCGGTCTGAAAGTGGTTAAAGCGAAACCCCTCACTGGGGACGTTATGTCACTCCTGCATTTAGAGCTCCTTACTGGCATTTCAAAGAATCTGGGTACGAAAGATCAGGGTGGATGCACAGAGAAACCTCCAATATACAGCATTTATATTGTGTAGGCAAAACATAAAATATGTAGCAAGATTTGAAGAACCGATCATTCAATAAAAAACGTGCATCAGATGCTAGTGACAGATGGCATGCTGACTAGAGTTTAAAGTATTTTGGGTGCAGAACGGTCACAGAAAAGATGCAAAAAATGTCCCTAAATCTTTTTCAAACACTTTTTACCTTGGAGGAACCCTTGGCAAAAAGTTCTCAGATGTCAGGGTACCCCTGAAACATTTTCAGATCTACAGCTCTCAGAAAACTGGATCTGATCAACAAGCTATAGATATAACCACAAAATTAACAAACAGCATTAAATAGAATAAATATTTTTTTTGCACAGATGCTGAATTGTGGTTCGAACTTGAGATGAGCACACAGGGAGTTGCATTCCTCCACATGCAGAGAAGCTCCAGTTGCAACATGCCTTTTCCCCTTGATCCCTGTTAACCCTCCTCTCATACATTCCAGGTGATATCACATACAAGAGCCTGGGACCACACAGGGTTCCTCAACTGGAGTTCTGAGAGAAGTCCCCAGGGAATCAATATTGCTCAATGCAGTCTTCAGTACACACTGACCGTGCGCATTGATACCCGATGCCTCCTCTGTAGTTGGTGCTTCTGTGAACTCAGAGGTCGATTTTGTCAGAATCCATATGGCAACCCAACAATATCAGTATATAATTACATTGGTAACAGAGTAAAACTAATATACAGTAGAGAATTAAAACATTTTATTAAAGTAAAGATGATATACAGTACATAAGACATTTTATTAGAAGCATATAAATATATGAAGTAATAAAACCCACTTATCTACAGACATTTTGTAAAAAAAAACGTATCATACTACTTTACACAACAGAACAAAAAAGGGATGGTTAAAATGATCCTACCATTAGACACAAACTAAGAACAAATGTTATAAAAATTATTAAAAACAATAAAAAATGAATGGCTTAAAATAAGAGGAGAATTAAAACCTGCCAAGAAGTATAATGTGCCCACTTAGCATAAACCGAATGCAAGCTATAACAACCAGTCAGAACTATTGTAGTCCATCTAGCCTAAGTAGGTATACAGGGGTCGAAAAGTGTCCCAAAACAGTCAGTTCGGCAGTTATCGGATGACTTTTGGCCCGTGTGTATAGCTTCTGTTAAACAAGAATGCTGGAAAATCAGCAGCCAACCAACGCTTGCAGCCAATGGCTGCAAGCGCTGACCAGTGTGTTCTGGCGGAGAGGCGGTCCCCCTGTCCGAACACAATAGCACAACGGGGAGATTGCTGTACTAATATTGCAATAGTTAGTACAGCAACCCCCTTAGTTTTTTTAGTTCAGCAAAAAAAAAAATAACTTAGTGTGTACCAGGCCTAAACCTGACCAAAGACATGAGACAATTGAAGTCAAATTTGATTACAGTGATCGCCAAACTTATATCTGGGCATCAGCAGACATCTAACAGCCAACCATTAGCCCAAGATATTCAAGTGCTGGGAGTCGTCTCATCCCCTACATAGCAGGGCATGAAATCAGTCTGCAAGACCTCCAAAAATGGTTGAATTACACCTGCATGTCCACCTTAAGCTTCTGAAATCTGACTCCTTGTTATGGGTTACTACGAAATTGTTTGCAACTTGTTTTTTTTTTCTTTTCATTTTTAAAAACCTAACAACATACACCACAGGCAAAAGACAAAGTTGATATTGGACAGGTAGGAAGTGTGAAGTATTGTGTCAGAGATCCTCTAAAAATGAATGGCTGTGTTCCCTCCCACTACAAGCCAAATAGAATTTAGATAGTAGTAAATGTGTTAGGGGAATGGAACTCCGAGAGGAAACGTAGAAAGAACCCATGTACATGAACCCCAACTGTTGCCGAGATGGGTAAGGAATCTGCCTATTTTAAAAACAGTCATCAACTATTTGTGACTAAAGTGTAACATTTAGCAAGGCAGCAACTACTATGCCTGCCATAAAAGCACACGGTTCATTTACAAAACGTGTAACAAAGTCTCAAACGTTGAGCAGCACTAATTATCTGGGCATCAGTGACATTTTTTAAGCACACTACAAAGGTAAGGCACCACTGGGAGTTTGTTAGATCTGTGCGATGACAGTCACTAAAAAGATTCAGCAAAAACGAGCCAGTATACCCTTTGTAGAGAAATACAGAGACCTAACCCTTTACATTCTCTCACAGGTGACAGCTACAAAGTCACATCGTGTGACAATAACTGAAGGATGCAACAAGTCTTCACATCTGAGTCGGACCCGGTCTGTTCTTATTGATCGAATCAAAGTCGATGACTATACTTTTTCTCTTGGGAACAAATTTCCTTAAAAATATAAAATATATAGGTTAGTTATATGCCAAAACTAGTTTTCCAACTGTAAAATGAGAAACAAAAAAAAATAAAATAAAAAGGGGAGGGGGGGGGATAGATACATTGCCTAGGCTTCACGCTCTCTCTAGAGGAGCCAATTATAGTGCCCCATGCAGAGAGAATCCTTAGAAGGGATAGACTGAAACAAAAAGACACATGGGGTTGCTGAGGCTGTGTGTTTTTCAGCTAACGGAGATCATAAATTATCAGGAAAGGAAAACATTTTCTAACAACTGAACTCCAGGAGTTGGTTTCATTGCTAAAGTTTTTTCCTTTGTGCAAAATGCACTACCAGTCCCCCCCCCCCCCCCTCCCTATTGCTCTGTTAAACTTAAATTTATAAACTTAAAGACCTAAAGACCTACAGTGCATTTAAAAAAAAAACTCAGCTACTGTAACAATCCTGCCCTGTTAGACAATATAATGGAAAGTGAAGCTAAAAAAAAGGGAGGGCCTGAACTGTGGAAGCCATACTCACAAAAGTCAAAAGGACTAGTCACTAAAATTGCCTACAGACTCCTTGCTGATGATCACTCCCCCCCTCCCCTCCACCCACCATGTTCTGCACCGTAGATGTTAGCCATCTTATCAGAAACAGGGCTTGGCTTCCGCATGTCAAGGCTGCACCACAATGACTGGTGGTCTAATGACTCCAGAGTACGGATTCAGAATTAATGAATTAGAAGCAGGGAGATGCTTTCACTGCAGGTCCTTAGGTACAGGTTCCTCTCTGGAATGAGAACAGTGAGCAGCAAAATCTCATGGAAATAGCAGTCAGAGGTAACAGTGCCTCAGACAATCTCTCTCACCACAGATATACAGGCTCAGAATGTCTAGGAACTGCACTGCTGTTTCTCAGAAAGAATTTGCAGTGAACGTTTCTAGATCTTCCATATGACAAAGCAAATCTTCAGGTCTACTTAAGAAGAAAAAAAACAAAAAAGAAACACACACACACACACACACACACACGTACCACAGTGCTCCAACTACAAGCCGACAAGTGCAAAGGATGTCAGATTTTGTAGTTCATTCACACACACAGAGCTGTGTGAATGAATGAATGATGCGGCTGTGTGGGCGTAACCCCGGATGGCCATGCCGATTTCAAAAAGTGACAGCTAGTCACAGGAAGGCGGGGGAGGTGTAAAATCAGGCAGCGGAGGTGTAAAATCAGGCAGCAGCTGCAGCATTGGGAACAGGTTACATGTTCCACTCTAAAAAACGGGTGGACCATATAACATGTTCACAAAGGTCAACTTCTCCTTTAAACTGGCTATACACTGTGTGAACCTGAGCCGGTACCTCATGATTTGGCCGAAATTCGCTTTGTAGGTGGCCCTGCCAGCCCCCTCCTTCACAATAGCCTTGAACTGAAAAATCAAATGAGTCAGGTGGAAAAATGTCAGCCGATCTAATACAATAGGCTAGAGGGGCATTAATCCATGCATGCTGTATAGTATAGATGGCAAAATCTGTTTAGACTCGTGGCTGAACAAAAAAAAAAAAGTAAAAATTATCTATAAAACGTATTTGGCCAGACTTAAAGGGGTTGCAAAAACGGAATGTTTTTGATCTTAATGCATTCTATACATTAAGACAAAAAGCCTTCTGTGTGTAGCAGCCCCCCCCCCCCCCCCAAGACTTACCTGAGGTCCCTCTCTGTCCAGCGACATCCATGAATGTCTCAGCCGTCCAATATTCTACTTCCTGATTGGCTGAGACACAGCCGTTAGCTCCCGCTGCTGTCACTCAAAATCAGCTAGTCAATCAGGGGAGAGAGGGGGCAGGGCTAGTGCTAGGCTCTGTGTCTGAATGGACACAGGAAGCTGTGACTTAGCTTGGGTGTCCCCATAGCAAGCTGCTTGCTGTGGGGGCACTGAACAGGAGGGAGGGGCCAGAAGCACAAAAGAGGGACCCAAGAAGAGGGGGATCCGGGCTGCTCTGTACAAATCCACTGCAACAGAGTAGACAAGTATAACATGTTTATTTTTATAGGAAAAAAAACTAGCCTTTACAAAGACTTTAAGATTAATTAACAGTTCTGTTATATAGCCACTAGCAATAATCCCATGTAAAACCTGACAGTTTTTTTTTGATTGATCAACTTTGGTACATTCAGCCTGCTCATGCATGGTTTGAATCTCAGACAGTCCCTGCTGAGTCGGCCGAGATTTGAATAGTCTATGTCTGGCTTTAAAGAAAGCAAGGGGATGGGTTGTCCAGGTTTTATTTTTTTGTTATTGTACGCACAATTTTGCTTTATTTGGCACAAAAGTACAGATCAAAGAAGAAAAAAAAAACATGTAAAGGATAAAAACTGCTCTTACGTGTATTTGATACCAGCCAGATCAAACATGAACCTTGCAGCCTTCATTTCTGGAGAGTCATGGTACTTATCAGACATATAGATCACTTCTTTAATGCCTAAACAAAAATATAGATTGCATCAGTCGTTTTAGAATGAAGGCAATAAAAAAGACTGTCCAATACATAGCTACTCTACTACAGGACCGCAAAATAGCCAGAACCTTTAATATACAAAAGTGCGCATTTTAAAGTCAATCTGAATTGATATTATGCACTAAACAAATACTGAAACTGCACTCAGAGCTCCTTCACATCTGACACTGCCCTGAATGTAAAATGTACTCAACTCTCAGCTTTCTGTAATTGGCTTTATTTATTGCCAATGAGTGTTAAGTTCTACAATTACTCACCTGCTTGTATGATTAGCTTGGCACATTCATTGCATGGAAACAAAGCAACGTACATGTCGCATCCTTTTACATCTGCTGAATTCTTGTTCATAATGGCATTCAGCTCGGCATGGCAAACTGTTAAGATAAAGTATAAGGGCTATAATACACCACTAGACGGCACGCAGTCATATGTCAATTAAGACAGGACATACAAAGATTGTACAAAAATGAAAAAAAAAAAAAAAAAAGAGAAGAAGGAGGAGGAGTACAAAAATTGCTTTCAGGTAAAAATTTCAACACAAAAACAAAGTCACTTTTTAAAGAGTAACTTCACTCTAGGGCTGAAACAACTAATCGATTAATCGACAACTAATCAATGAAATTAATCGATTACTATTTTCATAATCGATTAATTGGCCAGTAATATAATGGGGTTAAAAAAACTAAAACGAGCCCTTTATAGTACAAAAAGAGCAAATAATCGCTACTGTAAATATTACTTTCACAGTTCTACAGTAAAAAAAAAAAAACCCTTACAGTAGTGATTATCTGCTTTTTTTTTTTGTACTATAAAAGGGCCCATTTTAGTTTTTTTTAACCCCCATTATGTTACTAAACATCACAGGCCTGGTTCACATCGATGTGTTTGTTGGTGCTTTTTGCAGAAACGCACTACAGTTCATTTACATGGTTACTATGGGACACGTTCACATCTGTGCTTTTTTCAGCTGCTGCGTATATGGAAAGGGTCAGGGACTTTTTTTTTTTTTAACACAAAACTGTGCTTTTTTGGTTCAATATACTTCAATGGAGAAGCTGCAGAAAAGCATGTAATACCTTTTTGCAGCAATTTGTGTTTTTTAATCTGCCCAACAACTAATTGGCCAAAAAAAAGTATAAATCTCTTCTGTCTGTTATTCTCAGAGTGGATTAAATATTTTGCTCCCTAACCATATAGTTGGTTATTTATATTTATCACTGCATAGAGATATTTAAGAATAAAGCCTTTTTTTTTAAACTTTACATATTAACTAAATTATACACCACACTGATCTATATGTCTGATAAGTACCATGACTTTTTTTTTTTTTAGTCATCAGCCGATTAATCGAAACAATAATCGGCCAACTAATCGATTATGAAAATAATCGTTAGTTGCAGCCCTACTTCACTCTCTCAATCAACATTGATTATTTAAAAATCCTTATTCTGCCAACATTAATAAATAGATAGGAATATAGATATATTTACTGGTTTTAAACTTTTTTTTTTTTTTTTTTTTACATTTCTTCAGTTACTTCCTGGGTTCCATGCCTAGGAGAATGTCATACATCCCAGGAGACTTCAGGAGGGGCTTTCTCCAAAAAGTAAATGTTACAGGAATCATATGCCCTTAGCGTTTCTGGCTGCGGCCATCTTGACTAGGGTGTGTTTTTTAAAGTGATCTCTCAACAAAATAAAGCATGGAGACATGGATGGATGGGAAAGTTTGCTTTGAATGTTAAAACATTAAATTGTATTTTTTTGTTTTTTGTTCAGATGCAGTGTAGTTTTGCTTTAAAGACCAATTCCACACAAAAACATCGTTAAAAGGCTTCGATAACGATAACATATGTAAATGAGCCAAAAAAAGAGGAGGTATCATGAGAAAGATTTCCCATTTTAAATAACTGCACAATTCTTACAATATCTTCTTGCTATGTGCAATGCAGACCAGACAGATATGGGTCGGGCAGGGGACTTTTAAGAGACTAATTGCAATAAAAGCCAAAGTTAAAGCAAGCCTGTCATAAATTGAAAACCAATGAAACAAGGCATTTGCACATGCCTCTAAAATCTCAAGACCACCCCAGGAGCCCCCCCAATGAACTCCAGCTTTAACTTTCCAATTTGGAGAAGCCCACAGCCTAAACACACCCCAGCATTACACAATGTTAAGCAGACAGCTCACATTGGTGCGCACAATGAATTCAAGACTGTGGAGGGCCTAACTGCCCAATTACTGGGCCAGAAGAAAGGCCTTTCAAACTTGTATAAACTGTTTTTTTAACAGACATAAGCAGGCAACTGATGTGCCCTCAGCTTCACTTGATTGTAGTTATGACAGATATGAAGAAACTGTCATCTGAATTGGCCATGTATTTTGTGTACATTCATGATCATTGGAACAAGAATGATTTATAAGACGTCCCCTATTGTTCACAGTGTTGTAGATGGCAGTGGCGGTTGGCAGTACCACAGCTGATGAGGGGGAAGCTGATGTAGTGTTTTGGGGGTAAGAGAGCTGATGGTGGAAGGGAGACAATTGTGGTTGTTTGGTGCACAAGAGTCGATCGTGAGGGGAGATAAAGCACATCACAGACATGGTAAACAGGATGACATATGGGTACGTCAGAAATATAAAACCAAGCAAGGGATGGTGTGAAAGATTCTCAGGAAACCGCACCACAATACTGATCACTCTGGGAGGGCACAGAGGGCAGAATATGGAGTGGTTGGAAATTTTACCTCTACCAGACAGAGGAAAGGAGACAATATCTGTAATAAAAGGGGGTTGGAAGTTCAGAGGACATTAAAGTGTTACTAAACCCAGGACTCTGCATTCATCATATCTGTCTCCCACAGTACATGGAAATTAAATAATTTTAGTAAATATACCTTTTCTCACCAGCAGTATATAGCAGTCTTGTGATTACCATCAGTGTCCGGCCGAGCACGGTTAAAGCTTGTAGGAGGAGTTTTCATTCTCCTCTGACTGTCCTATAATGCTGTAGAACCCCTGACCCTGTCTGGACAGTGCCGATTGGCCCTGTGCTGATCACATGCACACTCTTAAGAAAAAAAAATAAAAAAAATAATAATTCTCTAGCAATACACACCAAACTGAACATGTGCAGATTGCCCCCAAAGCTGTTCTATCAGTAGATGGATTGGCGACAGTGGAAGAAGGGGAGGATCAAAGAAGACAGGATCAAACAGCCTTTTTACACAATGCAAGGGATTAACCCCTTAGGTTCCACAGTGAGTAAACCAAGCATGCTTTACAGCATATACAGGCTGGTTTTACTGTTGTGGGTTTAGTAACACTTTAAGGCTGGCATCAGAGAGCAGCTGAGGGAGCTGGGACATAAGAGGAGGGACGTCCATGAACATAAATAGGGGTATTTTGGATAGATTGCATTAGGGAAAAAGATAAGAGCGTGGGACAATATCATAGAATGGAAGACCGAGAAAAGCCAACAGTGAGCATAGCCAACACCAGCTTCTTATGAAGAACAGGCAGCTGAGATACAAGCAGATGACATCAGGGACCAGGAGAGATGGGAAGAAGTGCAGCCAATCCTGCATGCAGCGTGTAGATGAGCACAGTGAAGACAATGAAGTTTAGGGCCGAACGGATGACATGAAAGAGCATGTCACCAGCACACCAAGGATCTCCAGAGTGGGTCCAAAGCTTTAATCAGTGATCACATCATTACAGCAGATTGCAACGTTTCAGAGCCAAGGAGGACCCCTTCATCAGGCATGTGGCTCCGAAACGTTGCAATCTGCTGTAATGGTGTGATCACTGATTAAAGCTTTGGACCCACTCTGTAGACCCTTGGTGACATTCTCTTGCTCTGACTTGACATGGTTCCAGCCGGTGGTCGCTTCAGCATTTCTACAGGAATGTATGCTTTGGGAATAGTGCGTCGGATGACATGAAAGGAACAAAAAACTGGGAGGAACAGAGGAGGGCAGACTGCTCCGTCTTGTTTGGGGTTAGCATCCCAAGATGTTAGCTAGTCACAATTAGACAGAAAAAGCTGTAGCAACATTCTCACTTGCACAAAAATTGGATTTCCTCTTAAAACTATAAAAGGTTATTAATCTTTCTACTTATTTACATAGACACACTCAAAATAGCAACAGAATGGAGCTTCAACTTATTCAGCACAGTAATTGAGGAAAACATTACATAGGAGTTTTTTCTCCAGCAGTAGACCAACTCTAAAGAAAGATTGCTGCTGAACTTGCAAATGCTCCATGGCATCATCTGTTTCTGTTGTAAAGGCACACAAATCCTCATCAGACTATGCACAGGACAAATCATTAGGCTTACAAAGCCTGTGTGGCCAATTCCTGGAGACAAACAATTTACCTTATAAAGAAGTTACCAGAAATAAAAATATAAAACCTATAGTTGGAAACTTGCAGAATCCCATTTCATCTACATAGCAGATTCATAAGGGGCAGCAGCTGGGCTCTTTGTGAAATATTAGAACATCACAAATAAGCTCATTTTTACCGGAGCACAAATTCTATTTCAGCAGTTTGGAAGGAGAATAAATGAGAAGTGCTTATTTAAAGGGCAAGAAAGCCCTTCCTCTCCCAGTTCTGACAAAATTTGGTTAAGATTGTTTTGATGCATCCATCAAGCTATCGTGCGCGAGAGAAGAAATGGAAAGGCACTCGATCATGATATAATAGAAAAAGACTGCAGCTGATGTAAAAAGGAAAAAAAGAAATATAGAGGCATTTGTGGTTTTGTTTTTACACAGCTTTCAACAGAGTAGACCTTCCACATAAAGTTGACTCTGCTCCCAGAGACGTCAGGCCTTTCTCTACACACCATTAGAACACTGACAGCCATTACTTTTGATATGCAAGACAGTGCGGGTTTAAACAACAAAAAGAAGTCAAGAAATAAATGGAAAAGCTTAAACCATGGATTTGTGAGCTTGGGGTAAATACACAGAATCATTCTGCTTTACAACTCACCATATATGAATACTGGAGACCTGCAGGCAAAGAACACAGCCTAATAAATGTGTAAATTAACAAGCAAGTAACCGGCATGTTTTTTTTTTTTTTAATACACACCGTTTAGAACAAAAGTACAATTTTAAAAAGTTTAGACTGCATTCACATCTAAGCAATGCAGGTAGGTTTACATCTGAGCCAGTAAAGGAAGGTGTGAAATTGCACGCCTTCCCGCATCCATAGACAAAAACATGCTACTGCTTAGGTGATGCGTGGGGGTGCTATTAAAATCGCCACACACTGCAAACCGCGCTGTGCTATGCGGTTCCCCTGCAGCTGTGTTTTTGGAAAAGGTGCAGGGATCTTTTCCCTACATTTTCTGGAGGTACAGCAAAAATCCAAATAAATGGGCTGCTGTGCCCAAGCAAACACAGCCACTGGAAACTGCATAGGTGTGAGCCACTGCTGAATGCGTGCAAAAGCCTGTAATATGCCACCTTTACGAAACGTGCAAAAAAAAGCATGTCGTGCTTGAGGTGCCATTCATTGTTAGTGGCACCCCAAACGCAGCAAGCAGATGCAACAAACTCACAGTAAAAAAAAAATGCACGACTTAGTACTCAAAAAGGTACATGAGCCTCTTTGGTGTGTAGGTCAGCCCATTTAGGCGAATGTGAACCTAGCCTTAAGGTTGATATTAGGATATAAAACTATTCCACACAAATGTTAACGTAAAGAGGTTGAAACCCTGGGGAAAAAAAATAAATAAAAATAAACTGCAAGACAAAAAAGGCATAATGAGCTAGCATGCTTTGCATACTAGCTCATTATGAACTACTTACCTTAGAATGAAGCCCTCAAGCGGTGCCCGCACACCGCTGAAACCTTCCCTGGTGTGTTTCTTCCGGGTTCGCAGGCTCCAGCACTGAGTGGCCGGAGCCGCGATGACGTGACTCCCGGGCAATCGGGCGGGAGCCGCCGTTTCTTGCACGGGCTTTGAAGGTCCGGCACGGTAAACCGGACCTTCAGAGTGCATGCGCCGATGTGCAAGTTTGGGAGATACAGTATCCCACAAAAGTGAGTACACCTCTCACATTTTTGTAAATATCTTATATCTTTACATGTGACAACACTGAAGAAATTACACTTTGCTACAATGTAAAGTAGTGAGTGTACAGCTTGTATAACATAAATGTGTAAATTTGCTGTCCCCTCAAAATAACTCAAAACAGCCATTAATGTCTAAACTGCTGGCAACAAAAGTGAGTAGACTCCTAAGTGAAAATGTCCAAATTGGGCCCAATTGGCCATATTCCCTCCCTGGTGTCATGTGACTCGTTAGGGTTACAAAGTCTCAGGTGTGAATGGGGAGCAGGTGTGTTAAATTTAGTGTTATCGCTATCACTTTCTCATACTGGAAGCTCAACATGGCACCTCATGGCAAAGAACTCTCTGGATCTGAAAAAAAGAAAAGAATTGTTGCACTACATAAAGATGGCCTAGGCCAGTCATGGCGAACCTTGGCACCCCAGATGTTTTGGAACTACATTTCCCATGAAGCGCATGGACTATGCAGTATAGCTGATCATGGGAAATGTAGTTCCAAAACATCTGGGGTGCCAAGGTTCGCCATCACTGGCCTAGGATATAAAGAAGATTGCCAAGACCCTGAAACGGAGCTGCAGCACAGTGGCCAAGACCATACAGAGGTTTAAAAAGGACAGGATCCACTCAGAACAGGCCTCGTCATGGTTGACCAAAGTTGGGTGCACATACTCTGGGTCATATCCAGAGGTTGTCTTTGGGAAATAGATGTACGAGTGCTGCCAGCATTGCTGCAGAGGTTGAAGGAGTGGGGGGTAAGCCTGCCAGTGCTCAGACCATTCACAGCACACTGCATCAAATTGGTCTGCATGTCTGTTGTCCTAGAAGGAAGCCTCTTCTAAAGATGATGCACAAGAAAGCCTGCAAACAGATTGCTAAAGACAAGCAGACTAAGGACATGGATTACTGGAACCATGTGCTATGGTCTGATGAGACCAAGATACCTTTATTTGGTTCAGATGGTGGCAACCGGGAGGGGGGGGGGGGGGGGGGGGGGTACAAAGACAAGTGTGTCTTGCCTACAGTCAAGCATGGTGGTGGGAGTGTCATGGTCTGGGGCTGCATGAGTACTGTCGGCACTGGAGAGCTACAGTTCATTAAAGGAACCATGAATGCCAACGTGTACTATGACATACTGAAGCCGAACATGATCCCCTCCCTTCGGAGACTGGGCCACAGGGTAGCATTCCAACATAACGACCCGAAACACACCTCCAAGACGACCACTGCCATGCTAAAGAAGCTGAGGGTAAAGGTGATGGACTGGCCAAGCAGATCTCCAGACCTAAACACTATTGAGCATCTGTGGGGCACCCTCAAATGGAAGGTGGAGGAGTGCAAGGTCTCTAACATCCACCAGCTTTGTGATGTCATCATGGAGGAGTGAAAGAGGACTCCAGTGGCAACCTGTGAAAATCTGGTGAACTCCATGCCTAAGAGGGTTAAGGCAGTGCTGGAAAATAATGGTGGCCACACAAAATATTGACACTTTGGGCCCAAAGTGGACGTTTTTACTTAGGGGTGTACTCACTTTTGTTGCCAGCGGTTTAGACATTAATGGCTGTGTATTGAGTAATTTTTGAGGGTACAGCAAATTTACACTTAAACAAGCTGTACACTCACTACTTTACATTGTAGCAAAGTGTAATTTCTTCAGTGTTGTCACATGAATCGATATAATCGATATAATAAAATATTTACAGAAATGAGGGGTGTACTCACTTTTGTGAGATACTGTATTCACAGTACCTACAGGTAATCCTTACTATAGGCTTACCTGTAGGTACAAGTAAAAAATTTGAGTTTACTTCCTCTTTAACCGGTTGCCGCCCGGCCTATGGCATAATGAGGCCTGGGCCAGCCTCTCATTCCTCCGGGTGGACATCATATGACGTCCTCGAGGGGCTGCACTATGGTGCGATTGGTCATTGGCTGTGTTAATAGGACACATCACAGCTAATCACAAGAAAACAAACAGAATGAATTCAGTAAAATACTTGCATATAGCAATAAAAAAACTCATTGCTATAAAGCAACCATAACGTTAAAAAAATATATAATAAAATACTGATCACTTCCCCAGAGTAGTACAAGGTTACTATGGTAAAATTATATTGCTCTGGTCAAAGTGTGTACAAAAAATGACACCTGAACAATTATTTGCAAAATTTTATAACAAACAAAAAAAAAAAAAAAAAAAAAAAAAAAAACTTGGTTTTTTATTTTTTCTAAAACCAACGGTCTTTCGTTTATTTAGCAAAAAAAAAAAAAAAAAAAAAAAAAAAAAAAACTGTGGCGATTAACCACCAAAAGAAAGCTTTATTTGTGTGAGGAAAAAAAATAAAAAAAGATAAAAATGTACTTTGGGTATAGTTTTGCATGACCGCGCAATTGTCATTTAAAGTGCGGCAGCACTGATAGCTGAAAATTGGCCTGTGCAGGAAGGGGGTAAAAATGCCCAGTACTGAAGTGGTTTAAATTACAATTATACTTGCTTCCATTCCAGGGATGGGAAATCTGCGAACACCCTCGCTGTCATCTTTCTGGCTTCAAGATCTTTGGCCATCTTTAGCACTGACAAATGGCAAAAATGTACACAAAAGGTGCGCAGGCGCAGCTAAGGCTGAATTTACACTATAGCGTTTCACAAACATGCTCAAAATCGTGCCGCGTTTCTGCGCTACACACATAGGACAGCCTATTCACCT